>CM033682.1:87124282-87810032 GCA_019514585.1 Dendrobium officinale | reverse complement strand
AGATTGCACAACTTGCTGATTAGAGGAATAACAAATAGAACTATTAACAAATAAAATGATGAATCAAAACGTAAGAGCGGTCACTTTCGTTTAGGCTATGTTGCATATCAAGAGATTAGAACTCTAAAAAAATCATAGGAAAACAATATTATGCAAAGTAGTAGCTTTCAACGAAAATCCCTAATCTAACAGTAAGATTTAGAAAATAAAGAAGTGCACTCAATTCCCTACGTTTACTAAGCTCGGCAGAATCGGGCAAACACGTCCTTCATGACTACAATCAAAGCACAAGAAAGGATTAGACTTAAGAAATAAGAAAAAAAGGAAAAATAGAAAACCTTCGTCAAGGATCAGTTGCAATCCTCCACTCAACGATCACAAGTTGCTCTGCAATAGCTTCAACCAAGGTGTCCAAGATGCGTTCTATGTAGTCCTCAATCGTATGGTCGATTCTCGGGGTTGACATCGAAGAAGGTTGAATGGAGAATGTGCACGAAGCCGTGTTCGTCGTAGGCAAGTCCGTAATCAGTATCGGCCATTCATGAATACTAGATGACGATTTCTTCCAAAGATTGCTAGTAATCTTGAACTCCATTGAAGAGAAAGAAGTTTCTCTTCAACTTGAAGTGGACATGATGGAAAGTGGCCGGCCAAGGGAGGAGGGAGAATAAGGAGTTTGTTTTAGACTTGAAAGGGGAAGAGCTTAAAATCTGAAATTAATTTCAGATTTTATCTAGGAAGGGATTTGAAATTTGAAAACAATTCCAAAAGGGGATGAGAGAGGGGAGGGGCGGCGGCAAGGGTTGGGAGGGCTTTAATTTAATTCTAAAAGGAGAGATTCCCTTTTGGAAATAAATTAAATAGCTGGGCTTAGGGGATTTCGTCTAAAGGAGGTGGGGATGAGATTTAGAATTGTTTCCAAGAGGGGTTAGAGGGTTTTAGGAAATAAATCCCTTTGGATTTATTAGAGGGGCCGGCGGCTTAATGGCAAGGAGGAGATTGGGGAGGGGATTTGGGGTTGCTTAATTTAGGATTTAAGAAAGTATTTAATTAAATCCAATTTGAATTTGAAATTCAAATAGATTTAATTTAGAAACTTTCCTAAAATAGATTTGGTAATTTAGGAAAGATTTAAAATTCAAATTGTTTGAATTTGAATTCCAAAATCTGTCCAAATTATGCCAATCCAAATTAGGCAAGGGAAAGCAATGGGAAGGGGATCTAGGGCTGGCGGGCTGAAGGGGTTTCGGGTATTGGGCCGACGGCTAGGTGGGGATTATGTGGAATTTGGTGGAGAGAAGGGGAAGGGCTTGGGGAAGGGAGATTCCGTGGGTATGATGTTGGCCGGTGGTGGTGGAAGGAGAAAGGAAGAGATACGAAATAGAATCACGAACCCGACTCGTCTAGGTTGGTGGGTGATGCACAATTCTGCCTCTCATAGGGATCTCTCTTCGAATTCTCAAGCTCTCACAAGAACTCATGCGAGGGGAAGAAATGTTTTAATCAATCATTCATTACTTGCAAAGAAGAACAAGGGGGCTATAAATAGCCTATTACAATGACTCAAACATAAAGGACGACAATGCCCCTAGGGCTTACATACGACATCTCTTAATAAAAGGGTACAACGAGAAATTAATAAAGCAAATACAATACGACATCATAAATAAGAAAATACATCAAATAAATAAAAAATACAATAACTCAATCGTGGTCGTAGATCGACGGCCAACCTTCCATGATTTGTTGTCCCCATCAGTTCTTGTTGGGATTGGCTAAACCTAAAATTTTCTTTCAGCTTGATTTAGCTATGGGCTCTATTTGATGTCAGCCCTAGTTTACTAAATCCATTGAAACAACTTGTGATACCAACGGGTCCTTTTGGGCTCATAGATTCTTTTGCTTCTTCATTTAGAGCCAAAAGGTTGTAACTTTTTCTGTAAAACTCCATTGTTCCGCCCAGTGGGATGCGTTGTTTTTTTCAACCTCTTAATTTTTTTCTTTAATTTACCTGATGAGGACATCAGAGATCAACGGCTACGATCTTGAGTTATTTATTTATGTGTATGTACTAGTTTATTTTATTTTGTTGTTTTTCTCTTTATACCCTTACGGGTGGTCATGTTGTATTGTAGCCCGAAGGGCATTTTAGTCTTTTATTTCTTTTCTTTTCATGAGGCCTATTTATAGGCTAGTTGTTTTGTATTTTGGATGATGATTGATATGAAAATTTCAGCTTTCTTGTTCTTGATTTCTTTGTGAGTTCTCGAGAGGAGAAACCCTAGGAGAGGGTCACATATCACCCGTTAGCCGCTGATGGATTCCGGGACTCGCGGTTAGTATTCGTAGTATTTTTATTATTTCTTTCTTTCACCTACATCCGACCACCTCTTCTTCCCCAAACACCCGCCGACCACTTCAAGTCCTCAAGCCGCTGGTCAACCACAACAAGATCCCCTCCACCTCTCGGCCAACAAACCCAAACCCCATCGCCTCCTTCAAACCCCAACCACCTTCACCCGCCGGATCTTCTTCCCACCCCATAGCTGGCCGCCCCTCCAAATCCTGTAGCCATCCGCCTCCCCTTGACTCCATTGTTGCAGGCTGCCCCTCCAAATCTCTCATGGATTTTGAATTTCAAAATTCATCCCCCCCTCAATAGTCAATACTTTCCTAAAATAACTTCTATTAATTTGGAAACTTTTTTGATTTGAATTCAAATTTATTTGAAATTCAAATTAATCCCATATTAATGAATCTTATTTTAGGAAACACATTCAACCTCTTAAATCTGAAATTAATTCAGATTTAATCATCTAATTAAATTGATTGCATTGGGACCACATACAATGAATATGGACAGGTTTTCCTTGACTCCTTTGATCCGCCCCCTCCCCTACCTTTTCTTCTCCTTCAATTAAATCCCTCCCAATCAATTAAACCCAATAATCCCCATTAAGCCGTCAGCCTCCCCCTCTAATTTCTTCTTAACTATTTCCCGCTAAAGCCTTTGGGGAATTTCGAATCCTTTTCCCTCCCCAAGTTACTTAATCTGAAACAAAATTCAGATTCTTGTTTTGGAAGGCTTCTCCCTAACACTATCCTTCCCTAGACCGTGACCTAGAGAGGGTTTTAGCCATCACAAGATGGCTGTCCAGCCTCTGTGCATCCCCGAAGTGCTGTCCAAGAAGCTACAGCAGATTTCCTTGCTGCCCCATAACTCAGCATTCCTTGTTTTGCTGGCCAGAAGCATTCCGCCATCCACCTGCGCCTCCAGATATGAAAATTTAGCAGTTCATCCAGCTGAATTGCTGAACAAGTGGTTTCCATTACTGCCCAGGGATTTCCAGCAAGCTTCCCTTGTTGTCCGAAAAATTCTGGACGTTTATAGTGGCTGACCTCCTTCTCAAGACCTTGGATATTGTTGTTCCAGCTCTTCCTCTTGCTGTCTTAAGTAGCTGTCCCGAAAATCTTGCGCCATCCCCTTGCTGCCCCACCGATTGGGGAGTCTCTGAATGTTGTTCAAGACAGCCAGGGAGTTCGGATTGCCATCCACTTCCTCTCAAGCACCTAGACGACCACGCCGGAGCTTCGTAGCCTCTGTCCTTTGGGTAAACTCTTTCTCCGATTCTCTTATCTTCATAGTTACTTCTCGATTGTCGTATTAGTAAATTTATGAGGATGGTGTTCATGTTCCTCCGCTAAAGCCTAGTAAATTAGAGAGTTTAGTGAGAGATCCTTTGACGAGGACATCGAAGATCAACGGCTACGACCGTGTCTATTTATTTTGATGTATTTGATTTGTTATTTGTACTTTTTCCTTTCTACCCTCATTTGAGGGCTTTGTCTTATGTTTGCTCTATGGGCAATTGTGTCTTTTTTATTTTCCTTCATGTATTTGGCTATTTAAGCCTTCCCCTTCCTCTTGGAAAGGGATGATGATTATTGAATGAAAAATTTGCTCTAGTGTTCTCTTTGTGAGTTCCTTCTTGAAGATCTCTTAGTGAGTTCTTTGTTTGAGATCTCTTTGTGAGTTCTCTAGGTAATTACAAGCATAGTTCTTCTTCTCCCCCATAAACTACCACAAGCAAAGTCCAAGAGTTGGAAGAAGCCGAAGCCTCCCTAGTGCCGCCACCCTTGGAGCCCCATCCTGTCGGCCACCCTAGCTCCACCGGCCGGCCACCTTGCCGTCGGCCTCTCCCCTCTCCACCACTTCCCCCACGCGCCTCCCTTCCCTAGCCTTCCTTGGAATTTGAATTTCAAAATTCAAATTCCTCCCAAATTTGGAAATTCCAATTATGGAAATTTTTGAATGACTTCTAATTATAAATTAAATTAATTTGAATTTATTTAAAATTTTCCTAGTCATCATTCATGTTTGTAAACCCCTCTCCCTCTCTCCCTAACTCCCTCTCTCTCTCTCTCCATACCGTCGGCCCCCTCATTGGGTTTCCCATTGATTGCCATCAATGCACCCTCTCCAAATTTTGAAATCTGAAATTGATTTCAATTAAACCCCCTCCCATCCCAATTAAAACTGAAATCTATTTCAGTTTTTCTACACAAAGCTCTCACCCTTCTCTCTCCACTTTGCCACCTAAGCAACAATTAAACCCCTCATAAATCCCTTAATGACCGCTGGCGCCATTTACTCCCTTAATTGTGTTAATTTGAAATTCAAATTAACAATTCCCCTTAATGAAAATCTGAAATTAAAATACAGAATTTCCCTCTCATCTCCTTTCCCCCACACACCCAATTAACTCCTTAATTAAATCCAATTAATTCCTATTGGGTTTGAATTGATCCCATCAGCCCTGACGGAGAGTTTTGGGATGGAGTTCCTGTGTTTCCCTGCAGCCATGGCCGGCCACTTCCCAAGCCTTTTCTCCCCCTAAGCCTCCTACCTGTAGAGGAGTACAATTCCTGGATGCTGCCGTGGATTACAGCAGCATAGTAATGATGCTCTGCCTTCTCCAGTAGGCCCGTATTACTGCCTAAGCCTCCTTTGACGGGACAAACTGCTGTCCCATTGCTTTAAGTTGCTATCAAACTGCTGTTAGAAGTATTTTAAAGGCCAAAAGGGGGTTTTCAACCATCAATTGCTGCAGCCTACACATCTCCAGTTGCTGTCCAATCATTTTTGTGGCCATCTTTTGCTGCCATGCTGTCCAAGGAGTCAATGATCACCTTCCTAAATGTGTCCAAGCCTTGACATTGCTAGTTGCTCTTCATCCCAGTGCCTTGGTGATCAAACAGGGAGCTTCACAATCTCTCGTCTTTGGGTAAACTCTTTCGCCGACTCTTTTATCTTCAAAGTGCTTCTCAATTGTGATCTAGTAAATTCATGACGATCATGTTAATGCTTCTCCCGCTAAAAGCCTAGTAATAGGAAGAGTTGGTGAGGGATCTTTCATAGACTAATCTTATTGTTTGTATTGGAATCTATTGTTGGAACTATCCATGTATGCAATGTTGGATTAAGCTGACTATCTTTTGAACTTAACTTCTATGCATGTGAGTTAACCTAAACTAGGCACCACTTTAATGTTTATCTTATCGTTCAATTCCGCATAAGATCTTGCTTATTATTGCCTCTAAATCTAAACGTGCAAACTTCTTTAAGCAAATCACTTTCGCATGGATTGTTTCACATCATCTTGATATCAGAGCATGGTAGGCATGCACGACATGTTTAAAAAAACATCTTAGGGTGTAGCTTTTCATTGTAGTTTAAAACTTGCATGCATATCATTGCGTAGTTAGATTTTATTCACTGTTTTCACTGCTGTAATTGTATTTCCTGCACGCATCTAGTAAAGTTTAAGGCATTCTAGATAGAGTAGGGGTGCTGCCATTAAACCCACATTGTCTCTAATTGCTTAGGACAACCACACCCTTGAGTTTAACTGCTGTCCTCTCTGTTCCAGCAGCATTTAGCCATTGTTTAGTGAACTTTTTAGTCTTTGTTTGGGTGCTGCCCACTGCCTCGTACCATTCCAAACACCTAGACAACTTAAGCAACGACTGAACTTTGCTGTCCAGAAATTTGCTGCACCATCTAGTGGCCTTTAGGTGATCCTAAAACCTTTCTTAAGTTGCTTTCCACACCATATAACCTGCCCACAACTCTTAGACAACTCAGACAACTTCCCCAACTGCTGTAGGTTGCTGTCCACAGCACTCCTGCACTCGTTTAGTGGACTTTTAGGCTAGGAACCTTAGCGTTTAGGTGCTGCCCTCGACCCGATATCCTTCCTAGTCATCTAGACTATTTTATCCACTAATGGGGTTTGCTGTCCACAGCTTTAGTGCACCCTCTAGTGGCAATTGGGAGAGTCTAGCTTCGCTTTAGTGACTCGTCCACCTTTTCTAGCTATGTGTTCGTGTGAGTTAGTATGTTGTTGCGTGTGTTTCGTAGTCTGTTGTCTTCCAAAATTTTCTTTGTTTAAAATTTGTGTGAATTCATATTTCATTCATCTTGCATATCGAATCTCTTGCACCACCTCATGTTCATCTTGTTGAGCCTTGAATTTTAGACATATGAATTCACATAGCACATGCCGCATTTGCATTACATCTGCATGACTTTCTTAAGAAAATTGCACGCCTAACTGAATAGAGCAATAATAAGTATAAACTTTATGCTGGTTCTAAACGACAATTTAAATCTATTAAAGTTGGTAACTTAGTAATGGTGCGGATTCGTCCGGGAAATTACATGCTAGAAGTACGGGATCATTTAGAATAGTCAATAAAATCTATAACAACGCTTGTGTGGTGGATCTGCTTGCAGAGTTCAACATTCATTCCTTTTCTAACATAAAAGATTTAGTAGACTTTGAATGTCCGAGATATAAGACCCCAAATCCACTTCAAATTAAGCCTTGTGCGACCCCACCTTGTGAGAACCCCAAAGCCTACCTCCACCCCCAAAATTATTCCCAAAATTCCTATAGCGGGGAAGGTTGACATGATTCCTAGTGATGATATTATTTTCACAAAAGAGGGTGGACGAAGAAGATACTTGACTAGGTGTAGAGGTGAACCAAAGTCAGAGGATACGTGGTCAGAGTGCGAGGAGCTACAACAGATAAACCCAGATGCACGAGGAGTTTTAGAGACACCAACTCGACGGAGTCGAGTTTTTTCTCCCACCTGGGGAGAATGATGAGGACATCGAAGATCAACGGCTACGATCGTGTCTATTTATTTTGATGTATTTGATTTGTTATTTGTACTTTTCCCTTTCTACCCTCACTTGAGGGCTTTGTCTTATGTTTGCCCTATGGAAAATTGTGTCTTTTTATTTTCCTTCATGTATTTGGCTATTTAAGCCTTCCCCTTCCTCTTGGAAAGGGATGATGATTATTGAATGAAAAATTTTGCTCTAGTGTTCTCTTTGTGAGTTCCTTCTTGAAGATCTCTTAGTGAGTTCTTTGTTTGAGATCTCTTTGTGAGTTCTCTAGGTAATAACAATGCATAGTTCTTCTTCTCCCCCATAACACTACCACTAGCAAAGTCCAAGAGTTGTAAGATAGTCCAAAGACTCCACCAGTGCCGCCACCCTTGGAGCCCCATCCCGTTCGGCACCCTAGCTCCACCAGCTGCCACCTTGCCGTCGGCCTCTCCCTCGTCCATCCACTTCCCCCCACGCCTCCCTTCCCTAGCCTTCCTTGAATTTGAGTTTCAAAAATATCAAAGTTCTCCCAAATTTAGGAAAATTCCAATTATGGAAATATTATGAATGACTATCACATTAATAAATAAAATTAATAGCATTTATTTAAAAATATTCATAGTCATCATTCATGTTAGGAAACTCCCAACTCCCTAACTCCCACTCTCTTCTCTCTCTCTCACTCTCTCCAACACTACCAGCCGCCCCCTCCTGGTCCCAATTATTGCCATAAAATTCACCCCCCTCCAAATTTTGAAATCAGAAATAGATTATCAATTAAAAACCCGCCTCCCATCCCAATACAAACTGAACTCTATTACAGTATTATCTACACGAAAGCTCTCACCATAACAATACTCACTCCACATTAAGCCACCATAAGAAACAATAAACCCACATAATCCCTTAATGACCTCTCCGGCCCCATTTACTCCCTTAATTGTGTTAATTTGAAATTCAAATAACAAATCCCCTTAATGAAAATCTGAAATTAAAATACAGAATAACCCTTTCTTCCTTTCACCTATATCCGACCACCTCTTCTTCCCCCAAACACCCGCCGACCAGCTCAAGTCCTCAAGCGCTGGTCAACCACAAAACAAGGATCCCTCCACCTCTCGGCCACAAAACAAACCCCATCGGCCTCTTCAAACCCAACCACCTTCAGCAGGATCTTCTTCTCCACCCCATAGCTGGACGCCCTCCAATTCTTAGCATCGCTCCCTTGAGCCATTGTCGCAGGCTCCCCCCCTTCCACCCCCCCCCCCCCAATCGCCAGCCCCACCCATCCACCACACAATTCTCTCCCCACCATTCCACCCACTCCGCCATCCCTCTTCCCGAAGTTCAAAAATTCATCCCATCAATAGTCAATACTTCCTTAAATAACTTTTTTCATTTGGAAACGTTTTTGATTTGATATTGCAAAATTTATTGTGTAATTCAAAAATGTAATCCCATATTAATGAATCTTATATTTCAAAGGAAACATACACATCATCAACCAAAATAACCTAAAAACCACTTAAATCTGAATTAATTAGAGATTTAAAATCATCTAATTAAATTGATTGCATTGGGACAGGTCATAACAATGAATATGGACAGGTTTTCACTTGACGCCTTTGGTCCGCCCCCTCCCAATACCTTTTCTTCTCCTTCAATTAAATCTCTCCCAATCAATTAAACCCAATAATCCCCATGTAAGCCGTCAGCCCTCCCCCTCTAAGTTTCTTCATTAACTAGTTACCGCTCTAAAGCCTTTGGGGGGAATTTCGAATCCTTTTTACCTCCCCAGTTACTTAATCTGAAACAAAATTCAGATTCTTGTTTTGAATAGCCTTTCTCCCTAACACTATCCCTTCCTGCTATAGGACCGTGACCTAGAGAGGGTTTTAGCCAATCACAAGATGGCTGTCCAGCCTCTGTGCTATCCCCGAAGTGCTGTCCAAGGAAGCTACAGCCAGATTTCCTTGCTGCCCCATAAATCAGCATTCCTTGTTTTTGCTGGCCAGAAGCATTCCGCATCCACCTGCGCCTCCCAGATATGAAAATTTTGCAAGTTCATCCAGCTGAATTGTTGAAACAAGTGGTTTCCATTAGGGCTGCCTGCAGGGAATTCCAGCAAGGCTTCCCGTGTTGTCCGAAAATTTTCTGGACGGTTTTTAGTGGCTGACCTCCTTCTCAAAGACCTTGGATATTGTTGTTCCAGTACAACATCTTCTCTTGCAATGCTGTAAGTAGCGTGTCCCGAAAATCTTGCGCCATCCCCCTTGCTGCCCCACCGATTGGGGAGTTCTTCTGATATGTTGTTCAAGGACAGCCAGGGAGTTCGGACGTTGCCATCCACTTCCTCTCAAGCACCTAGACGACCCACGCCGGAGCTTCGTTAGCCTCATGTCCTTTGGGTAAACTCTTTCTCCGATTCTCTTATCTGCATAGTTACTTCTCGATTGTCGTATTAGTAAATTTATGAGGATGGTGTTCATGTTCCTCCGCTTTAAAGCCTAGTAAATTAGAGAGTTTAGTGAGAGATCCTTTGACGAGGACATCGAAGATCAACGGCTACGACCGTGTCTAGTTTATTTTGATGTATTTTGATTTGTTATTTGTACTTTTTCCTTTCTACCCTCATTTGAGGGCTTTGTCTTATGTTTGCTCTTATGGGCAATTGTGTCTTTTTTATTTTCCTTCATGTATTTGGCTATTTAAGCCTTGCCCCTTCCTCTTGGAAAGGGGATGATGATTTACTTGAATGAAAAATTTGCTCTAGTGTTCTCTTTGTGAGTTCCTTCTTGAAGATCTCTTAGTGAGTTCTTTGTTTGAGATCTCTTTGTGAGTTCTTAGGTAATTACAAGCATAGTTCTTCTTCTCCCCCATAAACTACCACAAGCAAAGTCCAAGAGTTGGGAAGAAGATGCCGAAGCCTCCCTAGTGCCGCCATCCCTTGGAGCCCCATCCTGTCGGCCACCCTAGCTCCACCGGGCGGCCACCTTGCCGTCGGCCTCTCCCCTCTCCAACCACTTCCCCCACGCCTCCCTTCCCTAGCCTTCCTTGGAATTTGAATTTCAAAATTCAAATTCCTCCCAAATTTGGAAAAAATTCCAATTATGGAAATTTTTGAATGACTTCTAATTATAAATTAAATTAATTTGAATTTATTTAAAATTTTCCTAGTCATCATTTCATGTTTGTAAACCCTCTCCTCTCTCCTAACTCCCTCTCTCTCTCTCTCCATACCGTCGGCCTCCCCTCATTGGGTTTCCCATTGATTGCCATCAATGCACCCTCTCCAAATTTTGAAATCTGAAATTGATTTCAATTAAACCCCCTCCCATCCCAATTAAAACTGAAATCTATTTCAGTTTTTCTACACAAAGCTCTCACCCTTCTCTCTCCACTTTGCCACCTAAGCAACAATTAAACCCCTCATAAATCCCTTAATGACCGCCGGCGCCATTTACCCCCTTAATTGTGTTAATTTGAAATTCAAATTAACAATTCCCCATAATGAAAATCTGAAATTAAAATACAGAATTTCCCTCTCATCTCCTTTCCCCCACACCCAATTAACTCCTTAATTAAATCCAATTAATTCCTATTGGGTTTGAATTGATCCCATCAGCCCTGACGGAGAGTTTTGGGATGGAGTTCCTGTGTTTCCCTGCAGCCATGGCCGGCCACTTCCAAGCCTTTTCTCCCCCTAGCCTCCTACCTGTAGAGGAGTACAATTCCTGGATGCTGCCGTGGATTACAGCAGCATAGTAATGATGCTCTGCCTTCTCCAGTAGGCCCGTATTACTGCCTAAGCCTCCTTTGACGGGACAAACTGCTGTCCCATTGCTTTAAGTTGCTATCAAACTGCTGTTAGAAGTATTTTAAAGGCCAAAAGGGGGGTTTTCAACCATCAATTGCTGCAGCCTACACCATCTCCAGTTGCTGTCCAATCATTTTGTGGCCATCTTTTGCTGCCATGCTGTCCAAGGAGTCAATGATCACCTTCCTAAATGTGTCCAAGCCTTGACACATTGCTAGTTGCTCTTCATCCAGTGCCTTGGTGATCAAACAGGGAGCTTCACAATCTCTCGTCTTTGGGTAAACTCTTTCGCCGACTCTTTTATCTTCAAAGTGCTTCTCAATTGTGATCTAGTAAATTCATGACGATCATGTTAATGCTTCTCCGCTAAAAGCCTAGTAATAGGAAGAGTTGGTGAGGGATCTTTCATAGACTAATCTTATTGTTTGTATTGGAATCTATTGTTGGAACTATCCATGTATGCAATGTTGGATTAAGCTGACTATCTTTTGAACTTAACTTCTATGCATGTGAAGTAACCTAAACTAGGCACCACTTTAATGTTTATCTTATCGTTCAATTCCGCATAAGATCTTGCTTATTATTGCCTCTAAATCTAAACGTGCAAACTTCTTTAAGCAAATCACTTTCGCATGGATTGTTTTCACATCATCTTGATATCAGAGCATGGTAGGCATGCACGACATGTTTAAAAAAACATCTTAGGGTGTAGCTTTTCATTGTAGTTTAAAACTTGCATGCATATCATTGCGTAGTTAGATTTTTATTCACTGTTTTCACTGCTGTAATTGTATTTCCTGCACGCATCTAGTAAAGTTTAAGGCATTCTAGATAGAGTAGGGGTGCTGCCATTAAACCCACATTGTCTCTAATTGCTTAGGACAACCACACCCTTGAGTTTAACTGCTGTCCTCTCTGTTCCAGCAGCATTTAGCCATTGTTTAGTGAACTTTTTAGTCTTTGTTTGGGTGCTGCCCACTGCCTCGTACCATTCCAAACACCTAGACAACTTAAGCAACGACTGAACTTTGCTGTCCAGAAATTTGCTGCACCATCTAGTGGCCTTTAGGTGATCCTAAAACCTTTCTTAAGTTGCTTTCCACACCATATAACCTGCCCACAACTCTTAGACAACTTCCCCAACTGCTGTAGGTTGCTGTCCACAGCACTCCTGCACTCGTTTAGTGGACTTTTAGGCTAGGAACCTTAGCGTTTAGGTGCTGCCCTCGACCCGATATCCTTCCTAGTCATCTAGACTATTTTATCCACTAATGGGGTTTGCTGTCCACAGCTTTAGTGCACCCTCTAGTGGCAATTGGGAGAGTCTAGCTTCGCTTTAGTGACTCGTCACTTTTCTAGCTATGTGTTCGTGTGAGTTAGTATGTTGTTGCGTGTGTTTCGTAGTCTGTTGTCTTCCAAAAATTTTCTTTGTTTAAAATTTGTGTGAATTCATATTTCATTCATCTTGCATATCGAATCTCTTGCACCACCTCATGTTCATCTTGTTGAGCCTTGAATTTTAGACATATGAATTCACATAGCACATGCCGCATTTTTGCATTACATCTGCATGACTTTCTTAAGAAAATTGCACGCCTAACTGAATAGAGCAATAATAAGTATAAACTTTATGCTGGTTCTAAACGACAATTTAAATCTATTAAAGTTGGTAACTTAGTAATGGTGCGGATTCGTCCGGGAAATTACATGCTAGAAGTACGGGATCATTTAGAATAGTCAATAAAATCTATAACAACGCTTGCGTGGTGGATCTGCTTGCAGAGTTCAACATTCATTCCTTTTCTAACATAAAAAGATTTAGTAGACTTTGAATGTCCGGAGATAAGACCCCAAATCCACTTCAAATTAAGCCTTGTGCGACCCCCACCTTGTGAGAACCCCCAAAGCCTACCTCCACCCCCAAAAATATTCCCAAAATTCCTATAGCGGGGAAGGTTGACATGATTCCTAGTGATGATATTATTTTCACAAAAGAGGGTGGACGAAGAAGATACTTGACTAGGTGTAGAGGTGAACCAAAGTCAGAGGAGATACGTGGTCAGAGTGCGAGGAGCTACAACAGATAAACCCAGATGCACGAGGAGTTTTAGAGACACCAACTCGACGGAGTCGAGTTTTTTCTCCCACCTGGGGAGAATGATGAGGACATCGAAGATCAACGGCTACGATCGTGTCTATTTATTTTGATGTATTTGATTTGTTATTTGTACTTTTCCCTTTCTACCCTCACTTGAGGGCTTTGTCTTATGTTTGCCCTATGGAAAATTGTGTCTTTTTATTTTCCTTCATGTATTTGGCTATTTAAGCCTTCCCCTTCCTCTTGGAAAGGGATGATGATTATTGAATGAAAAATTTTTGCTCTAGTGTTCTCTTTGTGAGTTCCTTCTTGAAGATCTCTTAGTGAGTTCTTTGTTTGAGATCTCTTTGTGAGTTCTCTAGGTAATTACAAGCATAGTTCTTCTTCTCCCCCATAAACTACCACAAGCAAAGTCCAAGAGTTGGAAGAAGTCAAAGCCTCCACTAGTGCCGCCACCCTTGGAGCCCCATCCCGTCGGCCACCCTAGCTCCACCGGCTGGCCACCTTGCCGTCGGCCTCTCCCCTCTCCACCACTTCCCCCACGCCTCCCTTCCCTAGCCTTCCTTGGAATTTGAGTTTCAAAATTCAAATTCCTCCCAAATTTGGAAATTCCAATTATGAAAAATTTTTGAATGACTTCAAATTATAAATTAAATTAATTTGAATTTATTTAAAATTTTTCATAGTCATCATTCATGTTTGGAAACCCCTCTCCCTAACTCCCTCTCTCTCTCTCTCTCTCTCTCTCTCTCTCCATACTGCCGGCCACCTCATTGGTTCCCCATTGATTGCCATAAATGCACCCCCTCCAAATTTTGAAATCTGAAATTGATTTCAATTAAAACCCCCTCCCATCCCAATTAAAACTGAAATCTATTTCAATTTTTCTACACAAAGCTCTCACCCTTCTCTCTCCACTTTGCCACCTAAGAAACAATTAAACCCCTCATAAATCCCTTAATGACCGCGGCCCCCATTTACTCCCTTAATTGTGTTAATTTGAAATTCAAATTAACAATTCCCCTTAATGAAAATCTGAAATTAAAATACAGAATTTCCCTCTCATCTCCTTTCCCCCCCACACCCAATTAACTCCTTAATTAAATCCAATTAATTCCTATTGGGTTTGAATTGATCCCATCAGCCCTGACGGAGAGTTTTGGGATGGAGTTCCTGTGTTTCCCTGCAGCCATGGCCGGCCACTTCCCAAGTCTTTTCTCCCCCTAAGCCTCCTACCTACAGAGGAGTACAATTCCTGGATGCTGCCGTGGATTACAGCAGCATAGTAATGATGCTCTGCCTTCTCCAGTAGGCCCGTATTGCTGCCTAAGCCTCCTTTGACGGGACAAAACTGCTGTCCCATTGCTTTAAGTTGCTATCAAACTGCTGTTAGAAGTATTTTAAAGGCCAAAAGGGGGTTTTCAACCATCAATTGCTGCAGCCTACACATCTCCAGTTGCTGTCCAATCATTTTGGTGGCCATCTTTTGCTGCCATGCTGTCCAAGGAGTCAATGATCACCTTCCTAAATGTGTCCAAGCCTTGACATTGCTAGTTGCTCTTCATCCAGTGCCTTGGTGATCAAACGGGGAGCTTCACAATTTCTTGTCTTTGGGTAAACTCTTTCCCCGACTCTTTTATCTTCAAAGTGTTTCTCAATTGTGGTCTAGTAAATTCATGACGATCATGTTAATGCTTCTCCGCTAAAAGCCTAGTAATAGGAAGAGTTGGTGAGGGATCTTTCATAGACTAATCTTATTGTTTAGTATTGGAATCTATTGTTGGAACTATCCATGTATGCAATGTTGGATTAAGCTGACTATCTTTTGAACTTAACTTCTATGCATGTGAGTTAACCTAAACTATGCACCACTTTAATGTTTATCTTATCGTTCAATTCCGCATAAGATTTTGCTTATTATTGCCTCTAAATCTAAACGTGCAAACTTCTTTAAGCAAATCACTTTCGCATGGATTGTTTCACATCATCCTTGCATAGTACCTTATCTTATTGTTAATCTAGGGATGTCTTGTTGAACATCATCCATGTATGCAATGTTAGATTAATTGATTATTTTACGGTCTAAACTCCTATGCATATGATTTAGCCTAAGCTTGTTTTATCACTCTTTGTGTTTTATCTCGTCGTTTAAAAATCGTTTTATAAAGATATAATTATTGTTGTCTCTAAAATTAAGCGTGTAAATTCATTAAAGTAATTCATCTTTGCATGTATTGTTTTACATCATTTTTATCCTATCTTCATGTTGGGATTGGTTAATCAAACAAATTTTTTTCAGCTTAATTTTGCTTTGGGCTCTATTTTGTTTAGCCCTGGTTTTCTAAATCAATTGAAACAGCTTGGGGATAACAATGATTCCTTTTGGACTCATATATCCTTCCAAACATAGCTCAACACTTTAGGAATGGAATTCAATGCTTTAGGAGGAATTCAAATTTGAATTCAGATATCGTTAAGTTTCCAAAAATAATCTAACAATTTAAGAAAGGAATTCAAGGTTTTAGGATAATTCAAATTTGAATTTAGATTTTCTATAAATTAGGCTAGGCTAATTTAGGAAGGAGAATTGATGAGGATTTTTCCCTTAATTTTCAAATTTATTGATGGAGATGCCTTTCCAAAAATAATCCATTAGTTTTGGAACAGAAAATCAAGGCTTTAGGAAAATTCAAATTTGAATTCAGATTTTCCTAAAATTAGCGCTAGGTTAATTTAGGAAATGTTGGAGGATCAATTTGGAGATGGGAAAGTGGGGTCGAGGGCATGAAAGTTTCGGCCATGTGAGGGGGGGGGGGGGGTTAGGAGGAGGGGTCGGTTGGAGCTTTCAGAGGAGATGGTGACAGGGCGAGCTTGATGGTGGATGGAGTCTAATGCAATCAAAAATTTGGGAGAGAGCCCCAAATTTTTTATCACAAAAACAATACTCTTTCTAGGATGATAGAAAGACATAAAATGCTCAAAACTTGAAAAAATATAACTAACAAAACAAAACACAACTTTAATATTATAAAAGGACTTGCAAACTAGGATTCTTACAAACTTTGACTCAAACAAGACACCCTAAACTTGCTTTTCAAAAGAAGAAGGATACATGTGAGGTGAGGTACTTGCGGAGAGACAAAAAGATGTTAGAAGCCAAGACGAAGGGTGGGAAAGAGCTCGCAAGATTTCCTAGAGGAGAAGAGAAGAAGAAGTGGACAAAGCTCGCAAGCTTTTCCAACAAAACCCGCATGTTTATATTTCCAAAAATCATTCACATAACATATCTTAAACAACCCAAAACATCTACTATATATGGACATAAGAGGGGAATACAAACAGCAACTTTAATGAATATTCACAATAAACCCAAGCATCATAAGTCACGGAATTCCCCCAAGCATTTTACAGAAAACAACCCAGCCAGGGATTCCGAAGGAGCAGCCACGGGAACCAAAGAGGCCCGCACAGAACCGAGGCGCCAAAAGGCACGGAAAGGCCCCCAGCTCGGGAATCCAGCAGCCAACCGGAAAACCAAGGAGCCATGGCACGGGAAACAACCAGCACAGGAAGCCCAAAAAACAGCCACGGAATCCCATGGGACAAAGATAAATATTAAAGAAGAAAAGGGGAGGAGAAGGGACAATAAATGGGGGAATGAACCTCAATTTATGAGCTAAAAAAGCTCTCTACTAGACATTAATGAGCTAATATCTAGTAGAGGAAATCATTTATGAGCTTGAAACATAAAAAGAGGCTCATTAATGAGCTGATTCAAGTAGAACTTACAAAATTTTCAACTCAACTTGCTTTGATCCATTCCTTGCCTACATCAAACTCCCCTTCTTGAGAACTCATCTCCCGATGAGTTGTCTTTTGCTTTCTTCGAGGAGGAGGCAAGGACGGTGCATCCAGCTCTTGAATTTTTTTGCTTCAAAAATTTTTTGCACTTGAGTGTAGCTGCTCTTGAATCTTGAAAAAGCTTGATCTGAATCGGGTCAAAAGAACTTTCTTGTAGTGAGGTCCATTTGATTACTTTCTTGCTTGCTTTCCAACTTGATGTTTATCCAACTTGACTTAGAAAGACACAAGACTTAAGACACAAACCTTGGAAGACATAAAACAAGACTCACGCACAACTATCATGACACACCAAGACTCACTAGAACTCACAAACAAAACTTACATGACATCAAGACACACAAGATTTACAAGACTCACAAGACTCACACAAATAGCTACTATGAACTTACCAAGACTTGCTAGACAAACCGACTCATAAACCTAGGACTTCATAACTTGCTCTGATACCAAATTAATGCAATTAAAAATTTGGGCCCTAAATTTTTGATAACAAAAACAAGACTCTTTCTAGGATGATAGAAAGACATAAAATACTCAAAACTTGACAAAATATAACTAACAAAATAAAACACAACTTTAATATTATAAAAGGACTTACAAACAAGGACTCTTACAAACTTTGACTCAAACAAGACACCCTAAACTTGCTTTCCAAAAGAAGAAGGATACATGTGAGGTGGTACTTGCGGAGAGACGAAAGAGGTTAGAAGCCAAGACGAAGGGTGGAAAGAGCTCACAAGATTTTCTAGAGGAGAAGAGAAGAAGAAGAAATGGACAAAGCTTGCAAGCTTTTCCAACAAAACCCACAGGTTTACATTTCCAAAAATCATTCACATAACATATATTAAACATCCCAAAACATCTACTATATATAGACATGAGAGGGGAATACAAACAGCCACTTTAATGAATTTTCACAAGAACACAAGCCTCATAAGTCACGGAATTCCCCCAAGCATTTTACGGAAAACAACCCAGCCAGGGAATCGAAGGAGCAGCCACGGGAACCAAAGAGGCCCGCACAGAACCGAGTCGCCAAAAGGCACGGAAAGGCCCCCAGCTCGGGGAATCCAGCAGCCAAACGGAAAACCAAGGAGCCATGGCAACGGGAAAACAACCAGCACAGGAAGCCCAAAAACAGCCACGGAATCCCATGGGACAAAGATAAATATTAAAGAAGAAAAGTGATGTGATGTATGAGTTGAGTTACACAAGATAAAAGGAAATTGAATAAATAGCTTAACCGTTTATATAATCATGCTTCAACTTAAAATCGGCTACAAGAATTCGACGTGTTCCACTTGCTTAGGCAAAGGAATTACAAGGAAAATTAACCAAACAATTTAAGCCAATACAAAGGGAAACGTAAAGTTAAAAGCTAGTGATTTGAATCCAACGATTAATAAAGGGAGTTGTTCACCTTGAGGCCTCTTCTCTCTTTCCTACGAAACTAGGTTGAGCGGCGGAAGATCGTCCAAGCTAGAAGTGAGGTTGCCACGAGGAGGGAATGAGCCAATGAACGTCGCCGTGGAGAAGGAACTCGGAGGTGGATGGAGGTGGCACGGTGGGATGACCTTCGATGATCCACGTGTAGTCGGATTATTGGTCGTCGATGGAGTCCACTAGTGTCAGTGGCCGTAAAATCCGATCCAAGTACTCTTCGACGGTATTGTCGAAGCCAAATCCAACGTCGAAGAAAGGAGATCTTTAAGACGTGGATACCTCCGTAGATGTCGTAGAAGAGTCCATGATCAACGGCGGGGTCCCGCCATACACCATGGATTTGAAGACGAGCAATCACCACAAGACAAAACCCAAGGGGGAAAGAGGCGGCTTGGAGAGGAGAAGGGGAGGTCGGTGGTAGAGAGGGGAGAGGGATGAGGTTTGATTTAGAAAACTGAAATTGATTTCAGTTTTAGGGATTTTGGAGGGAGTTTGTTTGAAACTTGATTTCCCAAATAAAGGCAATTAAAGCATTAATGAAAATTTAATGGGATGGAGCCAAAGGGAAGCCGACGACGTAGAGAGAGAAGGGGGGAGGGGAAATTTAAAACTGAAATTAGTTTTAGTTTTAGACAATTGGAGGGAAATTTATTAGAGCTTAATTTGGATTTCAAATAAAATAAAGTGAGTTAAATTGCATAATTAATGGGGATTCCACCTAGGGGGGGGGGGGGGGGGCGGCCATAGCTAGAGAGAGAGGGAGTTAGGGAGAGGAGGGGGAGGGGTTTCCAAATAAGAAAAGATGACTAGGAAAATATTAAATTAAATCCAAACCAATTTAATTTTTAAATTTGGATTCAATCAAAAACTTTCCATAAATAGAATTTCCAAATTTGGAAAGAAATTGAAATTTGAAATTCAAATTTCAATGAGAAGTTGGGGAGGGAGATGTGGGGAGTTTGGTGGAGAGGAGAGAAGGGCCGGCGGCAAGGTGGCCGGTCGGCGAGGCTAGGGTGGCCGGCGGGTAAGCTCTAGGGGTGTTGGTGGCAACAATGGCTCGAGCTTCTTTGCTTCCTCTTCTTTACTTGGGATCTTCTCCTCGTGGAGAGGCAAGATACTAAAGGTTGCAAGCCTTGGATTATTTCTCCAAGTGAACTCACAAAGAGATCACAAAGAACTCACTAAGAGATCTCAAAGATATTGAACTCACAAAGAGAACAAAGCATAAAAATTTCATTAGTCTCATACAAGATACATAAGCCCTATAAATAGGCTCCAAATGACAACAAGTACAAAAGTCTAATATGCCCCTTGGGCTACAAGAGAAAACAAATACCCACAAGGGTAAAATGGGAAAAACTGAAGATAAATAAGTAATAAAAAAAAATGCAGATACAAATTGTCCTCAGTGGTACAGGCTCTCCATCATGGCCGTCGATCTCTGGTGTCGTCTCTAATAGACGCGTCGGAATCTCCTATCGATGCCCCCATCAAAAAGGGGGAGGAGAAGGGACAAGAAATGGGGGGAATGAACCTCAATTTATGAGCTAAAAAAGCTCTCTACTAGACATTAATGAGCTGATATCTAGTAGAGGAAAGCATTTATGAGCTTGAAACATAAGAGGCTCATTAAATGAGCTGATTTAAGTAGAACTTACACAATTTTCAACTCAACTTGTTTTGATCCATTTCTTGCCTACATCAGAGTCGGAGGTAAACCGTGAGCCCGGACGCTTTCCTGCGGTTGATGGATCTTGCGTTGTGCTCATCTAGGTACTTTACACATTCTCAAAGCTCTCAAAACACACCAAGACACAGGAGGGGTCGGTTGGAGCTTTCGGAGGAGATGGTGACAGGGCGAGCTTGATGGAGTCGGAGATAAACCGTGAGCTCGGACGCTTTCTGCGGCTGATGGATCTTGCGTTTTCCTCATCTAGGGACTTTACACACTCTCTGATGTAGGCAAAGGGGGGGGGGTCAACTCAAACCCAAAATAAGTTGGTTTTGACTTCCCTTGAGCTTACAACCTCAATAAAATTTGAGCTGGAATTTAGCTCATTTATGAGCTGGTTTTTAGTTCATTTATTGAACTAAAGGTTAGCTCATTATTAGTTAAGTTTTAGTTCATTAGTTATCTTAATTATATATTTTTATTTATAGTTTTTATGTCTTAAATTTAAGTTTGTCTCTTGGGATTCCAAAATGGCTTTTAGAATCCCAAGGATGTTTGTTTTCCCGTACCTTGGCTCCTTGGCTTCCACGGTTGGCTATTTCCGTGCATTGGCTCCTTGGTTCTCATGTTGGCTGCTGGTTTTCCGAGCTAGGGGCCTTCTCGTGGCTTTTGGCGCCTCGGTTCCGCGTGGTCTCTTTGGTTCCAGTGGCTGCCTCTTCGGTTCCTTGGCTGGGCTATTTTCCCGTGAAAAGCAGGGGGCTTTTCCGTGTCTTGTGATGTTTGGATTCCTATGGGAATTCAATTAGTGTGGTTGTTTGTATCCCCCTTTTCATACATATAAATATGAAGGGTTTTGTAATGTTTTAAAAAAGAGTAAGTTATTTTTGGAAAAGAAATCCTTGGGATTTTCTTGGAGAAGCTTGCGAGCTTTGTCCACCTTCTTCTTCCACCTCCTCTGGAAATCTTGCGAGCTCTTTCCACCCTTCTTCTCGGCTTCTAATCTTTCGTCTCTCCGCAAGTTTAAGCCCCACCTGTATCCTTCGTCTCTTAAGTAAAGCAAGTTTAGGGTGTCTTGGTCGAGTCGAATTTGTAAGTTTCTTTTTTAATTTGAAATGTAAGAGTTTGCTCTTCCTATTATCTAGTAAGTGTGTCCCTATAATTAGCTAAGAGTGTGTTCGTTTTATGTCGTGTATCTCTTTTGTGGGCAGAGGTCCTCGGGTCCCCCCATCCCCCGGAATTTTGCCCGCATCACTCTCAAAGCTCTCAAAACACACCAAGATACAAAGTGCAGAAATTTCATTCATAATAATCATCCCTTCCACGATGGAGGCGAGGCCTATAAATAGACAAAATATATAAATATCAAATGACAAAAATGCCCCTCTGGGGTCACATAAACCTACTCCCTCAAGTGAGGGTTAAAACAAAAAAATTACACATAATAAATCAAATACAAATAAATGCTCAGAAATAGAGTAATCCGATCGTAGCCGTAGATCTCCGGCCCTTCCTCTGATAAACTTTTCTTAGCTGGATGTCCTCATCACCTGACCTTAAAATTGTGTTGACTAAGTTGATGAGATTGACTGGAATTAACAATGACCAAATTAAACTAACCATAAATTATGATATGGTTGACTATATTTTAAGATATATAACTTGTACTTGATTTTTGAAAAGATGAAGCTTCCCATGTTAGACTGGTAAACGGAGAATTAATAAAAAAGACTAAATTGTTGTTGGTGATGATTGCAGAAACTAGATATTCTTGTTTGCTATATTGTTTAATCCTTATGTGCTAATATCGATTTGAAATTGAATGAATAGCACTTATTTTTTACACCGACCCCACGTGGTGGGATAAAGGATTGATGATGTTGTTGTTGCACTTATTTTTTATGATGTTAATTATGCAACTGAAATAATTTAATATTATTATTTTATTTAATGATGTTTATCATCATAGTGAGGCAAAGTTTGCTAGTCTTGAGTTTACATAATTGACATGTATTTAACAAAATGTGCTTTTCTATATAAACCTACAGAAGATGGATCTACTTTTTTTTGAAGGGGTCATTTGGATGGATGAAAAGTGAATGAAGAGTAAAATGAAATATAGTGCAAAAGAAATGCAATGTATTTAAAAATATTTGGAGTTGTTTGGATGAATGTTAAATAAATACATGCTATTAATTTATTTGTTTGGTTTGAGATAAAATGAATGTAGTGTAAAGCCCAAAGATGGTGGTGGTCTGTAGCCGGTGGGCTCTAGTGGTGGCAAAAGTGGCAAGCTATGGTGGATGGTGACCAGTGGTGTGAGGCAGGTGGTGGTTGATGGTGAGTGGTTGGAGGAGGGTGGTTGCGAGCGGTAGGAGGTGGCCGGCTAAGAGAGGCGGTTAGTGATGATGGCAACATGTGGGTGGTGGCTTGCGACGTTTATGGCAAATAATTTATAATATATATAGAAAATAAACCAAAATATAATGGTTTTCAAATACACCAAAATTGAACTGTAGGGTGAATTCCAAATATATCAAAATTTTACTATGCATTTCTTTAACTTTAGGCCAAACACCAATATTTTAAAATTCCTGCATTTAGAATATTTTTTCACCTTCTTTAATTTAAACCAAACTACCCTTAAATAATTTTAATTACTACTTCATGTTGTTAATTCATTCATGCTAGTCTTGTAATTTTCATCTCAGGTATGGTAAATCTGGGCATTTTAATCTCATGCATTTAAATTTCTTTGGTTCAATTTTTTTTGCATATAAGATTAGAGAGAGTCGCCTTAGATGGTTTGGTCACATAAAACGTCGGCCTTCTAATGACCTTGTTAGGAGAGTAGGTATGCTAGAGCCAACATATATTAAGAAAGTTTGGGGTATGCCTAAAAAGACTTGGTTAGAAAGTATTAAGAAAGTAATGTTTTATTAACTTTAAATGAGAATTTGACTCTTAATGGAACACAATGGAGAAAAAAAAATCATGTAGCTGACCTCACGTTATTTTTGCCTTCCATTCTTTATGTTATAAGTTTGGGCCCTACCATCTGACATGGTGAGTACAAATTTTCATAGGTCTGTGATAGTAGTTGGAACTTATTGTCTTTTTGTGGTATTTGTAATGTGAAATTTGGATAGCTAGGATTAGGAGGCATCTACTCACCCCATTTGATCCCCTCCTGTCAACCATGAGGTGTAATAAAAGTAGATAATCTAGTCAATCATATTTTCCATTAACACCCATCCAAATTAAAATCAAAGGAGTGAAAAGTAGTCTGGCTCGATCATCACAAACATACATTACACTTCATAATTATCTAATAGATACAATATACACATTTATATAGAAGCGTTCATAGATAAAATCATCAATTTAATATAGAGCTTTTACATTATTCTAAATATAGATTCATACGTTCCAAAAGTTTTTAATTTACATAATGGACATCCTTTCTATATTGCATCTAAAATTATATATTTCATCCATAATACTAAGATATAGGATAAATTGGGTCACCTACCTATGGTCTTACTTACTCCTTTATCTTTTAGAAAGTAGTTATCATAACATCAAATGAGCAAAATGCTCATTGAGATAATAATTTTAACATAAAGTGCAAATCTACAAGGGAAAAACATAAAATGTTATGCTAATCATATAAGGTAAAAGGAACATTAATATTTAAAAATATAAGTAGCCTACTGCAGTAGATTTTAAATCAGGGAATACTTCGTTAATTAGCCGTGTGATAGGTTGAATTAAAAATAACAAGCATAAATTTTGCAAGAAAATGAAACATAGCTATGAAGTGTCAAATCATTTAATAGCATGAGGCTAGTCAATTACTAAATTTTTTTTCTTATTTTAATTTCTATTTTCTTTCACATTTTTAGTATTCATTTCCTTCGAAATATCATATAATACTTATATAGGCTTTGGCACATTTGAATCGTTAGATTGTCACATAGCTTATCAACCATAGTAACCATTGATAACGTCCAACATTGAATTTATCAACGACCTCTCGATACATGTCGATTTATCTCAACTTTTCAGCATCAAGAGTCGAGAATTCCTTTTCCTAGCAAGTCTTATCTTGTCATCATTTTCACCTCCTTACAGGTCATCATTAATATTTCTATCTATCTCATATGACATGATATTTCATAAGATTTCTTGAAATTCTAACCTCATTATTTTAAACTTTATATTTTCCTATCATGAATATTCACATTTATTAGTAAATATGATACATGTAAAAGTCAATTTCAAGATACTAATTTATGTTTCATTGTAATTAGACAATTTTTATATTTAGAATTGATGAGAATTATTTTGAAATCATTTGAAGCAACGATCATATAAGATGCATTGAAACTTCTGATCATCTTATGCATTATTAGCATGCTTAATGAGAAGAAATTTTATAAATGTATGCATAACAGGTCAATATAATCATAGAAATATTCAAACATTAGATTTATGAACAATTTGTCGCTCACAATTAGAAATTGTGTATCTCACTTTGGACCATGTGATCTTCTTTGAGATGAATTTCTCGATTTTTATCATTTGATATCTTGTTCCTTCGTAAATAACCTAATAACAATGCTTATTTTTTCTGTTTAATATTAAATTCTAAATTGACAATTTAAAATTAAATCAATTAAACTTGAATAATATTTTTACCTCGAAAGAATTTCTCCCCGTTCCCTCTTTGAAGCCTACCAATTTGATATCAACCTTGATTTGTAGAAGGAATTATGAAAGTAGGATTTTGCCTAAATTTCACGTCTTTTATTCTCATTTTCGTCGTCTTCTTCTTCTCTTATTTTCTTCTTTCTCTTCTTCTTCTCCTTTTCTTCTCTTGTTCTCTTCTTCTTCTATGTTTCCTTCCATACCCGAGCCCTCTTCTTATTATTTTTCCTCTTGCTCTTGTTATAGGAATGGCTAAGGATCATAGGGATAAGTAAGCTTGTAGCTTAGATTATTATTAATAGATAAGTATTAGTTATTTAATTTAATTTAATACTTTAACTTTTTTTTTTTTAAATTTCCCGATACATGCTACCCAAAGCAGAGGAAACTAGTTTGCTGTAGTACAATAGTTAGATGAATAGTGTTATTTAAAATTATAGTTCAAATAATTTAATTAAGGAATTTACTATTATATAGTAATATATGAATACATTTTTTATATACTTCTATATATCAAAATGATCACAATGAAATATAGCATTTTATAAAAATACTATTGATTGTTTTCAGGATGTGCGAAAAAATGAGCTATAATTTTTAGGATAAATTTTTTAATTATATATTTTGAAAATTTAAGTATAAGAGGATAGATGATGGGCCTTAAGCTTGATGTATAATTGAAGTTTAGATGATTAATTACAATATTTAATGATAGCATGTTATTAGATCCCGCTTGGGGAACTAAGCATCATAATTATTTTTATAAAAGTATACCCTAGATGAAATTACATTTATTTACAATGCCTGCATTTAGTTGCAATTAAATACCTATTATGTAGGGGTAGTGCACCTAATGCACTATAAGGCTGAACATAATATTTATTCCTTTAAAAGTACTTTAATTATTTTTTAGGTTTATTTTTATTTTTTTTCTTCTAAGACTTCTAATTTTTTTCCATGGCTAACCAGGGATTTTTCTATTAATAGGACTTTTTTATTTAGAAATATTTTAGTGTTTTTCTTTCTTTTTTTTAATCTTTGGGATTCCATATAATCCTTATCCTGCTCTACATCAAGTGCTATCAGAGATGAAATCCTCCTTCAATGATGAAAGATGGTGGAGGAAGATTGATGGGACTTGACATTGAATGGAAGTGGGCGAGCGGTGACAAACAACGACTCAAGTTGGTTGAGCGAGAACTCGACGTCATTGAAGCCTCCATTCAAAGCCTTTCATCGATATTGACTATGGTGGGTGTTGGCAGAGAGTGTGGAGCCTTGCGTGATCCCTTGTAGGCCATAATATCACTGAGTTGAAACGAGGACACTGTCATCACCTCACTAGTTTGATAGGTGTCATTTGATGATCTTTGCACGTTTTATGTGATATGTCCTGAGCTGTGATGAAGCATATGATAATCAAAGACATACATCTGGATGATTTGATTATGGAGAGTCGACTTTGGGACTTGGACAATGCTGGAAATGACTGCATCATCGAAATGATTGGGGCAATGACAAAATCCAGTGGTAACGATACACAATGATGAACCTAGGTAACGATGAATGACATCAACTCTCAATTTATAGTGGGCGATGGTCAATTCAGGAATTGAACCAACTATGCCTGTTGGAATGCTGCAGCCATGGAAACTCTAGGCTTCGATGTGATGGAGGAGATTAATGAAGAATTCACGGTAGTGACAATTGGATGATTAAAAAACATTATGATGACTTCCTTTCTTGTTCATTCAAGGATGATGTTCAATATCACTAACGATAATTCAGTGTGCCAACACCAATTCTTAAAATGCAAATTGTTGAATCTTAGCAACAAAAAGTTATTGGTATAGGCATTGTTAATGCTGCAAGAACAATGGCAAGAATGCCATACAAATATTCTTTTAAAAGTGCCGTTAGAGAGTTTTGGGTTTTGTTGATTCTATTGGTTTTATTGTAGATTAAAGGCAGGATATTGATATAAACACTCACCATTTACCACAGGCAAATGAAATGGACTGTCATGGCTTAAGGGAAGGGTTAAGCCTATTAGAAGTGGTCAAACAAGTGAAGCTGGATAGTTGGGATTATTTGCAGTAGTTGGCTTGTTTCACGCGAAAGTTCTAGAAGCCCTCAATGATTCAAACTTCTATTAGGCCTGCCATTTTTCCTACGTCAAATACCACAAAAGTTGTGAAAACACACCTGAAGAGGCCTTCTCAATTTTGAGTGAAGAAATTCTATTTTTTAGTAGTGCCCTTTCAATGATGTGAACCTTGGAAATTGTAAGTTTGGTTATAAAGAAGGTAAATAATATGTACCTCTTTCCTGGTATAGGTATTAATTCTTTTTTTTTTTGGGGCATGTGTCATCTTAGATGACTTGCTTCAATCAAGGACGGAATGCTTGGCTGCATATATGAAAGAAGTGGTCGTTCTTCCATATGTCTTCTAATATCGATGATATGTGACATTACACAAGAGGTGGGTGCTGCAATAATCAAGGCAGAATGACACCAATACGTGGATATTTGGGAGCTCAAGAGTCTTGATGAGGAGACCAAGCTAATAGACTTACAAACTCAAGATAAATCTTTCCGTTATGGACAAAAGAGACCTGTTATTATATTTTGCCTTTAGCTAGTTCCCGTAAAGTATCTATGTATATTAGGAAAGATTTATATGCAACATCCTTAACATATTGGTATTTCAAGAAAGTTGGAAAAGCACTATTTAGAAGGCGATATGGTGATAGCACATCCTCTAATAGATCATTATTCTGTGCGCACATATAACAAGCTTAAAGTTAAGAAGATAGACGAGAATGGCTACAAGATTGATCTTCTTGCTAACATGAACATTTCTAATACTTATGATGTTGTTGAAACATTCATGCATTTCCTTCTAATGAATTATTTTTATAAATACAAAACTCAAAGGTTAATTTTTCTTAAATGGAATGCTACATCCCATTTTGACCCCCCTACAGTCAACCTGGAGTGTAATAGAGAAGAAAAATATGAATAGATATATCTCTCATTTATCACCCATCCTGAAATATTTTTATCAGGATCAAGTGAGTAGGAAATAGCCTATCCAAACTATCCCAACACGTGAAAATTTTCAAATCTTAAGATTATATCCAAGTATTTCAACCTTGGAAGCATATTTAAACATATGAAATGAAATACAGAGCTTTCTAAATTTTCAAATAGCATTTACATACCAAAAAAATTGTCTATACAACTTCCTACTCTGGCCTCTATATGCACCCAAAATGTATGTACACAAAAGTGAAGTCAACCTCCTGTCTAGTGCCCTACTGGGTCCTTTCCCATACTTGTAGTACAACAACTGCTAATGAGTTAAAGCTCCATGAAATACACAATCATAATGCCAGAAATAAGAAACATAAAATTTGCAAACGATTGTAAATAATAAGAGGGGATTTCTATAATAATCATAAGCTGTACAAGAAATCAATGCATAATTAACTTTTCAGATTTCCTGTTATGTTTTCTTTCCAGTACTTTCGGCAAATCATATGATGGCTATAGGCTTTTGCACACTTACAACCCTCTCCTTCAAGGTTAGGTCCGAATTCTCAACTTTTAGAAGTGAGAGCTCTCTTATTCAAGGTTGAGTCAAAATTCCAACTTTTTTAAAAGTGAGAGAGTCGGGGCCCTCCTGTTTGATCCTTAAAGCAAGTCTTTCATCTTAACTTGTGCGGGCCTATCCCTCATAATTTGATTTTTCTCATTTTCCTTTTTCATTTATATTCAGTTGTTCATAACAATATATGTAGTGTCATTCTGTAGCATCACATTTCAGCATGTAGTTTTTATCAAATAATTCAAATAACAAGTAATTATCTCAAGTGAACCAGTAATAGGCATCATACTTAATATAAAATAATTGCTACCACCATTACATTAAATATATAAAAATGCTCTCATTTTCTACACTAGAGGTAGGGTATCTCATCTCATTATAAATTGGTTCTTCTATAATACTTTGCCTTCATTTACTTCTGTAAACAACCTCCACCAAACTTTTCCTCATTCAACCATACTCCTTCCCTTACCTTTCTTCCATTCCTTACTAAAATCAACAACCCCCCACAGCCCTTTTTCTTTGCTGAATTCAGCAACACTGTTTTCAACAACATTAATTGCAGCAATTTACCGAATTTTGCAAACACTACAGCCTTTAATTGATTCCTTAACTTCTCTTCTTTTTTTACCTTACTGTTTTTTTTTTCTTGCATTTCTCCGCAGCAAGCAGCAGCCTCTGCTCCAGCACGCAGCCCCCGTCTCCCAGCTCCTGCCTGTACACGGCCTGCTCTCTATTTGACTCCAGAGAACGGGTGGGTGGAAAGAATTGGAATGGGAAGTGCTTTAGTGCTAAGATAACTTAATATAATATTATTGTACCCTAGGCATTTCACTAATATTATAATAACACGCTCTAACTCCACTAATTCCTATTGCTAGCTGCGTGATCCAACTCCCAATCATCAGTCTATTGCATGTTTATTTTAGTGGAACTGCTGCAGTAATTACAGGAATTAACAATTGCTATAATTAATAATCTGTTAACAGGAAATCATCTCTTACAGTAAACATTTAATTAAATGTTAATTAACTATTATTAAGCTATTAAATGAATAACTATATACAATTATATATCAAAATCCTAAGAATATAAAATAGAATATAATGAAATTAAATTTAACAATTTTCATATGTGGGAGAAAATAGGTAAAATTTTGGGGCAAATTATATGCTTACTTTTTGACGAACTTTTGGGTGTTATATGGAGGGCATTGATGTAGTACAAGGTTGGCCATAAAAATTACTCTCCTAATAAATAGTTTTAGTATTTGCTATGTTTCTTTTTCTTTTATTTTTCTTTGAAGGATTTTCTTTGTATCCTTAGTTTGCAAGAGGGTTTTCTATAACAAGAAGACTAGCATTTATACTTTTTTTTTTATCAATTGAAATTATAAGTGTTGTTTTTTTTTTTAATACTTAGAGTTATATGGAATCCTGGCCTTGATCTGCATCAAACCCAACCTCTTAATGTTTGTTATTGCACAAGTTTCCTAGGTTGAGTAGAAATTTTCTTTTTATGCTTTGTTCTTCAAGCCCATTTGCATGAGGTTAATTTGCCTTTTCAGATTTGTAAAAAATTTTAAGAAGTTGTTCTTGGCTTATTATATTTATGAATTTTGGATTTGATTTTTGATTAGTCAATTAAAGATAGGGAAAAATAAGGAGAAAGATCATGATAGGTAAGATGTAAAGGAAAATATTAGTTTTTAAATAGCTAATTCAATTAAGTAATGGATGATTAAAATGGTATTGATATATATTAGAATTGCAAGTATTAGATGTTCTAAAAGGTAGGGACTTTCTCATTATATTTCCTTGGAAAATTTGTACTGTTTTAAAAAGTAAATTAGTGAGAACATAGTTTGCATACTGCTATTAAACTTTTTATGCAATTAGTTAAAGCATAATTCAATGTTTCCAATTTAACGAGTTCTATGAAATTTTGTTGACTTATATGAGATTCAAGCAATGAACAAAACATTCATTCACGGTGATAGTGATGCAGGACTAACATGTGTTAAATGGATGGGTTAAGAATTGCATGATTTTTTGAATAAGCAAGTAAGATTAAAACGGTTAGCAATCAAAACGACAATAGAAAACAGGAGAGGGGTGCCTACGTTTAGGCTAAGTCACTTGCCAAGCGCTTGTAATACCAAAACAAGTTAGAAACTCAATAACATGCAAAGTGAGTAGCTTCAAAAAAATTCCTAATCTAATAACAAAATTAGGAGCATAGAAAGCTAACTCAATTCCAACACTTATTAGGCTTGGCAGAGATAGACAAACAAGATCTTCGTAAATCAATCAAATCACAAGAGTGAGTTAGACTACGAAAATACGAGAGAAGGAAGATTGGTAAACCTTTATCACGGTTGGGTTGCAATCCTCCACTGAACGGTGCCAAGTTGCTCTTCTATAGCTTGGACAAGAGTATCTAGAATGCAATCCACGTATTCCTCGACGATGTTGTCAATATTCGGATTGACGTCGAATAAAGTTGAATGAAGAATGTGCACAAAACCTTGCTCGTCATAGGCAAGGCCGTAGTCAAGATTGGGATCGGCCATACATCGATCTTATTGCGTCGAAGTATTGACGAAAGTGTTCCTTTGCTGTCCTAGCAGATTTTCCTCAAGAATCTAAGTATTGGAAGATGGAGGAGGGTGGTCGGCCACAAGGGAGAAGCTTGGGAAAACTAGGCTCATATTTTGGTGGAGTTTGGGTTGAATTTAGGAGAGAATTTTGGAGGGAAGGCTGTAAATAATTTCCAAATAAAAAATTCTTGAATTGGAAAATATTTAGAGAGTAGGGGGGGGGGGGGTGGTGGGGTTAGAGAAGAGGTTGGGATTTAATTCCAAAAGTGGAGGTATGATTTTGGAAAGGAATTAAAGGAGGTGGGGCCTTGGGAAATTCGGCCAAAGGAGAGGAAGAGGGGCTTTGAATTCCTTCCAAAAGAGCCACTTGGATTTTGGAAACAATAGGGAGAGGAGGTGAGGTTTAATGATGCAATCAAAGCTTTCTTAAATTAATAAATTAAATTTGGGAAGAAATATTTCATCCCAAGTTAATTTAAAATTCAAAATGCTATGATTTGAAAAGTTTCCAAAATTAGGATTTTTAATTTAGGTAATAATTTCAAATTCAAATAGATTTGAATTTGCTCTTTAATTGCATTACCTAAATTATGAAAGCTAATTTAGGAAAGGTTTAATGGCAAGGGAGTTGGGAGGGAAACCAAGGAAGGGGCCGGCGGTAGAGTGGCTTGGCCGTGGATGGTGTGGGGGTTGGGCCTAGCCGACGGGTGGGGGATAGCTAGGATGGCCGTTTGCTAGTCTAGGGAGGGAGGAAGTGGTCGGTGGTGAAGTGACGAAAAGGAAAGGGAAAGATAAAATAACGAACCATGAACCCCGACCATCTCTAAGGTTTGGTGGGTGATTCAAATTCCCCTCTGCAAGGGATCTTGCTCCAATCTCTCTGAAGCCCTCATAAGAACTCAAAGCATGCGAAAATTTTTTTATCATTCAATCATTAACATGAAAAGAGAACAATATGGCTATATATAGCCTCGTACAAGACTCAAGAAAATAAAAAGACGACGATGCCCACTGAGCTTACATACGACCTCCTTAAGGGGTAAAAAACGAAAGACTACTACTAAAACAGATACGACATGACATAATAATAAAGAAAATAAATAACACGACTCAGAAATACATCGACTCAGTCGTGGCCGTAGATTGACGACCACGTCTCTGATAGACTTTCCACGCTTTGATGTCCCCATCAGATAGTGTTTGCTTCTAGCAAGCTGGTTGCAAAACTATATATCTCTATTGATTTGCTCCTAGTCACATTGATGCTATAAGTATTGATTTGTATTGGGTCATTTGGCATGTTAAAAAAGGAATGCAAAGTGAAAGGAATATATTATAAAATATATGTAGTTTCTTTGAAATATTTGAGTTATAGTATGAAAACAAATCCAAGAGATTATTTTTGTGTGTGTTTAGTTTGAATTAAAATGAGTTCAGTGTAAATCATTAGCATTGGGTGGGGTGGAATGGTGGGTTGTGTGGGCTGCGGCGGTGGTTGGTTCCTGTTGGGTATGGTGGTGGTGTCAGCAAAAAACGGTGTGTTGGTGGTGGCCAATGTCGGTGGCATAGGGGGGTGGGGTGGCAGAAGGCTGCGGTCCCTGGTGAAGCTTTAAATGCGCGGTGTATTTGAAATTTGCCCAAATCGGGCAAATTTCAAATATATTGAAAATAAACTAAAAATGTGAATTTCAAATTCATAAAAAAAAATCAATTTTGATAGCTTTTCATCTAACCAAACAAGAAAATTTTCAAAACGGCCTCATTCCTTTTTACTTTGCGTTCATTTTTCTAGAAATCAACCATCCCCTTGGTAAATCTTATTTTAGGTCAGAGGATGGCATCAGCTTTTTCTCTATAGAATTGGAAATCTTAATCTGTGCTATGATTATAAGAGTTCTTGTGGATGCGATCAGATAATATCTACTAATCAAAATGTTCCTAGCTTTTGCTTTTCTAAAGTAAACATCTTCATATATTGATGGAATTTTCTTTCTTCTTTATCATCTTAATCTAATTATTCATCTCAATTTTGTTAATTTGTTATAAACTCATATGAATTGTTTTTGTTTCAAATTCTATCTTTTGCCTACATCTGATATTCAAATAATTTTCAGAGGCCAAATGTTATGACAATTGTACTTCATACTTAATTAGTTATGTTTGGTTATTGAAAATCCATATAGTGCACCAACATAAGACTTTCAATCTCAGTTGATTTAGTGAAAAAATATGTGTTGTAGTTAGTTGTTATTAGCTTCTAATTATGACTTTTCAAGTGATTTTAGGTTCCTATAAAGCTGCTTTTGAAGTTAAAGATCTTAGGCTGGAGATGTCAAAAAGTGGAGGTTCAACTCCCGTGCTCAATATCAAGCTTTACCTTATCCCTTTACTTGTCCAAATATGGGAATCAAAGACAACTCTTGATCAGTTCAGTTTTGACCAGTGGGAATACTCAGCTAGTGCTGAAAATAGTTGTGCTCCTTTCATATGTGAAGATATGTCAGTTGCTTCTGAGTTGTCTCATGATAAGTAAGTTTCTTCTCCTGCATACTCAATGAACCTTCAATTGCTTCGATATATCCTTTCCTCTCTATTTGTTTTTTAACCCATACCGTTTTTCTTGAAGGCATGGGACATATCACCCAAGCCAGGCCTAGATGAAATGGTTTTTTTATCTCTTGTTTGCTAATCAAACTTATTGTACCGCTACACAATCAAACTTATTGTACCGCTACACGAAGATGCTAAAATATTCCTCATTGGATAATTCATTATAGTTTCTTTGATCCTTTCATCTGAAAACTGTAACTGGAATCATGGCAGCTTCGAGATGTGTGTTTCTCTTTTGATAGTTAGTTATGATATTAGATGCTAAAACTTTTCTTTTCCTTGAGAAACATATTGTGATCTTTTTTGTTTTGTTTTTGTGGCTTCTTTCGTGGTAACTTTTTTTCCACTTATGGAGGTATAGCCTTTTATCATTTCAGGGAACAGGGAATCCAAATCAAGAATTTGGATATGAGATGTGGAGATATCACTGTTAACTTAAGTGAAAATCTGTTTGCGAAAACCAAACTGAGATCGGATGACTTTACCGAGGCTGTTCCAAGTGGAGGTTCTAGACATGACATTGCTTCCGGTAAACTATCCCAGAACAATAAATTGTCGTCAATGTTGAAGAAGCAGATAATTTTTTTCCCAGACAAGGTTTGCGATTTATTTTTTCCATGCCAAGTCTTTTATTTCAGCTTGCAAATTCTACATGATTTAAAATAGAATTTTGAATTTACCTTAAAATTTAAAATAGTTTTGATCTTATATGGGTATCTGCAAATAATTATTACCCTAGATTTTACCTTTTCAACTCCAGGAGAGGCTTTGGGCAATGAAGTGCTGTTATTTCTTGGGTGATGTATCTAATTAGCTTTTTTGCTTGCTTTCTTTTGGAAATCTTTCCATGGCTTTGCAGATTTTCAACAAATTATGCCAAATGACTGCATGCTGAAACCTATCATTTTAATGAAAACAGCCTTTGTGAATGTGTTGGGATTATTTATCTTGGGTCCATATCATCTTTGTGAACTGCCAGCAACTTTCTAAGCCTTTTTACTCGGAATAATTTGAACTTGGGTATTTGGTTATTTTTCATCTGGAACATAAATATTTGTCAAAGTTTTCCATTTCTATGTGAACCATTTGCAATCACTGTGTGCTAGTCTGAACAATCATATACTTTAGGATAAGTGAGAACTAAACTTTTTTTATTAGATTAGATAATGTAGTGGAATGTGGCCTTATTTATTATCTGAAATTGACAACTCTTGCTTTTGCCTTGCTGATGATATTTTTTCCTGGCCATAAAGTTATGGGGAACAGGTGAAGGATGAGAAGGTTGAACAGTACTATGAATTCATGATGCAGGACTACATAAGAATGCAATGTTTTGGTTAGGAATTTGCACAACTCTTAAATTAGAATGACAGTGAAGAAACTATTAGCATCTTAAACATCGAAATAAAATGAGCAAGGGGTCACGCCCGCTTAGACTAAATCACATAACCAGAGATTTGAAACTTTCAAAATAAAATAGAAAACAATGTTATGCCAGAGTATTAGTTTCAATAAAAATTCCTAATATAACAGTGAGATTAGTAAACACATGAATACACTCAAAACCCTACGTTTACTAAGCTTAGCATAAGCAGGAAGAGTCGTCCGTCGTGACTACAATCAAACACAAGATAAAGATAGATTCCAGAAATATGTTGAGAGGGGAAAGTAGAACCTTTTGTCAAGGATCAGTGGAGATCCTCCACTCAACGCCTTCAAACTGCTCTTCGATTGCTTCCACCAAAGTGTCCAAAATACGCTCTATGTAATCTTCAACAGTATGATCGACCCTTGTGTTAACGTCAAAGAAAGTGGATTGGAGAATGTCCACGAAACTGTCATCGTTGTAGGTTAGGCCGTATTCAGTTTCTGGATCCGCTATTCATAGATGCTAGGTGACAAATCTCTTCACGACTTGATAGTGCTCTTGAATATTGTTGAAGAGAAGAAGTTCTCTTGCAACTTGGAGGGAAAAGCCAATGACGAAAATCTGAAATAAGTTTTAGATTTTGTAAGGAGAGGAGAGGGAATTAGGAGAGAAAATATCAAATCCTAAATTCTGGTGGAGAGTTAATGAGAGAGTGAGGAGATTGGAGAGAGCTAGAGGGGCGGGTAGGGGGGATGGGGCCGGCGGCTATGAGGAGGATGGGGAGGGATTTGTGGGAAGTAAATTGAGTTTCTAAGTTTAGGTTTAGGAATTAAGAAAGGTTTGATTAGATCCAATTTAATTTGAAAATCAAATTGAATTCTAATAGGAAACTTTCCTTAAATAGATTCATACAAATAGGAAAGGATTTGAATTTTGAATTTAATTAATTTGGATTCCAAATTGATTCCAAATTAATTTGAACTAAATTAGGAGATCCAAAAGGAGGCAAGTGGAGTGGGGCCGACGGTTTAGCCAAGTATGGCCGACGGCTAGGGGTGAGAGGGAGGGAATTAAGGAGGCTTTAATGCTTCCTTAATTTTGGGGATTGGATTTAGAATGAATTAAGTCATCCTAATTAATTCAAAATCCAATGGAGGGAAAATTTGAAAACTTTCCTAAAATAGATTTTATAATTTAGGAAAGAATTTGAATTTCAAATTTGGGGGAAATTTGAATTGAAAGACCAACTAAAAATTATGACAATCCAAAATTAGGAATTATCCAAAGTAGGCAATGGGGATGGGAGAGGGTGAGGCCAGCGGCTTGAATGGGGTGGGTAGGGGCCGGCGGCAAGGTGGAGATGGAGACGATGTGATGGTGGGTGGAAGATACGACTAAGGAGAAGTAAGATTGTGAAGAAAGGTGGGAGATAGGTTAAGTGAAATCAAAGATATGAAACCACGAACCCGGCCATCTCCAAGTTTGGTGGGTGATGCACCAATCTCCCTCTCCAAGGGACCTCTCTCCGATCTCTCAAGCTCTCTCAAGAACTCCAAGCAAGAAAACAAAATTCTCAAATAATCATTCGTTACCCAAAAAACAATAAGCAAGGGGCTATAAATAGCCTAGTACAAGAGACTCAAAAATAAAAGACGAACATGCCCCCGGGCTTTCAAACAACAACATCCATTTACTAGAAGGGTACAACGGGAACTAAAATAAAATAAATACAATGACACATAAATAAATATAACATAAATCAAAAGTATAATGGCTCGATCGTAGCCGTAGATCGGCGGCCACGCCTCTGTTAAACCTTCCATGATATGATGTCCCCATCAATCCATATGCATTTTTGTGTAATTCAGTCACATGCCTCTTCATGAACATTTGAATTGGGACTGTGCAGATCAGTTCAGCAGTCAGGGTTGTGTAGATATAGCATTAGTCCACTAGGAAGACGGCAAAGTTTTAGTTGCATTATCTGTTATGATCTGCATGAGAATGAAAATGAACAATAGCCACATTAAAATTGAAACAGGAGTGTCGTCCTCTATTTCATTTCCATTATGTGACATTAGAGAGCTGAATTTCATGCTGGTTGTTTCGATCTACAATCCTTAAATGGATCCATGCTGATGCCTTTGGGAAGTCCTTGGAAGTGGTTGTGGTTCACTGAATGTGCCAATAGCTCCTCCATGCCATTCGGTTTAATTATTTTGAAAAAATCAGTCTCAAACAACAACATTAGAACATTAGAAAACTCGTGAAGGGACCTAGGAGTATGTAAACTCCTTGTACTTATATGCCTCCTTTGGCATTGTGGAACTGGCAAACAATTATGCTGTGGGTTTCAATCTTCTACCTTCTTGGAAATGTTGGTGAATAGTTAATCTTCAATTACTAGATGTTCCCATGGAATGATTTTCAATTCTGTCAGTTAGTTAATTGCTGGTTTTTTAAGATCTTACAAATTATTTACTCACATATCATTATGAAACATAGTTTAAGTGAAAATCTACAGTTAAAATGATAGATTTACTGTACAAAAATTATGGTGGTTCATTGGGAACTTGGTCTCAGGTGCACGCTTTTCGAATTCCTACTTGGTATGACTAGCCCATGAATGCGGCTTGTGATGCCATGTCGAGAGGAATTGGAGAATATTCGTGAGATTGCAAAGACATCCTAAAAAATATTGTGCAAAGGCTACCATACGTCAACTGAAAAGCATGGAAGAGCTTTAATTTTTGAAGCTCTTTAGGGTAATGGTTCCTTGTTTTTGGAAAAGATGGATTTCTAGAGGAAGCCTATCTTGCTCCTTTTGACAGAAAATTCGCATGATATTTGATAGCCTTCCAAACATAGGCCAACTGCCGTCAGTCTCTCATTCTCCATCAACCTATTGACAATAAAGTACATTTCCACCATGTAGATTCACTCATGTGCATCCTCTCCCTCAAAAATAGGCATCTTCAGTTTCCCCACTCTCAGATCTCCTCCGTCAACCTTACTTCCTCCAAAATTTCCCATTTCCCAAGGTGGTGGTTCCCCCCCCAAATGTGCCAATCATCCCTCCACTCGCACCCAAACCTTTCATCACCAGCCCACCTTCTCCCTTCAAATTCAACACACCCTTCGATCATATTCAACCCCTCTTCTTTCAAATTTGACCTCTTCGATCATAGTTAATTCATCACCTTTCAAATTCAGCCCCTATTCTTTCAAATCCCCCCTCCACTAATGTCCAATCCCCTCAACGCCTCTCCACATACCCTCTACCCGACTCCTCCCTAGGAATAGGCCATAGGAGCGGCATTTTTTATGTTCCTTCCGAAATCTCCACATCCTGTTCTTCCCTTCGTCTGATTTGCTTAGGGTTTTCCCCATTTCATTGGCTGTCGGTGACTTCCCTTACCTCCGACAGCATTTTTTTTTTGGTTTAGCCCTCAAGAACTTTCTTCAGCATCTCCTCCAGGATGGAGAATTTCGAATCAAACTTATCATTGATGACTGAAATATATTTCTTTAAATCTGAAACTTAAAGATATGAATTTTCAGATTTATTTGTCTGATCTCCCATTCCAACACTTCTACCTTTCTTCCTGCCATGGTAATCTGGATTTAGGCTCCATTTGCAAAGATCAACAAGTTTGATGCGAATTCTAGCCTCAAATCAATAAAAAACTACAATATTGGATACATAACACAACAAAATTCAATGAGAAAAACTTCTATTTCTGCCCAGGAAATGACTCTGATACCAATTTGATGGGAAACACTTGAAGATTTCAAGTAATTCCTATCAATTTCGGAAAAACAATGAGAAAACTCTTCCAAACTCCAATGAAAATCAGAAAAACAATAGTTTTTATTGCAATAATCAAAGATACACAAGGAAAATACCAAGATATGATCGATCCTTAATTTGAGAGGAGGATATATCTCTTCCAAATATCTAGAAGCTGCTAGAGCCCAAAAAAATCTAAGAGATTTCAAATTTCAGCCAAATACCAGATGCCCTATCCCTAGGAAAACAACTATTTAATGCATACAATTAAAAAGAAAATCTGTAAACAATCCCTACATTCAAATTTCCCTCTTAACTCCCTAAAAAAATCCTTCCTAAACTGCTCGGTTGGCTCTTGCGGTTCAAAAGACATATCGAAGAGGTGGAAACCTTCTGCCAAAGTTCTCGAGGTGCGGTCTTGTATGGACCGGCTGGACCGGTCTAACAAAACGCCTTGACCTTGAGTTTTTTTTGTCTTGTGCCTTAGCTTGGCTGAGATTTTTCTTGAAGTGCGCCTCACCTCACTGGTGTGAGGTTTATGCCTCACTTTTATATATATTTTGTTTCTTAAAACTTATCTAAATTCTAAAATGAAGCTTTGAACAAATCACGCCTTCATTCACCCTCGAGCTGGAACAACTTCCTCTCAATTGTCTCAACCTCCAACCTGCTGCCTTCACTACAACTATCACCGTCGTAGTCGTCGCCGGAGATTACTTGAAAGACGCACACTACAACTACCTCATCTAAAAATTTTGGAGTATTAATTTCATCTTTATGTTGATGAAAAATATTTATGAAAGATGAAGATAACTACAATAAATAAAAAAAGAAGCAGATTGGGAGGCATTGGATTTCACATGATGAGGCAAAGGAGTGTCCAATATGTTATGACGACCATTCAAATAAATACCCCCTTGGTGATGAAATACAAATGATTTTTGAGTTGCTACCAACAATTTCAGCTTTCTTTAGTAATTAAACGAGGATGGTAGGGAATAGAGAAAGAATGAATTTGGAGTTGAACTTCGTGTTATATGATGCTTTTATGCTATTCATATATTTAATGTTATTTTGTTCTTGTAATATTTGAATTTTAATTCTATTTCACACAATTTATCTTTTATCATTTTACATCTTGTGTAATTTTTTGTTTCATATGTATGTTAATTTGTTAATTTTTAGTTTAATAGAAAATTAATATGCCATCATTTAGATATTATTTAGTTATTATATAAAAAATCACTTTTAATATTTATTTTTACTCTGCAATTTTTTATTTTCAGGCTTAAGTCTCGCCTGACAATTGAAAATGCCTCAAAACATAATTGCGCAATTTTAAACCTTGCGGTAGATTTATGATGAAACGTTCATTTGTTAATCTAAGTCGTGTTGACTTCAGTCATTTTAAGGAGGAGGATTAGACTTAAATATTTGACCAGCGCAGTAATCTCGGACCTTAAGATTAGGAGTTGTATATGACGGTCGGAGCGCATGCGGGTAATGAGTTTGAAAGTAGCATTTTACATTGGTGAGCTTTTAACCCTACACAACATTCTCGTACATTTGTGTTTGAAAATTTAGCATATTTGTTCGAGCACATGCGGGGATTTTGAGTTAAAATGCACACTTCTTGTGGCAATAGAACACTTCTTGGGTTTTCACATGCTTCCTGAGGTTGCTACATGCTTAAAGAGGTGTCAACACGCTTCTCAAGCATCGCGCTTAGGTTTAGAGAATTGTATTTTAATTCATTAGCAGGATTTTAAAACATTTAAATATGATCATTTACGCAAGTAATTATGATTGAAGTGTGCACAAAATTTCATTTGAAATTAAAAAAACGCCATTTGTCCGCTTATACGAGTGTTGTAGATTTGATGACGTGAGTTGAAGGTGAGTGAGGTTCTAATTGTAGTATATATGAGAGAGATTATTTGATTCATTTTGCCTCATTTAAGTTATCATTTAGTATAGCTCGTAAGGGATATTTATTTAATTGACACTCGGAAATCGTGTTCTTGATCATCGAAGAAATTATCTTGTCCTATATGAGTTCCCCTATTCTCACCCATAGGTGGGCTGATTTGTTTGATATGAGCCCCTTCTCCTTGTCCATAGTTAAGTACTTGTGCACACTATGAATTTCCTACTCTTACCCACAGTTGAGTTGCATTGTGCACGACGAATTCCCTGCTACTGCTCATAGGTGAATTATAGTGTGCACTATGAATTCTGTGCTCCTGTCCATAGGCCAATTGTAGTGTTCATTATAGGTCCATTAATATTGCCCGTAGGCAAACAATTTTTATTACAAGTTGCTTGTTGTTTCCCGTAGGTGGGTTATTTTATTCACCACAAGTTCTCTGTTCATGCCTGTAGGCGGGTTGATGTGAGCATTTCAATTCCTTGCTTTTGCTGATAGGAAAGTTTTCTCATTCGTCATAAGTTCCTTGTTCTTGGTCGCAGGAGAATTATCTTGTCCGCTATGAGTTCCCCTATTCTCGCCCATACGTGGTTTGACGTGTTCGTTAAAAATTCCTTGTTTATGCAAGTCTCTTACTCGTGCCCGTAGGCAAGTTGTTTTTTTTTTTATTAACAGTCCCCTGCTTATGTTCAATATTATTTGTTCAAGGCAACAAGTTGTATCTTTAGTATTCATATTTTCGTCTTTGATGTTCATTTAAAATTTTGTTTCGTTGCATTTTTAATTATGTAGGTCATTTTTAAAGTTCGAAGTTCAATTGTTGTTTAGATAAAATTTCAGTAGCCTCCCGGCATCTTCTCCGTTTAGAGAAAATTTTGGTGAGTTTAGGCCTTCCCACCGCGCTTAAAGCGTGTATGGTTAGTGTCAGGTGACACCACGGCCAGAACTACACAAACGGGTATTTCTATTTGTAGGTTTCCCGTCACGTTGAAACAACGTGAATTGGTGCTTATATTTTGCATATTTTTCCGCTGCGCTGGAAATATGCGAACATATACTTAAATTGAGTTTGAAATTTATACCTAGCGGCTAGCGCACAGCAACAACTATGACGACAAGGTGGTAATGAGGACATCCACAATTTCTCTTTCTTTTTTTTTAAAAAAAAATTACTCCCTCTTTTTTTTGATCTTTTCTGATATTCTTTCTTTTTTTTTTCCCTACTTTTTAAAACTAATAATAATGCTAATAGTAATTATAGTGGGGAAATAAGAGAGTGTGTACTCTCTGTTAAGGAGAGAATAGGAGAGAGGTGGTTAGTGGTTTCGAGTTCATAGGGGTTGGTTTCAGATGATTCGGGTATGGGCTGCTGGAAGGAGGAAGGTTGGGTAATGGGTTTGAGGAAGGGTTTGCTGAAGGAGTTAGAGAGGAGTAGATTATTGGGTGATTTATATGAGAGGGATTTATTCAAAGAGGTGAGAGGATAGTGGGCTACAGGTTTCTTGTTTGCGGTTTGGTGATGTTGGGCTTGTGGGAATAGGTTGGGTGTTCGGGTAGGTAGGTGGAGAGGGGTTAACGGGAGCTGGGAAGTGGTTGCTGGAGATTTGGATGAGAGGTGGAGCTTGAGGCCATGGACGGCAATAGGTGTTGAGGGCTGTTTGGTTTGGGAAGTGCAGATTTGCTGCGAGTATTGGGGATGTGTAGAGGAGTTCGGTTGTGTTGGAAGCTGGGAGGTGGGAAGAAAGGGGCTGGATTTGTATTGGCTGCCTATGAAGGAGCAACAGCTGGTTATAGGGAGTTGGAGCAGGAAGAGGAGTAGCACTTGAGAGGAGTTTCTTTTGGAGGAAGCTGCAGGTGTGAAGGGCTGTATTTGGTGAAGTGTAGGGACCGAGAGGCAGAGGGTCTGTATTTGGTGGTGTGAAGTGGTGAGGGAGCTTGAGTGAATGGAGTTCGGGAGTGGGAGCAGCAAACTGGGGCTAGTGAGAGGGAGGCTGGAGCTATGTGCGTCAGAGTGACGCTATTGTGGCATTGTGGTGGGAAGGCGAGTGTATGAGGGCTGTTTGTGCAATTGAGGAAGATGGAAGCTGTTCTGGAGGAGAGGAGTGGGCTGGGTTTCTTTGCATGAAACAGAGATGGAGAGAAGATAGGGCGGGCAGAGAAGAGGAAGCAGGATTTTTGTTCTGGATTTCCCCATGAATGACAAGATATGGCGTGAGCAGCTGAACTCCACGTTGAATTCCAAAGAGCGCAGGATTTGGCAGTTGATTTGGTCAGGATTTGAGATGGGGTAGACTTTTTTATTATGCATAATTTGAATTATTTTTTTATTATTATTAATTAAAATAAGATACAACAATAATAACATCAAGCTTTTATCCCACCATGTGGGGTTGGATACATGAATCATTTTTCTCCATTGTGTCTTGTTAAGAGTTAAAGTGATGTAAAACTACTAGGAGTTACGTTCAAAATTAAAAAAAGAATTGTTAAAGTTTGCTTTTATAATTTTATGGGATCATGCAAGATTGAGTTAAGATGTCGAAACGTTAACTTTGCTTAGGCGAAAGAGTTGCAAACAAGATTAACCAAAACGATTCTTTCAAAGTTCTAGGCGAATTTAATATGCAAAGTACAACAACAAAACCCAACATTTAGCAATGAGAAGTTCACCTTGGGGCCATATCACTCAAGAGGTAGTGGACTTTTGGCGGAGATAGAAGATCCAAGAGATGAAAGAAGTTACCACTAGGGAGAGGGCGCCAAAGAACTTCGTCGAAGGAAAAGTTGCCGGTTGGGATGGAAGTCGTAGACGACCGTTGAGGCTCCAAGTGTGCTTCGAAAGCCTTCGGTCGTAGATGCTTGCAAGGATTGGCACGACTCTATCCACGTACTCCTCCACGGTAGTTTCGTCTTCAAACCCTACGTCGAAGCAAGGTGACCATAGGATGTCGACGCTTCCGTCGGCTTGGAAAACTATACCCCACTCAAGCTCCGGATCCTCCATGCATGCTTGGCGTGGAGATTTCTTCAAGTAGAGGAGGGGTAGACGGCGGGATCTCCAGGGAGAGGGAGGGTCTCGGCCAAGAGGAGGAAGGATGCGGCTAGGGTTAGGAGATTAGGTGATGAGGAGGTGTGGGGAAGTTTTAATCAAAATCTGAATTTAATTTCAGATTTAATTAAATTTGGAGGGAGAATACTTTGAATTTGGATTTTGAAATGGTTGTAATGAATGCATTAAGTGCATTAAAAGGGATTCCCCTTTAGGTGGCCGGCGGCATGGGTGAGAGAGGGGAGAGGTTTACAAAAATCTGAAGTTAATTTCAGATTTCAATTAAATTGGAGGGAGTTAAATTGGATTTGAAATTTGAATCAAGAGCCTTAATTGTCATTAACTAGCCTTGAATGGGATTCCCCCTTTTGATGGGGCCGGCGGCTAGGAGAGAGGGGAGGGGGGTGAGGAAGCAATTACGCACTTTCCAAATAGGTTCTTGCCACCTAGGATGGAAATTTAGTAACTCCTCATATGAAGAAATTTGAATTAGATCAACTTCAAAACTTTCCTTTTTTGGAAGATGTCAAATAAGGAAAGTTTTTGAATTTCAAAATTTGAAATTCAAAATGTAGTAACTCCCTTATTGATTGCTAGGCAACAATCAAGGAATCACAAAGGGGAAGAGATGACATCTCCAAGAGGAGGATGATGGGTGGCCGGCGGCTAGTGGAGGGGGAAGATGGTGGCCGACGGGTTGGGTGAGGTTTCTTTGGCGGAGTTTGGGATGCTAGTGGTGGAGATGGAGAAGATGATGGTAGGGAGTAGGAACAAGAAGATAACTAGATTAACCACGAGTTGCGGACTCTTCCAACAACTGGTGGGCCTTGCGCTTTGCTCCCCTTGAGCTCTCTCCCTTCTCAAGCCCTCATGCAAGAAGAAGTAGAAACCAAAAGTAATTTTCATTCAAAATATTCATTAAGCATCAAAATTACAATATGAAGGCTATATATAGCCTCTAACAAAGACATAAAGTAAAAGGACTCAAATGCCCTCAAGGGCTACAAGACAGATAACTCCCCACAAGGGTAAAATGCGAAAAACAGAAAATAAACTAAGACAATAATCATAACATCTATATCAAAAGTAGAGACGCTGAATCGTGGCCGTCGATCTGCGGTTTCGCCGGCGATAAACATGTCTGTAGCGTCTGTCGATGTCCTCATCATTCTCCCCAGGTGGGAGAAAAACTCGACCCTGTCGAGTGTGAGTGTCTCTAGAGCTCTCGTACCACTCTAGAAGGTCTGGGTCTAGGCTCTGCAGCTCCTCGCGGTCAACCCACGTATCCTCCGTCGCCGAGGTCCCTTTCCAGTGGACTAAGTATCTTCGACGTCCGCCTCCTTTTGTACTAATGATCTCATCATCTAATATAGATTCAACTATCTCCGCGTTGGGTAAGGGGGGTAATTTTGGGAGTGGAGGAGGGTTGGGGATCTCACCAGGTATGGTCACACAAGGCTCATTTGAAAGTGGATTGCATGGGTTAAATTCTGGTCCCTCAAAGGTTACTAAATCTTCTATGTTAAATGTGGGGTTAATGTTGAAACCTTCGGGAAGGTCTAGTACGTAAGCATTGTCATTCACCTTTGAAATTATCTTGAACGGTCCGGCGCTTCTCGCATGCAGCTTCTTTGCGGATCCAGGAGGAAAACGCTCCGGACGGATCCGAACCATCACAAAGTCTCCAATTCAAATACCTTAGCTCTTCTTTTATGATCAGCCATAAGTTTATAAGTTGCATTACTTTGTTCAATTTTCTTTTTAATTTCTTTATGTAACTCCTGTAGATGCGATGCATATGATGATGCTGACTCAGATGTTCTAACTCTAGTGCTCATGGGGATCAGGTCAATGGGTTGGTTGGGAAGGTATCCGTACACTATTTCAGCAGGGCTAAGACCAGTAGTTCGATTCACAGAGTTATTGTAGGCAAATTCAGCTATGGGCAATTTAGAATCCCAGTCCTTAATGTTTTCTCCAACCAATGTCCTTAACAGATTGCCTAAGCTCCTATTCACTACTTCCGTTTGACCGTCTGTTTGGGGGTGAAAGGCGGTAGAGAATTGCAGTTTGGTCCCCATTTTATGCCATAAGGTCTTCCAAAAATAACTAGTAAACTTCACATCTCGGTCCGAAACTATGGTTTTAGGCAGCCCGTGAAGTCTCACAATTTCGTCAAAGTACAGTTTGGCTACTCTAGAGGCGTCGAAAGTCTTGGAGCAAGGGAGAAAATGGGCCATCTTAGAAAACCTATCGACAACTACACAGACTGAGTCATGTTTCCTAACGGTCTTGGGTAGCCCTAGAACAAAGTCCATGCTGACGTCCTGCCAAGGTTGGTTAGGCACGGGGAGGGGTGTGTAAAGGCCGGTGTTTTGTTTCCGTTGTTTGGCCAGCTGACAGGTGTGACACCGCCTTACTAATCTGCTAACATCCTTCTTAAGACTTGGCCAGTAAAAACGATTCTCCACAGCTGCAATTGTTTTGGCCTGACCAAAGTGACCCGCTAAACCTCCAGCATGCAATTCCCACACAAGAAATTCTCGCAGTGAAGTTGTGGGAATGCAAAGTTTTTGAGCCCTAAACAAGTATCCATCTTCCAGTAAAAAATCTCCTATGATACGCTCGTCTCCAGTTGTTAGTTTGGAATAGGTTTCTCCAAAATCGGGGCAGTCCAAATAGTTTTCTTTAATTTGCTCAAAACCAATCACTTCAGTCCTCATCTCACACGTAACCATCATCCTACGACTTAGTGCATCCGCAGCCTTGTTTTCAGAATCAGCTTTGTGCCTAATGGTGTAAGTGTATTCTTGAAGGAATTCAACCCATCTTCCGTGTCGGGCATTCAGTTTCTTTTGGGAATTGATATATAGTAAAGCTTCGTGGTCAGAGAAGATAACGAATTCTTGGGGAAGCAGGTAATGTCTCAAATACCTGAGGGATTGAATTATGGCGTAGAATTCCTTATCGTAGGTGGAGTATCGTTGCCTGATATCATTTAGTTTCTCACTGAAGTAGGCAACCGGGTGTCCTTCTTGGGCTAATACTCCTATTCCTATACCAGATGCGTCGCAGGTCACTTCAAAAACTTTCGAAAAGTGGGTAGACGCATGACTGGTGCTTCAACCATTTTCCTTTTTATTTCCTCAAAAGCCTTGGTGGCAGATGTCGTCCAGACAAAATCTCCTTTCTTTAAACAATCAGTTATGGGACCCACGATGGTGCTAAAGTTTCTGATAAATCTCCTATAAAACGTGGCCAGTCCGTGAAAACTCCTGACATCTCTAATATTCTTTGGTATAGGCCACTCGTTGATTGCTCGCACCTTTTCGGGGTCGGCAGAAATGCCGTGGGAAGAAATTAAAAACCCAAGAAAAGTTACTTGATTCGTGAGGAAAGTGCATTTCTTAGGGTTGGCATACATTTGTTCTTTCTTCAAAATCTCGTAGACTTGTTTTAGGTGATTCAAATGTTGCTCCACCGAACGACTATAGATCAGAATGTCATCAAAGTAAACTACAACAAATTTTCCAAGTAACGGCTTAAGGATTTGAGTCATTACTTTCATGAAAGTGCTGGGCGCGTTACTCAATCCAAAAGGCATTATTGTCCATTTGTACAATCCATCTTTAGTTTTGAAAGCTGTTTTCCACTCATCCCCCGGACGGATCCTAATTTGGTGATAGCCACTCTTAAGATCGATCTTAGAGAAAAGTGTGGCTCCGGTCATCATGTCCAACATGTCATCTAACCGAGGGATTGGGAAACGGTACTTGACGGTAATTTTGTTGATAGCATGGCTATCAACGCACATTCTCCACGTCCCATCCTTCTTAGGGGTAAGAAATGCAGGCACCGCACACGGACTAAGGCTCTCCTTAATGAACCCTCGCTGTAACAATTCATCCACTTATCTCTTGAGCTCCTCGTGTTCAGTAGGGTTCATTCGGTAGTGGGGTAGGTTCGGTAAGGACGCTCCGGGCACTAGGTCTATGGCATGCTGAATGTCCCTTAGAGGTGGTAGTTGGTTGGGCAAATCTTCAGGAAAGACATCAGAAAAAGTCTTTAACAGGGGTTTTACTTGTTCGGGAATTGGTTCTTCTTGATCTACACTTATTTCCCGGGCTACTAGCGCGTTAAGAGGCGCTCCCGACTCCAGTTCCGTACCTAGGTCCTTAGCAGTTATCAAGTTCAAGCCCGCGTTGGGTGTCAGGGAGTTGGGCTTAACTTCTTCTTTAGTAGACTTAGGTTGAGTGGGCAACAGCTTAATCTTCTTGCCCTCGTGTTCAAACACACAGGTGTTGGATCGTCCATAAATGTGTACATCGTTGTCGAACAACCAAGGGCGGCCAAGGATGATTTGACCCACATCCATCGTCAAAACATCACACCAGATTTTCTCCTTGTACCCAACGAACTCAATAGGAACTAGACTCCTATCTTTAACTTCCAAGGTGGTCGAATTTATCCAAGCAACTTTGTAGGGGTTCGGGTGTGGAGTGGTCCTCAATTGCAGTTTTGAAATCATGGCTGAAGATACAACGTTAATGCAACTTCCACTGTCTATTATGACTTTGCAATTTTTATCGCCAATCTTAGTGAAAGTGTAAAAGATCGAGGTCCTTCGCCAGTCGTCGTTAGGTTTAGGTTGGGAAAAGGCACACTTAACAACCTGCAGCTCTAAGTAGTTCATCTTTTGAAGGCAGTGAACAACAGCAGTATCTTCTTCGTCGAAAAACTCCTCATCGTCGTCCATATGGTGGACCAAGTCAGTTTCTGGTTCATTCTCTTCCTCCGTTACTTCCTCAATTATTGTGACCTTAAATGGGCTGGAGCACTGAGAAGCAATGTGTCCGTACCCATGGCATCTAAAACACTTAGTGCCGGCAGTGGTTTTGGGTGTCTCTCGTTCAGGTGTTTTCCCTTTATAGTCGGATCGAGGTTGGGCTTGGTTAGGAGCAGGCCGACTACCAGGGGATCCAGTGGGCTTGTTGTACGGTTGGCTAGAAGAAGACTTAAAAGGGTTCTGTCTCGAGTCTTGGGTCCTGGTGGTGTGGCTTCTAGACTCTTCCAAGTCTAGTACAAGACTACAGGCAGCTTCATACGTGGTTATTCCTCGAGCAAAGAGCTCATTCCTAAGGTCTTCTCTCAGTCCGGCTCTAAACATGGACAGAAGTTGTGTGGGAGTGGTGGTCTCCTCCCCGTTACAACGAATTAGGAAATCATCAAACGTGGAGATGTATTCCTTAACGGGCTTACTTCCTTGGGTTAGCCTATTCCAACGATCTAGAAGTCTTGGGTAGTACGAGGGAGGAAGGTATTTCCTTTTCAGTTCTTGCTTCATCGCTCCCCAGTCAGCTATGGGGTATTCTCCTCGTGTCTCTCTCATGTGCTCCACGTTAGTCCAGTATTGGTTGGCTCTACCCCTCAATTTCATCTCAGCGAACCTAACTTTCTTTTCTTCCGAAATGTTATATCATTTAAAGTAGCTATCCATCCCTTTAATCCAATCGAGGAAGACCTGTGGTTCTAAAGTTCCGTCAAAAGTTGGGGCATCTATTTTAATGCTCTTAAGGAGCTGGGTGTCACTGTCTCTCCAAGGCGCGTCACGACCTACCGGTTCTTGATGGGGTCGGTGGTTGGGTCGGTAGTAATCTCTAGGCGGTCCGTATTCGGTTCGGGCATCCTCGCCATAAGGTGAGTGAGGTCTCGATGGCGTGTAGATAGCCGGGTGTCCGATTCGTTCAATGTTGTCAAGTCTCTCTCCAGTATGATGCTTAAGGTCCGCCACACTCGTTTGGGTGTCTCTAATTTGCTGCGACATTGTGCCCAACTGGCCTACAATCATGTCTAAGGTTGCTTGAATGTGAGTGGGATCCATGGTTGGGCTCTAGGGATCACTAGGAAGGTTTCTAGGTCCAAGGCACACTACAGGAAAAACAATGAAAACCGGCGGTTTTTTCCGGCGGTTAGTGTAAGATTACCGGCGGTTTTACAAAATACCGGCGGTCTAACGGCGGTTTAGTGACCGCCGGTAAAAACGGCGTAGGAAACAAATTCCGACGGCCTTTTACCGGCGGTTTATTTTTGCGGCGGTTTTCCGGCGGCCCATACCGCCGGTGATAACCGGAATTTCAACCGTCGGTCTGTCGGCGGTTTGGCCGCCGGTAATGTAACCGCGAAAACCGTCGGTCAGAGTACCGGCGGTGTTCCGGCGGTTAAACCTGGCGTCGTCTGGTTCATTAGACCGCCGGACGGCGCCGTTAGACCGCCGGTAACTTACCGGCGGTTGACGGCGGTTATAGCCGTCGGTATTACCGACGGTTTTAAACCGTCGTGCGTCCATCGTAGAACCGCCGGTGACCGTCGGTAAGCCGCCGGTATTCACCGGCGGTTTTAATAATAACACCGGCGGCTATATCTTACCCGTCCGGTATCGTAGTTTCCGGCGGCCAAACCGCCGGTTAGCCGCCGGAAACCTGTAGCACCTGAAAAAAAAAAATTGACAGCATCCCCTCTATTTGAGGGAGGTTCACCCTAAAGTCTAAACCTGCAGAAAAAGCATATATATGTTGGGCAACACGCCGCTATATTCATCACAACCAGAAAATACAAAATTCATCACAACATTACAATCACAAGTTCATACAAGAATGGTTCTTAATAATGCTACAATCACCAGTTCAGAAGTTTACAAGTTCTAATTAATACATTCATCAAACATAATAAACATCTAATCATCATCGGTATCCTCACTGTCTGCAGATGGCTGCTCCTGTTGGTCCTTCTTCCTTTGTTTTCCAGCTCTGTAGGATTGCAACTCTGCTTGCATTTCATTCTGAACCCTTTTCATCTCTTCAATCTCTCTAGTAAGTGCTGCAACCCTCTCACTTACAGATTCTTCAGCTCCACTTGGATCATGGAATGCAGAGGTGTATGAACTGGACTCAATAGCAAAAGCTTGTGAACCCATGCCATATACCCTCCCCCTCTGTCTTCCACCAACAACTTCTGACCATGTCTGATACTCAGAAGTATGGGCCGATCCAGAAGATGATCCCTCGCCAGTGGACTGCCTACTTTCTCTAACTCGTAAGAAATCATCCTGCAAGTTACAAATAGTTTTATTAAAATAAATATTTATTCTAAAAATCCAAAAAATTTTACTCACATGAGCCTTCTTAGATTTCTCATCAACCCACTTCTGGTCAGCTTGATGTTGATGAGTTCTTGTATGCAGCTCCAATGGTGTTGGCTCCCGACCCAGGTGCGCTTTCTGAAAATTTGATGCTTAGTTATACTAACATAAATATATGTAATAAACCAATTCAAAACACTTACCAGTCGCCGCCTATGTTCTGTATGAGGTACAGATCCACCAGTATGAAGAGAGCTTCCTAAACCGCCGCAGTCAGAGGCTCTGTTCTGTTTATTCTGCTCTCTCATTTTTATAAACTCCGGGGTAGCCCAAGCACTACTCAAATCTGCCCAAACGCCCTCTCCAATCCAATTAGGCCTCTGCCCGGACTTTCTAATGTCCGTGAACATGTCTCTGAGACGGGTCGCTCCTCTCCTCTCAAAATTAGATCTGATCCTCGTGCTGTACTCAGGCAACCACCTAAATTCTTTCTGTACAAATTTAGGCAATATCAAAAAGATTAGTACAAATTAAATCATATATTTGAAATCATACAAAAAAAAATATACCTGAAATTCTCCAAACCACATATCTCTAACAGGCTTTGGGATCTTCTTCCAGGATAAGTAAGGAGCATCATACTTATTCTTTATTATATCCCGGATCATATGTATAGGTGGCCTTGAAGGATTGAAGCTGCAAGTGACTTTGTTTATCAATAACATGTAATATATCAAAATAAAAACAACTGAATAACTTAAATTGAACTTACTTATCGCCGTCAGGCTCGATGTATTGACGCTTATCTGTTGCTGTTGCAGGATCGGTAGCGCCAACCTCTGGTGGTCGTGATGGTCCACCCTGTTCATGCTGCACCGGATAGGGGTAGTAATATGGGTAAGGGTAAGGAGGGTGAGGACCAGTGGATGGACCAGCAGCCTGTGATGATGGTGGGGGGTAATATGGATAGAATGGAGAAGCATGTGTCTGATCTGGAGAGGGGAAGCGAGGACTCGTCGAGCTGGGAGGGAAGTGGCCAGGGAAGTATGGAGGTGCAACAAGAGGTGGATCTAACTGTCCCTGACCCTGCTCTGGTGAAGGCTGCTGGCTCCTGGCAGGTGGTGGCGGTGGTGGTGTAGGTAGATCTGGTGCAACTGAAGGCCCCTCACCTACCTCAGTCTGTGTGGGTACTCTGCTAGTCGTAATCTTCTTCCGGCGGAACTTTGAGGCAAATGATTTACGAGGAGGATCGTCGCCTGAAGCCATCTGCAATATTAAAACAAAAATAATTAAGAAACAGTTAATAAAACAGTTAATAAAGCAGTTAATAAAGCAGTTAATAAAACAGTTAATGAAGCAGTTAATGAAGCAGGTAATGAATTACGAGAAGCAGTTAATAAAACAGTTAATGAAGCAGTTAATAAAAGACAAGGTGGCAAAATACAATATCATTTCTAAGCAGTAATAAAAATTACATAACATTTAAATTCTACAATTCTAAATTACAGAAACTAATCAGAATCATCAGAACTATTTTCATCACTCTCAAGAGTATCTTCACTTTCATCCTGGTTCTCTTCTTCTTCTGAACTAGTTGAACTATTAACATGTTCTAACTCCATTTCAATAATAGAGGTTGTAGTTGGCATATCCTCAATTTCAACAGGCATATAACTTGACATCTCATCCTCTTGATGTGCAGTTGCTACAATGTATTGTTGATCAATTATTCCCCGTGCTTTTGTTTTTATGACAGCTAGCCAATCTTGTTTGTCTCTGCGACCACTGGGATATTTGCTGAAATAAACTTGAATAGCTTGGCTTGCTAACACAAATGGATCAAACTTTCCGTATCTTCTACTATGTTTAACATCTACTAAACCATACACAGGATGAACCCTTGTGCCTCTATTTTGTACTGGATCATACCACTGACAGTTAAATAAGCATACAAAGTTCTCATCTTCCCCTGGGTACTCCAAGTCAAGGACCTCATTCAAAATACCATAATAATCACACACACTCATCTTCTTCATGAGTGTTTCCTCTAACACATACTCCACAATTTTCAGTTTTTCTTCCTTCACTCCACGATTTGGTATGAAATCTGAAACCATTCACTATATATATTGGCCAAGTTTTTACTTTTCGCATTGGACCCCATGCTAATGCTTGCAAACCTTTATCGAAACATTTGTTATCAGGATTTTGTACCTAAAAATATTTTCAAATTTTAGTAATTTTGATAATAAATAAGATTTAAATTTATAAAAAAAAATGTACTCACATATGATCTGAACCAAGTTGGAAATTCATTTGCAACAGCTTGCTCAATTTCCCTTGAATCTGTCAAGGGCAAATTGCTTACGAAATACCTGTTGACAAATAATACATAAGTATTTTAAATAAACATTACTAATTTATTATTAACATTATGTAAGAACTTACTCTAAGATTGGCTCAACTTCTTCACAGTTCAGTAGTACATACAAATTCGCTGTATTTATTTCTAAATCGTTGAGATATCTTTCAACACATTTGCCACTAGGCTTTCCTTGCCTTCTAAATACTGTTAGTGTAGCATGTGATTGTTCTTCTACATCGAAGTCCATGTTACGACCCATTTTTTGTTCTTGTACTCCTTACATGTGGCTCGAAATAGTAGGAGCAAAAGTGTGTTGTTTCTTGAGATAAATATGCTTCACATATCGATCCTTCTGGTCGTGCTTTATTCTTAACATATTTCTTCAACTTGTTCAGATATCTATTAATCAAATAAAAATATGTTATCTTAACTGATTCAAAAAAAATTGAGTAATTAATAAAAATCTTAACACATTTACCTTTCGAAAGGATACATCCAACGATATTGTACAGGTCCACCAACTCTAGCTACGTAAGGTAGATGGACTGGAAGATGTTCCATAGAATCAAAAAAACCCGGGGGAAATATCTTCTCTAACTTGCATAGGATGATTGGTATGTTATCCTCGTACCTCCGTAAAGCATTTTCACTTAGTTTAGATGAACATAAATCTTTGAAGAAAATGCTAAGCTCAATCAACGGATTTGATATGTAATCGGGTAACATACTGACTATGATCGGAAGAAGAACCTCCATAATTATGTGACAATCATGACTTTTGAGTCCAAATAACCTTGCAGATTTCAAGTCAACACATCGGCTTATATTTGATCCATAACCATCCGGCATTTTTAAACCTTTAAACCACTGACATATCATTCTTTTTTGCTCTAACGTGAACGAGTAAGGAGCTTTGGGCTTCATTACTTTACCGTCAGTTGTTGTTACTAACTCCAAATTTTTTCGCCGACAAAACTCTTTAATGTCCATCCTTGCTTTGACATTATCTTTACTCTTGCCTTTAACATCCATAATTGTATTAAAAATATTATCCAGAAAGTTCTTCTCAATGTGCATAACATCCAAGTTATGTCTTATCAAATTAGTTCTCCAATAAGGTAATGTCCAGAAAATACTTTTTTTTAATCCAATTATGTTGAACACCATAATCCGGAAATTTAGATTCTGATAGCATTGGATACTCAATAATTGTTGGAATGTTGGAAAGTCTCTGGAGTATCTCATCACCACTTAATCTGGGTGGAGGAGGTGATCGCTCAATTCTGTTTTTAACAAATGCTTCTTTATTTCTTCGAAACTGATGATTAGCATGTAGAAACATACGATGACAATCAAACCAAGTATTTTTCCCTCCATGTTTTAATGTGAAAGCTTTACTGTTCTCCATGCAGTAAGGACATGCTAATTTCCCTGCTGTGCTCCAACCAGACAACATACCATAAGCTGGAAAATCACCGATAGTCCACCGCAAAGCAGCTCGAAGGAGAAAATTTTGTTTTATTGATATGTCATATGTGAGCACTCCTTCCCATAATAATTTGAGGTCATCAATTAATGGCTGCAAATAGATATCAATCTTTGCCTTCGGATTATGTGGTCCAGGTATAATCAGAGTTAAGAACATGAACGGAGTAGTCATACACATCTCTGGTGGCAGGTTGTATGGTGTTAATATAACTGGCCAACAAGAATACGGTGTAGCTGTTTGACTATAAGGAGTAAAACCATCAGTACATAATCCCAATCTTATGTTGCGGGGTTCAGCAGCAAATGAAGGATGCACTCGATCAAAATGTTTCCACGCTTCAGCATCTGATGGATGAGAAAGAACATCACTTTTTGCTATTTTCTCCTTATGCCATCTCATATGGCCTGCTGAACTCATTGATGCATAGAGCCGCTGAAGTCTTGGAATGATTGGTAAATAAAACAAACGGGAATATGACACATCTTTCTTTGGACGACGTTGTTTTCCCGAGTTCTGCTTAAAACGAGGAGCATTGCAGATGTGACAAGTAACTTCTGCTGCATCATCCTTATAGTATAACATACATCCATTGATACAACAATCAATCTTTGTAGCAGTGAGACCCAGCTTGGATACTAATTTCTTTGTTCGGTACAAGTCTGAGGGAATTATATTGTCAGCCGGATTAGTTTCCTTCATAAGACCAATAACGTCATTAAAACATTCACGGGGAATATTATACTCAGTTTTAATACTTAACATCCTCACTGCAATGGATAATTCTGAATGCGTACTGCAACCTTCCCAAATTGGCTTTTGGGCTGAATGTAATAACTCAAAGAATTTTTGTGTCTCTGCATTTGGTGGCTCTTCCACATTAGACCTTAAATTATGACCTGCTACATCAAAAATAAGGTCTTCATAGGGTCTACTCATTTGATTTTCATGAAATGTTTCATAAGCTGTAGATGAACCAGCATGAGCATCTCTATGTGGCTCGTACTCGCCATGTGATGTCCAAATCCAATAGTTTGGAAGAAATCCCCTACGATATAAATCAAGCTTCACATCATCGGGCTTTAGGAATGCTAGATTTTTATGCTTCGAACACGGACATCTAAACATTTTATCAAGCTGAAAGGAAGGCAGTTGAGATGCAACTTGAATGAAAGTTTCAACTCCCTGTATAAATTCAACTGTCAATCCTTTTCGACCCGGTAACAATCTATTATACATCCAATATCTTTCTTCTTGGATAGTCATTTGCACGTTGAAGTAAACGTACCCTACATGTTGGAGGCATAAACAATCTGTTATACATCGAAATAGATTTTTATGCTTTAAAAGTCACCTCTAATAAACCAATGTTCCTTATAAGAATTCTCAAGGTCAACAAGCCATTGCCAAAGAGGCAATCTACCAAGTCTTGTGCAACTAAATAAACTATATACCAATATTATAAATATTAAAAATAGAGAAGTTGCAATGAATAATTTGATCAAAATCATCAATACTAGTTAAATTAATATCATTTTTACAAAAAATCCAAATTTTACTGGAACAATTAGCGAAGGAAAAAATCAACACATGTAATATTCGCAACCATATAACTAATCATTAAGATCATTTTTTGAAAGAAGTGTTGTATCTTGTGATTCTAGAATCAGCAGAAGATCCAAGTAATTACTTTTTTTTTTTAGTTTTTCTTATAACTTTTTCAGAAATCATCTTTAGTAACATTAACTAAACTTTTCACATATATGCTCATTTTGTATCCTATTTTTAAGAAAAAAATCATTCATCCACTTAAGCATCCTCATCTCTACAACACTTAGTATTATGATTTCTTTTAATGGCCAACATTCTCCACCATAAAGCTTTATAGGTCTAATCACCATCTTATAAAATTTTCTTTAAGTTTGATGATAACTTTTCTATCACACAACTAACCCGATGCATTCCACCACTTCAACCATCCAACTTGAATTCTACTAATAACATCCCCATCTATTTCACCATCACTCAAAACAATAGATTCCAGTATTAAAAACACATGCTCTTATTAATGATTCGATCACCCAATCAAAATCCTCTCAATGGATCTATTAAAATTGGACTCCATATATTTAATTTTAAATCTATTCAAATGAAAATCTTTAGACTCTAACATTTTACCATCATAATTTAAGTTTAACTTCAACCCTCTCTCTAATCTTATCTTATCAGCAAAAAGAATATCATCAATAAAAAACATAACAAGGCATCTTGCAAATGTCAAGTAAAATATTAAAAACATCCATAACTAAAGAAAAAAAGATATGAGCTTAAGTCTGATCCTTGATATAATTCAACTGAAATAGGAAAACATTTGATCAAACCACCTTCCGAGTTTGATCATTTTAATACAGAGCAATAATACTGCAAACACATATATCAATAAATTATAATAACTCATATGAGATATAACATTTTTTATCTAAAAAATTCATAAGATCCAAGTAATCCAAGCAAACCTAAACCTATATATGCACCATAACTCTCTCCCACATTTTTAAAGTATAAAACATTAACTAACAAGATAATATCAACAAATAATCAAAGAAAAACCATTAAAATTAACCTTAAAAGAGAAATCGGTTTGTTTGGGGCCGGAAACGGTCGGCGGTCGGGCGTCGGAGTAAAGGGGTCGGCGGCGGTCGGACTGGGGATGGCGGCGGTCGGACAGGGGTCGGCGGCGGTCGGAATGGGGTCGGAGGCCGGAGTTCCTTCGTCGGGGGCTGATCGGACGAGCGGAGGAGCGATATGAGCGAGCGGCCGAGAGAGAGAAGGAAACAGGGAAAATGAAATGAGCGGAGCGAGGGGGCTCGTATTAGGGCTTTTACCGGCGGTTTTCCGGCGGTTTAAACCGCCGGTAAAAAATCACTTATCACCGTCGACTAAAACCGCCGGAAAACCGACGGTTCACGTCTATATCCGGCGGTTTACCGGCGGTTTAGACACCGTCGGTATTACCGACGGTTTATCGTAGCTAAGCCGTCGATTAAGCCGTCGTTATCGTCCGACGGCGTAACCGCCGGTGTAGCCGTCGGTAATACCGACGGCCTCTAAACCGCCGGTTCAAACCGCCGGTTTTCACTGTTTTTCCTGTAGTGGCAGCAGCTAAACTCCCTAAAATGCTTGCTGGAATTGCAATTACAGCAGCTGTAAAGTCCAGGGCAGCAAGCACAACGAGGGGTGAAGTTACCTAAGTGTTATGGCAAGGTTCCTGGGTGAAGGCAGCACCTAAACAGTGATCCTAGGTCCACTAACGGGTACTTAACAGCAGCTGAAACAGTGTGGACAGCAGTGATACAACAAGGTGGAGTTGTCCTACACTCTAAGGAATGCTATGACTCCAAAGGCAGCAAGATGACGCTTGTTAAAATGACTTAAATGCTCAGGATATGGTGCAGGAAAAGTAAAGACAGCAGCTAAAACAGAGAAAAACAGCTATCTAGATGATAGTATGCATGCAAACGACTAAAAGGAAAGCTAAATGAGATTCCTAGGATGCATTCTAGCACGAGCAAAGCATGTTAGCCATGCTCTGATACCAAATATGATGTAAAACTACTAGGAGTTACGTTCAAAATTAAAAAAAGAATTGTTAAAGTTTGCTTTTATAATTTTATGGGATCATGCAAGATTGAGTTAAGATGTCGAAACGTTAACTTTGCTTAGGCGAAAGAGTTGCAAACAAGATTAACCAAAACGATTCTTTCAAAGTTCTAGGCGAATTTAATATGCAAAGTACAACAACAAAACCCAACGTTTAGCAATGAGAAGTTCACCTTGGGGCCGTATCACTCAAGAGGTAGTGGACTTTTGGCGGAGATAGAAGATCCAAGAGATGAAAGAAGTTACCACTAGGGAGAGGGCGCCAAAGAACTTCGTCGAAGGAAAAGTTGCCGGTTGGGATGGAAGTCGTAGACGACCGTTGAGGCTCCAAGTGTGCTTCGAAAGCCTTCGGTCGTAGATGCTTGCAAGGATTGTCACGACTCTATCCACGTACTCCTCCACGGTAGTTTCGTCTTCAAACCCTACGTCGAAGCAAGGTGACCGTAGGATGTCGACGCTTACGTCGGCTTGGAAAACTATACCCCACTTAAGCTCCGGATCCGCCATGCATGCTTGGCGTGGAGATTTCTTCAAGGAGAGGAGGGGTAGACGGCGGGATCTCCAGCGAGAGGGAGGGTCTCGGCCAAGAGGAGGAAGGATGCGGCTAGGGTTAGGAGATTAGGTGATGAGGAGGTGTGGGGAAGTTTTAATCAAAATCTGAATTTAATTTCAGATTTAATTAAATTTGGAGGGAGAATACTTTGAATTTGGATTTTGAAATGGTTGTAATGAATGCATTAAGTGCATTAAAAGGGATTCCCCTTTAGGTGGCCGGCGGCATGGGTGAGAGAGGGGAGAGGTTTACAAAAATCTGAAGTTAATTTCAGATTTCAATTAAATTGGAGGGAGTTAAATTGGATTTGAAATTTGAATCAAGAGCCTTAATTGTCATTAACTAGCCTTGAATGGGATTCCCCCTTTTGATGGGGCCGGCGACTAGGAGAGAGGGGAGGAGGGTGAGGAAGCAATTACGCACTTTCCAAATAGGTTCTTGCCACCTAGGATGGAAATTTAGTAACTCCTCATATGAAGAAATTTGAATTGGATCAACTTCAAAACTTTCCTTTTTTGGAAGATGTCAAATAAGGAAAGTTTTTGAATTTCAAAATTTGAAATTCAAAATGTAGTAACTCCCTTATTGGTTGCTAGGCAACAATCAAGGAATCACAAAGGGGAAGAGATGACATCTCCAAGGGGAGGATGATGGGTGGCCGGCGGCTAGTGGAGGGGGAAGATGGTGGCCGACGGGTTGGGTGAGGTTTCTTTGGCGGAGTTTGGGATGCTAGTGGGGAGATGGAGAAGATGATGGTAGGGAGTAGGAACAAGAAGATAACTAGATTAATCACGAGTTGCGGACTCTTCCAACAACTGGTGGGCCTTGCGCTTTGCTCCCCTTGAGCTCTCTCCCTTCTCAAGCCCTCATGCAAGAAGAAGTAGAAACCAAAAGTAATTTTCATTCAAAATCTTCATTAAGCATCAAAATTACAATATGAAGGCTATATATAGCCTCTAACAAAGACATAAAGTAAAAGGACTCAAATGCCCTCAAGGGCTACAAGACAGATAACTCCCCACAAGGGTAAAATGCGAAAAACAGAAAATAAACTAAGACAATAATCATAACATCTATATCAAAAGTAGAGACGCTGAATCGTGGCCGTCGATCTGCGGTTTCGCCGGCGATAAACATGTCTGTAGCGTCTGTCGATGTCCTCATCATAAAGTCTCATTTACATCTAGTAAAGAAAGGTCATTTCTAATATTTTCTAACCAAGTCTTTTTAGGTTTACCTCTACCTTTCTTAACATAAGCCAAATCTAATAAATCTACTTTCCTAACCGGATCATCAGAAGGCCATCGTTTTATGTGATCAAATCATCTAAGGCGACTCTCTCTAATCTTATCTTCCACTGGGGCTACTCCAAATCCAACCGTTTCATGTATATGCTCATTTTGTATCCAGTCTCTAAGAGCAAAGCCACTCATTCACTAATTAAAATAAGAAAGAAAATTATAAATTGATTGCCAGCATATTTTTCCTTCTTCCTCGTGCGTCTCATTTTTAGGACTTTTATCTCCTCGACTTATGTGAGAATTTCACTCGTGCGTCAACCCAAGCGATGTTACAGTCAATTCCAGATATTTTAGACTCCCGGGTGCAATTACGAATTATGTTTTATGAATGGACGTTGTTCGGGCGACGTCACACAACATTGCATTCATAGGCCATTTCAAATTAATTGCGAGAGATCTTCCCTGGATAATTTTGATGTTTCAGATGCATCGTCACTATCTGTTTAATGATCGGAAGTCATTTGAGTAGTTTTGTGCTGCGTAGTGCTTGCCAACTGTCGTGCTCGTCGCTTGGTCAAGTCGATTTTCTGCACGAGCGGCTCCTCTTTGGTAAGGTAGATATTTTGAATGCATCGATGCGGCACATTTCGCAGTTGGACAAAGTTTGAGTGGTTTCGACAATGTTTGAGGTGCTCCAATTTTCGTTATGAGCAACATATTTGTCTGCCAATGGTCTTCGTTCTCCTCAAATTGCCCAAGTGGAATGGACGTGGAGTTCAAAACCCATCATTTGGATAAGAAAGAGTAAGAGTAATTGAGTGACTCTCAATAGGCTAGTATATAACTTTCTTAAACTTAGCTCTTGAAGTATCCGTATGCCCAACATCGAAATCCGATGATACTGGAGATGGAAGCTAAAGAGGATATTGACATCCAACAAACAACCAAGAACAATGGAAGCCACTCTGTTTGTCCTCATGTAAGTTTTTTTTTTGAGTCCTTCAGTAAAAAAAATCTCTTGAAGTTTAGTATTGTCATTTGGATGTACATCTATTATTATAAATAGACCTTTATTTTATTTGAATCTCAGATTTGGTGAATGTAAACTTATTTCTCCTACCTGTAGAATTTTAAAATAGGCATACGGCGGTTGTTTGATGCTTCCTTCTTCTGAGTTATTCATAAAGTTGTGTGATACTGTTGATACCTTTCTGTGTGAGGCACACGTAGCTTCTTCCTTCCCTCTTCTTTATCCTGGAGTTCCTTTCTTCTCTTTCTGCTGATATTTACTCCTAAGCACTTCCCCTTTCTCCATCTGAACACCATAGAGATATTGATTGTCGTACTTCATTCCTAAGATACATTTCGCTCATGCTTATTTCTTCTACTGTTTGGGATTTCATATTTAGTTACTTTTGTTGTGATATCTGGTTTTCATTATGTTCCGTGCTTCTGTTTTGTAGTTTTAATTTAAGTTTACAAACATATTGATAGTTTTCTTCTTGTTAAACACTTCGTGTATATCCCATTTCTAGTAATTATTATCCCCATGAGAACGATGCTCTTATGGATAGTTTGCTCACTAACCTAATTGATATTCACTTACAAGGGATGTTATCTTTGGAAGGTTAATTTCAGGTTGCCCAAGCTTAACTTGAGATTCATGCATCGGGGTCAAAGGCTTCTTTCTGAGAGTAATGTTATGGGCATCCATCTGAGAAGTAACAGATCTCAGGTGTTTGAGGATTCTGGGGATATAACATCTCACCTTGATATTCAAACTGATATGACTGAAATTCATGTATGTTTATTTCAATATATTCCTTGGTTGCCCCTTGGGTCCTTTATGATGTTTTTGTCGTTTTTCCAGATCCTCAAAGAAGATGACAGTTCTATCTTGGAGATTCTGAAAGTTGTTCTCACTGCTTCGGTGGATGCTCCAATGCAAGTATGCTCTTTGGTCACTAATAAGATACTGAAACTTGCCATCATGCGTACAGTTTGGGTGCCGCTTTCAAAAAGCATTGACATACAATTTCCCTTATATGAGCATCTTTAGACATGAAGTTATTTGCTTGCATGGTTTTGTTATTAATACGTGCAGCCTGCCTCTATTCTACTACAAAAAAATCCCATCTGAGCCATCCACTGTGTCAGGGCAGTTGGATGCTGATGTTTGTGCCGTTGAGGTCAAAGTATGCTAAGATATTCTGAAAAGGTAAATAATTAAGAGGTTAAAAAGAGGTAAAAACTGACTTGATGCTAAATGACTTCTACTTTTACTTGAAGTAGCTATCATGGCCTCTCAAACTTCTAAAATGACCATAAGAGCTTTTTGTATCAATCTTGGTTGTCAGAAAAATAGAAGAGCCAAAAAAAGTTGATCATATGAGAGATAAGAATGCTAATTTTCGTTTGTGGTAGAACTTGAAAGGTGATGTGAGGAATAAGATTATTTGATGAGATGTAGGAATTACGTCTAATGAGGATGAAATAGTTGAAATATATAATATACTGTGGATTTCATAGAAAAGGAAGAATAATAATCGGTACACATTTTATGTGAAGAGGTGGGAAGGAACAAAGGTAAAATAGATTTAACATGTTCTTGTTATATATATATATATATATATATATATTCTTATAATTCCTTGGTCCGCATATATAATGGAAAACATTTGAAAATACATAAGCAGGTTCAATTCGATTCCATAACCTTCTCTGTGGAGCTGAAGGAAAGGTTGTTAAAAGTTCGGCATCAATAGTGCTATGTGTATCATCTGTTGGTGATGGTTTTTATATTTTGTTGTTACCTTGCATTTCTAAATTTTTGTGTTTACATTCCCACTCACCAACTTGATCCAGTAAAGAGCAGCCTACACTAGGTTCTCAAGTCACAGGCTTTTGCTTATTGTTGAAGTTGTTTCAACTCTTGTCACTACACTGGAATGATAAAAACCTTTTAATGGTGGTGTGTGTTTCATGGCGATCCCTTGCTCTCACATCTTACGTAGCTGGAAAGTGAAACAAGGTTAATTTATTAAATAGCTCAAGAATTCTTATGAAGACTTTGAAGCATCAAATAAAAGCGCAGTGAAACTATGGCATGTGAAATAAGCACATGAACTTAATGCTAGTCTTGATCACAGTGTAAAATTTGCATTAGCGTATTAATCAAGATGAGGTTAATAGCTGGAGTCTTTTTAATTGCTATGATTCCTGTAGCAATTAATTAAGATGTTCCAGTAGTTTTTACTCTTTTAATTCGTTTCTTCACTTTTTCTCTAAATGCGTAAGCTTTGCCATTGTTCATAATTCTAATGATATTTCTAAAGCATGTTGTCAACAATTTGTTGTCATATGTGTTAAATTATGTTTGTTGTCTTATGTATCTTGTATAGTTGAATTTTCTGCAAGTGTCATTGATAATCCTTCTAATCTTTTTCTGTTAGAGATTATTATTTATTCTCGTGCTTGCAGCTAACTCAACCAATTAGATCTGAGATCGATGTTAAGCTTGGTGGGACCCAGTGCAATCTTATTGTGAACAGATTGACGCCTTGGCTTAGTCTTGATTTATCAAGAAAGAAAGAAAGGTTTATTCATGATGAACAGGAGAAGTGTCAGACAAATAAAAATGCTGCTATAATGTGGACATTTACTGTTTCTGCACCAGAGATGACTGTTGTGCTTTACAGTCTGAATGATGTACCGCTCTATTATGTAAGTTATGTTGTGTTACTTCATATAGACATTCTTTTGTTGTTTCTATAACGAGTGCTCACCACTAAGTTTATTCAATATCACTTTATATTAGTGGACCTTTTTTCAGGATTTATTTTCATAATTTCTTCTGGTTAAGTGGTTAATTTGCATTGCTGATAAGGCTTGTTTTGATCAAATGATACCACTTATTTCCAACTATTGAATGTTTAAAATCTTTTATTCTCAGTACCATCTTATTCTTTCTCCTCAGTTCCTCCCTTCTCCTCTCTGTAAAGTCTTAACCTTATTCAATACTGGCAGTAACGTGAGCACTGGACAATGTATAGCAGTTCTGGATTTGTGCAGGTGATTAAGATGCGATGGAAGAAATTTAGATGGATAAGGAAGGGGAATATAACATCGTGGAAGATGGAGACGGATGTGAAAGATAACATCGGAAACAACAAAATAAGAAAGTGGGGATAAAAACTCTAGACCAAACATGCTGTCATGTTTGGGCTTCAAAATTCTCACTGAGTTCGATCATATTCAAATTATTTTGGTTTGATTTTTTCATAAGATATATTGGATATTAGACAAGACATTATTTAAAAATGAATGCATGGAGAGTAATTTTAGTATAAATAGATCTAGTGGTGAGGTTGTGATATTTTTGGGTGATCAAGTCACTAAACATAGTGCAGTTTTAGATATCTCGGGTTTATTGTTCAAAACTATGATAAAATAGGGATATTATTTGTAGAATTCAAGTTGGATGATTGAAGTGGAGGAATGCATCGAGTAGTTATGTGATAGAAAAGTACCCTCTCAAACTTAAGGGAAAATTTTATAAAATGATGGTGAGACTTGCCAAACTTTATAGCACATAATATTGTCCATTAAAAGAGATACATAAAATTAAGTGTTGCAGAGATGAGGATGCTTAGGTGGATGAGTGAATTTACACTTAGAGATAGAATGTGATGCAACTATATGCATGAAAAAGTTGAAGTAGCTCCAGTGGCAGTCTGGCAGATAAGATTAGAGAAAGCTGCCTTAGATGGTTTGATCACATAAAACGTCGGCTTTCTAACAATTCTGTCAGGAGAGTAGATGTTTTAAGAGTCGGCCTATATTAAGAAAGGTTGATGTAGACCTGAAAAGACTTGGTTATGAAGCATTAAAAACGATTTTTTTTATTAGATTTAAATGAGAATTTGACTCTTAATATGACATAGTGGAGAAAAATGATTTATGTAGCTGACACCATTTAGTGGGATAAAGGCTTGTTGTTGTTGTTGTTATAGTACAAGACACTACCTAGAATTACACCCTTATAGAGGACTTTATGACATGCTTTGAGATCTATCATAGGCACAAGTCCTATGATTAATTATCATTCGATTGCTAGAGAGAATTTCTGATTAAGGTGTCATGCCTTAAGATCTAATTGAAAGAATTTTTCCTAATCATATTCAACTCTTCATCAATAAGTAAACCCATAACCAACTAAAACATCCAATCCCAAAAAATATAACAATTCATATTTCATCAAAAGAGTCATATATGATAATCCAATATAATATTTTCTTCATATCAACTTATATACATAAATGGCTGGATTATAAAAGATAACTCTAAATTAGGAGCATAACTATGACCTGGACTTTTGACCTTCGACACCTTTCTCTACTTAGCTGGGACTTTTTCTTTCCTTGAAATAACATTTGCATATGTAGGGTGAGCCAGCCACTTGCTCAGTCAGGTACTCGAGTCTACTAAAGAATTCAATATTTGTAATTAAATAAATTGCATAAGATATAAATAGAAATTTTAATAGTTCAGTTAAAATAAGGTGGTAATTATACAATATTCTATTTGTAACATGATTGCCGCACTACACATAATTATTAATTGTGATTATATTTTAATATTGAAAATGATCAAAATGATCCCTTAATTCTTTATGAGTGATAAAAATGATCCTCAATTCTTTTGAGGGATCAATTTGATCTCTCAACTCTTTAAAATGAAACCCTTTTGGTCCTTTGTTAATTTTTAACAGAAAATTCAGATGTCCCAAGCATGCCGCGTGGGTATAATTGGAATAAAAAATTAATACAGAACCTTCGACTTTCACATAATGAATGCATTATAGGCAGCAGTGAGCGTCGAAACCTTCGAACCCTCCAGGAGCGTCGATGTAACACCCCAAATTGGCCCACCCTCTAACAGCAAATCTGGAGTACAACAGAGAAGGAAAATTTGAACCGGCTCCTTCTTACTAACACCCATTCTGAGTCACTACCTTAAGAATCAAGTGAGTAAAAAGAAACTTATTTAGACTCCTAGTATGTCAACCTATCAACTCCATGCTTAATCATAGGAAGCATGTAATGTATTCCAATTTACATCAAAGATAATTAAAGTAAATACAGAGCTCGACTAAAACTTTTTAGAATTTACTTACATACACAAAATTCTTTGTACAACTACCACTTTAACCTCTATGCACACCCAAAAAGTATATACACCAAAAGAACTGTCCTTCCCTTATGCCTATTGCCCTATTGGCTCCTTCCCCTTTCCTGCAGTACAACTAATGCTAATGAGCTAAGCTCCGTGAATACACAAACCATGAATAAGAAATAATAATAACATTATTAACAATTAAGTTAAAACACAATAAAATTTCATACTGGTTATAAGCATTTCATAACATTAATTTCCATCTTGTCAACCTTATAACCACTTGTATTGCACAAAACATGAATCAATCGCCATTTATATCACTTATTTTCTCCCTACATATCCTCCACCACATAAACTTGACATGTACATTTCATCACATGAACCTAGAAACATCGATATATTCAACATGTATAAATGACATTTAACATAATGCATGAATGCATGAAAGTAGCATATGTATGACAATTCCAGTAGTATGTATGGGGTAAAACTTATACATGCTCACCAGTAATAATTTATAAACTTGTTCATGGGGAATATTTATAATATTTATTTTGGGACTTTTATTTTTCTATGACACTTTCTGCTAAATCAACATAAGTTGCATAGCACAAAAAAACCATATAGTTAAAATCATGTGGTGATACTTTGATTTTTTCTTGAAAAAATGCTCAGAATCATCTTCTTTGCAACATATCAAAAGTTATATGATGGAAAGTTTTTTAACCTTAATTTAATCAAATAAAACCTATAAATTTTACCCGATTGACCCAAATTAAAAACTAAAGTAGGGTAATAAAAGCCTACCTCAAGAAGAATAATTTTTCCAACTGGCCTAAGGTAAAAATCTGGCTCTGGAACCTCCAAACCATAGCTTCTTTTTCTCTTTCCTCTTTCTCCTCTCTAACACCACTCAAATGTTTCTAGTGAATGGAAATGAAGAATGGGAAATGGGTTAATAATTTTAGATATTTATATCAAAATCTCAAAATTGACCTAACGCCATAGCACTGACTTCCATAGCGTTGCTGTGCTCCCAAGGGTTTTTTGTTTTTGGAAAATTCCTCATAACCAGTCCTTAGCACTGCAGCGCCTCAAAGCACTCTTCAACAGACAGAAGTTAGTATCACAACGCCGCTCCCTCAGTGCTGCAGTGCCCCTATGACCTTAATTTTATTCACCCTGATAAAGAGTTTAACGGTGCAACACTCCCCTCTCAACATCACCGTACTCTTGGGAAATTTTCTAGCTATACATTTTTCTACATAAATCAAATTCACAGTAGTTCATAAGCACTTAGATAAATTTATTTTTTTACCAGGTTCACCTCCGGTCATTGCAGATGGACTATGTAATGTAGCCATGGATTTTACATAAGGTTAGTCTATCATCTCTTTAAGACTTTGCTTTATTAGCAAAAAATTTGATTTAGGAAAAAATATATTGTTATTAGCTTACAACAGAGTGGGGAAATGACAACCAACCTAATAAATACCCTAATATACTCAGTGAACAAAGATTTTTGTACCACCCCGAAGGATTCTCATCACCAACAATGTGTAAAGTTATCCAAAGGAACTCGGTAGACATAAGGGGAAAAAGCTTGCCAACCAATTTTAAATTGACATTTCCTCAATGGGCTTGCATCTTGGCTCACAACTCACATGCTTAGTTTTAGGCAAACATCTGAGCTTAGGCTATAACTATAATATAATGACGCTATCACAGTTAAGCTAAACCACCTACTTAGGGGGCACTTGCCATGTTCTTATTAATATGAGATTTTTGAATATGATCATATAAATATATTTGATATGAAATTTTGCTCTTTGAGAGCTATGAGCTTGCTTAAAATTTTTTCTTTTTAGCAAACTATTATGAAGGATGGATGGATAGCTCTATGAGCATAATTGACATTTATTTCCTCATTTTTTGTTTTTTATATTTAATATTTACTTTTTTTGTCTAGTTTTTAATGGGAGAATCGGCTTAGAAAGAATTCTCTCTATTCATGATTCTTCCATCGTTGGAAAAAAACCTGAAATATATTTTATTTTTGGTGCATTTTTATGATTGGATCTTTTCTGGTTATGATTGGAGTTAATTGAACCCATCATAGGATACAATGCTCAAAATGTTTTTCTTTGTGATTGAGAGCATGGTATTAAGTGTATACCCCTCTGATTATGATATCTAACAACCAATTCCATCATTGGGGTATGAATTTCAAGTTTTTATTTGAAATCCTATTAGGTGGATATCTTCGTTTCAATTATAAGCTTTTTGAACCACTTGAAATTCTTCTTTGGTTTGCATTGTCGAAGCTTGTTAAACTGGATAAATTTTTTTGAACATGAGCTTGACTATCAGACGTATTGAGTGGGGGTTTGCTCTACATAGTCTTTTAGATTATTTGCAAGGAAGATTGCCAATACCCTAGAAGTCTGACCATCTTTATCTTACTAGACCTTAGGCTAGTGAACTACTACTTTTTGACTTTCCTAGCTTGACTTGCTTACACTTAGCGAACTTTGGAATTTCTATTTTTTGGCTGTCTATGATGTTTTTGATTAACTAATGAGACGAATCTTCGAGAGCTTTGCATTTCAATCTTTTTAAATTTGCGTCGACATGATTGATTTTCATATAATTTTGGTCATCTTCAAAGACTTGGAGTCTCTAGTTTCTTGCTAGATTTATCATATGTGAACTCTTATAGTTATAATTTGTCAAAATTGTGTATATCATCTCCATTTCTGAGCAGATTGTCTTGGCTACCTTATGTTGGATCGACAGCTGAGTGGAAATGGTTTACTCAGAGAATTAGCTCAGAGAACTAGATTTGTTCATCTCAATTTGATCTTGATAGCTAAAAATGTTTATGCACAAATCGATGCATCAATTGCTAACAATGGTGTCGGGAAATCTTCTTTGTATTCTTGCATTGTATTTATAATTGTTCTTCTAGTAGTGTCAGCGATCTTTGATGTTTGCCCCATCATTTTAATTTGGCTCGAGGGCATTGTTGACATGCTTAGTTTGCACATATGTTGGTTTCTTCTTCTTCATGTGTTTGATCGTGTCAACTCTGTCACCCATGTTTAGAGGATCAGGCTTTGAAAATTGCCAGCATATGGATTGTATTTAACACTACCTTTTGCATGTAGCGTACTATGACATCGCTTAATTCTGTCTACACTAGTTCTCTTTTATAAGGGACTATAAATGATTATTGAGCTATTGGCACTATTTATTGTTCTTCAACATGCAGAAGATTGGGCCTTAAACGGGACTTGTAACTTCGATGATGGAGAGGTTGACAGGTTAAGAATTGTGACTCTATCAGTAGGTAGGGAAACTGTAGAATTTTTTTTTTGTTTGGGCGGATTTTTAGCTTGAAAGCGTTATGCAAATGCTTTACCATAAAATTGTTGGCAAGACCCACAATTGAACTACTGATCCTTAGTTCATCATATAAATAATTGGCTAAACTTATGGCTGGGGAATTACAATTATTCTTTTGTAATTTGGATAATTTTTGAAACACAAACCTTATCTACTCCACCCCTTACATGCGGAGGATCAGGCATAGATGGGCACCATATTTCTTTTGTTATTTGTATCACATTCTTTATATTTTTTGGAATGTTAGGCATTTGCATGATTTGTACCATGTGAGAAAAATAGTGCTTAATAGCGCTTTGAAGTATAGTCCTAAGAAGGTTCAATGTATGAAACATGTCTTCTAAAATAATCTTGGATTTTTTTTTTTAATTTTCTGGATTTTGTATTTTTTAGTTCTCTACATTTGTTTTTTAGAGGGTATTTTGCATCTTGTTCTTTTTCAGAATTTATTATTTTCCTAATTTTTTTAATTATTTTGTGCTTAAAAAAAATTCAGTTCTCATTTTGGACTACCTTGTGAGTTCCATGCGTGACTACAAAGCTTGTCTGAACCAACATTAGCAAATATTTGAATTGGAGATAAATATTCACATCTTTCAAAGTAGGTGAATTTGCATTGCATTTACATCGAAAAATGTGAAAACACAATGTGACTTATTATGCATCAACAATTCTATTTGAAGACTTACGCATTCAATTCTGGAGTCGTTTCTAGTTCACAGTTCAAGCAATTTGTTAGCAATGATCATCTAATCAAAATGAGTGCATTGCATGCTTTTTGAAATAACATTTGCTTGCTTTTGTCTTCCAGTTATGCATAAGTCCACGTTCCCATTGAGGATGAGTTCTTTTAAATTCTGTCATAAAAAAAGTATTATTGTTATTATTTATTTTCTTTTGCTTGTACAATTTTTGATGTATTTCCTCGTCATGTTTGTTTTCAAAAAATTATTTTCATGATTGTCTTATCATTTTCATTTCCTATGCTGTATCTTTTCTAAAACTTAAATAAAATTTCTATGCCAGCCAAGCGAGAGGTGATAAATGTTGGTCATCTCACCATGCAATCAAAAGTGTTTTAGGTGTATTGCACCAAACATCATGGCCTATGATATATGTTCAACCACACACCAATAACGGTGCTTGGGGGACTTTTGTATGAAGCATTTTGTGCATGAAATCACCTAAAATATACTTGAAAATGTGCTTCCCTTCACATAAAATGCCGCTATTCGGTTGCACGTGATGTGCTCGAAGTCTCCTTGTCATTGTGAGATGTTTTGAGCAAGCAAACAAAACAATTTGTGAGGAAGAGTGGGATAAGTAGTCAATGAAATGGAGGGAGCTTGGGCTGGGCCTAGGAAAGGACGGCTTGAGGGAAAGAGAAGGGAAGAGGGGGGATTTATTTTATTTTTCTTTGTGGGTGGGGACATATATGTGTGCGCGCATATATATATATATATATATATATATATTTTGATATCGAATTTCCTCCGCAAATTTTGTTTCTTTCTTGTGTGGCAAATTTTTGTCCTCCATATCCTATAGTGAAGTTGAGGGCTTCGTATTAGCGTTGACATGCTAGTCTGCACTCTGCAGTGGTAGCCTTTTTAAGATCACAGAGGAGGTCAACTGGTTTAGACTTTAGATCGTGACATTATGATTCAGAATTTGGTGGTACAAATATTGAAGCTAACAACATCAAACACCTAACCCCAAACCTGAAACACAGCCACTTTAGTACTATTCATATAATTTATCAGAGAGAAAAAAAATTATGGCATATTGGTTGTTTTTTAAGCATTTTAACGGCTGTTTTGGTTTTTTTGTACCTTTATTGGACCTATTGCTACTATCCAATGTCAGTCATTACTACAGATATATGTTATTTGAGAATTTACTCGAAACTATCTAATACTTTCGACTGCATGTTGTTTTGCACAAGAGTTGGCGAAGCTGATGTGATTTGCTCTTACAGTTGTCTTTTAATGTAGGGGTGCGCACAATCGTCTCATCTGTTTGCAAACAATATAGCAAGCAAGGGAGTTCAAGTTCATGCAGAACTCGGTGAAGTACATTTCTATATGGCAGATGAATATCAGAAATGTCTAAAGCTAGATTTATTTGATTCGGAAGCTAATTTTGGATCTTTACTGCATATGGCAAGGGTTGGTTTAGATTGGGGACTTCGGGAGATGGAAGCACATGAAGACCAAGATTCTAACCGTTTGAAATTAGTTTTTGCTATTGATATAACTGGCATGGGGTTATATTTTGGCTTTAGTCATATTGAATCTCTACTGTTGACTTTGTCCTCCTTTCAGTCATTCCTCAAAAGTTTACCTATTTTTCGTAAACGAGATTTACATGATAAGGCTGGGCATTCAAGAAAAAATTCTGCAAATGGGAGTCGAATCTTAAAACTAAACCTTGAAAAATGTAATATTAAATATTGTGGTGAAGTAAATATGGATGATATGGTCATTGCGGACCCCAAGCGTGTGAATTTTGGTTCACAAGGTGGTGTTGTTATGATCAATGTCTCTGCGGATGGTACTACTCGCAGGGCAAGCATCATTTCAAATACTACAAGTGGCTGCAAGAAATTGAAATTTTGCACATCTCTAAGCATCTCTCACGTTAGTGTTTGCTTAAATAAGGAAAGACGTTCTCTGCAGATTGATCTTGAGAGAACTAGGTCTATTTATCAGGAAAGTTACAATGACCATATGTATGGTTCTAAAGTTACTATATTTGATGTGCAACATGCAAAATTTGTCCGACGCTCTGGTGGCCTCAGTGAAGTTGCTGTCTGCTCACTTCTCAATGTGACTGATATTTCAATTAGGTGGGAACCTGATGTACATTTGGCAGCTTTTGAATTTATGACTGCTGTGAAATGCTTTTTACATAAAATAAGGAATCATGGTTCTTGTGATGGAGTCAAGGAAGAACTCCATATCCTAAAAGACAAGGAAGCTGAAAAAGAAATTGTTTCGGTACAGGCAAAATCCTATAAGAATCATGCTAAAAGGGAGGCAGTCTTTGCCATTGATGTGGAGAAGCTGAAATTAACTGCTGAGATTGCAGATGGTGTTGAAGCAGTTATTCACGTGCAGTCTATTTTTTCAGAGAATGCAAGGATCGGTGTGTTACTTGAAGAGCTTGTTCTAAGTTTTAATAATGCTAATGTTCTCAAAAGCAGCAGAATGCAGATTTTCTCGCATTCCAGTTTCTGCATCAGGTAATTTGGCAGATGCTAAAGTACAGTTGACCTCTTCATGGGATACTACTACATGGGATTGGGTGATTCAAGGTCCTGATCTTCATATTTGCATGCCTTACAGGCTGCAGTTACGTGCTATTGAGGATGCAGTGGAGGATATGGTGCGTGGCTTGAAATTAATCGCTAATGCCAAGGCTAGTCTCATGCATGTGAAAAAAGACAATTACAGGAAGCCTAAGTCCAAGCCTGCAAATTTTTGGTACTGCTAGATTTATCATTCGCAAGCTAACTGCAGATATTGAGGAAGAACCTATACAAGGATGGCTCGATGAACACTATCAGCTGATGAAGACTGAGATTTGTGAGGCAGCTGTCAGAGGTAAGTTTCTTGATGACATTCTTGACATGGGAACCAATTCTGGAGTTTCTGAAAACAAGGAATTTTGTTCTGAAAAGAAGCTTTTCCATGATGGAGTTGAGATTGATAAATCAAATGACTTGGCCATTAAAGACTTATATGAAGATATTCAAAAGCAGGCATTTCGATCTTATTATAGAGCATGCAAGAAATTAGTACCCTCGGAAGGGTCAGGAGCATGCACAGAGGGCTTTCAATCTGGTTTTAAGACAACAAGCAAGAACAGAGAATCACTACTATCTCTCTGTGCTACGGAGTTAGATGTAACTTTGACCAAAGTTGTTGGAGGGGACGTTGCAATGGTTGAATTCATAAAAAAAGATGGATCCAGTCAGCTTAGACAATGACATACCTTTTTTCTCGGACATATGGAAGAGATGTTGATTTAACTACAGGATCTTTAGTTGTCCAACTAAGAAATTACACATTTCCCCTCTTTTCTGCAACTGCTGGAAAATGTAAAGGTCGCATTGTGCTTGCTCAGCAGGTAGGCTCAACGAGTTTTTGTTCTCCGACTTTATTGATCAGTGTAGTTTTCACTTATCATCGTTTTTTATTACTTTTCAGCTGCAATGCATTGTACTGCTTCATCTTGGTGTCTGAAGAGATTTTTTTTTTTTAAATTCCTGTTCTATTCATTTGTATCCTTGATGTGAAACAATCCCATGCGGAAATGATTTTCTTAATGAAAGTTTGCACGCTTAGATTTAGAGGCCATAATAGGCAAGTTCTTATGCGGAATTGAACGATAAGATAAATATTAAAAGTCACTTAGCTTAAGTTAAATTACATGAATAAAAGTTAAGTTCAAAACGATAGCCAACTTAATCCGACATTGCATACATGGCTCATTCCAACAATAAATTCCAATACTAACACTAAGATTAGTCTATGAAAGGTCCCTCACACAACTCTTCCTATTACTAGGTTCTAGCGGCGAATAATTGACATGATCTTCGTGAAGATAATAAATTCACATTCAAGGATGCAACTATGAAGATAGAGAGTCGAGTGTCGATTTTACCCAAAGGCAAGAGAGATACGCGCTCCGGCAAGGTAGTATGGTAGTTGGGAATGAAGAGGGCAGCAACCACGAACCTCCTCGCACTTCGCCGAGATTAACTTTCCTCACAAACGTGGACAGCAGTTGGTGGCTGCAGGGATTTTCCGGGACTGCAGGAATCCTTGGGCAGCAATTGTTTTGACTTTGGAAACCTGTCTGGTCTACAGAACAGCAAGGTCTTGCTGCCGTAATCCTTGTACAGCAGTTAGGAGCTCTCCAAAGGTAAAAAATCTGGTGCAAGGGGCTTCAGAACAATAGTTTCAACCTTCCTCTAGTGCAGGACAGCAAAATAGACATTTGGGGGGAGAGGGGAAAATCGTAGAGGAGCCTGAAGAGAGGCGGCTAGGTTTGGGAGCCGTGAGGGCTGCTGGTTGGCTTAGTTCGGCTAGGAGAGATTGAGAGGATTAGGTTAAGTGAGGATGAATGAAATGAATTAATCAAAATCTGAAATTAATTTTAGATTTTGATTCGTTTAGGAGGGAATTGATTTGAATTTGAAATTCAAATCAAATGGAGTTAAGGCCTTAAGTGGGGAATTAATGGGGAGCTCAATTGGGGGAGGCCGGCGGTTTTCAAGAGAGGGGAATGGGAGTTTTCATTTCATAATCTGAAATTAATTTTAGATTATGAATGAAATTAAGGGGGGTTATTTTGAAATTTTAATTTTTGGATCAAGGCATTGATGGCATTAAACTAGCATTAAATGGATTCCCCCCTTGATGAGGCCGGCGGCATGTAGAGAGGAGAGGAGGGAGATTAGTGTGAAGAAATCAATTTCCGATTAGGAGGATGCCACCTAGGATGAGAATTAGTAACTCCTCATGCCATGAAATTTGAATTGGATTCAATCCAATTCTTTCCTTATTTGGACTTTGGCAATTATGAAAATTTTGGAGCTCATTCAAATTTAAATTTTCGAAATTTGAAGAACAAGGTGGGTGATGACGTGGAGGTAAGTTATGAGAACTCCAATTTACTTTAATTTGAAATTGAAATTTATCAAATAAAATTTTCCTAAATTGGATTTCCAAATTAGGAAAGAATTCGAAATTCGAAATTCAAATTTCAAATTTGGAGCATGCGGGAGGGAGGAGTGGACGGTTGGGGAGGTTGCCGGCAAAGTGGCCGGCCGGAGCCGTGAGGGTGGCCGGCGGGTGGACTCCAAGGGGCGGCGGCAATGGAGCTAGGGGAATACTTTGTGGATGAAGAGGGGAGAAAAGAGAAGAACAAGAATATACGAGAAATATAGAGATAACTAACGAACTCACAAAGAAATCGTAAGAACCGCGAACCTCGGACTCTTCCAAAGATTGGCGGGTATTGCGAACTACCCTCCTCGGGCTTCTCCTCTCATGAACTCACTAAGAGATCAACAAAAACATGAAACTTTTCATTATCAATAATCATCCCCCTTTCCAAGAGGAAGGGGAAGGCTTAAATAGCCAATTACATGAAGGAAAAATAAAAGACATAATTGCCCCTAGGGCCACATAAGACAAAACCCTCAAGTGAGGGTAGAAAGGGAAAAGTACAAATAGCAAATAAAATACATCAAGATAAGTAAACACGATCGTAGCCGTTGATCTTCGATGTCCTCATCAATCCTTTTTTAAAGTTAATCTTTTCTATTAGTTGGCTTTGCCATTTTTTTTATTGAGAATTTGCAAGAATAAGAGTTCAATTATGATATCTTGTTTCTGGGAAATAGTGAATAATGTAATGCTGAATTTCCTTTGTGAGCTTTAGAATATGCTAAATTATTGATGCACAACCAAGCTGCACACCTGCAAAGGCAAATACATTTAATCCTACGGAAATGCAATGTGGATTCATACACCAGGCTCATGCATATCTAAGCTCATATACATTAGACATGCATATAAATTGATGATATTGAAATAACATCTGATTTTGACAATTGTTGTCTTCTTAATCAGTATTTATAAAATTTTTTTCTAAGATGCAATGCTTCTGAATGGGTTTGAAATTCTCACATGATTCTCATCAGAAGAAACCTAACTCTAAGAATGACACTGGACATGGTGCAAGGATAGAAATAATTTCTCACCATTTTGGTGAATTGGGGTTGCTGTGGATTCAGTTTGGTTCAATTCTTGCCAAATTCATGAACTGAACCTGCCAAAATGAATTCTAAAATATTTTAACCAATGCTGAAAAAAAATTGTTCGTGAATAAACTGAATGTTGTATTGTGATTCTGTTCAGGTCTATTTTTTTCCGAAGCCGTTGCAATAAATTGGTTGAAATGATGTGTATATACATGTTACATATTCCAACTTTTTTTTAACTTATTCTGGCAAATAATGCAAAAAAAAAAAAAACTATATGCGTAATTGGAAAATTTGCACGATTATTTTAAGAGCAACGTTAGATTCTCGTTAGAGCGATTTAACACAACAATGAAAACAATTAAGTAGTACCTTCGCTTAGGTTAAACCACACAAGAGACTAAGCTAGATCAAAACACATAGGAAATTTAAAATGTTGCATACGACGTAGTTTCCAACTTAACCCTTGTTTAACAATGAGATCTAGAGCAAAGAAGTAACAAATCCTACAAATACTAATGGATGGCGACAAGTGGACACAATCTCTTGTTTTGAACAATTCTCATGAAGAATTTGGAATTCGAAAGTAAGAGAATCAAGAAAGGAAAGGATCACCTTCGCGGAGAGACATCATAGAAATACCTCGTACCTTCCAATGATTGTTCCGTCCAAGACTAGGTGAAATCTTGTCGAGAAAACGTCGTGAGATGCAAGATTAAACTTCAAGCTCCGGATTGGTCTTCCATCTCCAATTGAATTAGGAGCTATACCTTGAGAGGAGGATGAGGAGAGCAAGAGAGGGGGGGGCGGTGGGAGAGAGGGGGCCGGCGGGTGTGAGGGGAAGGGGAACGGCTAGGGCTAGGGGAATTAGATGTTGTATTAACTCATAAATCTGAAATTATTTCAGGTTTGAGTGAGTTTGGAGGGAAAATCAATGGATTTGAAATTTCAATTAACAAGCATTAACTCCCCTTAATAGAGCATTAAATGGGATGGCCCATTGATGGGGCCGGCGGCATAGGGAGAGGGGAGAGGGAGGAGGGAAAATGATTAAGCGTTTCCTAATTAGCTCCGAGGAATTAATGACGAAAAATTTCAAATCCGCCCAAATTCAAATTTGAATTTGCCACGTCATCGAAACTTTCCTAATTTGGCGTCGCCCAAATATGGAAACTTCAACCTTGAATTTCAAAATCTGAAATTCATGGAGGTGGTCGGGGAAAGGCCGGTGATGGGTGGCCGGGAGGGGTGGTGGCCGGCGGAGAGGCCGGCGGCCACGGTGGTGGCGGGCGGGATGAAGGGGAAAGTGATGGATTTCTTGGAAGAGGGGAAAAATTTCGGGAGGAAAACTAATAGGCGACGATTTGTGGTGGTGGAGGATTAACTTGGGGGGGAAAGGGAAGGTAAGCGTAGAGGGAAGATGGGAAAAACCAAGAACCACCGGTGGTGGTTGTTGGGTACGACGGGTGGCCTCTCCTAGGCTCCACCTAGCTCTTAACCTCTCTCTCTCAAGCTTCTACAACGAAAGCTCCAAGAAGACTCATGCAAGAAGAAATTGTAATCATTCATTCATTAACCATCAAAATACAAGAAAGAGGCTATATATAGCCCATTACAATGTCATGAAAAATAAAAGACTAAAATACCCTCGAGGGGCTACAAGACTCAATCCCTCAAGCAAGGGCAAAAAAGGGAAAAGTGCAGAAATAAAAATACATCAAATAAGATGACCAATCCACTAATCAGAAATACATCGGGCAGATCGTGGCCGTCGATCTACGACCACGTCGACGGTAGACTTTCCAACCGATGTCCCCATCATTCTCCCGGGGTGGGAGAAAACTCGACTCCGTCGAGTAAGAATCTCTCTCGTAAAGCTCCAAAGCATCCGGTCTATCCTCTGCAGCTCCTCGCGGTCTATCCATGTGTCCTCCGATTCAGGTTTTCCTCTCCACCTGATCAAATACCTTCTCCTTCCTCCTTCTTTTGTGGAGATAATGTCATCACTCAAAACTGTGTCCACTTTATCAACCATGGGTGGTTTGGGAATGGTAGGAAGGGGGGGCAAATTTGGGTTTTCCAATGGGTGGGGTTATATCAGGCTGTGGCGAGAATGGGTTGGGTGGATTGAAATCAGGGCCTTCATAAGCCACTAGATCCTCAATGTTAAAGGTCGGGCTAATGTTGAAATCCTCGGGGAGGTCTACCACATATGCATTATCATTAATTTTCCTTAATATTTTGAAGGGCCCAGCACTCTTGGCGTGTAGTTTCTTAACGGTTCCTTGCGGGAACCGTTCCGGACGGATCCGCACCATCACGAAGTCACCTACTTTAAAAGTTTTAAATCGTCGTTTTAAATCAGCATATAACTTGTAATCTTTGTTGCTCTTTTCAATATTTTGTGCAATTTCCTTATGCAGTTCATGCAAATGTGATGCAAATGCGGATGCAGACTCAGAAATTCTATACCTAGAACTCATAGGAATCAAATCTAAAGGTTGTCTAGGTTTAAACCCGTATACAATCTCAGAAGGACTTAGACCCGTGGTTCGGTTGACAGAATTATTGTACGCAAATTCAGCAGTAGGTAGGATAGTGTCCCAGTCTCTAATGTGATTCCCAACCAAAGAACGCAGTAAATTTCCTAAACTTCTGTTGACTACCTCTGTCTGACCATCCGTCTGTGGGTGAAAGGCAGTGGAGAATTGTAGCTTAGTACCCATCTTCATCCACAAGGTTTTCCAGAAGTAACTTGTGAATTTAACATCTCGATCCGATACAATGGTTTTGGGTAAACCATGCAAGCGGACGACCTCATTAAAATAAAGCTTGGCAATGTGAGAGGCATCAGATGTTTTGGAACAGGGGAGGAAATGAGCCATTTTAGAAGAAAAACGATCTACAACCACGCATATGGCATCATTTCTTCGAAGTGTCTTTGGCAAGCCTAAAATAAAATCCATACTGACGTCCTGCCAAGGACAACTAGGCACGGGTAACGGGGGGTGTAAAGCCCAGTGTTCTGCTTACGTTGCTTGGCCAATTGACACGTGTGACACCTAGCAACCATTCTACCAACATCCCTCTTAAGACTTGGCCAAAAGAACCGGTACTCAACAGCCTCAATCGTCTTATCTCTTCCAAAATGTCCAGCGAGGCCCCCAGCGTGAAGTTCCCACACAAGAAATTCTCTAAGGGAAGTGCGAGGTATACAAAGCTTTTGGGCTTTGAAAAGGTAACCATCATCCAAGAGGAAATCGTCCACGATGCGGGTGCTGTTCGTGGACAGGGACGAGTAAATTTCTTTGAAGTCTGGGCACTCAAGATAATCCATCTTCATCTGATCAAAGCCCACGACTTCCGCTCTCAACTCAAGAGTAGTCATCATCCGACGGCTGAGAGCATCAGCAGCCTTATTCTCGACCCCTGCCTTGTGCCTAAGAGTGTATGTGTACTCCTGAAGAAATTCTACCCATCGGCCATGTCGGGCATTCAGTTTCTTTTGAGAATTGATGTATCTCAAAGCCTCGTGATCCGAGAAGATGACGAACTCTTGCGGGAGCAAGTAGTGTCGCCAGTAGCGAAGGGATTGGATCACAGCATAGAATTCCTTATCGTAAGTGGAGTAACGCTGCCTAATATCATTCAGCTTCTCGCTGAAATAGGCTACCGGGTGACCCTCCTGGGAGAGGACTCCTCCAATTCCGACCCCCGAAGCATCGCAGGTCACTTCGAAGACTTTAGAGAAGTCAGGAAGTCTCATCACTGGGGCTTCCACCATTCGTTTCTTAATCTCATCATCGAATGCTCTGGTGGCAGCCGGGGTCCAATGAAAATCACCCTTCTTAAGGCAATCAGTGATAGGAGATACTATGGTGCTAAAATTTCGGATGAATCTCCTATAGAAGGTAGCTAACCCGTGGAAGCTGCGAACTTCCCGGATGTTCTGAGGAACGGGCCAGTCAACTATGGCTCTAACCTTCTCAGGGTCAGCAGAAACACCTTGCGCAGAAACAATGAAGCCTAAAAAGATGACTTGGTCTACGAGGAAAGTACATTTCTTAGGATTGGCATAAAGCTGTTCTTTCCTTAAGACATCACAAACTTGCCTAAGGTGGTCAAGGTGCTGATCAACGGATTGGCTATAGATAAGAATGTCATCAAAATAGACGACAACAAACTTACCCATAAAGGGGCGCAACACCTGAGTCATCACCCTCATAAAAGTGCTAGGGGCGTTACTCAGTCCAAAGGGCATGACTAACCACTCATAAAGGCCATCTTTCGTTTTGAACGCGGTTTTCCACTCATCACCGGGTCGGATCCGGATCTGGTGGTATCCACTCTTAAGATCAATTTTGGAAAATAAAGTTGCACCCGTCATCATATCGAGCATGTCATCGAGCCTCGGAATAGGGAATCGATATTTGACGGTGATCTTGTTGATAGCACGGCTATCAACACACATTCTCCAGGTTCCGTCCTTCTTAGGTGTGAGAAGGGCCGGCACCGCACAGGGACTAAGACTCTCCTTAATGAAACCTCGCTGCAGTAACTCGTCAACCTGCTTCTTAAGTTCAGCATGTTCCGAGGGGTTCATGCGGTAGTGGGGCAGGTTTGGTAGGGAGGCTCCAGGGACGAAGTCTATAGCATGCTGAATGTCTCTAAGCGGTGGTAATTGATCTGGGAGATCATCGGGAAAAACATCAGCATACTGTCCTAAAATTGGCTGCACCTCCTCAGGAATGGGCGCGTCAGATTCAGTGGAAATCTCACGGCCAACTAAAGCAAACAGAGGAGCGCCTTGGGAAATTTCACTAATCAGAACCTTGGCGGTGACAAGGTTCACCCCCCTTTTGGGTTTGGTTGGGTTGGATTTCGTGGTATCCGTAACCCGGGGTTGTGAAGGCAAGAGCTTAATCTTTTTGCCCCCATGTTCAAACACGCAGGTGTTCGAACGACCATAAATGTGGACATCGTTATCGTAGATCCAGGGGCGACCTAGTAAAATTTGTCCAACATTCATGGTCAACACATCGCACCAGACATTCTCCTTATAAGTGGCAAAGGAGATGGGTACGTGGCTTCGTTCCTTCACCTCCAAGGCGTTGGAGTTGACCCACGAAACCTTATACGGGTTGGGGTGAGGAACGGCAGACAGACCTAATTGGGATACCATGCTGGAGGAAACAGCATTAATGCAACTACCACTATCCACTATGACTTTACAGTTTTTGTCTTTGATTTTGGTGTAGGTATGGAAAATTGTGGTCCTACGCCAGTCATCAGTGGGTGTCGGGTGGGATAGAGCACATCTCACCACGCAGATGGGAGAGGTATCCGACTGTCGAAGGCAGCTGAGGACCGTAGTGTCGTCGTCCTCCTCGAAGTATTCGCCTTCTTCCTCAACTTGGTGGACCTGATCAACCTCGGGCTCGAGATCGTCCTCAGTTACTTCCTCAACGATCGAAACCTTGTAAGGACTGGAGCACTGAGAAGCGATATGCCCATACCCCTGGCATCGAAAGCACTTGGTCCCGGGACTGGAACGAGGGGCATCCGTGGTGGGAGGCTTACTTCTAGAATCAGATCTAAGTGCAGGTGGACCCGTGGGTGGTCGGGTCGTGCTCCCCGGAGTAGGTCGTGAAACAGGAGGGTGTGAGGTGGAACTACCGGCTGGTCTATACGAAGGTCTAGAGTCATGAGATCGACTCGGATGCTGAGAACGGGATTCTTCTAGATCAAGCACTAGGCTGTAGGCGTTCTCCAGAGTAGTGATATTCCGGGCAAAAAGTTCGTTGCGTAAATCTTCCCGCAGTCCGGTACGAAACATCGACAAAATTTGCGCGGGGGTGGTTGAGGTCTCCCCTTTGCAACGAATCAGGTAATCATCGAAGGATGCAATGTAATCCTTAACGGGTTTGCTTCCTTGGGTAAGTCGGTTCCATCTGTCAAGGAGTCTAGGGAAGTACGAAGGAGGTAGGTACTTCTGCTTAAGTTCACGTTTCATGGACGCCCAATCAGTAATGGGGTATTCGTTGCGGGACTCCCTAAGACTCTCTAAGTTCGACCAGAATTGGCTAGCTCTTCCAATAAGCTTCATCTCCGCAAACCTAACCTTTCTGGCTTCAGAAATGTTATACCACTTGAAGAAGCTATCCATACCTTTGATCCAATCAAGGAAGAGTTGGGGATCTAGGGTGCCATCGAAAGTGGGAGCTTCTACCTTGATATTCTTCATCAAGTGAATGTCGGGGTCATGGTTGGTGTCGTGTATGTAATGAGGATTTCGATAAGGGGCACGTGGGGGCCCATCATCTTGAAAAGTTTCATCCCCATACATGGAAGGTGGCCTAGAAGGTGTATAAAGGGGTGCTTGGTTCCTACAAGACCTCGTTCTAGGTTGTCGAACCTATCAGTTGTCTGGCGCCGAAGTTCCGCTAGGTCAGCCTGGTTTTCCTTAAGTTGCTGATTAATCGCGCCCATTTGACCTACCAACAGGTCTAAAGTCCTGCTAAGTTGTTCCGGGTCCATTTCAAAACACTATGGGGGTACTTAGAAGGTTTTCTAGGAAGTGGACAGCAAACTTACAGCAGGGAAAACACTCTATCGGGACCCTAAATGGGGCTGGAAACTCACGGACAACAAACTACAACTAAGGGTTAAGGTTCTAAATGCAGATGCTGAAGTGGGGAAGTGAATGGCAGCACTTAGGCACCTAAACAGTGAACCTACAGCACACTATTTGTTGCAGGAAACAACGTGGACAGCCACTAAACAAAGTGCAAAGTGAATCCTAGACAACTAGCTGAGTTAAAACAAGGAGGGCAGCAAATAAAACTCAAAACCAACACTTATTGCTCACTAAATGCATGCAGAATTTTCTGGACAGCAAATGTAAGTGACGATTAAAATGTTTTTAAAGATGTTACGCATGCCAAAATAGTTATGCAAGCCTAATTAATAGCCTAGGATGAATTCTAGCACAAGTATTGCATGCTAGCCATGCTCTGATACCAAGATGATGTAGAACTATATGCGTAATTGAAAATTTGCACGATTATTTTAAGAGCAACGTTAGATTCTCGTTAGAGCGATTTAACACAACAATGAAAACAATTAAGTAGTACCTTCGCTTAGGTTAAACCACACAAGAGACTAAGCTAGATCAAAACACATAGGAAATTTAAAATGTTGCATACGACGTAGTTTCCAACTTAACCCTTGTTTAACAATGAGATCTAGAGCAAAGAAGTAACAAATCCTACAAATACTAATGGATGGCGACAAGTGGACACAATCTCTTGTTTTGAACAATTCTCATGAAGAATTTGGAACTCGAAAGTAAGAGAATCAAGAAAGGAAAGGATCACCTTCGCGGAGAGACATCATAGAAATACCTCGTACCTTCCAATGATTGTTCCGTCCAAGACTAGGTGAAATCTTGTCGAGAAAACGTCGTGAGATGCAAGATTAAACTTCAAGCTCCGGATTGGGTCTTCCATCTCCAATTGAATTAGGAGCTATACCTTGAGAGGAGGATGAGGAGAGCAAGAGAGGGGGGGGGCGGTGGAGAGAGGGGGCCGGCGGGTGTGAGGGGAAGGGGAACGGCTAGGGCTAGGGGAATTAGATGTTGTATTAACTCATAAATCTGAAATTATTTCAGGTTTGAGTGAGTTTGGAGGGAAAATCAATGGATTTGAAATTTCAATTAACAAGCATTAACTCCCCTTAATAGAGCATTAAATGGGATGGCCCATTGATGGGGCCGGCGGCATAGGGAGAGGGGAGAGGGAGGAGGGAAAATGATTAAGCGTTTCCTAATTAGCTCCGAGGAATTAATGACGAAAAATTTCAAATCCGCCCAAATTCAAATTTGAATTTGCCACGTCATCGAAAAACTTTCCTAATTTGGCGTCACCCCAAATATGGAAACTTCAACCTTGAATTTCAAAATCTGAAATTCATGGAGGTGGTCGGGGAAAGGCCGGTGATGGGTGGCCGGGAGGGGTGGTGGCCGGCGGAGAGGCCGGCGGCCCACGGTGGTGGCGGGCGGGATGAAGGGGAAAGTGATGGATTTCTTGGAAGAGGGGAAAAATTTCGGGAGGAAAACTAATAGGCGACGATTTGTGGTGGTGGAGGATTAACTTGGGGGGAAACGGAAGGTAAGCGTAGAGGGAAGATGGGAAAAACCAAGAACCACCGGTGGTGGTTGTTGGGTACGACGGGTGGCCTCTCCTAGGCTCCACCTAGCTCTTAACCTCTCTCTCTCAAGCTTCTACAACGAAAGCTCCAAGAAGACTCATGCAAGAAGAAATTGTAATCATTCATTCATTAACCCTCAAAATACAAGAAAGAGGCTATATATAGCCCATTACAATGTCATGAAAAATAAAGACTAAAGACTACAAAAATACCCTCGAGGGGCTACAAGACTCAATCCCTCAAGCAAGGGCAAAAAGGGAAAAGTGCAGAAATAAAAATACATCAAATAAGATGACCAATCCACTAATCACAAAATACATCGGGCAGATCGTGGCCGTCGATCCTACGTTCTCACCCCGTCTGACTGTAGTATGCTCCTTACTTTTGTAATCCTTATCGATGCCATCCTTTTTAGTTGCATACTATTTCAATGTCAGTTCATGAAGGTAGCTTACATAATAATTATGGATTATTTGTTCTATGCCACACCTTATGCCTTATTCATTCGACTTGAAAAGTTATTTGTTGTTGGGCATTAAATATTTATATTTTATTTTTCTTATTCAAAGGGAAAGAGAATTTGAAAGTCTTTCAATTCTAGCAATTTATCAAGCAAAGTAGACTTATTAAATTTAGAAGTAAAGAATGATTCAAATAAAATATATCAGACAATTCCTAACTCACAGGGATCAATAATTAACACAATAAAATTTGCATGGAAGTGTCCCAAAATATATTATTTATTCAACTATAGAGCATCTAATAATCATCAGAGTTTATATACATTACCTGATAATGTTTCTTATCTTACATCAAAACTAGCATCAAAACATGGGATAGTCGATTCAAAGCCTTATCGTGACTCATGCTCAATCTTATCTTTCCCTTCGCCTAAAACAAGAACCAGAATAATATATGATGAGCTATAAAGCTCAGTAATATAAATAACTCTTGTAATAAATTGAAATATTTGAGGAATTAGAACAATATGATATGCTAATCATGAACTAGATATAAGAATTTAAAAATATAATCATAGACTAGTCTAAGGACATTACTTGTAATCATTCATAAGTGAAATAGCTTGAATAGTAATGTAGCATAACAATAAGTGAATTAATCTTTTTTAAGGAAACTCTTAAAAGAAATGTGAAATGACCAAACATTATATGCACAATGCTAGTCACGTGTGTAGGTGTCAGTAGAGTTGACTAATCCTAGTGTAATACTCATTTGCTTATTTTATTTATTTCTTCGCATCAAAGATCTTATCTTAGCTTTAAAATAGATCATGTATTTATTGCTTCATTCATTGACTATCAGAAGGGTAGTGGACTGTAACAGAACTACACCACATATCATAGGGTTTTAACCTAGTTCCAATGCTAGATCATAAAGTTTAATAGATCATATTCTATCATTTATTATTCTTGCCAAAATTTCCAAGGACAAAAAAGGGTTGGTTTTCAGTATATTAAATAATTTTTTTGTAAATTTAAGGGAAATGTTGGGGAGTTCTAATTCTGTTTCGTTATATTACTTTGTTTTTCTTTACCGTTATAATGATCTATTTTAATTGGGCACCATGATATTACTTTTGTGAGCTATATTTTTTCGTACTTATATTAGTGAACTTCTTTGATGCCTTTTAACTCTTATATGGCAGATATTCCGCATTCAACTTTTTTTTTAAACTGGAGTATACTTGTTAGTTATTCAGCATGTTTTTCTCCTGATTTCAGGCTACTAGTTTCCAACCTCAAGTAGAACAAGATGTTTACATTGGAAAATGGTGGAAGGTGCGTATGCTCCGTTCAGCCAGTGGGACAACTCCTCCAATGAAAATGTACTCAGACCTGCCGATATATTTTAACAAAGCTGAACTTTCCTTTGGGGTGGGGTATGAACCAAGTTTTGCTGATATCAGTTATGCATTTACGGTAGCTCTTCGCCGAGCCAACCTTGGCAGTAAGAGTTGGTCATCCACCACCAAGGATCAAAATGTATCTTTAAGTAATCCACCCAAAAAAGAACGAAGTTTACCTTGGTGGGATGATATGCGGTATTATATTCATGGGAGAATTTGCTTGTTTTTCATGGAGACCAGATGGAATCTGCTAGCAACAACAAATCCTTATGAGAAGTTAGATGAGCTTAAAATTGTTTCAGCTTACATGGAGATCCAGCAGACAGATGGCCATCTATTTTTTTTGGCAAAGGATTTCAAGATTTATTTGAGTAGCCTTGAGAGTCTTGTAAAAAATTGCAGTTTGAAGCTTCCCAGTGTTTCTGTTCCTTTTCTCCGTTCTCCCGCTTTTTCTCTTGATGTTTCCATGGATTGGGGCTGCGAATCAGGTTGCCCACTTAATCATTACTTGCATGCATTTCCAAAGGAAGGGGAACCTCGAAAGAAAGTTTTTGATCCATTTCGTTCCACCTCTCTTTCACTAAGGTGGAATTTTTCTCTCAGACCCTCTCTGCATTGTTATGATGAACATAGCTCATCTTCTGCTGTTGCCAATGGCCTATTACCAGATGAACCCTTGCATGATTCTTCACAAACGATGAAAAACATTGCTGCTAATTCTCCAACAATGAACATAGGCGCTCATGACTTGGCTTGGTTGTTCAAGTGGTGGAACCTGAACTATATTCCTCCTCATAAACTACGTTCTTTTTCACGGTGGCCACGCTTTCGCGTTTCTAGAGCAGCCAGATCTGGTAACTTATCACTGGACAAGGTTATGACTGAATTTTTTCTCCGGCTCGATGCTACACCATCATGCATCAGATATATGCCCCTAAGTGAAGATGATCCTGCTAGTGGCCTTACATTTGAAATGACTAGGCTTAAGTATGAACTTTGCTATAGCCGTGGCAAGCAGTTGTATACTTTCCACTGTAAACGCGAACCTCTTGATCTTGTATATCAGGGCCTTGACTTACATCTTCTCAAGGCATTTCTATGTACTAACAATAAACAAGATGTTCAATCAACAAAGGGAGCTTCACTGGCACTTTCAACTGATAATTTTGGTAATGAATATTTCATGTATCCAAGTGGTTCCAGTGGAAAAAATGGTGACGATGGTTTTCTCTTATATTCTGATTATTTTACTATTCGTAGGCAGGCCCCAAAGGCTGATCCTGCTAGGCTTTTAGCTTGGCAAGAAGCTGGTAGGAGAAATCTTGAGATGACCTACGTGAGGTCTGAGTTTGAAAATGGGAGTGAAAGTGACCATACACGGTCTGATCCTAGTGATGATGATGGATTCAATGTTGTAATTGCCGACAATTGTAGACGGGTATTTGTTTATGGTCTTAAGCTGTTGTGGACTATTGAAAATAGAGATGCTGTTTGGTCGTGGGTTGGAGGCATATCGAAAGCATTCGAACCACATAAACCATCTCCTTCCAGGCAGTATGCACAGAGGAAATTGTTGGAGGAACAGCAAAGAAATGAAGGGCCAGGAATTCCTGGAGATGACAATCTTAGGCCATTGGCAGCAATCCATGGTTCGAATTCTCCCCCCTCTCAGCATGTTGAGGCCTTAAGTTCACTGTCTTCTGTTTCTGTTTCTACTAAAATGGACTGTACAACATCCAACGCTGTTGGTAAGTTTTGACATGTATACAAATTTATTCTCAAATGTAATATAAATATTGGTATATTTTGAAGATAGTTGCTCCCATGAAATTGTCTGAAAGCTCTAATTAGTTCTATTAACTTTCTAAAGCTGCGTCTAATGTAGTTTTTTATATCACGTTTCCATCTTGGTCAAAGTTTTATTCTTCATCCATTTTTGTGATAGTGAATCATGGACGTATTGGTGACTCTGAAGAGGACGGGGCACGCCACTTTATGGTGAATGTAATTCAGCCTCAATTCAACCTTCATTCAGAGGAAGCTAATGTATGCACAATGTTTTATTCAGCGCAGTCTTTTTCCAACATAATCTGAATATTTTGTGCTCTTTCTGGCATGTGTTAGATTTCTTTCTGAGAAATGTGCAGATAAAAATTTTTCTTTTAATTGTGTGGTTGGGTACAAAGAATTGTACTATTTAAGAATTGCGAGTTTGACTTCCAATATGGGTTCAGCTACTCCAGTAGTTTGATTTCTTGAACCCATTACGTCTTAAAAAATGCATTCAAAATTTGATCATTTGACAGTTTATTTGAAAGCTTTGCTATTCTTGCATGCGTTTGTTAAGAAAATTTTATTGATGTCCTTGTTCTTTATTTTGTTCCATTTTGTTCCCTTAAGTATGTTGAAAGTGCTTCTTTCATCTATTTTATCTATTCATCTGATGGTGTTTGCATGCAACCAAAAAATCAACTCCCCTGAAGCAAGGTACACCGGAATTGCTGAGACAATATAAATAAGGAAGAAAACACTTGAAATATATACCAAACAACGATTTCTGAAGTTAGTTTAGAATCAAGATGTTAGGTTTTTGAATTCTCAATGCAAGTTGTTGAATCCTATAAGTACAAAGGAGATGTGAAATTTCAAGCATCCAGAAGAGAATAAAATTCCATAGATTCATAACTCAATATTTCATTGATCATATTATGCTTTTTATTATAAATAAAGGTTTATTTATAGAAATTGCTAAAATTTAAAAGTCAAAATTTACCCTAAGGTTAATTTCAAGCATCCAGAAGAGACTAAAATCTCATAACACTGTCGTTGCCAGGTCCCAAGTCCTTGATGAGAAAAGTGGATGGTTGCATTAGGTAGTCGACAGCCAGCGTAAAACTTGTCGAACAATAATGACATGAATCCTTTAAGAAATTGTGTTAATGCTAGGGCGTCCCCTGGAAGCGACGCGCTGTATGGCCTGAATACAGTGACAAGTGTGCAAGGGCCGCTGCACCGGCACCCGGGTGCAGTGTTAAATAGGCAAGGGTTGCGACATCAAGGACTGATGTGGGCAAAGAAGCTAGTCCATGAAACTAAAATTAGGATAGGAACTTGGAATATAGATTCCCTTACAGGAAAATTAATAGAATTAATAGATATTATGATTTATAGGAAGTTAAATATTTTGTGCATTCATGAAACTAAATGTGTTGGAGAGAAGGCTAAGGAATTGATAGTTTAGGATTTAAACTTTGGTATTCGGGTAGGAGTCGTATTAGAAATGGTGTAGGTGTTATTATAGATAAGACTTTAAAGGATAATGTTATAAAAATTAATAGAATTGGAGATAGAATTATAGCTTTAAAGATTGTTTTTGATGATAAGATTGTTAATATTATAAGTGCTTATGCTCCTCAAGTAGGTTTGGATATGAGTTCTAAATTAAATTTTTGGAATGACTTAGAAGAATTAATACAAAAGATACCTCTTGAAGAAAGAGTTTTTATTGGAGGAGATTTAAATGGACATGTTGGTAGAGAGGTAAATGATTTTAAAAGCATTCATGGTGGCCATGGATTTGTAACGACGAATAAAGGTGGCAAGATCATATTGGATTTTTGTTTAGCTTATGATTTTTCAATTACTAATACCTTATTTAAGAAAAGGAATGGGCATCTCATCACTTATAAAAATGGATATAGTACAACCTAGATTGACTATTTTCTTATTAGAAAATTAAATCGTTTAGATTGCAAAGATTGTAAAGTTATTCCGAGTGAAAATTTATGTACTCAACATCGATTATTAGTTTTGGACTTTAAGATAAAGGGGCATAAAATAAAAAATAAAGTAAAACGATTTTCTAGGATTAGATGGGGGAATTTAAATAATATTAACAAAAATATTTTTGAGAGTAAGATTTTAGATCTTAAGATTTTGTTTGTGCATGAGGATGCTAATGTTATGTTGGAAAAAGTGACTAGATATATTAAGAATATTGCAAAAGATCTGCTTGGAGTATTAAAGGGAAAAGCTCATAATATTAAAAATAGTTGGTGCTGGAATCCAAATGTGCAAGAAAAGATTAAAAATAAGAAAATTTGTTATAAAAATTGATTTAATTTTAAAAATTCTGATAATTGGGAAATACATAAAGTGGCTCGTAAGGATTCTAAGAAATCAATATGCGATGCAAAGACATTATCTTTTAATGATTTATATAATAGATTAGATACTAAGGATGGAGAAAGATAGATGTATAAGTTAGCCAAACAAAGAGATAGGAGTAGTTAGGATTTAGTTCAAGTGAAGTGTATTAAGGATGAAGATCAAAAAATATTTTTCTTAGAAGATGATATTCAACAAAGGTGGATGAGATATTTTGCTAAACTTTTTAATGAAGATTGTGAAAATAAGATTGACTATAGTGATCTTAGCACTCTAAATAAAAATAAAGATTTCTGTTTTTATCGGCGTATTAGTAAAATTGAAGTTCGAGATGCTTTAAAGAAAATGAAGGGTGGAAAAGTTGTTGGACCTGATGATATTCCAATAGAGGTGTGGAAATGCTTAGGAGATGAAGGAATTTCTTGGCTTACTAAACTTTTTACAAAAAGAAAGAGTAGAAGATGCGCAGGTTCAGCCAACCCAAGAGGTTGGAAGAGTAACGGATCCTCGAACACCAGTGAATGATGACACTGAAATGAAGGAAATTATACTATTTTGAAGACTAAAAAGATGTAAGATGAGTGGAGAATGAGTGTGTTAATTTCTATTTTTAAGAATAAAGGTGATGCACAAGATTGTGCTAATTATAGATGTATTAAGTTAATGTGTCATACTTTAAAACTATGGGAGCGAGTTATGGAGCGTAGGTTGCTTCGTGATACTAATGTTTCTCAAAATCAATTTGGATTCATGTCGGGTAGGTCGACTATGGAAGCTAAACATTTATTAAGAGGTTTGATGGAGAAATATAGAGTAAATAAGGAGGATCTACATATGATATTTATTGATTTAGAGAAAGTATATGATAAAGTTCCAAGAGAAGTTCTTTGGAGAGTTCTTGAAAAAAAAGGAGTCAATAATGTTTATATTCAAATCATTAAAGATATATATGCAGGAGCTATTACTTGTGTTCAAACACAAGGTGGTTTATCCAAGTATTTCCCTATTCCGGTTGGGTTACATCAAGGACCAGCCTTAAGCCCATATCTTTTTGCTTTAGTCATGGATGTTCTCACTAGAGATTTGCAAGAGGATGTACCTTGGTGTATGCTTTTTGCTGATGATATTCTTCTTGTTGATAAGACTAGAGAGGGAGTTGAAGGGAAACTTGAATTATGGAGGTCAACCTTAGAGTCTAAAGGTTTTTGCTTGAGTAGATCTAAAACGGAATATATGGAGTGTAATTTTAGTAGTAATAGACCTAGTGATGGGATTGTGACTTTGGGCGATCAAGTCATTAATAAGAGTACACGTTTTAGATATCTTGGATCTATTGTTCAAAGTGATGGTGAAATAGATGGGGATATTATCAGCGGAATTCAAGTTGGATGGTTGAAGTGGAGGAATACATCGGGCTTGCTATGTGATAGAAATGTACCCCTCAAACTTAAGGGAAAATTCTATAAGATGGTAGTGAGGCTTGCAATGCTTTATGGTGCCGAATGTTGGCCATTAAAAGAGAAGCATAATACTAAGTTAAGTGTGGCAGAGATGAGGATGCTCAGGTGGATGAGTGGCTTTACCCTTAAAGATAGAACACGAAATGAGCATATATGAAAAGGTTGGAGTAGCTCCAGTAGAAGATAAGATTAGAGAGAGTCACCTTAGATGGTTTGGTCACATAAAACATCGGCCTTCCGATGACCCGGTTAGGAGAGTAGAGGTATTAGATTTGACTTATGTTAAGAAAGGTAGGGGTAGACCTAAAAAGACTTGGTTAGAAAAATATTAGGAATGACCTTTGTATATTAGATTTAAACGAGAATTTGACTTTTAATAGGACACAATGGAGAAAAAAATGATTCATGTAGCCGACCCCACGTAGTGGGATAAAGGCTTGATGATGATGATGATGTTATTGTTAATTATAAGATAATCTCATAAAAATGAGTGATGACTATGCAAGCTACTTCTTTTAATAAATTTAAAATTCATATATATATCTAATGCAATCAAAAATTTGGGGAGGGACCCAAATTTTTTATCACAAAAACACAAACAGCTTCCTATATATAAAAGAAGACACAAAATGCTAAAAAAGAAGAGATAACTTAGAAATTTTAGAACAAATTTTTACATTTCATATAAACGAACACTTTTATAAATAAAGACTTACAACTCTTAAAATTAAAACGACTTACAAACAAAGACTCTAACAAGACACCCTAAACTTGCTTACTTTGAGAAGAGGGATACAGGTGAGGTGGTCACTTGCGGAGAGACGAAAGAGATTAGAAGCCGAGAAGAAGGGTGGAAAGAGCTCGCAAGATTTCCTAGAGGAGAAGAGAAGAAGAAGTGGACAGAGCTCGCAAGCTTTTCCAACAAAACCCGCAGGTTTACATTTTCAAAAATCATTCACATAACATTCTAAAACAGCCACAAAACAACTCTATTTATAGGCACAAAAGAAGGAATACAAACAGCTACTTTAATGAATTTTCACAAGAACCCAAGCATCATAAGTCATGGAATTCCCCCAAGCATTTCACGGAAAATAGCCCAGCTAGGGAACCGAAGAAGCAGCCACGGGAACCAAAGAGGCCCGCACAGAACCGAGGCACCAAAAGACACGGAAAGGCCACCCAGCTCGGGAATCCAGCAGCCAACCGGAAACCAAGGAGCCATGGCACGGGAAACAACCAGCACATTCACGGGAACCAAAGGGTTAAGCCACGGGAACCAAAGGGACAATAAATGGGGGAATGAATCTCAATTTATGAGCTAAAAAGGCTCTCTACTAGACATTAATGAACTGATATCTAGTAGAGAAAAGCATTTATGATGAGGACATCGTCAGCATTTTCGACGCCGGAGATCGATGGTTTCGAGCATGAGTTGTATTTTCATTATTTTATGTAGTAGTTTATTTTTATTTTCTGTTTTTCCGTTTTTGCCCTTATGGGTATTTGGTCGCTATTGTAGCCCAAGGGGCATTTTAGTCTTTTGTTTTTTATTTGTCATTGTGAGGCCTATTTATATGGTCATTCTCTTGTAATAGATAGTTTTGATGAATGAAAAAAAATATTTTCCACTTATGATCTCTTTGTGAGTTCACCCTCCTCGATCTCTTAGTGAGTTCGTAGGAGAAGCTAGATCTCTTTGTGAGTTCTAGATCTTCTTGTTCTACCATTTTTTTTTTTTTTTTTTTCTTTATTTCTTGTGATCGATTCGTTGTCGTGGAGATCCAGTTGAAGCATTTGTCGGAGATTGGAATTCACTCCCTGAATCCCTAAATTTTCCTTCCTCTTCCCCTCCCTTGCTCACTGCCGCCGCCCCCTTCCTCTGGATTACCTAGCCGCCGGCCTACAGCAGCAACCCGCCGGCCTGCAGCAGCAACCCACCGGCCTGCAGCTCCCATCCGCCGGCCAGCAGCCACCGGCCAGCCCAACCCGCCTGCCAGCAGCCGCCGGCCAGCCCTCTAGCCCGCCAGCTCCCCTTGCCGCCGGCCACCTTGAGCCCTTGCCGCCGGCCTCCCTTTAGCCCTCCTTGCAATTTGAATTTCCCTCACTTAATGGCCTTCCTAATTGAGTCCCTTAAATTAGGGAATTAATTAAGAGGAGTTACAATTGTGAAATTCAAATTCCCTCCTATTTTAAATTATGGGAAGTTACTTAAGCCCAATTAAATCTGAAATTAAAATTCAGATTTAATAGAATTTCTTACTTAAACTTGGGCCCCACTCTCATAACTCCTAAATCTCTCCCTCTCCTCCTTAGTGGGCCGGCCACTCATAGTGGGCCTCTTTCTCCTTCCAAATGACATATGAACACCACAAATTCAGCCCAAATTTCTTCCCCCTTCACCGCCCCATTAAACCCATTTGGATTAATTTGAATCCATCAAGTTAATTCCCTCCCACCTCTATCAAAACTGAAATTCCTGCAGGAATTTTCAGTTTTTGTCTTTGGAATCTTCCCCCAAGCAACCACAGCAAGCACTCAGGATAATTCTCCTCCACCACTCCGGTCACCTATCCAAGAACGACGATCCAAGGCTCCTTCTTCCTCGGAGCGACCTCAATTCTAAGGTGGAGACTCTTCTTCCGCTAAAGCCTAGATTAGTTGAGCGTATGAGCTCCAAAGGTGAAAGTTCTCTTTATTAATTCGTGGATTCTTGTTACCATCGTAGTTTTTACAATATTCTTTGTGTTCTTGAATTGTTTGGTTGATTGAACTTGCTCTACTTTGTCCCACCAAGTTAAAAACCACGAATTCCAAGGATCAATCTTTTGCTATAAGTGATAAAATTTTGCTTTGGGATTATTTGTTTAAATTCTTCTCATTAATTTCTTAAAGTAACTCCATCATCGCATGTTGTTTCACATCATCTTGGTATCAGAGCATGGCTAGCATGCTTTGTTTGTGCTAGATGCATCCTAGGAGTCTAGTTGACATTGCCATTCTTCAATTACATGCATAACGTCATCTAGATATTGTTATTCACTGTTTTACTTTGCTGTCCAGTAATTTTCTGCATGACATTTTCATTGTAAACATTCATTTGTATGTTACCTAAGTGTTATCTTTACCATTTTCCACCTAACCAATCACCTAGGTCACTTGCCACCCTAGAAAACCTTGCTGTCCAGGACTTTTCCTGCACTGTTTAGTGACTTTTAGGTGCCCCAAAACCCTTGTTATGTTGCTGCCCACACTTTACAACCAACCCGCAACACTTAGAAAACTTTATGCCATGTTGTAGTTTGCTGTCCACTTCATTCCTGCACACATCTAATGAACTGTAGGCTAGTTTTCTTAAGCGTTTAGGTGCTGCCTTCAACCTAATAACCTCCCTAAGTGCCTAGGCCACCTAACCCACTAGCTTAGCTAGCTGACCAAAATTTTTCTGCATCCTGTAGTGAGTCTAAGTGAGCCTAACTTAGTGCCTACATGCTGTCCCTTGCACCCATTCCTCTTTAAGCACCACTCAACACTTTTAATGGACTCGATAGGTTTTCAAAAGAGGTTAGACGACCTAGTTAGTCTTGTAGGCTCTCTAACTAAAAACCACAAAGGAGGCACATGTTGACTCTCCCCACTCTAGGTACGTTTCCCCATTCGCTAAGTCATGCAAGTCGGAAGATGCCCCACTATGCTTATCAACCTAGATCTGAGACCAATCCTCAACGACCTCACTTAGAGTCACATTACCATTTGCCCACCTTTGATGGCTCCTCGGACCCTTACTACCTTAGGGATTGGGTTAGACAACTAGAGGATTATTTTGAATCTTGTCATATCCCTGAGTCCCACCAGATTAGGATCGCTAAGTCTCACCTTAAAGGTCGAGCTCTTCAATTTTGGATGAAATTGGAAGATCATAGAGAGTTTCACGGTGAGTACCTTACTTGGAGAGACATGAGACGAGAACTTAAGTTGAAATACCGATCCTCTACTAGTGACCACCATCTAGAGCATCACCAGACCTCGTTTGTTGGGACAACCCGTGGACCTTACTGTGGTCGAGACCACCCACCCTTTAGTAACGACAGGGTTGCTGCCCCACCCTGTAGGTCTTCATTCAATCTGGGTGACCGACCCTTTAGCGGGTCTTCTGTTGAGTCGAGCCCATATGACTCACCACTTGGATCGACTTCTAACCAGCTCAGTCAACTTTTAGCCTCCCCAGTCCTTGACCCTGAAAGTGTACTTTTGATAGAGAAATGCATTAACAAGAAAACGTCCTCTGAACCTAAAACGGAGTGCATCCATTTCGTGGATGCTAATGATATTAAGGATAACGAAGACTTCTTTGAGGAGGAAACAAAAGTGAATGAACCAGACTCCCAGCATGACTTAAATCCTGAGCTAGAAAAATTAGAACCTTTAAACGTCGACACCTTAGCCCACTCCGATCCTAGTCTCCTCGAGGATAACTCCTTGAATAAAGTGTGCCTGAATGATAGTAATGTGATCTTGAAAGAAGCCAATCTGACTTTGAACACATTGAATTTAAATTTGGAAGATCTTGACTTAGCTGTAACCCCTACTAAGTTGACTTTAGATAATCTTGATGATAACGATCTCGAGTCAGAAGTGGTTAAATTGAATTTACTACCTGATGTGAGCCCCAATTTGACCAACCCCGAGCCTGTCAATCTTAAGGTTATACCCAAATCTGATTCTATTGATGATAAAAATATGAGTTCGGAAGACAATGATTTGATTCTGAAAGTTTCTGAGCCTAACTTGAATAATGGGTCTCATCTTATTTTATTGGAGTCTATTTTAGGAATCACTCATCTAGATTTACATTTTAAAGAGTGTGACTTTCGTGATTGGGCTTATCTCACAACTCCTCGTACCGACTTTAATGTTAGAGAGAATCTTAACCCACACTTTCATATCACCAATCTAGCTGTTGTGCCCTCTTATGTAATGGATACCATACCCAATTTCTTAAGTCTCATACCTGCTGGTGACTCGTTTGGCTATTCCATTATGGTTGTGAGTCAGGAGCCTTCGTCTTACCTTGTTCCTGATTCATTTGTTTTTTCTACGATGTTCTTGTCCCTCCCTGTTAAGGACAATCTCTCTCCTAGTGGGATGAATTTACAAGATGACACAGTTGACCCTAGGAGACAACCTACGACCTTAACTGAAACTTCCTATCGAAGTGTCGTGGTAGCTAAGGATGTCTTTATTGCTCCCCCTAAACCGGTTCCCTTAGACCTGAACTCTTTAGATCCCCTCATTTAGAGACTCTTCCACGTTTATTTTTAACCGTGTTCGTGTGAGTTAGTATGTTGTTGTGTGAGTGTTGTAGTCTGTTGTCTTCCTATTTTGTCTGATTGTTTTAAACTTTTGTAAGCTCATGAGTCTTGTCATTCATCTTGCACACCCGATCTCTTGCATTTGCATCTGCATTTCACCTTCAGGAGTTACTCATCGAAATTAAAAGGAAAATTGAACAAAATAACATCCATCCTAAAATTATTGTTGATAACAAAAGATGGTCCAAAGAATTCAAAGTTGGAGACTTTGTGATGGTACGGAAGCGGCATGCTCGAAACACCGAACATTTTAAGGAAATCTCAAAGGATAATAGTAATGCCTACGTACTGGACCTCTCTTGAGGTTTTAACATGAATCCTACATTTAATATAGAAGACCTGTTAGCCTTTGAAGGACCCGAATTTTAACCCCAACATCCACTCCTTAAATTAGCTTTGTGTGACCCCACCTGGTGAGATCCCCCCAGCCTAGCTCCACTCCCCAACTTACCCTACTTACCTATAGCGGAGAAGGTCGAAGCAATACTAGATGATGAGGTCATTTCCCCAAAGGAAAGTGGGTGCCAAAGATACCGAGTTCCTTGGAAAGAGACACCGGAGATAGAGGATACTAGGATTGACAGGGACGAGCTACAGAGCCTAGACCCAGACCTCCTAGAGTTGTACGAGGGCTCCATAGATATCTACTCGACGGGGTCGAGTTTTCTCCCACCTGGGGAGAATGATGAGGACATCGTCAGCATTTTCGACGCCGGAGATCGATGGTTTCGAGCATGAGTTGTATTTTCATTATTTTATGTAGTAGTTTATTTTTATTTTCTGTTTTTCCGTTTTTGCCCTTATGGGTATTTGGTCGCTATTGTAGCCCAAGGGGCATTTTAGTCTTTTGTTTTTTATTTGTCATTGTGAGGCCTATTTATATGGTCATTCTCTTGTAATAGATAGTTTTGATGAATGAAAAAAAATATTTTCCACTTATGATCTCTTTGTGAGTTCACCCTCCTCGATCTCTTAGTGAGTTCGTAGGAGAAGCTAGATCTCTTTGTGAGTTCTAGATCTTCTTGTTCTACCAATTTTTTTTTTTTCTTTATTTCTTGTGATCGATTCGTTGTCGTGGAGATCCAGTTGAAGCATTTGTCGGAGATTGGAATTCACTCCCTGAATCCCTAAATTTTCCTTCCTCTTCCCCTCCCTTGCTCACTGCCGCCGCCCCCTTCCTCTGGATTACCTAGCCGCCGGCCTACAGCAGCAACCCGCCGGCCTGCAGCAGCAACCCACCGGCCTGCAGCTCCCATCCGCCGGCCAGCAGCCACCGGCCAGCCCAACCCGCCTGCCAGCAGCCGCCGGCCAGCCCTCTAGCCCGCCAGCTCCCCTTGCCGCCGGCCACCTTGAGCCCTTGCCGCCGGCCTCCCTTTAGCCCTCCTTGCAATTTGAATTTCCCTCACTTAATGGCCTTCCTAATTGAGTCCCTTAAATTAGGGAATTAATTAAGAGGAGTTACAATTGTGAAATTCAAATTCCCTCCTATTTTAAATTATGGGAAGTTACTTAAGCCCAATTAAATCTGAAATTAAAATTCAGATTTAATAGAATTTCTTACTTAAACTTGGGCCCCACTCTCATAACTCCTAAATCTCTCCCTCTCCTCCTTAGTGGGCCGGCCCACTCATAGTGGGCCTCTTTCTCCTTCCAAATGACATATGAACACCACAAATTCAGCCCAAATTTCTTCCCCCTTCACCGCCCCATTAAACCCATTTGGATTAATTTGAATCCATCAAGTTAATTCCCTCCCACCTCTATCAAAACTGAAATTCCTGCAGGAATTTTCAGTTTTTGTCTTTGGAATCTTCCCCCAAGCAACCACAGCAAGCACTCAGGATAATTCTCCTCCACCACTCCGGTCACCTATCCAAGAACGACGATCCAAGGCTCCTTCTTCCTCGGAGCGACCTCAATTCTAAGGTGGAGACTCTTCTTCCGCTAAAGCCTAGATTAGTTGAGCGTATGAGCTCCAAAGGTGAAAGTTCTCTTTATTAATTCGTGGATTCTTGTTACCATCGTAGTTTTACAATATTCTTTGTGTTCTTGAATTGTTTGGTTGATTGAACTTGCTCTACTTTGTCCCACCAAGTTAAAAACCACGAATTCCAAGGATCAATCTTTTGCTATAAGTGATAAATTTTGCTTTGGGATTATTTGTTTAAATTCTTCTCATTAATTTCTTAAAGTAACTCCATCATCGCATGTTGTTTCACATCATCTTGGTATCAGAGCATGGCTAGCATGCTTTGTTTGTGCTAGATGCATCCTAGGAGTCTAGTTGACATTGCCATTCTTCAATTACATGCATAACGTCATCTAGATATTGTTATTCACTGTTTTACTTTGCTGTCCAGTAATTTTCTGCATGACATTTTCATTGTAAACATTCATTTGTATGTTACCTAAGTGTTATCTTTACCATTTTCCACCTAACCAATCACCTAGGTCACTTGCCACCCTAGAAAACCTTGCTGTCCAGGACTTTTCCTGCACTGTTTAGTGACTTTTAGGTGCCCCAAAACCCTTGTTATGTTGCTGCCCACACTTTACAACCAACCCGCAACACTTAGAAAACTTTATGCCATGTTGTAGTTTGCTGTCCACTTCATTCCTGCACACATCTAATGAACTGTAGGCTAGTTTTCTTAAGCGTTTAGGTGCTGCCTTCAACCTAATAACCTCCCTAAGTGCCTAGGCCACCTAACCCACTAGCTTAGCTAGCTGACCAAAATTTTTCTGCATCCTGTAGTGAGTCTAAGTGAGCCTAACTTAGTGCCTACATGCTGTCCCTTGCACCCATTCCTCTTTAAGCACTACTCAACACTTTTAATGGACTCGATAGGTTTTCAAAAGAGGTTAGACGACCTAGTTAGTCTTGTAGGCTCTCTAACTAAAACCACAAAGGAGGCACATGTTGACTCTCCCCACTCTAGGTACGTTCCCCATTCGCTAAGTCATGCAAGTCGGAAGATGCCCCACTATGCTTATCAACCTAGATCTGAGACCAATCCTCAACGACCTCACTTAGAGTCACATTACCATTTGCCCACCTTTGATGGCTCCTCGGACCCTTACTACCTTAGGGATTGGGTTAGACAACTAGAGGATTATTTTGAATCTTGTCATATCCCTGAGTCCCACCAGATTAGGATCGCTAAGTCTCACCTTAAAGGTCGAGCTCTTCAATTTTGGATGAAATTGGAAGATCATAGAGAGTTTCGCGGTGAGTACCTTACTTGGAGAGACATGAGACGAGAACTTAAGTTGAAATACCGATCCTCTACTAGTGACCACCATCTAGAGCATCACCAGACCTCGTTTGTTGGGACAACCCGTGGACCTTACTGTGGTCGAGACCACCCACCCTTTAGTAACGACAGGGTTGCTGCCCCCACCCTGTAGGTCTTCATTCAATCTGGGTGACCGACCCTTTAGCGGGTCTTCTGTTGAGTCGAGCCCATATGACTCACCACTTGGATCGACTTCTAACCAGCTCAGTCAACTTTTAGCCTCCCCAGTCCTTGACCCTGAAAGTGTACTTTTGATAGAGAAATGCATTAACAAGAAAACGTCCTCTGAACCTAAAACGGAGTGCATCCATTTCGTGGATGCTAATGATATTAAGGATAACGAAGACTTCTTTGAGGAGGAAACAAAAGTGAATGAACCAGACTCCCAGCATGACTTAAATCCTGAGCTAGAAAAATTAGAACCTTTAAACGTCGACACCTTAGCCCACTCCGATCCTAGTCTCCTCGAGGATAACTCCTTGAATAAAGTGTGCCTGAATGATAGTAATGTGATCTTGAAAGAAGCCAATCTGACTTTGAACACATTGAATTTAAATTTGGAAGATCTTGACTTAGCTGTAACCCCTACTAAGTTGACTTTAGATAATCTTGATGATAACGATCTCGAGTCAGAAGTGGTTAAATTGAATTTACTACCTGATGTGAGCCCCAATTTGACCAACCCCGAGCCTGTCAATCTTAAGGTTATACCCAAATCTGATTCTATTGATGATAAAAATATGAGTTCGGAAGACAATGATTTGATTCTGAAAGTTTCTGAGCCTAACTTGAATAATGGGTCTCATCTTATTTTATTGGAGTCTATTTTAGGAATCACTCATCTAGATTTACATTTTAAAGAGTGTGACTTTCGTGATTGGGCTTATCTCACAACTCCTCGTACCGACTTTAATGTTAGAGAGAATCTTAACCCACACTTTCATATCACCAATCTAGCTGTTGTGCCCTCTTATGTAATGGATACCATACCCAATTTCTTAAGTCTCATACCTGCTGGTGACTCATTTGGCTATTCCATTATGGTTGTGAGTCAGGAGCCTTCGTCTTACCTTGTTCCTGATTCATTTGTTTTTTCTACGATGTTCTTGTCCCTCCCTGTTAAGGACAATCTCTCTCCTAGTGGGATGAATTTACAAGATGACACAGTTGACCCTAGGAGACAACCTACGACCTTAACTGAAACTTCCTATCGAAGTGTCGTGGTAGCTAAGGATGTCTTTATTGCTCCCCCTAAACCGGTTCCCTTAGACCTGAACTCTTTAGATCCCCTCATTTAGAGACTCTTCCACGTTTATTTTTAACCGTGTTCGTGTGAGTTAGTATGTTGTGTGAGTGTTGTAGTTTGTTGTCTTCCTATTTTGTCTGATTGTTTTAAACTTTTGTAAGCTCATGAGTCTTGTCATTCATCTTGCACACCCGATCTCTTGCATTTGCATCTGCATTTCACCTTCAGGAGTTACTCATCGAAATTAAAAGGAAAATTGAACAAAATAACATCCATCCTAAAATTATTGTTGATAACAAAAGATGGTCCAAAGAATTCAAAGTTGGAGACTTTGTGATGGTGCGGAAGCGGCATGCTCGAAACACCGAACATTTTAAGGAAATCTCAAAGGATAATAGTAATGCCTACGTACTGGACCTCTCTTGAGGTTTTAACATGAATCCTACATTTAATATAGAAGACCTGTTAGCCTTTGAAGGACCCGAATTTTAACCCCAACATCCACTCCTTAAATTAGCTTTGTGTGACCCCACCTGGTGAGATCCCCCCAGCCTAGCTCCACTCCCCAACTTACCCTACTTACCTATAGCGGAGAAGGTCGAAGCAATACTAGATGATGAGGTCATTTCCCCAAAGGAAAGTGGGTGCCAAAGATACCGAGTTCCTTGGAAAGAGACACCGGAGATAGAGGATACTTGGATTGACAGGGACGAGCTACAGAGCCTAGACCCAGACCTCCTAGAGTTGTACGAGGGCTCCATAGATATCTACTCGACGGGGTCGAGTTTTCTCCCACCTGGGGAGAATGATGAGGACATCGTCAGCATTTTCGACGCCGGAGATTGATGGTTTCGAGCATGAGTTGTATTTTCATTATTTTATGTAGTAGTTTATTTTTATTTTCTGTTTTTCCGTTTTTGCCCTTATGGGTATTTGGTCGCTATTGTAGCCCAAGGGGCATTTTAGTCTTTTGTTTTTTATTTGTCATTGTGAGGCCTATTTATATGGTCATTCTCTTGTAATAGATAGTTTTGATGAATGAAAAAAAATATTTTCCACTTATGATCTCTTTGTGAGTTCACCCTCCTCGATCTCTTAGTGAGTTCGTAGGAGAAGCTAGATCTCTTTGTGAGTTCTAGATCTTCTTGTTCTACCAATTTTTTTTTTTTTTTCTTTATTTCTTGTGATCGATTCGTTGTCGTGGAGATCCAGTTGAAGCATTTGTCGGAGATTGGAATTCACTCCCTGAATCCCTAAATTTTCCTTCCTCTTCCCCTCCCTTGCTCACTGCCGCCGCCCCCTTCCTCTGGATTACCTAGCCGCCGGCCTACAGCAGCAACCCGCCGGCCTGCAGCAGCAACCCACCGGCCTGCAGCTCCCATCCGCCGGCCAGCAGCCACCGGCCAGCCCAACCCGCCTGCCAGCAGCCGCCGGCCAGCCCTCTAGCCCGCCAGCTCCCCTTGCCGCCGGCCACCTTGAGCCCTTGCCGCCGGCCTCCCTTTAGCCCTCCTTGCAATTTGAATTTCCCTCACTTAATGGCCTTCCTAATTGAGTCCCTTAAATTAGGGAATTAATTAAGAGGAGTTACAATTGTGAAATTCAAATTCCCTCCTATTTTAAATTATGGGAAGTTACTTAAGCCCAATTAAATCTGAAATTAAAATTCAGATTTAATAGAATTTCTTACTTAAACTTGGGCCCCACTCTCATAACTCCTAAATCTCTCCCTCTCCTCCTTAGTGGGCCGGCCACTCATAGTGGGCCTCTTTCTCCTTCCAAATGACATATGAACACCACAAATTCAGCCCAAATTTCTTCCCCCTTCACCGCCCCATTAAACCCATTTGGATTAATTTGAATCCATCAAGTTAATTCCCTCCCACCTCTATCAAAACTGAAATTCCTGCAGGAATTTTCAGTTTTTGTCTTTGGAATCTTCCCCCAAGCAACCACAGCAAGCACTCAGGATAATTCTCCTCCACCACTCCGGTCACCTATCCAAGAACGACGATCCAAGGCTCCTTCTTCCTCGGAGCGACCTCAATTCTAAGGTGGAGACTCTTCTTCCGCTAAAGCCTAGATTAGTTGAGCGTATGAGCTCCAAAGGTGAAAGTTCTCTTTATTAATTCGTGGATTCTTGTTACCATCGTAGTTTTACAATATTCTTTGTGTTCTTGAATTGTTTGGTTGATTGAACTTGCTCTACTTTGTCCCACCAAGTTAAAAACCACGAATTCCAAGGATCAATCTTTTGCTATAAGTGATAAATTTTGCTTTGGGATTATTTGTTTAAATTCTTCTCATTAATTTCTTAAAGTAACTCCATCATCGCATGTTGTTTCACATCAATTTATGTGCTTGAAACATAATAAGAGGCTCATTAATGAGCTGATTCAAGTAGAACTTACAAAATTTTCAACTCAACTTGTTTTGATCCATTCCTTGCCTACATCAATATCATTGATCAAATATTTGAATGGTGGACTATCAACTCTTTCGGCATAAGAAGAAATCTTCTCTACCTAGTAAGAGCGGTGGAATATCTATAGAAGGTTGAAGGTTCAAAGAGCAACAATACAATCCATTTTTAGAAGCCTGCATTTTTTTAAAGGTAGATAATATCTTTATCTTAAGTATAGAGCACAATCAAACTCCAATCTTGATGTAGTGGCTTATTGATTTCTTAGTTGTAGCACCTCCTGCAGAAATTTGAGGCTATGTATACGATGTACAAGTGCATTTGTATTAACGCTACTTTTGGTATCCTAGTTATAAATCAATGTTGACCTATGCCGTTGTCACATCTGTTATTCAATTCAAAACAGCACTTGTAGCTTATTAAGAGGGATAGTGTTCATGAAAATGAAAGATGAATATGAAAAACTATTAATTCTTGATAAAGTTAAAATTTAAATGCATAAATAAAATCCTATATATCTAGACTATTCATTAGGGCTGTAAACGAACCGAGCTGAGTATGCGCGTGTTCATGTTTGAGTTTGTTTATTATCAGCTTGTTCAAGTTCGGTTCGAGTTTGATTTGAGCTTTTTGTGTTTGTGTTCAAGCTTGGTTCGTTTAAATTAATGGGGGGTTCATGTTCGGTTTATTTCATGCTTGTTGAGCTTTAAATAAATGAGCCTTATCGAGTTATAAACAAGCTCTACTTCTAGATGTACATTAACTTAACAAATAAGTCTTATCGAGCCTTCTAACAAATAATTACATCGAGCATGTTTGTGATTATATCTAGCGAAATTTTTAAACTATCAAACAAGCTCGTTCCTGAACATATCTAATGAGTATTCTTGAGCTATCAAATGAGCTCATTCAACAACAAACGATCTATTATTTATCTTACATTTGTTCAGAGAGCGAGATTGCTCCCAATTTTAGGTAGATGTGGAAAATAAAAATAAATTATTAAATGATTTTAAACAGGATTATTAAAAATAAATTATTAAATTTAATTTTATATATATATATATATATATATATATATATATATATATATATATATATATATATATATATATATATATATATATATATATATCGAGCTTCTTATTTGAGCTCTAGTCGAGCTTCTTAACGTGCTTTTTCATGAGCATTAATGATGAGGACATCGAAGATCAACGGCTACGATCGTGTCTATTTATTTTGATGTATTTTATTTGTTATTTGTACTTTTCCATTTCTACCCTCACTTGAGGGCTTTGTTTTATGTTTTCCCTAGGGGCAATTGTGTTTTTTTATTTTCCTTCATGTATTTGGCTATTTAAGCCCTCCCCTTCCTCTTGGAAAGGGATGATGAATATTAAAATGAAATCTTATTTTTTTTTGCTTGATATCTAAGTGAGTTCATGGGAGGAGAGACCCAAGGTGTGGGCAATCGCAATACTCGTCAACCTTTGGAAGAGTCAAAGGTTCGCGGTTTTACGATCTCTTTGTGAGTTCGTTAGCTTACTTTTACCTTATTTGTATTTTGTTGTCATCTCCTTTCTCCCCCACTCACTCCACCACCCCTTCCAACTTCCCCACCACCGGTGGCTCAACCTCCTCCACCCAATTCATCTTCTAGCTCCACCACCAAAATCCCACCCACCTACCTAGCCTCAACCCGCCATCTAGCCGCCCCCCTTCCCCCTTTGTCGCCGGCCACCATCATAATTTCCCCTCATTATGATGATTTCAATCACCATAATGACTTCCTAATTTAGCTCAAGCATGAGAGGGAAAATTTTAATTCATTTGAAATTCAAATTCGAATTTCAAATTCTTTCCATATAGGGAATCCTAAATTAGGAAAGTATCATTCATGAACTCAATTTTAAAATAAATCAAATTGGATTTATTAGTCCCTTTTCTCAATTTGAAATTTGACATTCAAATTTCAAAAAAAAAAAAAAATCCTTATTTGCAAATCTAAATTAGGAAAGTGCATAACTCCAAGCTTATTTGAATTTCAAATTAGATTTGAGTTGTCATTCTCTTTCCTAAATGACATAAATTGATTTGGAAGTTACAAATCCCCTCCCCAAATCCCTCCCTCTCTCTCTTGAAACCGCCGGCCCCATTAATGGGTATTACCCATTAAATGCCAATGAAACCTAAGCCTTAATTGGATTTGAATTCAAATTTTCAAATTCAATTCCCTCAAAATTCACTTAAATCTGAATTAATTTCAGATTTATTAACTTTCCCTCCTCTCCTTTTCATCTAGCCTAATCCACTCTCAATCAAGCACTTGTTGTCTTGCACTTTTGGAGATTACAATTTGCTGTCCAGAAGATTTCTAGCATCCTACAGCTGCTGTCCATGGAGTTTATGCAAAGATCAGAGGCTGTCCGGATACTCCTGTTTGCTGTCCTGAAAGTTCATGGCTGCTGTCCTGAAAATTTCGGCTAGACGAGCTGTTGTCCTGCTCTCCTAGAACCTCCGGTTTGCTGTCCTGAAGCCCCACAGCTGCTGCCCAAAGGTTCCAGCAGGTTCCTAATGCTGTGTCGCCATCCGGAAGGCCTCTATTTTCTGTCCAGATTTTCTGGAAACTGCGGGGTGACTGTCCAGAACTTTCCAACGTGCCAAGATTGCTGTCCAGAGGATCCTGAACCTCTCTGATGCTGTCTTTCCAACCGAACTGCTGTCCCCTTTCATTTCAACCTTCCAACGACTTACCCGGAGCTCGCATCTCTCTTGTCTTTGGGTAAACTCTTCACCCGACACTTTTATCTTCGATGTTGCTTCTCCATTGTGGTCTTAATAGATTCATGACGATCACATTAATGCTTCCCGCTAAAGCCTAGTAATTAGAAGAGTTGAGTGAGGGATCTCTTGTAGTGACTAATCTTATTGTTAGCATAGGATTTATTGTTGAAACTATCCATGTATGCAACGCTAGATTAAATTGACTGTTTTCTGATTTTAACTTTTATGCACGTGATTCGTCCTAAGCTCGTCTTACCGCTCTCAGTGTTTTATTGCGTCGTTAAATTCAGCATTAAGATATAATTCTTTGTTTCAGGAATATTACGTGTGCAAACTCCTTAAAGCAATTCATCCATGCATGTACGTTTCACATCAATTAATGATATCGTTCATGAATATAAACTGATGCAGGACTACTTAGATGAGATGATTATGGAATCATTTAGACATTGCATAACTCGTGATTAGAATAATATTAGAATAAAATTAATAGCAATTCAGAACGAAGAATCAAAACAAGGAGAATATTTGCTTAGGCTAAATCACATATTCCGAGTTTTGAAACTTTCAAGACAAATAAGAAAATAAAACAACACCAAGTAGTAGTTTTCAAATTAATCCATAATCTAACAATAAGAATTAGGATGCAATGAGATACGCTCAAATTCTACAATTACTAAGCTTAAGCGAGAGCAAATGGAAGAGTCCGTCATGACTACAATCAAACCAACGAGAATTTAGACTAAAAGGAATAAGATGCTCGGGAGAGAAGAAACCTTCGTCAAGGGTTAGTGGAGATTCTCCATTCAATGCCTTCAAAATGTTCGTCGATAGCCTCTACCAAGTATATCAATGTACGCTCCAAGTAATCCTCGACGGTGAAATCAACTCTTGGGTTTACGTCGAAGAACGTAGATTGTAGGATATCTACGTAGCCGTCTTCATCCCAAGTTATGCTGTAATCAGTTGCCGGATCCGCCATTCATGAATGATTGAAGGTAGAATCTCCTTGGTAGTTGGTGCTCCCTTCGATTAGTGGCCAAGCGAAAGAAGTTTCTCTAATAACGAAGAGGGGAACAACTTCCAAGTGTAATTCCCCAAAACCTTAAAGTGAGCTCAGATTTTTCTCCAGAAATCTGAGAGAATTCTCAGATTAATTGATGTCGGGTTAGGGGTTTGGAAGAAGTGAACTCAAGGCATCCAATTACTTAGCCTAAGGAGGGGAAGAGAGATGATTGGAGAGAGAGGGAGGGGCGGCATGATGAAAAGGGGGAAATAGGAGGAGTGGCTGGATGATAAACGGTGGAGGGGGATTTGGATTTCCTAATTTAATTTCTTAAATTAGGAAATCCAATGAATTAGGAAGGGTAAGGGAAATTTCAGCTGGATGGTGGGGAAAGATTTGAAATAACTCTAAAGGGGAATAGGAGTCAACTAGGAAATAAATCCTAATTAACCATATAAGGTGGCCGGCGGCAAGTTTAAGCCATGGGGGAGTTTAATTAGGATAATTAAGGCTCTTGAATTTAGGTATGATATTTTGGAAAGTATTATTTTAGATCCAATTTGAATTTCAATTTCAAACATGGTTTAAAATTGCGCAATATGAGGCTCGCCTTGAGTCCCGCCTTTGCGCAATTCCAGTAAAAAACGCCTCGAGTTTTTTTATGAGGCTTGCGCCTCAACTTGGTTGAGACCCGCCTCGCCTCACTGGCATGAGGCTTACGCCTCACGCTATATATATCAAAACTTACATAAATCTTGAAGTAAATGCCCGACATTGGACTCTATAGGAGAGGAGGAAGGGGAGAGAGCAGTTCACCATAATGATGATTCAAATGAAGAACCCCTTAGTGATGACAGTGCTGATGACTTATGAGTTCTTATGTGATATGTTATTGCTATTTATTTTTGGAAATTGGAATTATATGTTAATGAAAAGAATACTGGGATTTGGGAATGATGGAATTTTGAGTTGAACTATACTTCATGTTGTCTTATTATTGAGATATTTTGATTTCACTTCATATCTTATGTTTTTTTAAGTTTTATATTATTCACTCATTAGAATATAAAAAAATTATCATTTTATATTTACGCGATCTTTTGATTTTGAGGCTTACGCCTCAAAACGCCTTGAGGCTTACGCCTCGCCTCACGAATGAAAAACGCCTCAATACCCGAATACGCAATTTTAAACATTGATTTCAAATTAGATTAAAATAAAAACTTTCCTAAATTAAGAGAATTATTTTAGGAAATAATTTTGAATTCAAATTCAAAGAATTTGAAATTCCGGAATTATCCCTTAATTAATTCATACCCAACTAGGAAATTCAAGAGATGGTAGTGGGCTTGGGTGTGGCTGGTGGCTAAGGCTTATGGCCGGCAGCCAATAGGAGGGAGGTCGGGTGGGGTCTGGCTGTGGAATTTGGGAGGGGTGAAGGGGCTCGGGTAGTGAGTGGACCGTGGGTTTTGATTGGGGATGAGGTGAAGAAACCAGCAGCTAGGTGGGTGGAGGGGAAGAGAAAGAGAAAGAAAAGAAAAGAGATACGAGAAGGAACCACGAATCCAACTTATCTAGGTTGGTGGGTATTGCGCCAATCTTCTTTCTCTCCTCGGAAGCTCTCTCCATTAGAACTCTCAAGCACATAATGCTCATGCAAGAAGGAATTTCAATAAGCAATCATTCATTAACTTCAAATAGAACAAAGGGGGGTTTTAAATAGCCTCATACAACCGACTCAAAACAAAAGACACAAATGCCCTTTGGGCTTACATACAACAACTCCCATAAGAGGGGTACAACGGGAAATAATAAAACCACATAAGCAAATAACAAAACACATGAAATAAAAATTCATCAATGACTCAAAAATATAAAGACTCGATCGTGGCCGTAGATCGGCGGACACGTCTCTGATAAACTTTCCATGATGATTTGATGTCCCCATCATAAACGAACCGCACACCAAGTTGTTGAAGCTCGTTTATTTAGCTATCAAGTATTTTTCAAAATGTTCAAGCTCGTTCGTTTACCTTATCAAATGAACATGAACAAGCTCTTATCGAACCGAGCCATGGTAGCTCGTAAAACTCTCTGTTCATTTGCAGCCCTACTATTCATTAATTGGATGAGAGATTGCATCATCCTCCCACAAGCAAATCATGAACTTAAAATGAAGATTGCTTCTCTATTCTTCTATGTATTTAAATTATTTATATAAATACCCTTGTTATTGCGATAATAACTTAACGCTAAAGGCAATGATCCAGATTTGCATGGAAGATACCTTACTATTTTGGTGGAAATTTTAATTAACATAACTCTATCGGATATGCAAATTGAATATTGTTTGAAGTTCAGAGTTTCCGATCTATATGCAAAAGGTTATTAAGTCAATATATTTAGTGCAGATTTGAAGGAACCCTTGAAAATGCATAGCCCTTGATTGCCATGTCAATGCCTGGAAAAACTAGCCTGAAAAACAATAGTCAATGTGCATTGGTTTCCAAACTCAGAATCTGTTTAATGATTTTGTTACTTTTTTACACACACAGGATGAGAGAAGGTCTTGCCCGCCCTATTCTTCCTAATAAATGCACAATGTAGGGCTGAATGTTCCTTAAAAAGAAAGGAAGAGTTAATCACTACAATTATGGCACCCGTGTCCAATTAAGAGCTGTAAAGTGAATGATGGAAAAAAGTCAAATGGAGTTCACATCATAGATCCAAAATAATCAATTTGTATGCAGTGGAGGCGATGATTATACTCTCAGCCTTTATATTAGGCTTGCAATTGTATACTCCGGAAATTTGAAAGCTTGGATTACCTTATTTTTCACCTAAGCGCATATCAAGGCTGATTGGACTGTCATTGATCAATCCATCAGGCACCTATCCAGGGAAAAAAGGAATGATTAGTTTACAGCATTTACATGAAAACAATCCATTGTGTTTAATTTAAACCAAATAATTTTGAAAAAATAGGTACACCAGTTTTTTTTGCTCGGTTTATCTTGAAAATGAAAGCAGTTTTGCAGATGATCCGAGCTTCTGCAATTCTAGTATGTAGTTCAAGCAGATTTGCTGATGATCCACTAGCTTCACATGCACGTCCCCACTGGACATAGGGGTCATTGGCATTCCTGTGATAACTGTCAAGTCAAAAAATTTTGCATGTAGGAAACACTTGAACATGTAAACAAGAAACCACTGCGGGTTTTTTGATAGAGGAATTGCACTGTGCACTTCCTGGCGACTTCGAAAAAAAAAAAATGTGGGGAATTTAGTACGCAAAAATTGTATGTACCTCAGCTCAATTTACATATCACTTTGGCTACCAGTTAAACAGTGGAATCTGTTTCAGCTTGGCCAATTCTCTTTTCCCATTTCCAGTAGGTGCGTTGGAAATCATGTGTATGATTTCTCTTTGTATTAGTTCATGAAAAATACTTTGAGATTTTCAATAAAAGATGGTATATGACATCATGGCGTCTTTTCTTTGAAATTGCGTTTATAAGATAATAAATTGTGTCAAATTTGTTGAGCTGCATTTTTTCACGTCGTATGATCTTTCTCTATATATCTTCCACCATTTTTTTGTTCTTTTTTATTTGGAAAAATGTAAAGTGAGTTTCAATCTTAATTAGAAATTTCAAATTTTGTTATTTGAATGTATATTTTGGTTCTAATTTTCTCAATTTAACTCTTGGTTTTGTATCAGGGTAGGTTTCTTCTCGCTGCTGCCAGTGGCCGTGTCTTGGCGCGTTCTTTCCATTCTATTCTTCATGTTGGGTATGAGATGATTGAACAGGCATTAGGAACCAGCAGTGCCTCATTTCCTGATATAGAACCTGAGATGACATGGAAGCGTGCTGAGCTTTCTGTGATGCTGGAGCATGTTCAAGCTCATGTGGCACCTACTGATGTTGATCCTGGTGCTGGCCTGCAGTGGTTGCCAAAAATTCTTAGGAGCTCACCCAAAGTAAAACGAACTGGTGCTTTACTTGAGAGAGTTTTTATGCCATGCCAAATGTACTTTCGTTACACCAGGCACAAAGGAGGCACGGCAGAGTTGAAGGTGTGATATTTTTGCAATACTGGATCAAATGGCGTTTACTAGATGTAATTGCAGATTGAATAATGCAAATCATTTTCTCAAATTCAGGTTAAGCCTTTAAAGGAGCTCATCTTCAATTCTCCTAATATTACTGCAACGATGACATCACGTCAGTTTCAGGTTATGTTGGATGTGCTTAGCAATCTACTATTTGCTCGACTTCCCAAGTAAGGAATTGCTTTCTATCTTTGCATCTGTTGATGTTCTCTTCACGTTGTATTAGTAGTATCATTGATCAATTTCTTACCATTTCTATTGGTATTTTTTTGCTTCCTCTGTATGGTATATGGTGTCCTACATAATCTCTGGCTTATTATCCATGTATAGTTTACATGGGTACTTTCAAAATGTTTTTATATGGCTGTGTTTGCATAAACTAATTTATCGATAATGAACTTCTATGGTATTTTCACATTCAAAATACTCATGGATATTTCAAATCGATTTTACTGAATGTGCAGACCCCGTAAAAGCAGTCTCTCTTACCCAGCTGATGATGATGATGATGTTGAAGAAGAGGCTGATGAGGTGGTTCCTGATGGTGTGGAGGAAGTAGAGCTTGCTAGAATCCAACTTGAACAAAAAGAGAGGGAAAGGAAGTTATTTCTTGATGATATACGGACTCTGTCGGTTACAAATGATATTGGAGGTGATTTGACTCTATTTACAGATAGAGATAGTGATTTATGGATGGTGTCTTGTGGAAAACTAAGATTGGTATGATTTTAAGCTCATTGAAATTATACTTGGATTTCCTTGTAATTAGACTAAATTTTTCATTACACTTGCATCATTAGCATCTTATTGCGACTTTATCTTTGGCCTTGTATATATAGAAGGGGATGGCATGCTATTTAATATTAAACATGATTTTGTAAGCATGATGTGTCAAGGATACTCTAATAGTAACAAGCAACCAAAATACAAGCATTTTATAGTAAATATCTCTGAAATATGTAAGAAACGTTTTCCGAGTAAACATGCATGCAAAATACTTTTTTTTTCTTCTAATTATGCTTTCATAGTGATCCATTTATCTAAGTTTAGGTTTTCTCCAACCTGTCAGATCCGTGGGCTGAGGAAGGAGCTTGGAAATGCCCAAAAATCTAGGAAAGAGGCATCTTCAGCATTGAGGATGGCGCTACAGAAGGCAGCACAATTGCGATTAATGGAGAAGGAAAAGAATAAAAGCCCTTCCTGTGCTATGAGAATTTCCATGAGAATTAACAAGGTTGTATGGAGTATGCTTGCAGACGGTAAATCTTTTGCAGAAGCAGAGATAAATGACATGGTGAGTGTTGATATAATTATTCAGCAAGCGTTTTTATAGCATTTAGACAATATGGTAGGTGTTATGCATGTGTTGATGTGCATGTCAACTTTCCATTTTCTCTTATATTATTAACTCTAGTCATGCGGAAAGATGCCATTTCTTTTCTTTTGTAAATGCTACCTAAAATTTGCCACAAAATCAGATGCAAAGAGTGCACAATATCAATATATGCAATGATGCAATAGTTAAATAGAGTAGTTATAGTTTTCCTATAGCATTAAAATTCATTTTGAATATTTTTAAACCTAGAATCAACCAAAATTTCTATATGATTATGCTACTTTGATGTCCTTTCGTAACTTTTTAATGGTGGGATCTTTATAGCTATTTTTTTTCGAGTTGTATTTTTTTTTCTTCCATCGTGATATACAATGGGAAAAAGAAGCGTAAAAGGGTGTGTGTATTTGGGGAGTTAGAAAGAGAAAGAAAATTTAAATTCTTTAGCAAGAACTCCATGCGTCAAGTTAGGAGGCGATCCCTTTAGTCAACTTGGATTTGATTTTGTTTGAGCTTGGTTTGATTTGGAATCTAAAATTTCATTTCAAGCTTGGTTGCCTCGACTTTAAATCACTGATTTTCGAGTTGACTCGCTATATATATGCGCGCACTTATTCTGAATTACATTTCAAGTTGACTTGGACTATATATGGCTTGTTGGATCAAATTTGTGATCGACTTAAACATAGCTTTGAAGTCAAATTAAGCTGTTTTCCATTTGAGCCAAATGTTGAGTGCTTTTGGGCCAAATTTCTAGGCTTTTGAGATTCAATTATTTTTAGCTACCCTCCATTAAGCTTACGCTCTAACAAAATTTAGAATGAATGATAAAGATGACTTTCACTCTGAACAACTATAAAACGTATAACATAACATGAAGATAAATTTTGATATAGTTGTGACACATGATAGATAATTGGGAGTCCTTTGAAATCTTCTTGATAGTCTTCATTAATTCTATATATGTACAGTTAACTCTGAACTTTAGTTTTCCATAATCAATGAAGAAAATCTCTTATAATCTTCAAGAAGATTGGTGGAGTCATTAGTGATCTTTTTCTTATCCATGAATGATTGATCCCGAGCACGATCATGGATTCGTGTATGATCTTCAAGGATGAGTAGATATTCTCCGATCATCCTTTGTGACACTTTCTAATCATATCTACTATTGGAGCTATTCCAACTTCTTCATGCAGTGGTAACATCTAATGCAGAAACCAAATTTAGATTTATGTCACCAGGAATCTATGTACTGTTATTGCTAAAATTTATCTTTGAAGATTTAATGGTTGAATAAAAATATTTTGTGAGATAACAAATCAACCATCAATATTAAATATAATTCTGTGCAATGTGACTGAACAAAACATGTTGAAATGGATAAGCATTTTATAAAGGAGAAGCTTGGCAGTGATCTAATTTGTACTCCGTTTATCATCACAAATGCGCAGTTGGGTATGTAGAGAATGCTATGAAAAAAGTAGCAAGAAAAAAAAAACGGTATATGTTATAGAACAATGATAATTCAGAGTAGAGAATATATATTGATGCAAGTGTGATATTGATACAGGTAGACTTCTAAAATAGCCAAACTACATATTGTTGTTGCCATTTCGTGGTCCATTCTTGTTGACTCCATAATCTTCACCTTTCATTAGGAATTTTATCTTCAGAGCTTTAATTACTTATGCTGCTTGGATTTAGAACAAGCCATCTTACACCCTATGACCAGACCAACACTTGCTTTTTTGCAAATAGGCTTAAATGTTATTCATGAGCTTTATCTATATCGAAACCTTTTTCTAGGTGCACTCTGAGTATGTTAGCCATGTTATTTCTTCAAAAGGGCTTATACCAAAGAATGACCTCCCAAATTGTTTAACAGGGTTCGAAGGTATTGAATCATCTCTAATTTCAGATAAAATTTTCTTAATATCTTTTCTTGTGATTTGTAATTGATGTGAAACCAGGAATTGTTTTCTTAAAGATTAATAAAAGTTGTTGGAGTAATGATAAAATTAATCTTAAGGCGTCTCAAAATTGAAGAATCAAGAAAGATCTAAGAAACAAACGATGCTTAGGCAATCCATTACAACTAAATTTGCAAACACTTTAAAATAACAACGTAAACAAAAGTAATGAAATGATTAGTCAACTAGAATTCGACGGTTAACAAAGTAATCGTCTTACCTTGAGGCTCAAAGTCACTCTTCTACGTCTAGGGTTGTCGGAGGAAGAAGAACCATACAAGAAACAAAATCACTCCAAGGTAGACGGCGTAAACGATCTGTAGTGATGGCGAGGGAGGCAGCGGCGGTGGAGGCGGGGAAGCGGGTGGATGGTCGTTGATGGTCCAATCGTAGTCCTCGAATTGATCGTCTATGACGTCCACGAGAGTGAGAAGGATGCGGTTCAAATAATCTTCAACAGTGTAGTCGGAGCCAAACCCGACGTCAAAGAACGGTGAACGGGTGATGTGGATGTCTCCATAGATGTCGAGTACCAATCCGCTATCAATTTCGGGATCCGACATGCATCCTTGCCGGAAGAGAAAGAAGCACCAAAAGGGGGAAGAGGGAGAGAGGACGTGGCGGGTTGGAAGAGGAGGGTTGGGTTGACTTGGGTACTTGAGGGGCTTGGCTAGAGAGAGGTTCCAAGAAATAAAAACAGAAAAAAATCTGAAATTATTTCAGGTTTAAGTGGGTGGGAGGGGATTAATTTGAAGATTTCAAATTAATTCCAGTAGAGGATGAGGGGGCGGACAATAGGGAGAAGTTTGGGGCTAATTTAGTGGAGCTATTAATGTAATTTGGAGAGAGAGAGGGGCCCATTAAGGGGCCGGCCACATGAATAGGAGAGAGGGGCTTGAGTTTTAATTAAATGGTGATGTAGACAAAGGGGGGTCAACACAAGTTGAGTTTTTCTTGTAATTTCTTGTCTTGTGTCTTTTCATCTTCCCCCTCTCCTTCTCCTCATTATCTTGTCCTTTCATCTTCCATCTTGTCTTTTGGGCTGCTTGTTGATTTCATATGGGCCTTGGCTAATTTCGGTTTTGAGCTTTAGTTGTTGAATTTTTAGTTGGTGCAAGCTCATTAATATCTAGTAGAAGTGTAGCTCATTATGAGCTAATGTTTAGCTCTAAAGTTGGAGAAGTGTGCAAGCTTTTAGTGGCCTTTATTCCCTTTTAAATGCTGATGTCGTGTCCTTTATTCCCTTTTAAATGTTGCCTTGGTATTCCGTGGCTTTTCTTGATATTGGCTCTACCGTTTGGAATTCTCTGTTGTTGATATTCCGTGGCTTTATATGGTTTGCTGCTGTTGGTTTTCCTATGCTGGAAACCGAAAGTCTGCCCTGAGTCCTGTGCTGGATATTTATGGCTGTTTTCTGTAACTTTGCTGCTTTGGATTCTAGTGGGCTGCTTGCTCCTTGGTACCGTGAGTTACCTGTGATTCCCGTAACAGAATTAATGTGGGCTGTTTTCTGAAATAGCTTGGGCTGTTTTCGAAATGGCTTTTGGAAATTTATGAAGAAAGAGGCTTGGGATGTTGTGAACATTAACTAAGGTGGCTTTTGGCATTCCTTTTCTTTGCCTATAAAAATGAGATGATGTTGTAAGTGTTAAAAGTTTATGTAAGTGATTTTTGGAGATAAAACCTGCGGGTTTGTTGTTTGGAAAAGCTTGCGAGCTTTGTCCATTCCCTCTTCCACCTCCTTCGGAAATCCTGCGGGCTCTTTCCAATCTTCGTCTCGTCTCCTAATCTCTTTCTTCTCTCCATAGTAACCATTCTATTGTATCCTTCTTCTCAAAGTAAGCAAGTTTAGGGTGTCATTTTGTTTGTGTCAAAGTTTGTAAGCGTCCAAATTGTAAGTGTCTTATAAGAGTCAAGTTTGTAAGTCTTTCCTTTTATATGATATAAAAAGTTTGTTTGTTTGTTTAATTTGTCTAGTTTTTGTAAGTTTCTCTTTCTTAAAAAGGTCTTTCTTTTTGTGATAAAAAATTTGGGTCCCTCTCCCAAATTTTTGATTGCATCAAATGGGGCCCACACTTAATCACATATTTAATAAAAATCTGAAGTAAAATTTTAGATTTCTTAAGTGGGGAAAGTTTCCTAATATGAGGACAATCAATTGGATTAATTTGAATTTCAAATTTGAAATTGAAATTCAATTAAATTGATTGCCTAAAATTAAGGAGCTAAATTTGGAAACCCTTTATGGCTCTTGAAAATTTGAAATTTCAAATTTTGAAACTCAAGGAGGTGGGCCGGCGGCTACGGGAAGGGGGCGGGGCAAGGGCCAATGGGTGGTATTGGCCGGCCGGCGGGAGGCGGCTGCCAGGTGGCCGGTGGCCTGGACGGCTCAGGGAGAGGCGGTAGCAAGGAGCAAGGGGAAGGAAGAAGGAAAATTTTCTAGGGATTCGAGTGGCCACGAATTCACTCACCTCAATTATCTTCAATCCAAATTCCCACAAAGATAGCTTGGATGAAAACCTAGAACTCACAAAGAGATCTATCTTCTCCGAAGAACTCACTAAGAGATCTAGGAGCAATGAACTCACAAAGAGAACATATGAGCAAATTTTTTCATTCATCAAAAACTAACTCCAAATACAATACTAGGCCTATATATAGGCCATCCGAAAATAAAAATCATAAAGACGAAATTGCCCTTGGGCTACAACATGCAATAACTTCCTCATAGGGGTACAATGGAAAATATAAAATATAAATGACATGAATAAAATAAAACATCAGAAATAAGAGACTATGAATCATGGCCGTCGCTCGACGACCCCTCCGATGGTAGGTGTGTCGAAATCTCCTATGGATGTCCTCATCAGTAATCCTATGGAAATACTTATTAGCGCTATTCATTAGTTTAAGACTATTTTGTTCAATATTTTGCATTTTCTTTATTGAAGAAGTTTGTGGCTTACATTTTTTTATTATATTTTATTATAGAACTATTTAGTTAGCTTTTAATGCATTTTCGGAGTTAGGCGTGTTATTTTGCTATTTTGTGACTTTTGATTTTGATATTTTGCTGGCAGATCTATGACTTTGACCGTGATTACAAGGATATTGGTGTTGCTCAGTTTACTACTAAATCCTTCGTTGTTAGAAATTGTCTACCAAATGCCAAATCAGATATGCTGTTGTCTGCCTGGAATGCACCTCCCGAATGGGGAAAGTATGATCTTCTGTTTAGTTTTTTTTATTTTTATTTTTATTTTTCTAGTTATACCAGTCAGCTTACATTACTAAGCCGCAAATTACGTTCTTTCCTCGCTGCAAACATCTCTAGCATGTTTGCTTTGATGATTGTGTTCAAAATTTCATTCTTATTTTAACCTGTTAATACGTGTGATACGCTAATGGTCACATGGCAAATTATTCATAAAGCTTTTTGCAATGCTTGTGAACATGCATTATTTCTTTTTTCTTTGTACTTGGTTGGGCTATAAATTGTCCTTGCAAGGAGATTCATCAGTTTCATGGATTGAGGGTGAAATTAGCACTTATGCTTATAACAATTAGATCTCTTTTCGAATCTTATATTAAATTGATGCTACTATATGCTAAATATAACAATTAGCATTAATCAAAATTTCTCTTTCATCATCGTCAGTAGAGGTGATTAACCATTAGGGCTTATGCTTATAATAATCAGATCACAAAATGAGAGCAAAATCTATAGGTACCTTCTTATCTTAAATCTAATATGCATTTTGGAAATTTGATCAAGAAGCATCCTAAACTCTCTTAGTAGAGGCCAAGGCACGAATTTTCAGAGCCCATGGCAAGTTTAACTACAAGTTTATGACATTTACATTTAAGCTTCAAGGCCTTTTATCATCACATGGCACTCTACAGGCACTCTATTTTAAGCATCTTGTTTTATCTCTACAAATGCTCATCTATATCACCATTTTTTTATTCAATTGCTCCAAGAAACGTATTGCACATATAGTATTTCTTATACATGATGAACTAGGAATTTTGAAATCAAACTTGACTGCACATTTGAGCTTTACTAACTTACAGGCATTTTTCAAATTTTGTTGGAGCATGTAATTATGTTATTATGTACATCTTTATTTGATAAAACTAGTTTAAATATTTGTTTGTGGTTGCATTATTGATCTAATCTTGTGGATATATTTATATTTCTAGTGAAATCAAACTCTTCCCTTTCATTTTCAAAAAATGAATGAGAAACTGATAAGAGTAAGTACTTTGTGATTGCTGCCAGAAATGTTATGCTTCGTGTAAATGCCAAACAGGGAGCTCCAAAGGATGGAAGTTCACCACTTGAACTTTTTCAGGTTAGTTCTGTTGATTTTACCGTAAAACGTTATAAATGTTAGTATGTGGAAAAAGTGGTCCACTCAAAAGCACACTCTTCCTCTATGATGTTTGTTCTTTTCCAAGCACTTTCCTACCCTATTAAGGTCCCTAGTTTTTTTTTCTGTTGGGGTGTTCTGCGACATAAAGCTGCTAATATTGTCTTCTGATATTTCCATGTTTAAATTCTCTTTGTTAATCTATCACCTTATACCAACTTCAGACGCTCCTTTATTCATCCACTGATTCCAGAATACATATTACATTGATGTAATTGAAATCATGACATTCATTCTTTGTGAATTTGCCTATCTTACTGCATATGGTTTTAATTTTACCATTTCTTGATATCTGCATCCAGTTTTACGAATAATCTAGATTGCAAACATATTTTTAGTTTTTTTTCCTTTCCGTTTTCATTCTATAGCTAAAATAAGACCAACAGAGAATGAGTGCGAAGAGCTAGAAATGCAAAAAAAAAAAAAAAAAAATTTGCAAATCTTAGCTCTTGCATAGTACCAAGAATATTTTAGTGGTATGGATGGTTTCAGATATGTTGGCTTCTGTTGACAATAGAGAAGTTCTGTGTGAACTTCAAATAAATTCATTTTATCTATAAGATTGGTTGTCCTTACCTGATCATGTGCTGGATTTGGGTACCTACGTTTTATAAGCTTTTTTATGGATTAATTACCCATTATGTTTCACTGTTTTTATTTTAATGACTCAATGCATTACACTTAGTTTGTTGTCCAAATATCATCGTCACCTGAGTCGTTCCATTCACTTCACAATGCATTATACATGGCTTGTTGTCTACATATCATGCATCACATGATTCATCCCTTCTACAAGTTTTCAAAGTTCAACAAAGTTTATTGTCCAATTTCCGAGGTTTTTTAATAGGAAATAGTGGCTTAGAAAGTTGTACGTTTTCAAATTCAGACTAAATGACAACTCAAAAATTAAACTAAAAAATAATTTAAGTATACTTCGATGTTGAATGTTAAATCTGTTGACGGTTCATAACTGAACATAATGACGGACTTCATGACTATTTCAAATATTGGTCAACACTGTTTCCATTATTGTGATATATTTTATTATAAAATTCTAAATTTAACTTAGGGGTTGATGAATAAAATAATTGTGTCTACGGTATCTTAAATGTTTTTTTTAGCTTTGTCCATTTTCTGTTATTTTTTTAAGTTATTTATATTGGGAAGCACTCTTTGTTATTTTTTTCATATTGAGATACAGTTTTACACCATCCTTGTGAGGACAAGAAAACGATTTATGTTTTACATCCTAATACAGGCTTCATACTTGAAAGTTTAAACAAATTTTTATAAGTATTTTATTTTGAGGCTAAGCTGTTGAGGTGGTTAAGGTAGTGTTTTATACGACAGGTCCAAGGTATAACTCAATATTCCAGTCAACAAATCTAGCTTATCTTAAATTAAATGATCTTTGAAGTTGGCTTCCAAGCACTTTAGAATATTAACTTCAACGCTTCGCTACAGAATGATTGGAATGTTTATGATTCAGGGATCTGGCACCGTCTTCTAGTTGTTACCTTGGATTTTATTGCTGATTCCATGTTATGCTCATTGTTTCTGTGATATCTGTAATGTCATTATTCGTTCTTCACAAGACATTAATTGCCATAAAAGGTGCTTGTATGAAGACTTTTCTTGCTTCTTGCAGAATTGGTAATTCTTTTGATAATGGAACTGCAGGTAGAGATCTATCCTTTGAAGATTCATTTAACGGAAACAATGTACCGAATGATGTGGGGTTACTTCTTCCCGGAAGAAGACCAAGACTCCCAGAGGCGACAGGTAATAATCATGCTTACATATGCTGCTGATCTTTCGTGTTTTTATCGCACTTATTCTGCGGTCTTATTATTAGTTTTTTTTTTCTTCTTCTTCTTCAATCTGTGCAGGAGGTATGGAAAGTTTCAACAACTGCTGGCTCTAGACGAGTAAAAAAAAGTCCATCTGTCCACGAGGTAAATCCATCAAGTAGCCACTGCACTAGAGAAATTGAAAGTACAGGAAGGCCTGTGATGGCAGGATCCCAGGTTAATGCTAGCACTTCAGTTCATGGTGATTCTTCCCAAGTAAGTTTTTCCAGTCATGTATTATTTAGTTAATTTTATTCTTTGAGACACAAACTTCAATATGTGATTGGAGAATGAAATTAGAATAATGAAAAAAATGAGACTTCCAAGGAACTCATTATTTCATGATTGAGCTTTATGTTCGCTGAGACCAACATTCATCTGTGTTCTTCGCGGATTATGCTACTTCTGAGAAATTTAGGCTTCGTTTGTGATGGCTTTTTTACTATTTCTTGAAGTAGAAATCTAGTAAAAAAATTTATTTTTTATACTAAAAAACTGCTTCAAGAAGCAGTATAAAAGCCGTCCCAAACAAAGCCTTAATGTGGATTTAAACTTATCTAGACTTCAATTTTTACACTACCATCTGAGTTCCTTATGTTGATAAACCTGTATGCAGGTGTCGAAGTTGCAAAGCCTGAAAGCAAATATTGTGTGTGGAGCAAATCCTGAACTTCGCCGTACACCTTCATATGACCGAATGGATGAAACTTTAGCCGAGTCTATAACTAATGAGCCTGTCCTCCCATTGTATAGTTTATGCATTTCTTCCAAAAGTGGCCAACTGAATCCTGCACTAGAATCTCAGCAAGCTATTACTGAGGATACATTTAGGAGTAAATCAAAAGACCCAAAGCCCATGAAGCCAGGACGCTTGTCAAATGAAGAAAAGAAGGTTGGAAAACCTCATGATGAGAAGAGAGCTAGGTCCCGGAGAATGATGGAGTTCCATAACATCAAAATTAGTCAGGTCAAGACTTTATTTTGATGTATTACTTGGTTATGTGGCTATGCCTTATATGTTATTAATTATGTCCATTGTATATCTATGAATAGGTTGAGTTGCTTGTTACCTATGAAGGTTCAAGATTTGCAGTGAATGACTTGAGGTTGTTGATGGATACATTCCATCGTGATGAGTTTATTGGAACATGGAGAAGGCTGTTTTCACGTGTTAAGAAACATATCATATGGGGTGTTTTGAAATCAGTGACTGGAATGCAGGTAATTATCCTTGAGCGTAAAGAAAACTATTTCAACTATTGCTAATTAAGGTTTTATTTGGGACAGCTTTCTTACTGTTTCACCAGCTTTTTTACTGCTTCTTGAAGCAGTAAGAAAGCCGTCTCAAACGAAGCCTAAGTCGGTAGGGAAAATGCCAAAATTATTAGTGCTATAACGAATGATTAATTATCTTTGCTGCTGCCTATTTCTCAGGGTAAAAAGTTCAAGGATAAGGTTCAAAGCCAAAGAGAAGGCCATGTTGGTGTTGTGCCTGAGAGTGATCTCAATTTCAGTGACAGTGATGGTGGCCAACCTGGGAAGTTTGATCAGTTTCCTGTATCATGGCTCAAACGGCCAAGTGATGGTGCTGGTGATGGATTTGTCACTTCAATAAGGGGCCTTTTCAACTCCCAACGCCGCAAGGCCAAGGCGTTTGTCTTGCGAACCATGCGAGGGGAGGCAGAGAATGAGTTCAATGGTGAGTGGAGTGAGAGTGATACTGAGTATCCTTTTGCACGCCAATTGACCATTACAAAAGCAAAAAAACTCATTCGTCGGCACACGAGAAAGTTTCGCTCAAGAGCTCAGAAGAATTCAGGTGATCTAGTATGGATTATGCATTTTATAGCTGGTTTTTTATCTCAATGGCGGGATAGTTTGTCTTTCTTTTGAGTTTAGCTATTCTGAACACGTTCACACCTTCTTTATTCTACAGGCTCAGCTTTACAAATTCGAGAATCTCATCCATCAACCCCAAGGGAGACGACTCCATTTCAGAGTGACTCATCTGGTGGATCATCTTATGAGGACTTTAATGACTAAATCCCTAAGAAATCAAATCCATTACTGTGTCAAGGAATTGGAATAATCACCATTGAATCTTTCTGATTACTGACAGAGCACCGGGTCTTGATTCATCATTCAGCTATTGAAATAGAGAGATCTGATTGCTGTTGATGAAGTGGATTTTTTTTTTTTTTTTTTTCATTGGAGAAGCTGAAGTCATTGGAAAAGCAGCCACAGCCACTCATGTTCTGCTTGAGTTTAAGCAGCTGTGAGGACTTATATCTATAGCAGGTTCTCCACCAGAAGAGTCATGGCTGGTTCATCTGTCCATTCATAATGGTCCATCCATTGAATTACTAAGCAGGTTCATCCATTTTGTAGCATCGCAGCTGCTGTACAAAAATCAATAAAATCCTGTAACTATTGCTTTATTGTTCAACTAAGAGCTATTAAGTTATTTTATATTTAAAGTTATTTCTAGCAGATTGGTGGGCTTCACTGATGTGAGAACTTGCTGTAATTTTCAGTTTGAGTCAAGTCGCATGGAATATCAAAATTAGGAGAAGTCTGTGAAAATGCAACTTTAATTGAAGCCATACAACTCCTACCAAAGACCAAAAAGGGCCATAGCTGCAGGATAATAATGCTAGATTTTATTTCATTATTGCAGTTGATCAACTTGAAAGAAGCTTTGCTTCCATTTTACATTGTTCATATTGTATATTGGCAATATGAACAGTAGATATTTCCTCTTTAATTCATAATTTCTACTACGAGTGTATAGAAAATCACTTTATAAAAATTGAAAAGGAAGTGATTTTATCTGGTAAGTTTGATTTTGGCTGGCAAGATTACATAAACTGATTGATTTGGTAGGTCTTCACTGAAAATGAACAAAATTGTAATACACTTTATGTATTTTGAACATCTACAATAAGAAACTTGATCTTAAAATGCTAATCTGTTAAATACAACGTGAACAGAAAAAAAAAAAAAAAAATTTATGGGAGGAACTAATTGGTTTGATTTATTTTAGTTTTAAGAATATTGATATTGTGAAGTCGTATAAAACTTAAGTATAATAAGCATAATGTATGAGCCATTTGATTAAAAATAAAAACCAAATATTAAAAATATAACTAATGAAATCTTCAAATCAACATGAATTTATGTTAGAACTGAATTTAAGATGAATGAAAATGGCTGTGATAGCTCTCTGCTAGTCTGCTTGATGTTCCATGGCTGTGTATGATCTTCTGCGCATCCTGATAATCAGATATCTGGGAACGTTTTCTTAGATTTTGTTTGGGACGGTTTTTTTTTTTTTTTTTTTGTTTCTTATAGTAACTTTTTAGTATAAAATTAAAAAAATTTATACTAGAAAGTTGCTTTAAGAAGCAGAAAGAAAGTCATTTCAAACGAAGCCTTAAGTTAAATTATCATAACCATTTGATTCTCTATCATCTTCTCTTTGGGCTTTATGAAACCCAAATTTCCAATACAAAAAAGAGAGATTTACATACATATCATTTTATTTCATGTTATTTACATATCTAACACTTAAAATATTAATATTACATGCATATCATCAATATGCAATTTTAATATCAAATATATCACCCTATAAATTTTAATATTTCATTCCATGCATTCATATTTATTATATGGATGTTATGCATGTAATATTAATGTTTTAAATGTTATATAATAATAATAAAATGGTATGTATGTAAATCCCTCAAAAAAAAAATTCATATGAGTCTAGGTAAAATGTTAGTAAATATTTAAAACTTTTTATTTGATTCATATGAGTCTAGGTACATTACCATCTAAGTTAATTTCTAAAAAACCTCCTAGAGTTTTATTATCCCCTTTAATAATCGTCTCATATCAGTGCTTCCTGTATAATGTCAAAAAATCAAATTGATACCTACCAATATACTTGCTCGCAACTCCCATAGATGTTTTATGCTGGAGAGATTATTCTGTGCGGACACCGGACACAGCTTACCGTCCAGAGGCCAATCAGGTGCAGCCACGTTACCTAGTACTGAGCAGTACTGAGCCGCGTTACCGAGTAGGGATGACGTGACGCATTTTCATTAGGCTTCGGATGGCGTTCGGCGTCCCCACAAAATAATTCATCTCTATACTGGGTTTAAAAAGAAAAACATAGCATTAAATTGTCAATTGCTAAGGCGTATGGTATTCTAGGTCTTGAGTAATTACTCCTTTGAAGGCTTGATCTGACTTTCAAAGGAGCGCTGACAAATTGTGCATCTTGCATAGTGAACTTGTTCAAGATCTTCTCAACATAATTAGCAAGTTTCAATTTCAAAATAGTTCTTCTATTGCTATGAACAATGCTCATCCTAACCATTTGCTTTACAATTATCAGGTCCTTCATTGCAATACCTCTACAGATTCCCACAATCTTCCAGACTGGGGATAAAGAGCCAAAGATCCAATATTTTCATTAATCTGCTTCAAAAATTGTTGAGTACTTATTAGTTTAAGGAGTAAAGAAAAATTAACTTAGCAGCTCCTCCAGAACTCAGACATGCTAAACTAGAGAACAAAAAATTCTCAATAATCCGTAGCAACAGTTAGGTGAATTCTTAGAACCTTTGGCAGGAAATTTATATTCCAAATCATAGCCTCATATATGCAAATTTTATCGAAAGAGAAGCAATTTTGTTCATCTTCTCTTACTGATCCACATTATATCCAAGCAGAAAAAAACAATTAAGAGAAGACGATGTAAGTCCCAACCCTACCTCACTCATTCCATGACAACCTTCGCACCAGCCAATTTCATCTTCTCCACGATCTTCTCGGCCTCCTCCTTGAGAACCCCCTTTTTGAGCACGGCAGGCGTCTTCTCAACCAAATCCTTGGCCTCCTTCAAGCCGAGATCCGTAAAGCTTCTCACCTCTTTAATGATTTTGATCTTGGAAGCAGGGTCGAAGCTCTCTAGTTTCAAATCGAACGCGGTCTTCTCCGCCTTCACTTCGGCAGCTGACGCAGCTCCCCCGGAAGAAGACTTATTAGTTCCTGGCAGGCCGCCGACGACCATTCCGGGAGTCATCACGGCTACAACGGGCATCTGATCGACTCGCAATCGAGTGCGTAGAGTTTCAGTTAGGTCGGCGAGTTCGAGGAGCGTCAGTCCGGCGAGATCGTCGACGATAGCAGAGACGCGTGGAGAGGGATCGAGAGGTGGAGGTGGTGACCAGGCTGAAGTGGATTCCGGCCGGATAAGATATGAACGAGTGAGGCGGAGGAGAGAGAAGGGAGATCTCAACATAATGGTGGAGAAATCGGCCGGCGGGTGGCGACGGAAAGGATAAGCGCTAGAGTGAAGCGGAGGTTTTTAGGTTTTCAACTGGAGGTGTGAGAATCGAGATTTTGGGCAGTCACGTTGATGGTACGGCTGACCATGCGCGTCTACAACCTAAAGAAAATTTTTCTAAGATCAATCATAACATGTTATGTCATTTTTCTGCTCGATATCACGGCTTGATATTGCTCAATGTCGTGGCTCAGTAGCGTTGACGTGGTTGCACCTGATTCGCTTCTAGACATAGAGCTGCGTCCAACATCCGATTAAGCTAACGGTGTAACTGAGTCAGCCTGCCACATGAACCAGCTTGAACTTGACTCAATAAATAATTCATGAATCCAAATCGATGAACTAACAAGTCAAATTTAAGCCAACCCTGACTCTACTCATTTGTTAGTGAGCCATCTCATTAAAAAAATATTAATATAAAATATACTTAAAATATATTATTATTCATAATTTTAAATAAAAAGTTGCATAAAATATTTAAAATTTATATCTTACTTTCTCATATTAAGTAATTTATTATTTTTTTTAGTTCATATTTTTTATCATTTTATTATAATATTATTTAAATCATAAGTATTTTCTCCCTTTTATAACTCATAGATTATTTCTGAATTAAATATAAAATATACAATAACAACAACTTCAAACCTTTATCCTACTATATGAGATCAATTACAAAAATCTTTTTTCTCTATTATGTCTTATTAAGACTTCGTTTGGTTATCTAGTAATTTTATAAAAGGTAGTTTTAAGAAAAAACGGTTCAGAAAAATGAATTTTCTAACGAAGAAGTACATATAAAAAGCTTTTTTAAAACAACAAAAAAATGAAAAAAAAAATGATGCTATTAAAAACTTGGTTTGAAGAACCAAACAATATATTTAAGATTTTAAAAAGGAATAAGAACCAAAAACGCCCAATCAAATTAGGCCTAAACTCTGATTTAAATTTAATAAAAAATAAAAAAATAAATTTCTAATATATTTTAACCAAATCTTGTTACATCTATCTCTAATTTTTTTAATATAATTCAAATCTAATATATCAACTCTACAAACCGGAATTTCCTTCCATCAAAATGTCAACAGTCTAAAAAGACAAATTTCAGAACCTAAAGAGTACAGCACAACTGAACATCTAAAAAAAAATTTCTAAAAAATAAAAATAATAATAATAATAAAACTAAAAAAATTTCTTACTTGAACATTCAAGAAAAAAAATACTAAAAAAAAAAAATGGTCACGCTATTAACAAACCAATATTGTTAATAAGAATGTAAGTTTCTTTAAGGATGAACACCTCGTACTATACGATCAACTGGAATTTCCAACTACAGTGCTGCACCATTAATCTTCATAAAAACCATAAAACTTAATTTCTTATTATCTTTGCTGAGCCTTCTTTATTTACATTGCCACTTGGAAAGGCAGTTAGAACAAAAAACTTACAGAAAAATCAAATGTGTGGCCATAGAAATGGGCACAAAAAAATTGAGAAATTATTCTGTGCGGACACCTGACTGAGAGAACTGTCCGAATTTGCTATGCTTTTGCTAGCCTTTTGCTACCCTTTTGCTACACTTTTGCAAAAAGTCTTTTATGAATGCATTTTTATTGAACTTTTGCTGCCCTTTTGCAAAAGTGCACCAAATATTCAATTATTTAGTAAATATTAAATATTTGTTGTATTTTTACTGCCCTTTTGCAAAAGCGCAACAAAAAGACAATAAAAGCACAGCAATCAGGACGGTTATCTTCATCTGGTGTCCGCACAAAATAATTTGCAGGCTTCACCAAATCGTCCTTCGAACAATTAGCAAAGTGATGTAAATGGAATCTACTCATGTAGATTCCATCACTTGTTCTTCTCTGTCATGAAAGACACCAGTTCTGTTACTATCCATTGATTCAAGCTTGGGAACTAGCTGGGAGATAACGGTTTGTATGGGAACAAGGATCAGACGGTCGCTGCAGCCATTGACACTTGTTTTTGAGAGGAGGGAAATCTCTTCAATTGCTTGCTCAATATTGATCAATTCAGTCCAAAACTCATAGTCTTCGTTTATGTTTGATAGTCTCAGAAGTTCCAAAACCTTGGCTATGGTGGCGACATTTCGGCCTGCTCCGCAACCAGTGGCGGTCGCCGCACCTACGGCATTTGCGAGCACCAAAGTACTGATAGGCGGCAGGTCATGCAGAAATCCGTAAGCTATAGCGGCAGTGAAGCTATCTCCGCAGCCAACAGTATCTACGACATTTACCTGTGTAGAAGAAAGTAAATTATGTTCTTAGTATGGAATCTCAATTTATCATTAACACAACTTAGAGAGTTAAGGCTTCATTTTGATGTTAAAAATTATTTTTTCAACCACAATGATTTTTTTTTCAGCGGTTTTTCTAAGGTAAAATTAAAAAAGATGTAAACAATTTGTTATACAAACAAATATGTGCTTTTACTTAGCTGCTTTTGATTTGATTTGGGACAGCTTTTGGCCGTAGTTATTTTGTTACTTTCAAAAAAATTTGTACTAAAAAACTATTTTAAAAAATATTAAAAAAAAATGTGCCACCCCAAAAGGATGCGTTGATTTAGGCTTCGTTTGGGATGGCTTTATTACTGTTTCTTAAAGTAGCTTTTTAGTATAAAAATTTTAAATTTTAAATTTAAAAGTTGTTTTAAGAAGCAATAAAAAAGTTGTCTAAAATGAAGGTTTCATTTGGGATGGCTTTCTTATTGCTTCTTAAAGCAGCTTTATAGTACAAAAATTAAAATTAAAATTTTTGTACTAGGAAGCTGCTTTAAGAAGCAGAAAGAAAGTCGTCCCAAACGAAGCCGAAGTCTTAGATTGAAATTGTACCGTGAACGCAGGAGCACAAGAAATGCTCGACTTGGTGATCAGCATCGATCCCTTAGCTCCCATTTTAATAATAACCCAGTTAATGCGAATGCCTTTCTCAATCAGTTCCCTTCCTGCCAGAATCGGGTTTTTTATCCCAGTTAATGACTCAGCCTGGTACATAATTGTAGTAAAGGTAGGTCATAAGGTAATTAGTATAATATAGATCAACCAAATTTTACAGGGATGCATGTTGAAGAACAAAAACTAAAACCACTCATAAAACATTTTGCAAAATATGCAGCTGCCGCCTGAAAGTATAATAAACAAATTTTATCAGCCGTTGATGTTTTCAATTATCAGGAAGATCGATATAACATAAGCTGGTTTCTAAGGTAGATTGAATTTTAATTAATCAGATTTTCTCCGATGATTGTATCGGGATTTATTTAGTTATGGGTTCCTACTTCCTATGAGCACAAGCCCCCATAGTTAATTACCCCTCCTATCGCGTAGAATATAACTCTAGATTAAGGATGAATAAATTTAGAATTATAAATGTTTAAATCTTGGTTGTGGGGGATGAAGGTAGACCCGATCAAGATACCATGGTTCCATCATCTCGGGAATACCGTAGGTTTCAATCTACCAACACAAACAATCATTGATCGTAGTGTCTAGGGAATCTAATTAGCAATCGTGGATTGCCTCATCTCATGGAACCCAAATAAACTGAAGTTGTTAGATGTGGGTTTTAGTGTTATGGTAGTTTGGTTTGGTTTGGTTTGAGCTAAGGCTTACGGCTCCGCTTGGGAGTTGGCCGTAGGTTTAGGTTTAGGTTTAGGTCGGCCTTCCGGCTCTGCTTAGGAGTTACTCGTAGGTTTAGGTTTAGGTTGGGGCTTACGGCTCCACTTAGGAGCTGCCCATGCAGCAGGCCTTGTGGCTTTCCTTGGAAGTAGTCTATAGTTTGATTTGGGGAAGGTCACCTCTCTCAAAAGTTTCCCAATAATAGGGCTTACTAGTTCTATTGGAAGTGGCCTGTGATTTTATAAGAGATAGGACTTACTGCTTCCCATTAGAAGTAGCCTATGGTTTTGGGTTTTGGTTTGAGGGTTTAACACTTTTTCTTGGAAGTTCCCTAAATAGCAGGTTTTACAGCTCCCATCGGAAGTTGCCTATAGTTAAGCTTTTAGAATTTTGCACTTCACTTGGCAATTTCTCTTAAAGATTGATTAAGAGACGGTCTTATAGGTTCGCTTAGAAGTAGTCGAAACATAATTTTTTGTAGAGCATCAATTCACTTGACCTAAAAAAATTTCTTCTTCGAATAATTTGTAGGAAACAGCAAATGTGGAAAGGGTGGTATCACCATTTAATGGAAGTAAAAGTCATTAAGTATGAGAAGTCTAAAGAACACGCATAGATTTAGAAGCTTGGGAGTTGTACGGCTCCAAATTTCATACATCTAAAAGATTTTGCAATGCGGACCAACAATAAACAAAGTGATAATGATGGCAGCAAGAGCACAAATTCAATATCTAGCAAATGTGTGAATCAATTGTAATCAAATGAAGTAATGTATGTTTCAGAAGTGAGAAAGTAAATTGCAGTAACAATCACTGCAAGAAGTTGGAGAAGATCATTTGCTAGCTTTTGGTATAGCTAAAGGTATCTCATTGTTATAATCAATAGAAACTGCAAAAATGTTCCAGAAAATTCAAAAGCTTTAGACATTTCGTCAGAAATAAATTATGGGTTAACCTCTGATAATAACCCGCTTAACATCAAGCACAATAATAAACTCAAGTGTTGGTAAGTCATCATTAATAGATGTAAAATCATAAACATCATCATAAGGGCTATTATTATAAAGGGAAAAAATAAAAAAGTTTAAGCATGTGTTGATGAACCAGAAAATGCTATAAGATGCATGAGGCCAACATAGGAAACTTGTACAGTGTATTGAGAGGAAAACAGACGCCGGAGCTAAGCTGTTTGATTGTATTGACTTCAGGCTAGTTTTATTCTATTTGGTAGCTTATTTAGCTACATAGGTTTAGTGCTTGCTTTTATTTGTGTGCAACCTATTATGTTACTACATGTCTATAAATACCTAGCCATTTGGAGATGAATAATATTTGAGTACTACTCTCTTGTGAATTTCTGTATCCTAAGATTTGTTCTTAGGTGGTGGATTATTGCTCCAAGGAGTTCTTAGAGTAGTGTCCAACGACCATCACCGGATAGTCGACGTGGATTCGTTGAGCCCCCTCCGGTCCGATGTCATTTGGTATCAGAGCCAGCAAGTTGATGGCGTTCTTGTCCATCGCTGTGTCGCCTCCGTCGCCGGTGTCATTTGGTATCAGAGCCAATAGGTTCTTCTTGCTCTGTATCCTGAGAATTCCTTAGGTCGTGAAGAGAAGAACCGGAGAAGCTCTGAAGGGCGATCCAGCAGTCGCTAAGCATCCAAGTGGATTGGCGTCATCTGGTCTCCTGGAGTTCTAAGTAGTGGTTACATGCTGATCTTTTCCATTTTGCTTCTTCTTCTTCGTTTCTTTCTTCTTCTTGTTGGTTTTGATTGTGCCCGAAGATGAGTGCTCGGCGACTTCCCTATGTCAATGTTTTGGCTTACCACCATCCATGCTGAGATCTCAGAGACAAGAAATCTCCCTATTGCACACCGCGTTCTAACCATCTCCGTATACTACCCATCGTGCATCCAGCGCCCCACTTGCGGCTCGAGGCCACCACCCGCGCCCAACCAGTTTCCCCACAGGTCCTGCTCTACCGCACATCCCGCACACAGTCATTGCTTAGTCCGACCAATCTTGCTCTCCACAATCAGCCATCTCCGAGTCCAGCGCCATCCCCTGACCGTTCTGCTGACCCCACAATGCAAGGCACCTATCATCAACAAGACGTTGACTGATTCTTGGATGATTCTTCCATTAACATAAATAAATTTAAAAAAAAAAAAAAAAAAAAAAAAAAAAAAACTCCGCCTGCTGATTGGATTGAGTTTTAGATGCTCCAATCTAATTCTTGAAGACCGCCATGGCAATTTTCAACTCAGCTTCTTTCCAACCAATTCCTCACAAAATGAGGGTTACAAGTTCTGGGATGTAAAGACAGCATAGCTCTCCCGGTTATGAAGAATTCTCTGTTCTGGTACTGAGGAAATCTCTCTAACTAATTGATCAAGAAGGTGTAGGTGTCATCAGCCGTGCTCTTGTCACCAGTGTTTTGGTAATCTTAACTTGTGTTTGAATAGGAGAAGCCAACGCCAACCGGTGATTCTAGGAAGATCACATTTGCCACATTATTCCACACTGTCTCATTTGCCCTAGAAGAGCCCGAAAGATATTGCATTGCCAAAATCATCAAAGACAAATTCAAGAAGCAGAAATCGAAGATCTTCAACAAGAAATTGTACAACTCCAGCAGCGGCTGTCAAGGCTCAAATGGAGGAAAGGCTTGAGTTCCCCTAGCATCCAACCACAGAATAAAGTTGTTCCATTGGTGGCTTACAAATCCTCCATTTAGGTCGAATCCCTACGAATCAATGACAGAGAAGATATCTTGGATGATCAGAGTCCTTCATACGAAGACGTTATTTGAAGGGTCACCTCGTCAGATTTCCACCCCACCCACGATCAAGTTCAGATTCGAAGATTTTGAAGATCTGGTTATGAAATCATTGTTTTTGCCTCTCTATGATGAGCCAGTGCACGACGTGTATGATGACGACTGTTCGGTGGAGTTCTTGATCTTGATCAACCCATATATGATGATGAGGAGAGCAAGGTGGATGCATCGCTGGAGCTAGTCATTCATATCATTCCAGACAAAACAACAAATATGCTCACCGTCATTGATCGCGAAATTGATATGACCAAACTTGACCACGACAACCCCCTTGGTACCTTTACACATTCCGACACCAAAGTCTTGGAGGCAATCTCTGTGGATACCTATATGTGCATAGTTGATCCATTTTGTGTTCAGTTCAATAAAACTCGTGAAGAGTGCTGTTTGGAGGAGCTACTAAAGATGCCAAATGAGTTTGTCAGCTATCCCATTTGTCATCAGCTCCAGCTTATGTTGAAGTCTCTCCAAGACGAGGTGAATAAATGACACTGGCGACGAAGGCGACACGGCGATGGACAAGAACGCCAGCAACTTGCCGGCTCTGATACCAAATGACACCGGACCGGAGGGGGATCGACGAATCCACGTTGATGATCCGATCACGATCGTCGGACACCACTCCAAGAACTCATTGGAGCAAGAACTCACCACCTAAGAACAAATCTTAGGATACAGGAATTCACAATAGAGTAAAACTCAAATATTATTCATCTCCAAATATGCCTATTACAATCAATGGCTAAGTATTTATAGACATGTAACATAATAGGCTACACACAAACAAAAGCAAGCACTAAACCTATGTAGCCATATAAGCTACCAAATGGAATAAAAATAGTCTGAAGTCAATACAATCAAACAGCTCAGCTCCGGCATCATACTATCGGGGTAGGAGGAACTTCAGGCTCATAGGAAGATGTTCGGCTGACCACAAGAAGGAGGCGTGTTTGGTTGGCTAAATTGGTTTGGATATTTCCACCCGGTATCAAAAACCTTATTTGAAGATGTATTGGTGAGGGTATCACAAGTTTTATAGAGTATGACGTTTGCAACTTTTGATCAAGAGAATGAGACAAATCATAACTTGATTTATGTGATCTAGAATTAAACATCCAATATATCATAACCAAAATTATAACTTATGAATACTAATATGAGAATTAAATTTAGGATAATCTTCATATTTATGTGAAAAAGAACATTTGATCAATGTCGATAAACAAAATCATTTGCAAGGTAAATATGAGAATGATGAAGATGGCACTCAAGGCATCTTGATGTCCTTTTTTATGATAATATGATGCTGTTGAAATTTGATAAGTGAATAATAGAATTGTGGTGAATATATATCCATGTTTGAGTTTTTGTTGAACAGTTGTGTTACAAGGAACCTAATGATATTTGAGGAGGTAATGAATATATCAAGCAGACACGAAATAAGGACTGATGTTATCCCACTTCCAATCCAGTGGTCCAAAGAAGTAAGAAATGAATGTGTTTAGAGGGAAAGTTTTATGTGGTAAGTAAGGGTTCTTAGAGAAGGTAGAGAACATGATAGATTGAGGAAGACGCAACTAGAGAAGTGCGCGTCTGGTGGTAAAGAAGTGGTTAATGTATGTGTTCCAAATGATGCGAAAAGAAGCAAGGCTTTGATTGTGACTTTACAAGCTTTATGAGCAGGATTAAAAGAATTGATGGGGACATCAGTTGGAAAGTCTACCGTCGACGTGGCCGTAGATCTACGGCCACGATGTACCCGATGTATTTTTGATTTCAGCATGATCGTTTTATTTGATGTAGTTTTTATTTCTGCATTTTTCCCTTTTTACCCTTGCTTGAGGGGTTGAGTCTTGTAGCCCCTCGAGGGTATTTTAGTCTTTTATTTTTATCACATTGTAATGGGTTATTTATAGCCTCCTTATTGTATTTTCATGGTTAATGAATGAATGATAAGAAATTTTCTGCATTTTTCTTCTTGGAGCTTTTGTGAAGGCTTGAGAGAGAGAGTTTGAGAGCTTGGTGGAGCCTAGGAGAGGCCACCCGTCGTACCCAACAGTCACCACCGGTGGCTCTTGGTTTCTCCTCCCTTTTCCCTACCTTCTTGTGCTTACACCGCCGGCCAACTCCCCTTCTCACCCGAGCCCGCACCTCCGTCAAAGCCCCGCCCCATTGCCCCACCCGAACCCCACCTGGGTTTCTCCTGCCATCCACGGCTTCATCAAAACCACCGGCCAACTCCCATAGAGCCGCCGGTTCTTCCTTGCCGCCGACCACCTCACTTCTCCTCCTTCCTTTTATTTGTTTCCTATTTTGGTTTAGTGTATTTTGGAATACATTTTAAATTCAAATTTCAAACATTTGAAATTCAAAAAATGTTCCCTAATATACTAATTCTAATTTTGGAAAGTCAATTAGTGGGCTCTTATATGAATTTTGATTAAGAGAGGAGTAAATCCATACTTTCCAATTTTAAGAATTTCAAGCAGGCAATTACTAAACTTTCCAATTTTCCCTCCCATTACCCATGCAGGCTGCCGATTCCATGCTTGCACCCATTAATTCCCTCTCCAATTATTTCCTAATCCCCTCCATTAGTTAGGAAATAATTTGAAATACTTCACAAATTTCTCTTGGCCGCCTACTATACGTTGCCTGTATGGATTTATTGCTAAAATAATCACGTTACTTCAAGAAGCTCCTCAAACCTTGCCTTAGATGTTTCTCTGTTTGCCGCCCAACACCCGCCTCCCTCCTCTACCCGTCTCCCCTCCCTCTCACAGCTCCTCCCCACCAACAAACCACTGGTGATTCACGTCATTACCCTTGTTCCCCTCTAATCCATCCCCTCCCAAATAGTGAAAGCCAATTTTCTTCTCAGATTTTGAGGGGAAATCCAGAAATATTTCAGATTTCTTGAGGAAGAACTTGAACGCAATTTCAGATTTTGGAATCAACACTTGGAAGGTACGTGGAATTTCTACGACGTCACTCCGTGAAGGTGATTCTTTCTCCTTCTTGATTCTTTTACTTTTGAATTCCGAATTCTTCATGAGAATTTGTTCAAAGCGAGAGATTGTGTCCCTTTATTGCCATCCACTAGTATTCGTAGGATTTGTTACTTCTTTGCTTTAGATCTCGTTGTTAAACAAGGGTTAAGTTGGAAACTATTTTGCATGCAACGTTTTAGTTTTCCTATGTGTTTTGATCTAGCTTAGTCTCTTGTGTAGTTTAGCCTAAGCGAAAGTAACTACTTAATTGTTTTACGTTGTTGTTTTAATCGCTTTAACGAGAATCTAAAGTTGCTCTTAAAATCTTTGTGCAAATCTCCAATTACGCATATAGTTCTACATCAAGAATGATAGCATCTATAGCGCTCAAGAGAGATTGGTTGTTTAGTAGGTCGGTCAAGAGATGTATGGTGAGAGCAATAATCCAGAGAAGTAGAATGGAAACACAAGATAAGTAGCAAAAAATTGTCGGAAAAAAATGAGCGCCGGTGAATCTCTAGAAAGGCATGAGTGACTGTGATACTGTGGTCATAGGAGAGAGATTCGATACGTGAAAAAGGGATAGAGATTATTCGACCTTGGTTTCAGGGACTTTTGGGTTATAGTGAGTAGGTGGGTCGAGCATTCAACTTTAAAATTGATTGTCAGTGAAATTTAAATAGTAAATAACGGTATTTTGAGTTTAACAAGTTTGGGATGGAGTTTCATAGGACATGAGTAGGGGATGGAGTTCTAGAGGGTAAGAATGTCGGGATAAAGAGAGGAATGAATTAAAATTTTGCTTTTCCCATCTGACTCTAAAACCAAATTGTTGTAAATGGGAAAAGTAAATAGATGAACACTACACAACTTGGAGCAATCTACATACACAATTTCGATTAAAAAAAAGACGCTCGCATTAGGCATCTAGAATAATTTCATCCCATCAATAATCAATCAATCACTTATAAGCAATGAATGCACATTTTTATAAATAGGGTTACAAAGTTAAGACAAATAATTTGTTAATTTGAAATCAAATCTAATCATCTCCAAAAGAAAATTTAATCATAAAATTTTCAAATTCAAACCTAACATTGCTCAAAAAGATAAATCAACCTAATTTTACCAAAATAAACCATAAATGCAAACAAATTTGAAATTAAAACTAAAATATACAAAATAAACAAAACATAATTTCTTCAACTAAATCAAATCCTAGAGCACCTCTAGATGACGTTGTTCATCCCTCTGGTTTGCTTCTCAACTCCTGCACTAAGTGTCCAATCTTGTTAAGTAGAATAGTCCTCAGAATAAAAGTTCACAATAGAAGCATTAAGGTTTACCTTTGCTTACCTTGCTTGAGGTTTATTGTTTTTTATTCTCACTCTTTTAATGATTGATTGGTGCAAGATAAAGAAATGTTAAAGTAAATTTTTAATATATATGAAATACACCAAAAGGAGTCTTTTATTGGCAAAATATATTCCTTGAAATCAAACCATTTTCAATTGCGTCAGTATGTGGCCTACGTTGTCTCCATTGTGATTCACATTCCTTGGACCATGTTATTGCTGGCCATCGTCAAACTGCGTCACTTGCCAAAATGTCACTTATTCTATATCATCCATTACATAATCAAAAAACAAACAACATCGAAATGGATTCACATCTCCCTAAAGCTAATGATCCTTTATCTTTATCTAACTGTAAAGTGGCGAGCGATGACTTGAGTACACAAACTACCTTCCAGAGTTAAGGCCGAAATCAAAACAAATAATTATATTATTTGTAATAATAATAATAATAATAATAATAATAATAATAATAAAGAGTATAACAAAGAACAAGTTATTTACTTGCACAATAAGACTTTGGCTTCTAAAAAGAGTAAATGTTTTTTTTTTTTTTAACAAAACCAAATTTTATTGACAAAAAGGGCTATTACAACAAACGGCCACAACACAACAATAGGCCAATGGAAATAAAAGTACATCCATAAGAATACAATTATCAAAAGGGTCAAAAGTCTGATAACGGGTAAGTCAGACGGACTCAAACCGCCACCTGGTTGCCAGGCATGGGTCATCCAAGGAGGAATAAAAGGAAGCATCCAGAAACTGAAATCCAGCAAAACAGAAAACTACACCAAGGTTGCCCACCAAGCCCAAGTCATCCAAGGCGCATGCAGGAAACATGCTTCATCATTGTCCAGACCCCAATTCTGTGCCGCTCTTAAAGCAAATCCAAAATATCAATAAAGTCAAAACCAGGCAAAGACCAAAAAGGAAAAATCATTTCTTTTTGGTCTTACGATTTCTAGACTTCTCATTCTTTTTAAGAAATCTGTCATCTGCAATTAGAGGGGCATCCATAGCTAACTCATCCAAGTCCCCCCCACCATCTGAATAAAAACCTTCATTTAGATCCAACCAATCACATTGCTCCAAAGACTACCACCAGCAAGATGGGCCAGCAAGCATGTACTAGAGACAACAGTTAGAGGAACATCCACCAAATGTCCCCTAACATCATCAGGCTCCACCCCAATACATACCGCAACAGGTGAAACCAGCCCCTCCGAAGAACGATCATCCCCTGACCCATTACCCGCAGGAGATTCATCCCCATAATCAGACTAAGGAATAATACCCTCATTAACATCTCCAAAAGGAACATGGAGATCACTATTACAAACTATCCGATTAGTTAAACAATTGTGAGGTTCAACAATCTCACCAACGTTAGGACCAGTCGTCACAATCTCGTCACCTTCCCAAGAGAAAACGAAACCAACACAGCATTAGAATCCACCTTTTGCTCTAAATCATTGGCCTCAACAGATACAACAATATCCAACTCCACAGCTAATTCATTCACCCCAGAGTCCTCACAACCAAGGCCAACAGGGGTCAAAACCATAGGTACAGACGGAACCTCCGCAAGGCTAGGAAGCACATGCTTGACTTTCCCACCAGCACCCAACAAATTATTAAAAAAAAAAAAGTAAATGTATTTTGTATGATAAAGCATGCAAATTTAGCAAAAGGAAGACAACATAAAAATAATTGCTGGTGAGAAAAATTAAAACCCAAGATTGGGCTAGCAATATATACTATTTACAGTCCAATACTCCAAAAATTGCAAGGAACAAACCTCATCAGAAGTTAAAAGAAGGACATCGCTGAGCTTCAGAAATCGCTCAAGTGCTTTCCGCTGTTCAGCGGTCCCATTAAAAAGAGTTCTTCCACGAGGACCAGGGTCAAAAAACACTGCTGATTGAGCTTCTATAGCATAAAACAACGCAGAAACTATCAGATCAGGTAAAAGTTCGTCAAACGCATAACCATTGCAGAATAGGATCTTGGATTGCTGGATGGCCATCTCAACTCGTCCAGATAATTTATTCAACCAACTGAATGCAGGTTCATCACTAAAATCAGCAATACTGATACATTTAAAATAATTAGTAATGTTAAACTAACCAGCTAATTAAAAATTTAACTTAATAAAGTTCAAAATGAAGTAACAGTTAAGTATTCTACCTACAAAATCCATGCCTCTGAGAAGGGTCAACTAGAACCCAGCAAATAAGTGTTTCATACATGGCAGCATTTTTAGAAGCTTTAGAATCTTCAATTAAACCAACCATATTAATTCCCTCCTCCTGAAGCACGTTAAGAAGGAAATGTCCATAAACCTCATCCCCTACATGACCAAGAGTGATCACACAAAGTCCTAATCTAGCAGCGGCAATGACCAAGTTGCAGTTACCACCGGCCTCCCAATATTTCTGCAATGAAACAAAAAAAGAATGTGAAAAAAGCGTGAACTTCTAGGATGAAGTACAGAAAACACAAACGCCTCACATATCACATAAAATTGTATTGTGTAACATCAAAATCAACCTACAACAAACCCCTTTTCAAAAGATATGAAACAAAGAAAAGATAATAAAAAAGAAATAGAAGAAAATTTGCATTTCTCCGTTCATTTAACTCAGCATTTTTTAATTATTCTATGTGAGAACCGGTTCAGCCGATTCAGTTGAACCGGCTTCTATCCGATGACAGAGGGACAACCGAGCGGAAACTGGAGCGTAAACCCGGCCCAGGCAGACCACACGCAAGTGCGAGCAAGGCTGGAGGATTCGGTTTTCGGTTCTGAGCGAAAGAATGCGTACGGGAATGAAATAGAACAACTCACACGAAAGAACTACCGTTCGCTCACTCCTAAAGATGAAAATCATGTGAGAAAGTTGTTGCCAAGAGAAGCGGCTGAGAGGAAGAAGAAGGAAGAAAATAAGTTTTTCAAATTTTAGTATTTTTTTCTTCTTCTATGATTCCTAAGAAAAGATAAGTTATATTAAAGGGAGATAGAAGAAGGAATTGAAAAAGGAAGTGAATAAAATTTTGAGGTAAACAAATCAGTGGATTTTCATTTCTATCAATAGGAGTAAGTGAATTTAATTATTTTCTTACATTCAATTATTAATATTTTATTTTCACTAATTAGTGACATAATAAGTGATTAACAAATAGGAAGGAGAAATGTGGTGTGGAGTGTCTTGATTCAAAGAGAAAAAGAACAAGACTTATTGAGAAAATTATAATGGCATGAGATTTTAAGTAGATCTTACAATAATATTAGTGAATAACTTAATGTTATCATTAGCAATGATTAATGCAAATTAAAGGTATTTTGGAACAATGGAGAATTGGTTAACCTGATGTACAAAGGTGACAACTGAAGCTAATAACATATCTCAAAAAGGATATTGGAGATAAGAATTTATTAAAGAAATATTTATATAAAAATAGTGAAAGTTAAAAGATGATATTAGTTATATATTTGTACGTGAATTGGAGATTGTAGAGTTATATATTTGTATGTGAATTGGAGATTGTAGTAAGAAAGATTATCTCAAGAGTTGAAGATTTGAAAGAAGCTGAAACCGAAACATTCAAAGTGGATACTTACAGTTGTGAAAAGAAATTTTATTGTTGTATTTCCATATAGATTCTAAAGATAATATTTTATATAAGTGTTTTACTTATATTTGAATGTTATTATATGTAAGAAGATGTTAATTCAAATGTGATGCAGGCAAATTAGAAAGAAAGAGTCAATAGAGAAGAACACTAGGACAACTAGAACAAAACTTGATTCAATCTAGCAAACCGACATCCAAACAAAACGTCAAAACAATTCAAAGTCGAACAAGCGAAACAAAATCTAAAAATAAAAGCACTATCCTCAGAACAACCGGTAAACTGTTTCCTCACATGCAACAAAAAGCAGGTAAAATAATATAAGTGCTTAGGGCTTGAAAACCAAGGGTCCACTACAGCAACAAGGTCCAACATCCAACCAAACTCCTCTAGCAAATGTCACCAAATTCTGCCAACAAACACCTCCAATAGCTCAAGAAGAAGAATACAAGTGGAGTGGAACTTGCGTAGAGAAGAAGAGGTAAGAAGCCTAAGACAAAATAGAGAGGAGGAAGAGAGAATTGGAACAAGCTCTCAAGCTTTTTCAAGAAAGGAGAAGAAACCCTCAGGTTTTTAGAGACTTTTCTCAAGATAATCAACAACCTCCTCATGACAAATACATCTCTAATTTATAAGAGAAAAGGGGCAATCAAATAGCCAATTTCCACCTCCAACCAAACCAATCAGGTAAGGAGAAGAAGAAGGCCAACAGGCAAAACATAACATCACCCAAAAAGGCAACACAGGAACTGGGTAAAAGCAGCCAAGGGAACGGAGCAGGCGCCCAGGGAATCGGGACAGAGCAGGGGATCGGAATAGCCCACGAGAAGGAGAGCGAGGAGATAAGAACCGAAGAGACACATGGAAAAGAAAGAGTCAAGAAACCACTCCACTTAATGAGCTAATAAGTGCAATTAATCCTCCAAATAATGAGCTAAAGCATCAGCTCAAGCATTAATGAGCTAGAACCAAGTACCTCCCAAAATTCAGCTATAAACCAAAGCAGCCAAGGCCCAACCCGAGAGGCAACAAGCAGCCCAAAGACCAAAAGAACACAAGAAGCTAGCACACCCAAGGCTTGCCATGCCCAAGCACTACCTACTCATGATCATTAGAAGTTCTCCATCATTGGATAGCATAAAAAATAACTATAATATTCAAATTACAATAAAATGAAAATAAACTAAAATATGCATGCATCAAAATGCATATGTGAAGATGAACATTTGACATTTAAATGAGTATTATAGAGAAATGTACATCAAATAGTATGATAGTATAGATATATATGAATATGTGAAAGGACTATATATTGATTTAAAACATATGTAAAGAAAGAAGAAAATCAATTTGAAAGTGTATATGGTTGAATATATAAATGATTTAAATACATATAAAAATATATGAAAGGAATAATGAAATATATGAAATAATTTATAAAAGGTAAATGAAAGTACAAAACTTTTTGTCAATAGGTTTTTGTATGCAAGGATATATGCATGCTATTTTGCGCGATATTTTTTCATGCTATTTTGCGTCATGGCGCGCACTATTTTGCGCCATTGAAAAATGAAAGGATATATGCATGCAAAAATAGATTTTTGTATGCAAAAATATTTTATCCAAAAATAGGTTTTTGTGTGTGTATGCCGTAAACTTCAGGATTAAAAGAGAGTCTCAATGCAAGAATGTAAGGTTAATTCTACAAACTCTAGGATTTTTAGCAAATTATGGGTGTCTGCAGAACAGGACAATGTCAGAGTCAAGGGATAGAATAATAATAAATAAAAAGGGATAGGATAATAAAAACGGCAAAGGAAAAAAGGAGTACGCATCATCTCAAAAATAAGCAAGGGGCTTGCAATGATTTATGGTGCCAGATAGGGGCCTCACTTAGCCGTCTAGAGCTCAGGTAAAAAAATGGTTTAGGAGTATAGTTCAATGAGCCGCACATTAAACTCTACGGGTTTAATTGCAAAATTCAAAAAAAATCTAAAAAATTCTAACTTCCCTGTAATTTCTCATTCTTTCCAAAATCCCATTGCACAGATCCGTGGATTCACCTTCATCTTCACTCTTACAGGTGAAGACAAGACAGATTTCAGGAACCAAAGGTAGTCCTTCAAAAAGGCTGGGATTATACGGTAATGCAAAGGAAATGCGCTATTCACAGGACCTAACTAGCGCATGTGATTTTGTCTCTCTTCTGTCTATAAACTGAAAGCATTTCTGCTTACAATGGTGATGCTCATCACTTGTTCTAACATCTGTAACAGCATATTCAATACTATGTGTACTCATAACCTTATGAAACACGCCTATGGTACATGAATCATGACTTCAACCAACCAATCAAAGTTTCATAACAAAAACTCCAACTCCATGCGTGAGTTCCCATGACTAATCATTAATCATTATCAAATATAAGTTTGTAACTAGGTAATCCGCCATACACCACAAGGGACTTTATAATTATAACTTAGACTTCTTGACTAACCTTTAGTTATGAATCCTCCTAGGTGTCTCCCGAGCAAACTCCCAACTCATGTTGTGATGCTAAAAAACGTAGGATCACTTAATGTAATAAACTACTTCTAAAACTTGGACTCATTGAAAGTTGCAATTAAGGTTTCATAACTAAAGGTCCAAATAGATCAAAAATAAATCTTCTTAGTTATGCCAATTTGCCTTGAAATGATCTTAATTGAGTGAGTGATGAGGACATCTACATGAGTTCTAGCGCGAGGAGACATGCATGATCTACGGCCATGATCAACTTTTGATTTTTAATTTTTTATTACATTTGATGATGTATTTTGTTTTATGAGTATATTGTATTTCTTTCCATGTATACCCTTACTTAAGGGCCTCGTCATGTGTTAGCCTTAGGGGCAATTTGGTCTTTGTATTTTTCTTTATTCCTTTGGCTATTTAAGGTCTTCTCCTCTTCATGAGAGGTCAATGAATGAATGATATTTGAATGAAAATTTTGTTTTCTTTCTACTTCTTCTTGCATGAGAGCTAGAGAAGGGAAAGAGCTCAAGGGGAGCAAATCGCAAGGCCCACCAGTCGTTGTAAGAGTCCGCGGCTCGTGGTTAAGTTCTTTTTATCTTATTTGTGCTTTCTTCATCCACATCCAACACCCAATTTCCACTCCGCTTATTCGAAATCCAAGCCCCAACTTCATCCCGCAGTAAATCCAAGGGAACCAACCGGTCGGCCTTCCTCTTGGCCGCCGGCTACCTTCCTCCACCACCTACTCCACAACCCCAACCGCCGGCTACCTTCCCCATCCCCCACTTAATCAAATTTTGAAAATTCAAAATTGATTGAGTTCCAAAATTTCCTAATTTGTCAAAGCCAAATTAGGATGAAGGCTTGATGTTGTTGTTGTTGTTGTTGTCAAAGCCAAATTAGGAAAGTTTTCAAATTCAAATCAATTTGAAATTCAAATTGAAAAGGATCTCATAATCTAGCTTCCTAATGCATACGTGCTAATTTGGAAAGCTCATAAATTGCTCCCACACCTCCTCTCCCTCTCTTGAAACCGCCGGCCCCATGAGGGTTTCTCCCCTCTTTGAATGCTTCATTAATTCTCCAATTAAAGCATTCATGGCCACCCATTTGAATTCAAATTTCAAAATAAATTTTCCCCTAATTTCATACAAAACCTGAAATTAATTTCAGGTTATGAAATAAAACCCTTTTCCTCCTTCATGAAACCGCCGGCCCCTCTCATGGCTCCCCCCCCCCCATTAACTCCCCCCATTCAAGGCATTAATGCCTACGACTTGAAATTCAAAATTCAAGCCTTTTCCCTCCCAATTTAATCAAAACTGAAATTAAATGTCAGCTTTTGATTAATCTTCCTCACCCCTTTAATTCCTTCCAAATCCACTACTCCTAAGGAATTAATTCAAACACTTCCCCTCCTTGCTGGCCGAAATTCCCCACAGCTATTGGCTGATTTTTCCTTCCCCAAATCCCTTCCAAAGCTCCAGGAAAACTGCTGCCCAACATCTCAATTTGCTGTTTGGAAATTCCTGCAGCAGGCCACCAACGTCTAGCCATCCCGGGAGCGACAATTGCTGTCCAGATCTCAGGGACAACCCTTCTTCCTGTCTAGAAGTTTCCCTGAGCTCAATAGGTTGCTATCCTGTTGACCACAGCAAACTAGGGTGCTGTCCAGCCGTCCAGAACCAGTCCTAGATGCTGTCCTGAGGAGATCTAGTGTCGTCCAGCCGCCCGAAGAGGCTTCCATTGCTGTTGAGTAGTTCCAGAAGTTTAAAGGCTGCTGCCCCTTCATTCCAGCCATCGTCATAGCTTCATAACTCCTTTTTTTTTTGGTAAACTCTTCACTCACTCTCTATCTTCTAAGTTAACTCTACTCGTGGATAAATTTGATTCACAAAGCAAATGTTTTATCGCCTCCGCTAAATCTAGTATTTGAATGAGTTGTGAGAGAGGCCCTTCATAATACTAATCTTATTGTTAGCATTGGAATTTCTCGTTGAAACCACTCATGTATGCAAAGTAAGACTTAGTTGACTATTTAATGATCTCAACCTCTCGCATGTGTTTAGACCTAAGCTATTTTATCACCTTAATGTTATCTTATCGTTAACATCAATAGAGGATTTTGCTTAACATTGCTCTCTAAAATTTATAAGTGCAAACTTCCTTAAGAAAATCATTTTCGCATGGGATTTTGTATCACATCAGTGAGACACCTAGGAGTTAGCATGTCTAAGATGGCTTTTACTTCAGAATGATCAATCTTTATACCACGATGTCTTACTACAAACCCCAGAACTTTCCCTGAAGTGACACAAGAGGAGCAATTCAGAGGATTCTTTTTTAAGTCGTAGCGACGCAAAAGTTCAAAAATGATTCTCAAATCATAAGGATGATCTTGTCTTTCGTGACTTTGACCATCAAATCATCAATATAACATTTCACTTGATTATGAATGAGTTCATCAAAGACCCAAGTCATAGCCCACTCCCGTGTTCTTCAATATGAAAGGCATAACTTGATAACAAAAGATAGACTTGAAATCCGGAAATCATCATATCAGGATGTGACCCTGGGACACCCACAATACAGCTTTTCAAACGCACATGAGGCATTATGAGATTTTGGTATGCCGATTGGTCTCACTAATGCACCAGCCACCTTCTAGTCCCTCATGAATAGGGTATTCTAACCCTACTTGCAAAGGTTTGTGTTGATTTTTTTTTTTTTTTACGATATATTGATTTATAGTAGGCCCAAAGGAGAGCACTTGGGAGTTATGTTGTCGACCTTAAGGGAGAACTCCTTATTTGCCAATAAGAAGTGTTCTTTCACCTAGCTCAAAGTGGAGTACTTAGTTCATGTGATATCTCAAGAGGGAGTTACTATTAACTAGAGTAAGATTGAGGCTATGCTCAGATGGCCCATGCCCAATAATCTAAAGGAGTTGAGAAGATTCTTAGGACTCACTGGCTACTATCGAAAGTCTGTGAAGGGAGATCAATAGAAGGCAATTGACATAATAGCTTAGAAAGGACAACTTCAAGTGGGGAGAATCGGCCACCCAAGCTTTTAAGGAGTTGAAGAAAGCTATGAACAGTGTGTCAGTCATAGCCCTTCCGAATTTTAGCCAACCTTTTTCTTGTAAAGATAGATTATTCGGGCTTTGGGCTAGGAGCGGTACTTATGTAGAGCTAGAGACCCATGGCCTATTTCAGTTAGGTGTTGACATCTCGGACCAGGCTAAAGTCAGTCTACGATAGAGAACTGATAGCGATTGTGCTAACCATTCAGCAATGGCAACAATATCTCCTCAGAAGACATTTCATTGTCAGAATTGACCAGAGAAGTTCGAAGTATTTGTTGGAACAGAGAATGGACATTGAGGAGCATCAAAGATGATTTTCCAAGTTATTGGTTATAACTTTGAAATCCAATACTGACCTGAAGTGGAAAACAAAGCAGCATATGGGTTATCCAGGTGCATGGGGGAAACCCCAGATGATGGCATTGTTTGTGCCCTAGGTGTTGAATGGGAAGCATTGAGGAGAAGAGTGAAAAGGATGCATGCCTAAAGAAAATTAGGGAGGAGCTGGCAAGAAGCAAGTGGCAGCCATCCAGGATATTCAGTAGTGGGGCAGAAGTTGCTCATGATGGGCAATTTGTGCTTCCAAAGACATCTTCTTACATTCCATGTTTGTTGCAATAGATTCATGTGACGGCCAATGGGGGACATTCGAGGGCCCAAAAGACATGTCGTTGGTTATCTGTCGAGCTGTATTAGGAGGGGATGCAGAAGGATGTTGAGAAAATGGTGGCTGACTAAGATATATGCCAGAGGCAAGTAATTAGCTGTCTCTAGGAGGGCTCCTCCAGCCGTTAGCTCTGCCATAAAAGGTATGGGAGGAGGTGATTATGAATTTCATCGAAGGCCTGCCTAAGTCAGAAGGTTACATGATGATACTAGTGGTAGTGGATCGGTTGAGTAAATATGCTCATTTCATCCCCCTTCGCCACCCCTATACAGCAGCATCAATACCAATGATTTTTATGAGGGAATCCATTATATCAAATAGGGACAAGATCTTCCTAAACCAGTTATGGAAGGAATTGTTCAAAATGCAGGGGATCGTCTTTAAAAGAAGCACTACTTATCATCCTCAGGCGGATGGATAGAGGAAGTCAATCGTACTGTGGAGACCTATCTGCGGTGCTTTATATCAGATATACCTAAGTTGTGGGCCAAATGGTTGGCTTGGGCAGAGTATTTATATAGCACATCTTATCATTCGATAACGCTAACTACAGAGTTCAAAGTATTATACAGACGAGACCCCCTTGTTTGATATACTATGGGCAAGGTGGAACGCTAGGGGCTTCTGTAGAACAATACTTGGAGGACAGAGACAAGATCTTAGGGGAGCTGAAGGGATATTTGTTGAGAGCTCAACAAATTATGAAGAAGAAAAATGCACATATGCGAGACATACAGTTCGAGGTGGGGGACAAGATTTGCTTAAAGCTTCGTCCCTACAGACATAAAGCCCTGGCACGAAGATGGAATGATAAGTTATCCCCGTGATATTTTGGTCCCTACGAGATAGTGAAGCGCATAGGGGCCCGCGGCTTATCACCTGCAGTTACCACCATCGGCAACCATCCATCTGGTGTTTCATGTGTCCTAATTGTGGCGGGTGATAGAAAAGCATATTCCTTCCTCTACACTTCCCTCGACCTTGACAGAGGACATGGAGGTGTTGTTGAAACCACTGGATGTCGAAGGAGTGCAATCAAGAGTAACGGGAAGCAAAGAAGTGTTGATCCGATGGAAAGGGCATACCCGAGCACAAGGCCACGTGGGAGTCCTACCAGATTATGCAGTAGTAGTTCCCTGCATTCCTCCTTGAGGACAAGGTGGGACTTTTGAGGGCAGGTATTGATACGGCGAAAGCAGTAGGGGTCCGCACCAAGTGGACCTAGGAGCCAGCGGATCGCCCGGCCTTGAAAACTTAGGCCCAGGTGGGGCCGGCGGATGAAGAAGAGGGGTTGGTTGAGGAGGTGGAGACCAACAGAGAATTAAAATATTATGTTATGAGGGAATCAATTAGGAAATAATTTTCTAATTGAATTTCAAATAAAGGAGGGAAACACATTATGAAGGAGGTTGATTTAGGAGGGAAGAAGGAAGCTTATTTAAGTCTAATGCTAGGGTTTATTTCATTCTTATGCAGAATTTTGTTTTAAGTGTGTAGTTCTCTTTGTGTGATGAATCCTAGCAGCATCTAAGGTTTGGGAGAGAAGGTCCTCCTCTTGAAAGAGGACCATTGTATCTTGCTTTGTCCGTATTTGGACTTCCATCAATAAAAATATATTTTTGTGTTGAATCTCTTGGAGTATTTTTTGTTGTTTTCGATACCAAGACGTATCAGTTTATTAATTCATGCAAGAATCTCATTTTGGTTCCAAACCTCATCCGGGTATATGCCTACTTGCTCATGGTGCCACGAGAATGGAATAGCCAAAAAACATTGGGGGGCGCTTAGAACTTTTGACAATTTTGGTATATATATCTCTTTTCAAGCGGATTGTTCATGCATCGTGATCCCCAACTCCAAGTATTCTCGAGAATAGCCAAAAAACATTGGGGGGCGCTTAGAACTTTTGACAATTTTGGTATATATATCTCTTTTCAAGCGGATTGTTCATGCATCGTGATCCCCAACTCCAAGTGAGAAATGAGTAATTAAACGTGATATCCAATAAGCACACATGATCCTTAGCCAAAGACATGATTTGTTCCCCCTTTTTTAACTGAGTGATACTATCGAGAGTTGTTTTGCTCCACTTAAGAGCTGCATTTAAAGCCCATTCCACTGGAATATTCTATAAGGAAACATTCACATTGCTTAACGAAATGAAATATTATTTTATTTCTGAACCTACAAAATCCGATGTAAAGCCAACATACGCTCAGAACCCTCAATGCACCATTGCAGGGGAACACACCTTATCGGGAGCAGAAGCCACCAAGCCCTCCATATAAGCTTGTCTCTCTTCCTTCTGCGCTGGAGGAAGGATCGGCACGTTTAACACAATGTCTACACACAGATTACTCAACGTCGCCAAATCCGCCATCTTCAAGGCCTTCCCTCTCCTAATTCCATCTAGTTCGCCTCTACAAGCTCGTACCATAAGGCTCCGAAACCCTAGCTTGCCGGCAAAGACTCGGCCATCGGTGATCTTCGCTGGAGTGGCGTGCTTGTAGAAGACTAACGATTTCATCCGCGCCGGGACGTGCGTGTTTAGGGTTTGTAGGGTCATGGAGTGGAAGAGGGAAGCTGCAGAGACGAAGACGCAGTGAGGCGCAAGTTGGGAACGTCGGAGGCAGCAGAATACAAGATTTGAGTGGAATATCTTATAGTTACAGAAGAAAGTGTTGATTCCAATTTGGCAATTTGAATGACTTTTTTTTTTTTTTTGGGTAAACCCCGGGCAAAAAAAGTCCATGTATTAAAAACAAATTCAATTACAATTACAGAAACCAGAAACCTATAAGGAAGATAGAAAAGGAAAACAGCAAGAACTAACGGCAAAGCCGTGAAAAGCTACAACAGTTGGGGAATTACAATAAGAAGACTCAGTAAAAATAAAAGAACCAGAACTAATGCATCGGATTAAACCATCAGAATATAACCCACTTCGGCAAAGCAAAGGCTCCAGTTGCCATAGAATAAGATGATGGCCATCGCAGAGCCTTCCAGCATAGGAGAAAAATACCTGCCCGGTTGCCAGGCAGGCCGTCCAGGGCAGCTGTAAGATCTGGTTCTTCACATTATTGTCCAATTGTAAAATTGCACCCAGCTGTAGTAACCCACGGTAGCAAAAATGTCATAACAGTAAACCCAAGAAATGAGCACCATGTTCTTCAAAAAGGCGAATCGGACCTGGCAGAAAAAGAGCAACAGCCAAGGCCCCAAAATGATCTTCCCAGGTCTGAAATAAAATGAAAGTAACAGCAGGAGCTACCGAGACTCCCAAAACACCAAAACATCCGTTGCAGCAGCATTGGGCAAATGGGCATTCCACGAGGATTGAATTCCAATATAGGCAAGAAACAAACAGGAAAAACAGTAAGATTAAATACCCGTAAACCTTAGCAAAAGCATGTCTTTATTTTTCCATTTTGAAATCTTTAAACGAATGGCAGCAGTGATATTGCAAATCATTTTAACCGAAGTGATTCTAAGATTTGAGAATCTACGGCTGTTTCTCTCGCGCCATATGTGATACACAATACAGCTCACAGTTAAGCAACAAAAATCCTTCTCAGTTCTAGAGTAAAACTCATGCTGGGCAATAAATTCAAATGCCTGTATTAAGTTTGGTCTCGGCAGAAAAACATTAAAATCAGGTAGGATGTATTTGAGAATGTTAAAAGAGAAGTCACACTCAAAAAACAAGTGAGCATGGCTCTCAGCCGAACTGGAGCAAAGGAAGCATTGTGGATCAACGTGAATTTCCCTAAAAATTAAGTTGTCCGCAGTTTTAAGTTTTCCAATAAATGCCATCCAGGTGAAGCAGGCATACCTAAGCGAGTGCTTTTTATGCCAGACAGACCCAAACCAATCCACCTTAGTAAGATGGGAATGAAAGTGCTCAATGAAATCCTTAAATTTCCAGTTGGTGGATCCGTTCCAAAGTATAGCAGACACCTCTTTCATATTCAAACCGGCAATAGAAGCAGTAAGATTAGAAGGAGTATTAGGGGGAAAGTTACAGGTGTCATTAGTAATAAAATCTCTCACAAGTTTCTCCTCTAAATTTGGCATCACAAAATGTTCAGCAAGAATCATGTCTTTAAACCAAGGGTCCCAAAGAAAGGAAAAGTTGCAATCATTAGACACAGAAAAGGTGATATATCCCCTAATTTTGGCAGCAGTAGCAGTAATTTTCTTCCAAAATTTGGAAGCAGTGACTGGAGCATTTTTCCAAGGAGAGATAAATTTAGATTTATACCAACTACATAAATAGTTGTGAGCGTTATAAAATCTGCCTATGAAAGAGCAAAAAACCCCATGATATAATGCTTCAATAGATGGAATGCCCAGCCCACCATAATGCTTAGGTAAAGTAACTTTAGCCCAAGAAATAAGGTGCAATTTCTTCTCATGAATATTACTGTGAAACAAAAACCTTGAGCAAAGCTTATTGATAGAAGCACAACAAGACTTAGGTATAATCGCTCCTCTAATCCAGTAAGCAATTGTATTTGTGATGGTGAATTTAATAAATTGCACTCTACCTGCAAAGGAAAGAAACTTGTTTTTCCAACCATCAAGTAGAGCAAAAATTTTGCTCAGTAGTGGTTGGAAGTGAGTATTTTTAAGCTTTTTAGAGGAAATGGGAAGTCCCAAATAAGTAAGGGAGCTATTGACTTGGTAAATACCAAGAGTCTCGGAAATGAATTGCCCCGAATTAACAGTGTGAGAGAACACAATTGAACTTTTAGCTTCATTTACAAAGAGTCCAGAGTAAGAGCTGAATTCCATCAGGCAAGATTTGAGAGCCTCAGCATTATCTTTGGTAGCCTCCCCAAACACAAGTAAGTCATCGGCATACATAAGGTGATTGATGTGGACCTCTTTATAAGCAATCCCTTTGAAAATAGAGTTTCTATTCAAAATTTTAGAAAGCCCGTCCAACACAACACAAAATAATAAAGGAGATAGGGGACATCCTTGTCTGAGTCCAGAAGTAGAGTTGAAGTACCCCTCAAGAGATCCATTCAGACAAACCGAGAAATAAACATCATAAATACAAGCTTTTATCCAAGAAACAAAGATATGAGGAAAACCTTTCTGTAACATCCTAGCAATCAGGAATTCCCTCGAAACAGAATCAAATGCTTTTCTGATGTCAAGTTTAGCACAAAACCGCTTATGAGAGCTTTTGAAATCCCTAAGAACTTCAGAAGCAAGAATGATGTTATTTGTGGAGCATCTGTTAGCAATAAAGCCTGATTGACTATCATGTATGATGAAGGGGAGCACCTTTTTAAGTCTCTCCGCAATGATTTTAGCCACAATCTTATAGAAGACATTACAAAGTGAGATGGGCCTATAGTCATTAATGCTAGAAGCATGAGAATATTTCGGAATAAGAGTGATAGCACAAGCCTTAACACCTCTAGGTAAAGAACCAGTGGTGAAAAAGTGATTAATGGCGTTAAAAAGCTGAGGACCAAGAATATGCCAAGTATTCCTATAAAAAGCATAAGGATAACCATCCGGTCCTGAAGAAGAAGACACTTTCCCATCAAAAACAGCAGTTTTAACCTCCTCAAAGGTTAAAGGGGCCACCAACATACTATGCAAATGAGTTGGAACAACATTTCCAGCAGGAATATCTAAAGGCAAATCAAAAGTTGGGGCCGGGTTGTTGTATAATTCCTTAAAATGATTAACAAGAGCTTTAGAGATATCTTTAAATGAGGTGAAGATCCCATCATTCGTAGAAATTTCATTGATGCAATTTCTATTATGTCTACTTCTGATTTTGACATACAAAAAACCCAAGTCCTCTTCACCATGCGTGAGCCAACGAGCCTTAGCCCTTTGAGCTATCTAAGACGACCAATTCCTTTGAGCATCAGCAAGATCATCATTAACAACTTTTAAAGAGTTATTAAGATCCAAATCTGGAGGGTTAGATTGAATCTCAAGTAGGCACAAGTATTGTTTGTTTTTAAGCTCTTGGATAGCAGTGGATAGAAAAGAGGAAGAAGAAGCGGAAGAAGCCCATTTCATTAAAAGAAAGAATACATAAGAAAAAATAGATTGCTACCACAACTTACCAGTAGAAATCTAGAAGAACAAAACTGCATAAGCAAAACCTGCTGCAAAACAAAAGGAAAAACCTATTACATTTGATTACCCTATCAGCCTTAGCTGTAGAATTTTAAAAACAAAATTTGATCCCCAATACAAGTATACCAGATAACATGTATACAAAATTATATCAATAATTAAGCCTATAGAAGGAATTCCGCCAAAAAAAAAGAGAGCTCCCAAGCCTATCAAAACCTGACTCAGATTATACATATTATGGTACACGAAAATCCTGAAATCCCTGGTTGCTCGTAGACCATCCAAGGGATCCAGAGTGGGAGCTTCATCATTGTCCAGGTAAGACTTCAAAAAATGCTCGCAGCGACTGGATGAGTATAGGGACATAGCCAACATGGTAGCCGCAATCCATATTACAGAAGTTCCAAATAATCCATAGAGTTCTTCCATTTTGCTATTCTCTCTGAAATGTTCCTCTTAACATTAAGAATCAGGGAATTATGACAATTAAAAATGTGCTCAAATCTCCTGCCATTCCTCTCCTTCCATATGTGGTAGATAATGCAGCAGATGATAATTAAATAGAAGTTTTTAACTTTATTGTTCCCCTTGTAATTACCCTTAATCCATTCAAAAACCTGCAAAATGGTGGGCCTAAAAAGAAAAGTTTTCATTCCAGGTATAACCTCTGTAAGGACGTAAAAAGCATAATCACATTCGAAAAAAATGTTAGAGAGAGTTTCATTTAAATCATGACATAGACTGCAACCGACTGGAACCAAAATGTTACGTGAAATAAGAGCATCCGCGGTCTTGAGTCCTCCCACCAAAGACATCCAGACATAAACTGAATGTTTAATAATATTTCTGTTTGCCCATACCGATTTGTGCCAAGAACAGGTTTGTAAATCATAGTAATACTCCTCAATGTAATATTTGAATTTATATGAACTGCTATTTTTCCATTTAAGACAAATCTCACCTTCCACAATATTAAAACCAGCAACACGCTTTTTTTTTTAAATAACAAAAATAAAAATTAACTTGCTATGGGCTAACAAAAAATAAAGTTATAAATTTATAAAGTTCGAATCCCCTCATATACGGCACGATTTCTTAAGCGGAGAGAAAAGAACTATGGGTTTAAAAAAAAAAAAAACTATGGGTCATGAACTTGTGGAGCTGGATGCTGGTAGACTCGCCGAGAGACTAGTGGACACTGCCAAGCGCGTTACAAGCTAACGTGACAGCGGGTCGATACCCCGTTCCCAAAAATAAATAAATTATAATAATTAAATTCATTCAAAAAAATTATAATAATAAAGAGCTATTTGGATCAAATTTTATTTTTTTTTAATTTTATTCTACTTATGTTCTGAAATGAATTATATTTTATATTTTAAAAAAATCATTTTTGCTTATTTATATAATAGTAGGCTATAATGATCTTTCATTAATGACATGGTAGTAGCGACCACGATGGTAATTGTGGTTGTAGTTGATGGTGCTAATTATTTTTAAAAGCACTTAAATTTTTAAGAATTGTTTAGCTATATTTAAAAACAAATTAATTTATTTGTATAAAAAATAATAAATAGTTGCAAAAAACACTTTTTTATTAAAACAATAAAAATAAAATTTTAAAATCATAGTATTTAGAATAATTTACACTCTTTTTACTTCAAACCAAGCAGCTCATTATACATATAATTTTGCCCCTCTATTTTTGAACATTAAAACTTGTGCCGTCCAAAAAGATATATTCAATCTTCAACAAAATTCGTCGCATAAAATTATGATGTCAAGAAAATCATAAGACATAACTACTCCGGCTCAACAGATGTCAATGTGAACCTCTACTTAAAGCCATGAACCAGGTAAAAATTTCTGATGTGTAATTTAAACATTCCATGAAGTTAGTATGTCAATTGACGTAAAAATTATTTAAAATTTTAGTACTTGTTGCATCCTGGGACTTTTACAAAGATAGAGAATATATGGTCTAGCATCCCGTGTACTAAAATCTAGCACACACATAGATAAAAAAGAAAGGTGCAAGAGTCGTAAGAGATAATGATTTTAACGTGAAAATTTCTAAAAAGAGGAAAAATCGTGGGGTCTGACTAAACTAAAATGATTATACTAGTGTTTGTAGAGGATAGAAATGAAGTACTTCATCGAGGGAAGGCCTTGTCTCCATGTAGCAAAATATATATCATATAAAGCACATTATATTACGGAGTTGGAAGAATCCAATGATATGAGAGTTGTTCTTAAAAGAAGGTTGGCATTAGAAGAAATGGGAGAGAGAGGGAAAGGAGGAGGAGAGAGGAAGAAAAAGTTTTGATTTTGGTTGCTAATTCGTTTCGCCACTTTTACAAAAACTGCTTAGATCAATGTAGGGACCTTTTATCCTATTTATGTTTTTACATATTTCAATTTTAACCATTGAATTCTCCTAAAAACTGATTTTACTTCATTTTTTTTTTAATTTAAATAACTTCCATTGTGATACTTTTCATATATTGTAGTATGGAATATTTTGAATTATTTGGCTGGTTGATTTTAAGATTTATATTATTTTATTTAATTTGCTTATAATGTAATTTTAATATATAATAAATACATATTTTTAATGTCTACATTGAGAATGAATTATGTGATTGGGTAATAGTTGATCGATATTACTTTTATAATAAGGTGTGTATATAAAACAAATAAAGATTGATTGACCCGTTGGTTAAAGACTGACAGACATGTACATGATGGTGGCTTGACAGGCTTTTCATTGAATACATTATTTAGTGTTAACCTCTAGTGATTCATGTAATACAATGATACAGTGATTGGGAGTTATAAGGAGTTATTATTGTGATTGGGAGTTATAACGGACAAGAAGTAAAGACTTGTTTATTGAGCTAATAATTTATGATTATTGATATTATAAAACATTGCTTAAATAAAAAAAATTATTTGTTTAGTGTGATTACTAAAATACATGTTATTGCTTCATTGTTAATGTTATTATTCACTAATTTGCTTTAACTGTGCGAATTTACTATTATTGCATTTATTGATTGGTACTATTATTGGCTTTACCAATACCGACAATATCGTTGATATTGTACCAATATTATTACTAAATCAATGTTACTACTATTGTTATTCATACACTATATTGCTTATTGATTTATCGTACTACGTATGTAATATACTAAATAATGTAATAAGCATATGATTAAGATATATATATATATATATATATATATATATATATATATATATATATATATATATATATATATATATATTGATGTAGATTAGTTGGATAGTATGTGTACAGCCTTATATGATTATAATATATTGATATTGATGTCAACAGGCTTTATTGATGTTTTAGTTTAATCAATTTATATGATTTTTATACTAATTGATAGTACTAATATAATGAATATTTTATTAAACTGATTTACTGGTTTCCACAATATATTGCTTTACTATCTTTCGTACCATTATGTTTTGTTGTTTGCAGACTTTAATGTTACTGTTGTTGTGAGTAGGGGTATCAATATTTGACAAGACCCAAAAATCCGTCTTAAACCTGACTCAAAAATTTTAGGTTATGGTCAACCCAGACTCGAAATGGATCATGTTCAAGTTTAAAATTCAACTTGTTTCAAAAATTAGGTCGGGTTCGGGTTGACCCGAAATTGACCTGTTTTTTTTTTACTCGAAAAATTATTTTTGATGTGAAAAACCGAGATTGACCTGTTCTTGACATGAAAAGTGGATATTGACCCATATGACCTAAAAACTAGCAGATTTTTCACGGCCCAGGGTCATTCGGGTCATGTTGGGTTGACATGAATAGTGTCGGGTCAGTTTCGTACGGCCACCAACTGACGTCGGACTTCTACCCGAAGCCGAACCTCTGCTCGTCGCCACATTTCTACCCAACACTGGAATACTGCCTATTGTCAAACTTTCATCGGACATCTATCTGATGCTAGATTTCTCTCTATTGCTGGACTTTTACCAGACGCTATCCTTCTGACTTACGTCGCCCGCTGATTATAGTCCTTCCGACTTACGTCGCCTGCCGACTACAGTCCTTCAGACTTACGCGCCCGCCGACTACAGTCCTTCTGACCTCTGTCGCCCACCGACTACGGTCTTTCCGACTTACGTCGTCCACCGACTACAGTCTTTCAGACCAAAAAAACACATCAACAATGATGCTATGTATTCTCACCGTGTAATGTACTCTATATGATGTACATCAAGCTAAGGCCTTGCACAAAGGAAGGGCCTCATTTGTAATCAACTATAATACTAGTGGATTCATTTATACTGGGCAAGGCCCCGTGGGTTTTCCCCATTTTCTGGGGGTTTTTCACGTAAAAATCTTGGTGTCTCTAATGGATGACGCACCCTCTCTTTTTATCTGATTGCGTGCCGGATTTTCGTACAATGCTAAGACGTTAAACTTTATATTTCTCTACCACCGCGAATACTCCAGGATGCAACACACATATATATATATATATATATATATATATATATATATATATATATATATATATGATGTTGCTAAAACCCTTTATAATATCACCTCTACACAATGTGTATAATTCTGCTTGGAGGGGGGGGGGGGAGGCAATTGCCTAAAGACTTCTATAATAAAGAGTAAAAAAAGATAAAGGGGGACAAATTACTTAAAAATCATGAAATAAATGATTTTTTTTAATTATTTTTGTGGTGGGGGTTCAATTGCCCCCAGGCAGTTGAGGGTTCCGCCCCTATATATAGTTCAAATGATTTGAAGTATGAGAAGAAGTTCAGAAGTATGAGATTGATCAAGATTTTCTATGTTTATTATTATTTTATTTACTTATTTCTATTTTGTAATTATTCTTTTGTACTCATGACTAAAATATATATATTGTAATTCATGACTATTATATATGATTTTGAAGTCATATATATATATATATTGATATTTTTAATTCTAGAATTATTTGAGCTGATTATTATTGATAAATGAATTTAAAATTTAAATAGCTTTAGTATTGTCATTATAAAAAAAAATAAAAAAAGAATAATTCTTCCATTCAGGCAAGACGAAGTTGGCAAATAGTTGATCGCAGTTAGTCGAAGACATTGCTTGACGGAATCTATGGCGGAGAACAGAACGTGGACGGTGTCTTCCCCGCCTCCTCCACCTCCATCTTCGTCCTCCGACTCCTCAAGTGAACGGAAGATCCTCAGATTCATCCCCTTCCAGAGCTCCGCGGACGAGGGCTTTTGGAGGAGACTTTCCTCTCTCAAGCTCGATACTCTTGGGCTCGACCAGTCCCCAATCCCCATAACCGGCGAGTTTTTTTCGTTCCTTTCAGCTTGTGCTCTCTGTGTATTGATGTTGAACTTATTTCAAGACGTCTAACAATTTTGCTTCTCCAATTGATAGGTTTCTATGCGCCTTGTTCACATCCACAAGTGCCAAATCCATTAAAACTTATGGCAGAGTCCCTGCCGGATGATCCGCTTCAGTTGGTAATCGGTAACAGGAATAAATGCCCTGTGCCAGGAACTCTTTACAATACAAATACATTGGAGAGCTTCCATGCTCTTGATAAGGACGCTCTTCTGAAAATGGAAGCAAGGAAGGTTAAATCTTTGGATTTTTCAGTTTGAAGAAATGAATCTCTATGTTTACAGCTTTACGTTGCTTAAAAGGTTTTATTTTTGCTGCGTCTTGTGCCTACCCGTTTAACTGTAGCCCAATCTTTGACTGTCTCTTAGATTTTTGACGATATTATAAGCGGGAAAGCAGATGAGGATTGTGCAGTGCTTTCAAGGTTCCTCCTTATCTCATTTGCTGATTTGAAGAAGTGGACCTTCCGTCATTGGTTTGCATTTCCTGCTTTGTCGCTTGAACCTCCAGCAACCTTAGTTAATATACAACCAGCTTCAAAGGTGTTCAGTTCAGAAGAGGTATTCGTATTATGGGTGTAAAATTCATCATGTGCTCAGCTTCTTATTTTTGCAGAGTTTCTAATGCCATTGTTATTCTCATGATAGGCTAAATCTTTATCAAGGGCATGTAATGAATGGCGTAATTCAAACATGACAGCAGGTTGATCTTGCATTTTATCTGTGAGGGTGCTTTTCAATGTTCTTCATTTGGTAATTCAATTCTCATTAATGTGGATGGTATATTGTTTGCCAAACTGTAGGTGTGCCATTCTTTTTTATTGTTATAGCATCAAATGCACAAGTTACTATTCGACCACTGAAGGATTGGGAAGCATTCCATGGTGATGGTGAAAAGGTATATTCATGGAACAATCTAAATTAACGGCTATTCTGCACTATGATATGGACCTTTCAATCTGACTTACATCTAGTTATTATAAATTCTAGTTGTGCATTACTTATTGAGACAGCTATGCATATAAGATTTGTTTTTTACCTAAGATTGATTTGGAGTGACAATAAATCTTTGGCTCAAACTGTTTTTTGCATGTCAGCTGCTCTTCGGTTTCTATGATCCTTGTAATCTTCCTAGTAATCCAGGCTGGCCTCTTCGCAACTTCCTTGCATTCATTTGTTTGCGGTGGAAGATAGAAAATATTCAGTTTTTGTGCTATCGGGAGAGGCGTGGTTTGGCTGATTTGGAATTATCCCTCGTCGGAGAAGCAGTAGTTTTGCTGCCACAAGGTAAATCATCAGTTTACAGTAAATTGCCATTCATATGAACTGAAATATGCCCAATTTATCCAATGTGATTTCCCCCCAACTTAATATCATTTTGATAGATTGGAGGAGTCCTTGTTGTGTTCCTAAAGCTGTAGGATGGGAACTTAAACCTAAGCTGATGAACCTGGCGGCATCCATGGATCCAAAGAGGTTGTATGATTAATAGTTCGATCTTTTAATTACAATAAGCGCCAAAGTATTTTGGTGACACATGTACCCATTTAAAAATGTTCATAATTTTGCTGTCTCTGCAGGTTAGCTGTCTCTGCAGCGGATCTGAATTTAAAGCTTATGCGATGGCGAACCCTTCCATCTCTAGACATTAATATCTTGTCCTCTGTTAAGTGTCTACTTCTTGGTGCCGGTACACTAGGGTGCCAAGTTGCTCGCATGCTGATGGTTTGTCACAAAAGATTCTCTTCTCTTACATATAATGTTATAAATTGCCATCCTTTATTCTCTTTGTCAATGGTTACAAATCTATCTTCAGGCTTGGGGTATTAGGAGGATAACTTTGCTTGATAGTGGGCGTGTAGCTATGTCCAATCCTGTAAGACAGTCTCTGTATACATTTTTGGATTGCCTAGATGGTGGTGAGTTAAAAGCTGTTGCAGCAGCTAAAAGTCTGAAGAGGATTTTTCCAGCTGTGGTGAGGTTCATTTGCCTCTTATTTTCTTCTTAAAACAAGACATATATTGCAACCACTGATTAATTATTGCGTTGTAGGAAGCTGAAAGTATTAATTTAGCAATTCCAATGCCAGGGCACCCAGTGCCTGCTCAAGAAGCAGATAATGTGCTTAAAGATTGTGAGCTTCTTCAAAGTTTGATTGCTTCCCATGATGTCGTGTTCTTATTGACTGACACTAGGGAAAGCAGATGGCTTCCAACACTTATTTGTGCAAATGAAAGCAAGGTGAATCTACTGACTTAAAAGTATTCTCATTTCTGAGATCTGATGCGCAGATGATGGATTCTCTTTCTGGGGAAAGATCCTACAGCTTTCTTTTCATATGAATTTATACTAAGGTTTTCTGCCACCTTTGCTTTGAATTGCCTAAAATGATATTCTCTTTGTAGCAAAGTTACTATGAAATATGCTTAAATAATTATTTGCTAACAATTGTTGAATCTACAGGGAATTATGCTTTTCACAAATGTTTTCTTCTCCTTTCAACTGTAGTTGATGTGTATGGTTATTTACCTACACAAGGTTTTTAGGTCACCTGCTTTCTTGATTCAGTTGATTGCAATCCATAGAAATCATGTGTATGGCTATTTATGGCCAGCTATTCTCTAGACTGCAATTACTTATGGTAATGTTGAAATTCTGCCTGAATTGCTGATGTAGATCAGGTATATGAATGATGCACCTGTTAAGCATTTAAACATACTTTCATGAGAATTTTGCAATGGATTTGTTCGGTTAAGTAAAGAAACGTCAAGGCCTAGTAGTCCTTTAAATCTCTTGTATGCTAAGCCTTAAAAAGCATTTTAACTTAAAACAGGGAACTTATTGATAGTTTTACTGTGGCATTTATATCACATAATAGCTGGGATTTTTTAGAACTAGATGATTGATCGACATATATGTTGGGGTTGTTAATCAGTACAATGATGCACTATTAATAGAGTTGTATCTAGACTGCCAAAACTCAAATGCGGAGGCTTCACCAACTGCATGTATGCGTGCTACAATGCAAAACACAAATGTGATCAAGACACAATCAAGAGACACTCAAATGCTGTGCTACAATATAAAACTCAAATGCGGAATGTATGCTGTGCTACAATGCAAAACACAAAAGAGATCAAGAAACACACAATCAAGAGACAAAACTATTTATGTTATTTAGCTTCAACCTATGTCCATTGGAAGGAGAGAGAATCCAACTTATTACAAATGCAGAGGCCATAAATTAACAATGGAGCACTCCCTACCCCTTTCTAAATTCCAAATACAATTTGCACATAACAAAATAGCCTAATTAGAATCTCTGGCATGAAGGATTATCTCCCACCAAGATCTGAAATCCAAGATGCAGAGACCATAAACATGTTAGTTACAATGAAGGAGGACTTCCTACCCCTTTCTAAATTCCAAACATATTTGCTCATAATAAAGAAGCCTAAATAAAATCTCTGATATGAAAAATTATCTCCTACCAAGATCTGACATCCAAGATGATGCTAATAATAACCCTAGTTGATGCCACTTATCCATGCTAAACTTGTTCAATTGTTTTCAAGAGAGAATCCAAACTGAGAGATCTATACTCCATGAAATCTTAGCTAAGATGGTAACCTTTGCTTCTTCAATCGCATGGGAAATGCTTAGGAAAGAAATTATATCGTGAAAACCTCCAAGGATTGTGATAGGAAATACTTGAGTTCTCAAGTATTTCTAACCCAAATCAGTAAATATACAGCAGCCAACTGCTGTCCACAGCAGCAAAACAGCAGGAATTCGGTGAAAACGCAGCAGGAAATAGGGGAAAACAGGAGAAAAACACAAGATATTACTTGTATTTCACTAGAAATCAAAGAAAGCAGCAAAGATACAGAATGTTCTTCAATCCGAGAGGAAGAACAACTCTCCACGATCTCCGGCAAAGCCAAGAGCCCAAAGCAAACCTTAGATCTCAAAGAGAAAACTCAAATTCAAGATGAGGAGCCAATCCCCCCAAAAACTCCTAATTATACAAATTAATCATAAAGGACAATAATGGACTTCCTAAAACAGCCTCTCATTCAAAAATTTTCCCTCCCCCCATGCGTTTAGCCACTGTTTGCCCCCCCCCCCCCCCCGACTCCCGCTCCTCCGCGCGTTCCGTCTGGTTCCGCCTGACTTTGGTTCGTCGGGTGTAGAACCAGACCGGTCCAGCTGGGACCGGTCCAGGCGTAACAGATTGGTTTGCAAACCCTAGTAGAGATTTCTTCACATATAGCCGTTATGCATGCAATCCCTAGTAAAAGGGAACAAATCTATAGGTAGATTAGATCCCAAGGAATATTCAAGCACTATTCCCAAGATGAGATTTTTCTTCTTGTACGTGTAATGTGTTAGACCGGTCCAACCGGTCTGACTGGACCGGTTCACGCGTAAGAAGGCGGAACCATCCGCCTCTTGTACGCGATTTCAGATGCCGAATGCACGCCCAAATCAGCTGTAGCCTTTTAGGAACGATTTTTGAGGGTTTTGAGAGGGAAATTTGAATTTAGGGACTGTTTAGGGATTTCCTTTTGATTTGTATGCATTAAATACTTTGGTTTCCTAGGATTAGGGCATCTGAAATTTGGCTGAAATTTGAGATATCTTAGATTTAGGTTTTCTTTGGGCTCTAGCGGCGTCTAGAGATTTGGGAGAGATCGATCCTCCTCTCGAATTGAGGATCAAGTGTATATTGCTATTTTCCGTGTTCCTTTCATCAAATAATACCAATTATCTACTTTTTTTTCATGGTTTTGTGCGGACTTTTGTGAAGAATTCTCGCTGTTTTTCGGAGATTGATAGGGAATACTTGAGATCTACAAGTGTTTCCTATCACAATGCAAATTAGTGGCAAAACATGGATCTCCTTAGCGACTTCTTTTAAAGTTAAGTAAGCTCCCAAAAGTCTAGAAGCACTAAGCACTGTGATCCAAAACACATGTTATAAGTAACGCTAAAAGTGTATTTTCTATAACTTTTTTTAGCTCCTAACTCTGAATGTAATAATGGTACGAACTAGCACTAAGAGAAACTATGCAATACAAATATGTTTTATTTGATCAATTATTGAATTCTTGCCATCATCTCATTTCGGATTTAGTTTCAGATTTTTTCTTCCAATCAGGAAGGTAACATTTTTTCTCTTTTCCCCAAAATATGATACTCCTACATAAATCACAACTGCTCATTAGCTGTTTCTTTGAAGACTTTCAAACATAATTGGTTCATTGAAATAACCATGGTTCTTCAAAGCCCAGATCAATTGGACTTCTTAATCTATCATTTCATTACCATTATACTTTGTTTAACCATGCGTTGATAATAGTTATTAGGGAGGGAACCAAAGGGAATTTAAATTGGCCTTGATACACTAATAGTCAAGTCATTTTTAACCAAAAAGTTTATGCCAACTTGATATTTCTGCACTAATTTGTTTACATCTATTCTACTTCGAACTACAACCAATATCCTCAAATGCCCTAGTAATTTTCTTCTCACGCGAGAGCTTTTTACATTGGCTAACACTTCACAAATTGAATCACATCAAAGATTATGCACTAAAATCCATGCAACCTTGTGGATTTGTTGTGGGAGTCATCAATCTAGAATTCTGATTGATCATGTTACGAGATTGTCAGGACCCATTAGAGCCACAAACCACATGAACCATTTGATCCCAACTAAGCATTAACTTTAATAGCAATTTGTATAACGAAAACACCAAAACTCATATATGAAAGCATCAACATGATAAAGCATGATGCATAGAACACAAGAGATCAAGAAATGCACAAACAAGAAACACTAAATTTTACATTATTAAGCTTCAACTAAAATTACATCTAGCTTGAACCAAGCCCAAGTCCATAGAAGATGAGAGGATCCAATCTACTAGAAATATAAAAGCTACAAATGTTGAATAATAAATGAAGGAATGCTCAACAGACTTTCTAAAATTCTACATGCAATAGGGAATTGTTTTTATATTTTAAAATAATATTGAAACAAATTTTCATATGACAGTGGAAATTATCACAAAGGATCTCATCACATAAAACTAAGAAAGCAACTAGATGTTGAACCATAGTGAAAAGGACCCATTAGGGCTGCACTCATGTAGATAAGAGCAATATGGCAGCATCCAATGATGGGATTGTTCATCAAGCGTTTTAATGCTCAATAGAATAACTTTTTTTGTTTTGTTTTGCGGGCTAGCATAACTGATGAGGAAATCAGATTTCGCCACGTGTACCATCGTTGGAGACGCAGATCGACGGCTACGATCCAGAGCCTTTATTTTTGATTTATTTTGTATTTTATTTATTCTCGTATTTTATTTTCCTAGTTTGCCCCTGTGGGTATTTAGTCGCTTGTGTAGCCCTGAGGGCATTTGTGTCTTTTAGCTTTGTCTTATCTTGGCCTATTTAAAGGAGGCCTCATGCATTATAAGAGATGATGAATTATTGAATGAAAAAAAAGTTTGTTCTTATTTGATCTCTTAGTGAGTTCATGAGAGGAGAAGCCCGAGGAGTGTGATTTGCAATACCCGTCAATCTTGGTGGATTCCAAGGTTCGCGGTTCTCTTATCTTTCTTTTCTTTTATTTTTCCTTGCATCAAATTCCCTCCCCAAACTTCCCACCCGCCGGCCTCAATCCCCACAAAGTCTTTCTTAGTAATTTTCCCTAACCCGAGCCCCTCCCCTTGCCGTCGGCCTCCTTGGGCCGCCGAAGCTGCCGACCATCACCCACCTGATTGCTGACCTCCCTCCCATGGCCTCCCCTCTCCACCCACCTAGCCGCCGGCCCACCTCCCAAGCCCCAAATTTGAAATTCAAAATTCAAATATTTCTTTACTCACCTTCCTAAAATAAAATTGGTCATATTGGAAATTTTCTTATTGCGAATTCAACTTAAAATTTGAATTCAAATAGTTTCCTATTGTCTAAATCTATGATAGGAAACCTCTCTCTTGACTTAAAATATGATTTAAATTTCAGATTTTGTTGTTACTCCTTAATTAACTATTTGGGGCCCACTCACTTAAATCAAATCCCTCTCCATCTCTCAAATCATTATGATGATTTTAATCGTCATAATGATCCACTAAATTGGCTCTTGCACTAAAGAGAGGAGTTAGAGAATTTTAAAATTCAAATTTTGAAATTAAAAAAAAAATTTCTTTATTTGCAAAATCCAAATAAGGAAAGTTTTCAATTTTGAATCCGATATAAATTTTAATTTAGAGAGGACTCATTATTTTCCCTCCTAATTGGCCAAACTTGTTTGGAAAGAGCTCAACTCCCCACAATTCACTCTCCCCTCTCTCTTCATGCCGCCGGCCCAACATGGGCTTTGCCCCATTAAATCCCATTAAAGCCCCCTCTCTCTAATTACTTTGAATTCAAAATTCAAATTAGTTTCCCTCCTATTTTACTCAAATCCTGAAGTTATTTTCAGATTTGGGATAAAATTTCTTTTCCTCTCCCGGATCTAACCTAATTCCCCCATCCAAGCTGCCCCCTCTTCTCCACCTTTGGCCGCCCATTCTCTTGTGTCTCTCCTCTCGTGAAACTCCAAGTTGCTCATGATAATTGAATCCAAGAGAAGAAGACGATCCCCTCTCCGAATCTCATCATTGCTACATGGCCGATCCTGAAGTTGATCAAGACTTCGCTTACAACACCCAAGGAGAGATCGACATCTTCCTCTTTCCCTTCTACGAGCCGGATTGGGAGTACGACGGCACTGTGGAACGTTATGTCAATCGCATCGTTTATTGTCTCGCCAAGACTATCAAGCTTCAACGACCAAGAATTCCGTGGACTCTTGTCGGACGACTGCTCAGTTCCCCAACTCCGGCTTCTTCACCGGCTACTAGTCCCCTCGGCTTTACTTGTTTGATAGTGGCATCCTTAAGTGTGCTTGCAATTCTCCTCCGCTAGCCTCGACTTTCAAGAGATTGAGTGAAGGACCTCTAGGTGAATGATCTAGATTTTAAACTTGAAGCTTTTGTTACATTTGCTATTTGCATTACCTACTAGTCATGGGTTGTTATTTTGCAAGTCCTACTAATCTCAAATTGTAACCTATTGCTATTACTTAATCTTTCAATGCCATATTCTTAAACCTTGACTTGAGCAAACAAAGAGTTAATTGGTAGCAAGCAAAGTTCATCACTTCTATTAATATCTTAATTGCAATTCTTATTTATCGCATTTAGTTTCACATCAATAACATTAACATCTAAACTATGCTTATTAACATGTGTGGTAATTTCTTTTACAGGTTGCAATAACTGCAGCCTTGGGATTTGACAGTTACCTTGTCATGCGTCATGGTTCTGGTCCTAGGCCTGTTTCCTCTGACATGCTGGATGCTACTTGCAATGCAAGTGACAAAACTGGAGATGTTAATGCCATTGCCACACAAATGCACAAACTGTCAACCAAAAATGAGGATAGAGGACAGCGTCTTGGGTGTTACTTTTGCAATGATGTTGTTGCTCCTATAGATGTACTAGTTTTAGAAATATAGCTTAGCACAATTTTTTTTATCATGTTTTAATCCCCCATCTTTAATTGTTTTACTGAATTGAAACTAAGTGCATTTCTTTTTTCAGTCGACTTCCAACCGGACATTGGATCAGCAGTGTACAGTCACACGACCTGGACTGGCACCTATTGCCTCTTCCCTTGCAGTAGAATTGCTAGTGGGGATTTTACATCATCCTAAAGGGTAAATCAGAGTTATTTGCAATATTAATCCTCCCCGTCCCCACTTTATTTTTTTTTCACCCTCCTGATCCTGAGTTTCTTATCTTCAAATTGAACATATTTGCAGTTTTGCACTCTGTTGATTGACCACTTGGTTCAATATATTCCCAATTTCTTTGTGATAGGTTTTCTAAGAATTTCACCCTTATTAAAGTTTATAAACCCTAGCGTTACTTCAAATCTCTATTAAAGTTTATATCTTTGTGTGATGCATCTAATGAAATCATTAATGCTGTTTATGATCACTTAAAAAGGAAAATTAAACATAATGGATGGATATTTACAATGAATATGATTTCTTGTAGTTTTGTGGAAAATGGAAATGAGAGATAAAGGGGAATCTTATTAAACTTCTTGCGGGTGTTAGTTGTAAGAGACCCATTGTTGATGTATGCTTGAATACTGGATGATTTTGAGCAGTTTGACACTATCTTGTACTGTGGGGGGGGGGGGGGGGGGGGGGGGTGGGGGGGGGAGGGCGGGGGGGGAGGGGGGGGTGGGGGGAGGGGGGGGGGGGAGGGGGGGGGGGGGGGTGGGAGGGGGTGGCACTCTAATATTGTTGCTTTCCTTTAAGGGAATTTGAGGGAAATAATTAGTAATTATACCTAAATTGCTGCAAAACAGTAAGAATGAGATTTAGTTTTCATTTCATTTACGCTCCCCTCTGTACACTTCAAATCAAACATATCTTGAGAATTTTGTGTGACTGAACCTTTTACGGCAACAATTAATTCATGTGTCCCTTTCATCATAAAGCTTGTAATTGCTTTGTTGTTTCCTTTGTTCTTTTATGAAGGGTATGGCATGCCCATTTTGCCTAAAGTGCTAAGCTCATCTGTTGGTTTGATATTTGCAGGATAAATGCTCCAGGGGAGATTTCTAGCTCCATTGTAGGCAGTAGTGATAGGCCTCTTGGCATATTACCTCATCAAATCCGAGGCTCTCTTCCTCAATTTTCTCAGCTAACGCTCTTAGGCTACTCATCAAAAAGCTGTACTGCCTGCAGTGATGCTGTTAGTTCGTCCTTCCTAATATCTTTGATTATTAACTAGTGTATTATTTGTGCATTAGGAATTATCTAGGATCTTAAGTAGGATTTCTATTCTTTCAACTTCTTTCTTCTGTCTATCTTTTTTTATGTTCTAATCCAAACAACTGCCCAAATTTGGCTAGATGCGGGCAATATATGCTACATCTTTGTCAGTTCGTGTTAACTGCAATTACTATTAATTTCTCTCTCCAAATTATTAAGAGAGAGCAGTTTCCAAGGATTATAAACAGGCTGTTAAAAAGTAATTTAATTTCCTTTCATATTATTTTTCTTTATAGGCACCACTTTGCCGCTATATTATAGTTTCTTATGCTTTCTTGGTTTAAAATGCATGCTAGTTTTCAAATGTAAATTGTGTTACTATTATAAAGTTTTGACTTTTCTCATATAAATTATGATTGCTTGTGTTTTTTTCCCTTGCTTAGCTCTATAGGATTTGATTTCCAAATTAATGCCTATTTATTCTTTCCTTTGTTAGACCGGTCCAGGAGGGACCGACTCTATTACAGAAGTCGAATCTGTCCGCCTCCCTGGGTTCCGTCTTCGATCCATGCGGGTCTAGCAGCCTTGTTTAGGAAGAAATTAAGGTGGTTTAGCAAGGAAAATTCAGAGGGGCTGTTTAGAGATTTCCTTTAGGATTGTATATTTTAAGTAGAATGTTTTCCTAGGGTTAGGATATTGGGTATTTTTCTGAATTGAGTTTATTTTTCGCTGTTTTGGGCTCCAGCGACTTCTAGAGATTTGGGAGAGCCGGATCTTCCTCTCGAGTTGAAGATCCATTGTATTTTGTGTGTTTTCTTTCATTTTTTCATTTGCTATCAATACAATCGTTCCTCGCATTTGTTTCCACTTCGTTCTTTGTATTTCTGGTTTTGTACTTCGTTGAAATTCAATTTCAGCCACGATTCCATTGTGGTTTACGAGGTTTCCTATCATCCTTCCTTCTGTGCTAGAGGCCAGGGTTGTAGGTTTTGTTTAATATTTTGAAAGATGCTAGTAAAATATTTAGAACGAGCTTATTCAATTTCTGAAGGGCTAAATATTAATTTTTAACCCGTATACAGTATTTGTAACTATATAATTTTCAGTTATTCTAATGGCAGCATTTTATGCTAATGTAAACAAATGAGCAACTATGGCAAAGTTGTAGTGCTAGTGCTACTTCAATCACAACTTTTACGTGGACCTTTATGCAATATCTGGATTGGACATGTTCATGGTTTCTACAGCATGCTGAGGTTTTATCATTGGTTTGTTTCAGGTGGTTTCAGAGTTTAGAAGGAAGGGAATGGAGTTTGTTTTGCAAGCTATCAATCAGCCCAGCTACCTAGAGGATCTCACTGGCTTAACTGAGCTCATGGAATCAGTGAATTCATTCAGAGTGGACTGGGATGAAGATGATTCTGATGCTAATGTAGATGACTGAGGTAACACTTGTAAATGATGCATTATATTATGATCATGCTGCTAAACAGTATTTAGTCACAGGATACAATTATTTAGCACTTTCTTACTGACTACCCTTTTAATTGTGATATTCAAAGAAAAAAATGTAAAGAAGAAAATATCTGATTACTTAATGCAGATGCTAATTCTCATTGTTCTCTCACTACATTTTTTGTCTTCTTTTCATTTTTTATAGCTTTTTTAAGTAGGTTACACCGTTACAGCTTGTATTTGTGGTTATCGTAATACGTAGTTGAGGGTAAAAATGTTTTTAATTTCTTTCTCTGGGCTCAGGTTTGTCTTTCTACGGTAGCAAGGAACTAGTGATACAATTGCGCAACATTTTAGCATGCATTCCTGCCACCAAATGCGCAGCTGGTCTCTGCGTACATTATGATTGTTTGCTGCTGAATGCTCCATTTTGTGATACAAAATTGGAACAAAATCAGTTAAGCAAGACTTCCTCATGTGGAATTACTCCGCCTTGCAAAATGTGAAGTTACGGTCCAACTACCGTTCATATTAAGCAATTTAAATAAATAAATAAATATAAATATATATATATATATATATATATATATATATATATATTCACTGACTGCAAAATTTGACCGGTTTCACACCACATATTAACATGATACACATCATGATCTGCGTGCTTTGATTAGCTTTCATACTGCAATAGTCCTTGAAGAGCTGCTGGTTTTAATCCTCCTATATGGCTATATCATATTTGCTTTTTCATAGAAGCACAACGTGGGGTCATATATTACTAGCATGTGTAGAACCGCAAATGCGTTATAAATGTTAAGTTTTATATGAATTTTCCAACACAAATTTGAGAAATATTCTCCTATCTAATGTATTGGATCATGGAAGAATCAGATCTCCTAGAAGGAACTCCCAATCTAAGGAACAAACTAAGCTTAAAGCTTTCAAAAGGAATATATATTCGTCAATGATCTTTCCTACTACAATACTTACATATTTATAAGCTAATAAGGGCATTCTAGAAGCTAGCTATAACAAACTTAGACAAGCTATTCATAAAGAAAACATTAGCTATGATGTTCCACATCATACTCTCCTTGCATCAAAAGTGCTTGACTCCATCGAGATGGTAGTAATCAGCGCGTCATCAAGTGGGAGATAGATATAAAACTCATAAGCAGATCCCTGGATCAAAGATTCTATGCCTCTCAACAAAAACACCATTTTTTCCGATAAATTTTCTTGTTAGGTTAGAAGCATTTCCATTATCTTCATATTGAGAAGGTGAACTGGAAACGGCTTCATTATCTGACTTCATGCCTTCTCCTCGTTTAGAAGAATCAGAAGAAACATCACTACTAGGTGCAGAAAACGAGGAAGCCATGGAGCCAATAGGTGAAGAAGTGCTTTGAACATCATTGCTGGCTACACTGGAATAAAAACCAAATGCTGAATTCTTAGCCTGCAAAAAACCTTTAACCCTTCTACTTACTTCTATAGCTTCATATTGCCTTCCAAGCTTTCCTTTGTTAGCTACCGGATCATCAAACAAGTCATCTACTTCATTCTCACACATCCCGATATGTTGATTTGTGAGATCACCATTCTTCCTTCATACAAATAACTTAGAGGATAATAATGGGCTTTCATCAACAAGGAATCCCTTATCAGAATTAAACTCATCCCCACGAAGTGAAGGCAAAGAAGCATTCTTTCTAAAAATACCATTGCAACATAATTAGTTCTCACAAAGTATCATTTCTGATAATAATTTATGAGACCATACCTTATCAGGATGAAGAATTTCATCCATTGTAATGTAAACTAGTGTTTCATCTCTTGCCCTTTCTTTAGTGTCTTCAAAATAAGCTACAAGTGATGCAGTGACGGAGACCAGCTGATTCACCGTTTGCTGAATTTCTGCATTTGTAGCTGATGCGGACCGCCGCCGACCGGCAGAGGAGGAGCCGTGCGGGCCGCCGCCGACCGGCAGAGGAAGAGCTGGCGACCCCGGAGCACGCGGCATCGGCCGGGAAGGAGACCGCGCGGGCCGATCCGCCGAAGGAGACGCGGGCGCGGGGCTTGACGCGAAGCGGAGCGGGGGGGTCGGCTTGAGCGGAACCGGTCCATTTCTGGACCAGTTTGGCTCGGGTCAGGCCTGAGCTGGGCGGTTCAGCTTGGGCAGCCCACTAGTGGGTTTGGTTTGGTCTTTTGCTTGCTATAAGTAGGGATTAAGGGGGGATTTCTAGGGTTATGCAAGAATTGAGTTTTCTCTTAGCCACCTTAGTTCATTTCTCTAAGTTTTCTAGGGTTTGTAGTGGGAGACCTTGTCCTTCTCGAAGTGGACAAATTTTATCTTGTTTCTTTTGGATTTCTAATGCAAAGGTTCTTGTTGTTCTTCCTCTCATTCCTCTTGTGTTTATTTTTCTTGGATTTGGTGGAGAAATCTTTTCTTTGAAGGAGCATTAGGGCAAATCCAAACTTGGGAAACCTAGAGCGTATCAGTAGCCAAATGGGCATTCATCTAAACGTTTGAAGTGCATTTAGATGATTCAAATTTGCCATTGATGGTTGTATCCAAGAAATTTAAATACCTGCTGTGATCTACTTCTCTTGATCTTACATCATCATCAATTCTCAAATTTCCACTTATGTGTCTACTTTCTAGAACTAATACGGCAACGTTAGAGGCTAAATTAGCTTTTGTTTTATGAATATCGGTAGAATTAGGCTTTAGAACCATAATTCTTGTGGGTTTACATCTATTTTCAACCTTGGGAATATACAAGTTAGAGCTACAGCCGCTTCATCAAAGTTTCTTTTGATCTTTTCACCACATGCGCATTTGTTTTTGTTCATAGATTTGTTCTGATTTGAATCAAATGTGTGGTTGGCTTCAAAATAGCAATGCACTTGGTCTCCGGAGCATCTTTGAATTGATGATTTTCTACTATTCTTGTTCCAACTTTAGAGTCATCACTGAGAATCATTTTCTACAATTGTTGTTGTGGTTTCAGCTCAGTAAGTAGCTCAGAGTAACCAGAGGATGACTCGATGTCATTGTCAGTAGGTAAAGGAGGGTCTTCTTCAAGAGCGAAGGCAGAGACAAAACCGGTGGTAGGAAAGAAGAAAGCAGGGTTTGGTGTGTCATCACTGGAGCTAAGTGGTAGTAGAAATGGGAGCAGAGTGGTGGGGGTGGAATCGTGCCAGAGCAGGGCCGGTTGCGTGAGCGTGCTGGAGGGGCAGACGATCGAAGGCATCGATATGTTTGCGGGAGTGGGCTGGTGCTGCTCATTTTCTGAAGGCTGAAGCTTGGTTTGATCAAAGAATGTCTCGGCAGAGAGTCCAAATCGGGTATAGGAGAGGTTGGAGCCACAGTGAATGTGCTTGAATGGGAGGTCCAAGTTGCCGGTTGTTCCTGCTAATAATCGGCATTTCTCTTGCACTCTTATGAAACTAAAACCTTGAACGATTTTTGATTTCCTGCAAACAAATTCTGTTTTGTTCCTCCTCCCCGTCGTCGGTGCCATCAGAAGTAACCTCCGTAGGCTTCTTTCCCTATACGGCGCTGATGATGGCATTGAAGACATGCCAGTTCGTCTCTCCTTCATGTGGTCTTCTCCATCCTCTATTGAATCTTTCCTTTGCTCTTCCTCAACAGTGGAATGAAAAGCTCTTCTCGCCACTGATATGGTTGCCGACGCAGCTTCCCCTTTGTTCTCAAGAACAACTGAATTGCTGCCATTTGATTTTTCCAACACCACACCATGAGCTTCCTGGTAAGCAAAATCAACTGGAAGTTGCTCAGGCTGATCACAGTTATGATCGCGATGCAAAGCGGAGGAGAAATCGAAATGATCGACGACACGAGACACTGAGTGTGTGGATGAATCCGGTCAGGAAATCGCGTGTTGGAGCTGAGGCATGTCGCAGATGATGGCTATGGGATGGTTGTTGACTGCGTGGTTGGGCGGAGGATCTCGCCATCGAAGTGGAAGTTGGAGCGGAGGGTAATCGTGGACAACAGTGAGTTGATTGCGAATCTATTTGAGATTGCATGAGAAAGTGGAGGGAAGGAGCAAGACGAAGACGTCGGTAACCAACATTCATATTCCTTTATGGAACAAAGTAATTTGTCTATTCAATCAAGTGATGCATTCACTTGAGCTACATAAAAGGTTTCATGGCTTCGATCATCATCGTCAGCCTACCTTCTTTGGCATCGATCGTCATCGACTACCAATCTTCTTCGGCTTCGAACGTCGTCAATAGCCCATTTTCTTTGTCATTCCTCACAAGCTGCAGGCTCTGATACCAATTAAAGTAGTGAATCGACGGAATAATCGGATCTGCTAGAAGGAACTCCCAATCATGAAACAAACTAAGCTTAAAGTTTCAAAAGGCATATATATTCATCAATGATCTTTCCTATTACAATGCTTGCATATTTATAAGCTAATAAAAATATTCTAGAAGCTAGTAGTAACAAACTTAGACAAACTATTCCTATGAAAAATATTAGCTATGATGTTTCACATCACTATTACAGAAGCCCCTAGTGAATGATAAAATGCGGTCATGCTGTCAATGGATGACATGTGTTGGGAAGGCGTTTTGGGTGAGAGATTTAGTCATCATGTAGTGATACTTCTTGTAGGATTCGGATGAAGAGATGAAATATTACAGAGAAAGGGGGGAAGGAAAGAAATATGAAGTTGTACAGACAAAAGGAATTTTAAATGGTTTATTTTGCATCGACTAAAACAAGAGATGAGTGTAATATAGAGTCCAATCTCAACTAGATGTGCAGCCCCAAAATGGTCTTATGAGAAGCTATTTGTATGAATTCATGTATTGATAGGAACCTTGATGATTGCGACCAGTGAACATATGTCGATTAGAGTTGGGCATTTTAGAGATGTGTGGGACATATGGCACCCTCATGTTTAGTGAGGGTAAATTTGTGATAGTTTTTTTTTGTAGTTTTGCTTTCTAAATGGTAGTCACAAATTTGTTTGGCTAAAACTTTCTTGTCACTTTTAACAATTTTTTGGGCGAGAAGCTGCTTTTTGCAATCATATTTGTTAGGATGTGGCAGTTGTAAGAAAGCTGTTGCACGACTTTTTTAGAGGAAAAAAGTCTATAATACATTTAACAGCTTTTAAAGAGCATGTTTGCTGCATCTGCTGCTTGATTCCTTTGGACCATCCTCAGAAATGATTCCTGCATATGCTGCTTGACCGATGGTGCTCGAACCAGCTCCTAAACGTATCAATGAATTCCTTCTAGGAAATCTTCGCATTTGGTCTACCTTGAAATTTCTCCTTCTGTTGGCCAAACAACCAGTGCTCATTTTCTCCATCCAACAGGAACACAACTAATGGTACCTTCCTACATTCAAGACATTGCATGCTATCGAACAACTTCTTAACCTCATTAGCTAATCTTCAACTGCATGAGGTTCTACTACACCCTAAAAATGAGAAGGCTTCAACCTAAAAAATAACTACAAGTGTTTATCCACTTCATCTCCCCTGACTCGAGCCATCTTACTCTAAGCTTCTCCTATAAGCTGAGCTGCTAAGCTAGCAAATTGCTTCATAAAGTCAGAAGTTATTATCCCCACAATACACTGAACTATTGCAGCTTGACTAGAACTCGATTTATTGGCTGGTTCTTGATCTTTGGGGTTCATGATATAGCAATACTTATATCTAAAACGTGAATAAGGGGATTCAATCACATGTATAACATAGATACAAATAGGAAAATAATACTAGATTATCATTGACTCCTTTCTTATATCTACATATCATTTCCTATGGCTCTAGTAATGATTCAATTCTTCTAAATCATTTCTCTGATACCACTCAGTTACACCCCACAATGTAATGAAAAAATTAAATCTAAAACCTAATCACCTTAGCCATAACATCACTTAACCATAGCCGACTAGATAATCCAAATTAATTGAAATACATAAAGATTTTCAAAAGAATCATATACAAATAATCTAGTCAAAGTCATTCTAAAAGATCTCACAGTAGAGCTAAAAACCTGACGGTCCTCATCTCACCATCTTCTACTTAGCTAGACTTTTCCCTTTTTTTGAAATTTCATAGAATATACAGAGTAAGCAATTCATATGCTCAGTAGACTATCCCAACTCCCATAACAGAAATCAATTAACCTTTACATTATTTAAGTATAAGAGTTATAACACCTGATAATGGTTATCGTTACAATAGAAATTTACTTCAATGTTTTTTCAGTAACATTTATGTCTCAAAGTATTAATGTTTTGTAACACTATATCAGAAGGGTAAGGTAATATGAGTGACATATAATGCTTCATAATTTATACTAACATTAGAACTGTAGTTTTATACAAAATTTAGATATTGCGTGAACTTATTCATCAGAATCTGAAATAGAAGTACATCAAAAATAGGAGTTTCAAACAGAAGATTTAACATGTATTACTTATTTACTTATTTGCATAGTACATGCATGTATAAAATGCACATGTCCTGATACCTGTTTATAGCTCAACTTTTACTTATACCTCCTTAAACTTCTCATATTTCCACTTGATAAATGAGGCCAAAAACAAATATGCCCTCTCACATCTGTACTTGACAGATTGTGCTAGAAACAGAATGACCTATTTGAGCATATAACAAAATTTGTAGTGCACTTAATATTTTCATTTCAGAATCTCCTCCATATGCCGACATGCACATGCAGAATTTAGCAGAATTAACATGTATGTAGAACATAGAACATGTAAATGATTACAACTTTGTTGACACTTGCACGACACTAAAAATTTGCTTACACACTTGATGTTTATGACTTGGAAAATCATTCATAAGGAAATTTTAGATGTCATTTTAAGATTTTTAATGAATTATAGTCAATGCTAGAATTATCATTTCCAATATAAATTAGCCGATAATTTGCACTGAGAAATGTAACAATGAAAATTTAACTTCTTACAATTAAAATGACAAGAATAAGATATAATTTCATATACTAGAAATTAAACAGTGAAAATTTTATTATTCTTATTAAAAATATATTTTACTTCGAAACTGTTTTACATAATTATTGGAATTGAGCCTATCTCGAGTAGAGCAAATCTCCTAACTGGTATGATTGATGAATCTCACACCGCATCCTCCAAACTCCTCTCGACCTCTTCTCTCTACTCTTCTCCTTTCTTTTTCCGGCCAGCTGCTGGGGTGATGAATGAATGTAATTGGATATATATATAAACAGGTTTAAGTGATCAGCACTGTAGCGCTTAGACAAACAACGCCGCAACACCCACCCGGCTGAATTATTCCAGATTCTCCTAGATATTCTCAATAGAGAGCACAATGCCGCAGTGCTCCTCAGAGCTCTTGACTCCCATCCTTTCTTCTTCTCAGTTTCATTTTCAAATTCATTTGGACTTAAATTAGACTTTAAATAACTTAAAATTTAAAAATGAAATTAGAACAAGTTTGAATATGTACCAGGTACCAGATCAGGTCAAGTAAGCCAATTTCCATTACATCGGGTATTATATGTTGTGTGATAAAAAAGTACTCTCAAACCTAAGGAAAAATTTTATAAAATGGTGGTGAGACTTGCAATGCTTTATGGCGCAAAATGTTGGCCATTAAAAGAGAAGCATAAAATTATGTTAAGTTTTGTAGAGATGAGGATGCTTAGGTGGATGAGTGGCTTTACACTTGAGATAGAATGTGAAATTAGTGTATACAAGAAAAGGTTGTAGTAGCTCTAATGGCAAATGAGATTAGAGAGAATTGCCTTAGATATTTTGCTCACATAAAACATTAACCTTATGATGACCTTATTCAGTTATTTGGAGAGTAGATGTATTAGATTCTGCCTCTGCTAAGAAAGGTAAAGATAGACCTAAAAATACTTGATTAAAATGTATTAAAAATGAATTTTTTTTATTAGATTTAAATGAGAGTTTGACTCTTAATCAGACATTAGAGAAAAAAAGATTCATATAGTTGACTCCATGTACTGGGATCAAGGCCGGTTGTTGTTGTTGTGTTTTGATTAGGATGGATTTTTAAGTCTTTAAACGTGTTATAAAATGTGTGTAATACATATATAAAGATTGTGTAGTTATTACATATTCAATTTGTGCGTCAAACACTTTTTTCTTGAAAATCAAGGATTTACCCACCGATGCTTAGCTTGGTTGGGAACCCCCAACTAGTGCTTGATTACTCTCGAGCGACAGCGGCTCTTAAGAGGGGTCCAATCAAGTGCGGGCCAGGAGGTTTTTGGGGTGGGTCCCTCTTTTAGGTCAACCAAGGATTAATCATTCCGCCAAGCGCCCATTCGGAGGTAGCAGCGGGTAGATACCCCATTCCAAAAAAAAAATTCAAGGATTTGGTACCTCCATCTAGACATGCATAAGAAGTTTCACATTCAAATGTTGACACACACATTTTTTTAGGATTACTACATGGGTAAGATTTGAATCCAGAGAATTCCTCATAGCAATGAAGAGGGCTCAATAATGAAGCCGATTGATTCAGGACATAGCTATCACCTTTTACTGCAAAATTGTTAATCTCTTTTAAATTTATTTGATGAGATGTGAAATTCTACATAACCTCTTTTCACAGCTTGAAATCTAGCTGAATAATGAGCTGTAGAAGCGTAATGAGTTGCACCGTAGTTTCAATAAGTCTTGTCGGCATTTTGATCATTTTTGCTTTTAAAAGCACATAATGGAACGCCAAACCATAAGAAAAAAATCAAACTGCTGCTGAATGATAAGTCTTTCACATATAAAATACTTTTTTTTTTTTTAGCATTTGGTTTGGTCATCGTTTTCTCAACAACTTTTCACCAAAATTTCCAAAGAGCAATAATCATAAATCAAAGAAAGTCTTGCCGCAAAAATTAGAAAGGTCAAACTCGTCAACAACACCAAAGCATGGTGGCATGGCCGGCACCGGCAATGCTGCTCACGCAAGTTTTTACTTGGAAATATATTTTTTTATAGGATAACTAGGGGTGTTTGAATGTGTCAATGGGTCGGGTTCGAGTTCAACTTAAAATTGATCCATTTGAATCCAATTAATATCAATATGACCTGTTTAATAAATGGGTCAAAAAAGTGAATCAAAACCTAACCCACTAGCCACCTAAATTTGAGTAGATAATTCATTTTAATTATTGATAAAAAAATAAGAAGATTATACTAACATATAAAAGAATATAAGAAAAAAAATATTAAACGGATTATTTTATGATCAAATGAGGTTAGTGGTTTAATCATAACCCGAATAATTTAACAAACAAATCGAAATGTCAGACCTAAACCTGACTTGCTTGTTAAATGGATCAATTCAAATCTATATTATTTAGATTATTTAGATCAGCTTGGCGCATTGAGCCATTTATTGGAATTTTTATTAGGTCCGGTGTCTTGACGTAGCTCTACATTCAGACGCCAGTAAAATGGTGACACGTGCTCTTACTCTTTTTTGCGCGGCCCGATGACCTGACCCGGACCCGGGATTGCTATGTATTGGCTGATTTGTGCAGACTGGGGTATTGCTAGGTATTGCTTGATATTGCTCGACAATAACGAGAAATATCATTTTGTGAAGACCAATAACTAGCAATACCGAACAATACCGAGCGATATCCCGGTATTGCTCGGTATTAGTCTTCACAGAACAGTATTTCTCGTTATTGTCAAGCAATACCTAACAATACCGAGCAATACGCGAACATAGCAACTCCGGGTTTCGGTCCAGGTCGGGTCGTCGGGCCGCACGGTCAAAAGTAAGAGCACGTGGCGACATGTTATTGGCATCCGAACGTAGAGCTACGTCAGGACACCGGACCTAATAAAAATTCCATTTTATTGACACATCTAAGAATAATTAAGAGCTAGTTAAATTTATTTTAGAGTAGCTTAAATTTTAATATGTAATTTTAGTTATATTATGTGAACATAATTTCATATAATAAATGAATTTGAAAGAGGAGTTTAACACATTCAATTATTTGTTCAAATCTTACGGTTTTCGTGGAATATCGTAAAATGCTAAAATGGTATTCAAAACTGACAAAAATAATCAAAATTAAAACTTTTATTAAGTATCAAAACCAATACCGAGTTCTGAAACTTTCAGTGCTCAACAAAAAAAACTTAACAGAGGAGCAAAATTTTTTTTTTTTTTTTTTTACAAAAAAATATATCAATGAATGAATAAATGAATCATTCAAACATCGACAATCCAAATTGTTAAATCTGTTCTATTCAGCCAACACCTAAAGCAATTCTAATTTACACAATCAATACTCAAAAGAGCGGAGCCTCCTTTTCCTTCAGTTTATCCTTCTTCCGAGCAGCCCAATGCCGAATCTCCTCAATTTTCGCCACCACCGACGACATCTCCGGCCGATGATCGGGATTCTGCGATGTACAGTCGAGTCCAACCTGCAAAAGCATCAACATTTCTTCCTCCGGGCTTCTGAACCTCGTCAGCTCCTCATCAAACAACTCTCTCGTCCCTTCTCCGCGAATCAAAGTCTCCTCTACCCACCGTGGAAGATTGACAAACCTTCCGCCGTGAGCAGGAGCTTTACCAGTAACAAGCTCAAGTAGGAGAACGCCAAAGCTGTAAACATCTGCCTCTGGTGTCAAGTTTTGAGATGAGGGAGCAAGATGAGAAAGGCCATGTTCGGATACTCGAGCTCTGTAAGAGCTGGTAATGAGAACGTTGGAGGATTTTATATTGCCATGGGATGCAGAAGGAGATGTTGAGTGGATGCATTCAATGCCTCGGGCTGTTTCTAAAGCGATTTTGATTCTGGTTTCCCATTTTAGAGGGGAGGGGGAGCCTCTGTTTCCTGTATCATACATCAAAGTTCAGTCTTCCATGCAAATTCCAGAAGAAAATATCTAATTTTAGTCTGAAGAAAGCTAAAAGACGAATTCCATGAGACTATTTCCAAGAGATCAGTCAAATGGTCAATCTGGTCAAGCTACGGTAGATGGCATGAACAAAAAGCAGGAGCATTTCAAGTTTGACAAAATGATTTTGAAGGGTTGACCAGACCAGCATATATTTTGGTCCATGATTTATATTATTTTTCTTTCTTATTATATCAAATAAATCAGGCGTTGACAATTCATAGAGAAAATCGAGGAGGATCAAGTCACCTTTGCAATAATTTAATGCAAAAATCTTTTTTTTTTCCCCTCTAAAATCAAAATGATTACAATTAGAAAACAATCAAAATTCATAAACCAGCGCATAAAATCTAACAGAAGAAGTATACAGAGGAACTAACCATGGAGGAGGGAAGATAGACTTCCTAGTGGCATATAATCGTAGACCAAGAACTTCTCTTCCCTGCTGTAGTAATATGCTTGGAGAGGTACAAGATTAGGATGCTCCATTGCGCTTATGGCCTTAATCTTCTCTGCAAATTCCTTCTCCGGCATCTTTACATTCTTCAGTCGCTTCACAGCCACCACCAAAGATTCCTCCAGGGCCGCCTTGTACGCAATACCATAGGTTCCCTTCCCCAAAACCTCAGCTGAAGACCTCAATAGGTCCTCGAGATCAAATAGCCTGGGCGAGTTCCCGAGGAACACCAATTGCTTCTTAGAAACCGCGATTCCGGGAGGAGGCGCGGAGGCTTCCATCTCTTTACTCTTAATCGCCAACTCCGGCAGCTTTGCGCCGGGGGTCTCTGTGATATTCGCTTCCTCAGCTTTACCTTTGCGTCGGAAGAACAAAAACAGGACAGCAAGAACCAGGACGAACAAGGCGAATGCGCCAAGAGCTATTCCAGCTATTGCGCCGCCAGGGAGAGAGTTGGAATTGGTCAGCTTCAGTGGTGCCTCTCCGCCCAGGCAAGGCTGAAGCGGCCCTCCGCACATTGACATGCCCAGAAAAGCGCTAGCCGGCATACCTCGGAGCTTCTCCGGTACTGGTCCTTTAAGCCGATTGAACGATACGTTGAAGTGCTCTAGTTTGGGGATATCCATATTGGGCATCTCGCCGCTGAAATGGTTACTCTCCAAATAAAGCAAATTAAGGTGCGTCAGATTGTTGAGCGACAAAGGGATTTCGCCGGAAAAGTTGTTATCGGCGAGATTCAGGCGAATGAGGGAAGTAATCGAGGAGATGAACGGCGGGATTTGTCCGGAGAAGCGATTTTGATTGAGATAGAGGAAGTGGAGATGGGTGCATCTGGCCAGGTCCGACGGGAGGGGGCCGAAGAGTGCGTTGCGGCGAAGTGAGAGGCTGCGGAGGTTGGAGAGATTTCCTAGGATTCCGGTGGGTATTTGGCCGATGAGACCGCTACCGGGGAGGCGGAGGGAAGTGACGCCGTTGCTGGAGCAGACGACCCCTTTCCATTTGCACGGTGACAAAGAGGTGTTCCAAGGGAGCACCATTCGACCGACAGCGTTGCGGAAGGCTATTAGGGCGGAGCCGTCGGCGGTGAGATCGGCCGCCGCCGGCGAGAAGAAATAGAACAAGAGGAAGGCGAGCAACGGAAACATTTAGGAGTAGTGAACGTTCTGGGCTTTTCCTAAACGCTATATATATAGGAATGAGTGAAATGGTCAGAAACCCCCCTAAGGCCGTAACGCTATTATTTGTTATAAATACGTTAAAGAGACAATTATTTAAGTTTATTTATACTAAAATAATTAAAACTATAAGCCTTTTCACTCACTAGGTGGGGTAGCTTAAATGTTTTTCTTTCTCAATTATATTTTATTAAGAGTAAAATTTTTATTTAAATTTAATAAAAAATATCATTTTTATTACAATATTACGCATATATGTAATTTATAAAAAAATATAAAAAATATTTGATCAGTGTTATAATGTTCTAATATTCCGCATATATGTAGCTAAGAGATTCAAAATGAATAATGAGTATATCAACAATAATATATATATATATATATATATATATATATATATATATATATATATATATATATATATATATATATATATATATATATATATATATATATATATGAATTATAAAATTTGATATTAGACCTTTAGAACTTTAGTTTTTGTTAAATTTTTAATCAAACCGTTTATTCCTATGTTGAATATAATAAGTTCAATGTTGTTAAATTTTGATATTATTAAAGCATTCAAATGTTAAGAAAATATCAAATATTTATTGAGGATAATTATGAATCATTTTATAGTATTTGTTATTTTAGCAAGAATAATTAATATGCCCACTAAAAAAAATTTAAAAAACTATTTTATTTCATACATAAAAGTACCTAGAGTCGAGAGTTCTTTAAAGAAGCTTAAATCTCTGACTATCAATTCACATCAACAATTGCTTTCGCTCGCTTGCAGCATCCAAGATTGACGACTATTGACATCCGTTGTCAGCAAATCATCATTGTTTTTCTGTAGTAGTCTTCTGACAATTGTCATCGATATTCAGCAATGCACCATAAAATATGTGACTTAAACCTTATAAAAAACAACATCTTCTTTTAATAAATAGACAGTGGGGTTAAAAACACATCACCGTCATTACTAATAATTTTTTATGCTTATATTTTTTAGCAATACAATATATTCATTAAATTTGATAATTTTGAATATTTCCTCCAAGAAAATCAATAGAGAATGCTCAATAATATTTTCTTACATAAGAAAATATAAATATAAGAACTCACATACAAAACGATCAATCTCTTTACAATAAATAATAGCTCTTCCAACTGCGATTATGAACTGTTGATTTAACCCTAAATTCAAGAAATTATGAAAATTATTATTTTTTATTTTTATGGAGCCTTTCAATGATTTATTTTGCTTTATTTTCGGAAATTAATGATAAAGAAAAAGAAAAAGAAAAAGAAAATTCAATGTGTTGTGGAAAGTTGGAAACACGCTTAATAGGGGGACCCATTTTCCAAATAAGTTTCAGAGAATGTTAAGGGCAATAAAAAAATGGACTAAGTCTTCGTTAACCCAACGGTGAAATCTGACCGTTGATTTGATCGCGTTTAGTTAACCAACGGGCTTCCGACGGTGCATCACATCATTATATATTATTATTAATTTTAAAAAATTGTGTGAAAATGAAAATAATTATATTTATAAATTCTTAAGAGAATTTTTTAAAGCGTAGAGCCGATCTTGATTTTTAATTACAACCAAATAAATATTATTTTTTTCTTGAAAATTATATAAGAATATTATGTTTTTAAATATAATAAAAAACATTTTAATTTTATTTATATTTGAAAGACTCAGTGCAGCCCAGCAATTAGAACAATTATTACGTCATCTGACCGGACGCAGAGGAACGTCCGGTCGGAGGCCAAATCCCGCCAAAAAACGAGTTGTACCGAGCAAATACCGAGCAATACCAAACAATAACGAGGAATACCATCATTTGAAGACTCAATACCGAGTTATACCGAGCTAAACCGAGAAATACCGAGTTATACAAAAGTAACTCGGTACAACTTTTGTATAACTCGGTATTTCTCGGTACAGCTCGGTATAACTCGGTATTGGTCTTCAAAGAGCGGTATTCCTCGTTAATATCAAATAATACTTAGTTGTATCAAGCAAATACCGAGTTTTTTGGCGGGATTTTGCCTCCAACCGGACGTTCCTCTACGTCCTTACACCGGACGTAATAAAAGTTCCAGCAATTAGATAGTTTTAAGACAACTTTTGGGCCGATTTAGGCGAGTGAAATGATAAATGCAGCACTTTGGACCAAGTCAATTGGGTGGAATGTGGACTTAGGGACCAATCGTTAGTGGGATTTGGTGGGACCAGGTAGAATCAGTCTTGGTTCAAATGAATCTTAGATATGTGAATGATTATGAATTATTTGTAGATGAAACAATTTTTTTTTAGTAGGGTGAGCACACCGATACAATTAGTAGAATTCTCGGATATTTTTTCAGTTATATCATTCTTCCTGCTTTGCTTTTTAGATCGAAATTATAATTTTATTTTATTATTTATTTCTTATTATTTTTTAGAAATAGTTGTACTGAAACTATTTTCTATAACGACTTTTAAAAAAATTACTATCTCTGGGTAGTTGAGAAAGTGAGCATGATTAGATGGTGGTGGCTAACGAATATTAGATATTGATAGATGATAGGATTCAGATGACAATCGACAAAGAAAGTCAACAATAGGTTCTAGAAGGGTGATTAATGGCTACATCTGGGAAGATCGGGCATCTGGGAGACATGGTGGAGAAGCCTAAACAAGCGAGAGATCAGAAGGATGACCAACTATGGCTCGAAATGATGGTCATAGCTTTAGAATATTCCAAAAATTTTGACCAAATGTGTAGGAATGTTACTCTTAAATATTTCGTAATGATTTTTGACAAATTTAGGCTTTGTTTGAGACAACTTTCTTATTATTTTATTATTTTATTAAAAAATTGCTTTAATAAGCAGTAAGAAAATCGTTTCAAACGAAACCTTAGAAAGTATCGTGGACCTATGTGAATCATCTCATTAAGATGCTTATTTAGACTATATAAATGTAAAATTTTGAGGATGTTTGATCTCTAGTATGATCCTAAGAAATTTTTAATTATACTTTTTTGTGCTTGATTTATGCTCATTTAAACTTAAATTTGAGTGATTCTGACCCATTGGATTTGTTTGATCACATTAGCTCAAATACTAATTAGTTATCTTAAGTTATGCAAATTTCATCAAAATGCGTACTTCATCAGATGAATTTTTTTTAACATAGCAAATACTATTAAATAATTAATCTAGGAGCTGAAAAATAATTATAAACATTTTTTTACCACTCTATTAATTTAATAATAATTGATCCATTTCATTATTTCATAAGTTAATTAAAAATTTTAAATTAATATAATATAATTTTTTCTCATGTGCTAAATCGATAGAATTATACTATAATATTTTGATTTAATTTTAATAGTTTTAAAAATTTTATAAATATTTATGTATTTATTAGTGCAATTGCTCTAATAGCATATAGCAAAAGAAAAGGTATTACAATTTTATTAAAGGTTTATTTGGGCATTTTAGCTTTATTCAATAGATATAATGGCTAAAGTACTCATTAATAAAGGTACAAATTAAACTAAAAACACCTTAATAAAGATTGTTTATATAATGTATTTTGGAACAATAAGATAGAAGTAATTAAATATGCTAATATAATTTTAAATTACGAAAATCCTACTGATTTTTATTTGACTTATGAAAGTCAAACTTATATGACATTTCGAATGACATTTGTCAAACCTAACAACATAAAAAACATTATTATATGTAATTAGACTGTCAAATGTTTGAAATGATAAATTTGAACATTGTAAGGTCAAAGCTTATTTTCTGATGGAATTGCTACACTCACCTGCCTGCCCAACCATGGTCAAATATATATCTATATATATGGGGGTGCGACTTTTGGCCAACAACAACAACAATAACAATAACATCAAGCCTTTGTCCCACTACATGGGGTCGGCTACATGAATCCTTTTCCGCCATTATGTCCGGTTAAAAGTCAAATTCTCATCTAAATCTAATAAAGAAAAATCATTTCTAATATTTTCTAACCAAGTCTTTTTAGGTCTACGTCTACCTTTCTTAACATAAGCCAAATCTAATACCTCAAATTTCCTAACCGGGACTTTTGAGTCAATTAAAAATAAAGTCATACACACATTACTGTCATTACATACGTAAACTTTGAACCCAAGGCCTCCTGATTGATAACCAAAACTCTCATTCAACCGAACAACATGAGTTGTGTAAATATATATGTACATTTAGGCTTCGTTTGGAACGACTTTTTTATTATTTTTATATAGAAACAATAAAAATGTCGTTCCAAACGAATCATTAATTTAAAGATGATTGCCCAGCCCTATAAATGGAATATAATTGTGGAAAGTAAATACTTATTTTGGCATGGAGATTTTGAATATATTAAGCATCTATTTTTTATTGCTTTTATATATTTCATTTACTTAATTGTCGGAGTAGTGTTGTTAAGAAATTCTTATTCACTATTTTGTTTTAGGGTGAATAGGATTTTTTTTTGAAGGAAATATTGGAAGTGGGAGTTGAAAATAGAGGATTATTGATTTGTGATTATTATATTGATGAGTTAATTTAGAGGACTAATTTTAGATCACTATACTATGAATTTGAAATATCAGTGGTAAGTAAGTTAGACATTTGAATCATATAGATTTTTCATCCTTATGAATTTAGAGTTTTTGGGGTTGAAATTTCTCAAAAGAATATTATTCTTAGGGTTAATTATATTTTCGAGAGTGCGGAAAAACTCATGATTAAGAAATTTTTCTTGTATTTTATTTATGTTTATTCAATGGTGATTGATCGATCTTTACCAAAAAGGAATGGAATGACCTGAAAAAATAAAGAGATGAGTCGAATTTATGAGCAATGAAGTATAATCAATTAAACAATCCTTGATGTAGGTGAGGATGGAGAAATTCTAAGACATGCTAGGGCTCATTAAGGTTGGTAGATGTGTTTTTTATGTGGTGAAGGGCATAGGTAAACTCTTAAGGAGACGGAGACAAAATAATATGATTACGATCATATTAATCTAAGCTATGAGTATGAATAAATCATTATTTCTACTTTGTTTTAATTTTGGAAATATAATCTTGACATACGCACTTAGAGAATAAAATTTAAGGAATAAAACTTCAAGAATGACAATACATATATTCTAGAACATCAGATATGTTTGGATCATTAGAAAATCCTATGGCTATAGCTCATCAAAGTTAGAGAGATTATTACGTGTGAATTCCGTATGGGAGATGCGTCCGGATTTTGTGAGGGTACACAGTAAATACACTAAAAAAAATAAAATTATGTATTTGTTGTGTACCCTCACAAAATCCGAACGTATCTCCCATCCTAACTTCACACGTAACAATTTCTCTGAAAATTGATAAGGAATGGAAGCTCTACAACCCATAAACCTATAAAAGATAGGAGGATAGTGATAGATAACCCTGAGGATAATGACCTAATGAAGAGAGAACCATTTTAAGACAGGAGTCTACCCTAAAGCAGAAAGACTAATTCTTAGAAGGAAGATTTATGTCCTAAGGAGGCAAACTAATCCTAAGGGAGAAGATTTATATCCTATAAGGTAAGCTAACTAAGCCTAAGGAAAAGAAAAGACTAATCCTAAGAGAGAAGATGGCTATCCTAAGAGAACAAGAATTAACCTAGGCATTTAATCTAAAGAGGCAATATTTATCTTAAGGAATGAATTGACTAAAACTAAAAAGAGGGCAGACTATTTTAAGGATCGGTTAAATTAATGGATAATGATCCCGATCAAATATTCATCTTCCCACGTTATTGTAGCTCTTAATCTACTTAGGCTTCGTTTGGGACGGCTTACTAAATATTTTGTACTAAAAAACTATTTTAAAAAGCAGAAAAAAAAAATCATGAAGCTTTAGTAAAAATCTATCTGTTGGATTTGGCATCTCATCCGTGCATGGGTTAGAGCTTATGTAGGCTATCAGCTAGCTCTTTGCCACCCTCTATATAACTATATAAATATCAAAATAACAATTTGATTGAGGAAAGGAAAATGATTAGTAATGCGTGCAATAAAATAATTGCATTTTGTAAATGGTAAGGGTCCTTAATCACAATGTTATTTTTTTCTGTAGTATAACATAATTTATATTTTACTTGAATTTTGTTTGTTTCTTATTTTTATGAATGAATTGGTTCAAATTTTTCAGGCTTCATCTCTTGAGACCGGCCCAATTAGTTATTCAAATTAGTCCAAAATAATTACTTAATTTTGACCCGTTGATCCTTCTGAGAAGGTGAAATTATTCTGTGCGGTCACCGTACACTGTATGGAGGTAAATCAGGATGCACCATATTATTTTTTTGATGTGTACCGGTACTATATATCGATGTGTATTGGATGACGTGGCACATCTTGATGCGTCTCCGGACGGTCCGGTGACTACAGAAAATAATCTCTCCCTGAGAAGAGCTATTCTAACAAAGAAAAAAATTTCTAGAGAAATTTGTTATAAAAATTCTATGAATAAACCTTCAAAAAATTCTAACATAAAAATTTATATATGCATAAGAAGAGTTTCTATCAGAAAAAAATATTGAGCCTTAGTTTTCGTTTGGCACAACTTTCTTGCTCTTAAAACGCTGATTTTTAAAGCAATAAGAAAAACAGGCTCAGGCTTTGTTTGTGACAACTTTCTTACCACTTTTAAAGCATCTTCTCGTACAAAATTTTTTCGAATTAGGATTTTTCGTACTAGAAAGTAATAAGAAAGCTTCGTTTGGGACAGCTTTCTAAATTTAGAGAAACAAACATCAATATTAAAATTAAAACTTTGAATCCATTCTCAATTACATAATTTCGAAATTCACAAACACATAAAATACATTAAATGCCTATATGATACTTCCAAATCTGATCTGAAAATATATTTGAAGGAAATAAAGGGAATAATAGTAATAATAATAATAATAATAATACAAGAAACAATTATTTATATAAAAAAATGATACATGAAGCTGGTGGGTTTGGAATCTCAGATCTTTGTAAACTTGTCCTGCTTCACTTATTTATGGCCACCACCACCATTGAATACCTTTCCTTTTATAAAAATTAAGTAGGGAAAGTAATCTTAAAGCTAAAGGGAGAAGAGTGAAAGTAGCCACACTGACTGCTCAGAGCAAAGCAGCCAACAACAGGTAGTGGATTTCTGCTCAGTATTTACCTGTAAAAATGGAAAATCAAACAAAAACTATTATGGAGGAAAATTAAGCACAAGATAATTAATAAAGATAATTAAGCATTCACTTAATTACTTACCTCATATGAATGATTGTATCTCAGAATTAAGGAAGTGATTTTTTTCAAGATTTTTTTAGACAAACGGTTTATTTGAGACAACTTTCTCGCTATTTTGTTTTTCATATAACAATCACAATTTCGTTTACTTATTGCTTTCTTGTTGTTTTCATATAGTTGTTCATAAATTTCTATACTGAAAAACCGTTTCTTATAATCATTTGAGACGGCTTTCTTTTTTATTCTTAAAGCAGCTTTTTGATACAAAATTAAAATTTTAGTATTAGAAAGCTGCTTTAAGAAGCAGTAAGAAAGCCGTCCTAAACGAAACCTAAGTTGCTTTCCTTATAGAAATTTCACAAATAATTTTATAAAATGCCGCAGCTGTTCCAAACAAATCCTAAATTTAAGATTCCATTTAGCAAAAAATATTGAAATTATAACTCACCATTTCCACTCCTTTTAATGAAGGAGAGAAAAACTATAATCAATGCGACCCCTGCCATGAGCCCTATGATAATTGCCAGTGTCTTCCCAGTTTCATCTGAAAAAATAAATAAATAAATAAAGTAATTACAATATAAGCAATGCTACAAATAATTTACATTGTAAACTATTCCTTCAAATAAAATTGTTTTAATAAACAATAACTAATCGTAAGAATTTGGCAATTCCATCAAGAGATGGATATTTGTGTTGGATATTCTTCTTATAAAGTAATATATTATTTTTTAAAGTAAATTTTTAGTAAAAAATTAATTTTTTTTTACTAAAAAATTATTTTTCAGATTCGTCATAAGGAAAAAGAAGCTTTTGAGAATGAGAAAAGTTGCTTGGCTGGAAGATTAGCAGTGGGAATCATGTGAATATACTTTGCCTATAGTTTTTGAATTAAAAGGTCAAATAATGTAGGAATATTAACAAAAAGGTTAGCAATGCCTCACCCCTTTGGATTGGGTATTTAAAAAAAAACAATTAGGGTAATAATTTTATGATATAATTAGTATTATGATGAGTTTATGAGTCACTGGATTTGCTTTAAGATTAATGCAGCTTGTATATGAAATCAAACTGTACTAATATCAAAACAAATCCAAGAGCTTTTAAACTCATCTTATATAATTTACATTATTTTGATTAATAATTATCTTGAAAGTAATTATTAATTTTATTTTCTTCAACTAGAAGATTTTTTTCATTGAGGGACATCTTTGGTTCACATGACAACAAATATATTAATTATAGTTTTTTTTTATATATATAGATAAAATTTTATCTTTCAAATTAGAAAAATCTGTCTTAAAGCTTTGAAAGAACTTGGCTTGGGAGGACAAACACATTAAAGGAATATAGGAGTCTTCGTATTTCAGTAAGGCTATTCTGAAGTGATTCAGGTTTTATTTGGGACGATTTTTTATTGCTTTCTAAAGTAATTTTTTAGTACAAAAATTTATAGCTTGAACTAGAAATTTTTGTACTAACTACTTTTGAAAGCATTAAAAAAGCTGTTCCAAACAAAATCTCAGTCTATGATGAACAATTTGAAAAGAATTTTATGTGGACTATTCTAATAAGTGAATTCATTTATTTGGCAAATAGGCATTCACATAAATGATGATGAAAATTTTGAACCCTCCTAATATTTGGATAAAACCTTCACTTGATATTATTGGAAACCTTATAAGTCTTAAAGAGTAAAGTTTCTTTCCTTAATAATTTGTTATTCATCAAAAGCTAATTATGGTGATCTAAAGAAAGTGAGCTATTTCTTCAAAGGTAAAGTCATCAAAAAAATGTCTCCATGACAATAATAGAACTTTCGAAGTTCGAATCGACCGCATAGGCTAGGAAGGCTTTGATTGATTAGAAGAATATAGATCGTATGATTATCACCAATTACTAATAAAGAATATCCACTTTGATGACATGAAATAATTGATTATTATTCAAATATTTTTATAGATGAATGAAGGACTTGAATATACATGACCTCTTTTTGAAAGTCATAAAGCTAACAATAAAGTGATTATTAGCTTTTACTTTCTACTTTAAACTTTATAAAGTAATATTGTTCATCTTGGTTTGTTGGTTGGGAGTTTCGAGTTTCAAAAAGACAATTGTAACTGTTACAGACGTACAAGGTCTGGTGGTTTCTTGAGCTTCAGCAAGTACTTCTGGATTTAGAGGCATAAGAAAAAGAACATCATATGCTGACTATTAATCAAGGGGTCTTGAGTCAGAGTCTTACTTATGTGATGTATGCGTGAGATTATCTTAATAAGCCTAAATGTCCCAAAAAAAACTTTTTTAACTTAAGATGGATGACCATGCATGCGACAAGTCACACATAAACATGTTCTTTTTTGCATTAGGAGTAGTACTACTAGCACTTTATCACCTATAGTAACCATATATGCATGTCTTATCACTTGAATCACATCATTTCAACAATAATATGTTGTAGTTATAAGAAATATCAATGATAGAAATAATGAAATAATGAACCGGTTAAAAATTGAAAATTATAAACTATTTTTATTTTTAAAAAGATAATTGAAATTTATCTTTAATAATTTATTTATTTATTTTTCTTTATAAAAATATTAAATAATTTGAATAGAATCATTTTATTATTATTTAATTTGAACAATTATTACATCATATGTTATATTTTTTAGTTTTAAGAAATTCTTTGCATTATATGATAAATAAAAATATCCAAAATTGCAATTTAAAGATTAAAAAACTAATAACTAAAAAGAAATGGTTGTTTCAAAGCAAATCTTCCACTCAGCAAAAAAAAAATTATGCTTTTGTAAAAGATAGTTTTAAAAAATATTAGTTCTGAAAATGGAGTTTTCTAACGGAGAAACATATATAAAAAGCTTTCTCAAAATTGCAGAAAAATGAAAAAATGGAGTTATTGGGAACGTGATTTGACGAACCAAAAAAAAAAAAAATCCTCCGTTTCCTAACGGAAAAGGCAGAAAAACGCTCAAACAAACAAAGCCTAAGTTTATATATTGACACAATACTCATTAGCCAAACATAATTAAACAACACATAACTCCTTAATTAACAAAACAAAGCACAATAGAAAAGAAAACTATAGCAGCAGTAGTACATCCACCAACGGTGATAATAAGAAACCATACCGTGCTCGCCGCCGGCGGATCCTCCACTTCCTCCATTACCGTACGCATACGGCCGTGCTCCAACCGAATAATACCTGATATAACACTTCCCCAAATAAGCTTCGCCGGAGGCGGCGCCGCCGCAAGAAGCCTTCACCTGCGCTGCCGCAGCCCCCACGCAATCCGAACACTCCGCGCCACTAAGATCCCCAACGCACTGCGCCTCCGCACGGACCCCACCGGCCATACCCACCCTGAACGACGAACCGGCTCCGGTCAGCGACGAGAACGCACCGTCCCTGGAAACGAGGAAGTCGACGGAGTCAACGCCAGAGTCAAGGCCGGAAGAGCAAGTTTTGTAAAGAAGGGCGGTGTCGGGGTGGCCGAGGAAGGAGTCGTTGCCGTAACGGAGATAGCAGGAGCGGAGCTGTACGGCAGCTGATGCGGCGGAGGGGCAGAGGGTGGAGAGGCGGGAGAGGGCAGAGCGGATGCAGGCGGAGCAGTCCGGGAGAGGGAGGTCGCCGCGGCATTGAAAGAGGCCGTAGATGGGAGGGGAAGGGGAGGCGGCGGAGGAGGTGAAGTTGGAGTAGGAGGAGAAGGAGGCGGAGTTGGCGAGGGAGGTGAGGAGGGATTCGACGTTATATTGGTAGGGGGAGTTGGGAGCGTATTTGGGTTGGGAGCAGCCGGTGTAGATGAAGGAGGTGGAGTCGTCGGCTGTGGAGAAAGTGGTGGTGGTGAGGAGGAGTAGGAGGTGGAAGAAGAGATTGTCCATGGGTGGATGTGGTGCAGTAGAGAGGTTTGGCGGGGGAAGTGGAGGTAATGGGTACGTAGTTGTAGATGTGTGAGTGCGTGTGAGGGAGGGCAAATTATTGGGTTCGACGTCCGGAGCCTAATGAAAATGCGCCACATTACCTACTATTCGATACTAAGCTCGGTACCGTGAAGTCAGTATTGCTAAGTACCGAGCTCAGTACTGCTCGGTACTGTGAAGTACCGAACGTAACCTGTGTCTGATGTCTGAACCCAATAATCTTGAGGGAGAGAGAGAGACGGAGAGAGAGAAAGAGAGAGAGAGGGGGACAGATTTCTAGAAAATTTTTATATCATTCTACTCTAATAAAAAAAATCACAATCATCCCCAAAATTCTTAAATTTGTATAGAAATGAATGTAAAATATGTATGTAAGTAATATTGTATAAATCTCAAATAAATGTAAGAGCTTTGAGATTTATGCTAATCAAATTTTTTAATAAATATCATATAAACACAATTAATATTGGCTTAACAAAAATAAAATAAATGTTTAAATGATGATAAGTTTTTTAAATAAATATAAGAATTTAGAGGTTATGTATGTCATGTAAATACATATGAATTCAATTAAGTGTATGTAAATCCCTCTATTTTTGTTGAAAAATGAGCCAGTTAATAATCAATGAATCACATCACCCTTAAAAAAATGACGCTCTACGTGCCCATCAAATATCGCTTCTTGCTACCAAGCTTCACACTCTATCCCATTGAGTGCAACTAGTTGCCGCATTTTCACTCTTCATATCTTTGTCATTCTCACAAATAGAATTCTTGTTTCCCTGTCACCTTTGACACGAGTATATGATGGTCTCACATCATCATCAATCCCTCACTCAAGAACCACCCTCCATAATGACCAGCTATGTTTATTGACCTTCTATTATATGTACTTAATATTATTATGCATCTCCTAGGCACCAAAATTATCCTTCGAACCTGTTCTTGTGACATTGACACCCTCTTGACATCGTCGTCACTAACTCATGATTCCTACAACCATCGCAAAGGGATTTCTCCCTTCCTATGTCTCCTCTTTTGGTGTCATTGTTTACAAGAGGTAGTTGGTTCTAACTTCTAAGCCATTCAGCTGAAGGAAATGATTGTTGTTTTTTTTGCTAGTGCAATATGTGTTAAAAGTAACCTCTCCTCTCCGGAAAATTATTAGGTCCGGACATCGGATCTAGAAATAGGTCCGGATATCCAATTTAAATTTATCACATGTACTGTACTTTGATTGCTCTTTTTTACTGTATTTTAACTACACTTTGATTGCGTTTAGACTGCGCTTTACTTGCACTTTACCTGTACATTACATGTGCTTTTGACGTGCTTGACTTAAAATTCCACGGACACGTGTACATTCTATATGTCAATATTTTATTGGACACCGGACGTATCTCTACGTCCGGTGTCCAGACCTAATAATTTTCCCTCCTCTCTACCTCTACTCATCTCTCAAATTCATTTCAATAACTTCAACATTCCAACTCTCACGTCATCTTCACTTCTAAAAAAACTAGCAATTATTATTCCTTCAAATTAAGCCTCTTTAACTTGAGTTCATCAGCTTTGGACTATCCAAGCTCATGGGAGAAGTCTCTGGGGTTTTCATCAACCCGAAACATATTACTTAAAATTTATCAGAATTAAGTACTGCTATTTTTATTACAAAATTGAAAAAAAAAAACATATAATTTTTCATGAGATTAAAAAAAAAGGTCTAAAGTCTCTGTATTTCCTGCAAAAAATTCAAAATGTTCGTGTTTGGATCTCGTTTACCCTCCTTTTGTTACATTTATGCGATACATCAATCATTCAATCCATTGATTCAACATTACTGTGATTGATACATTATAAAAAAATTATCTTGATCAAGCACGAATCTCAATGCAAAATTAAGTTGGAAACTTCTAAATTAAAATTGGACCATCCGAACTCCGATTTCAGCAAACTTATAGTCGAACTGAACATATCAGAAGTACAAACCAACGACACCAAATTCGACTCAATCCGAGCCCAAATGGGTCCAAATCAAGGGTCCAAAGCGCTATTTGAGGGTTCAAACCACAATTTGGATTATCAAACGGTTTTCAAACATTACGTACTTATAGTCCAATCGAGCGGTTTGATGAGTCGAATCCAACGAGCCTATCATCACCAAATTCCAACATCATAAGACCTTCAAATGTCTGACAAACGGCCCACAATCGAGGGATTCAATATCGGCCGTCCATTCAACCACTCCTCATTTACCCTTGATATCTCACCTATTTACGGACCATGCCACTCCATAAATCTATAAATAGATCCATCCTTTCTCTTGAAATGGAAGGCTCCAAGCAAGAAGACAAGAGAATGCATAAGAGAAGGAAGAGAAGGAAGAAGCTCATCCTCGACCACCGCCTGAGTTCCGCCGAACCAACGCCTGACGTCGCTGCACCGCCGGACCACCACCTGAGACATCACCTTTGATGGAACACCACTTGGGGCCCTCACATTCGTCGAACCATCACTTGAGGCCATAGCCTCCACCGGACCACCACCTGACGTCGTTTCTCTGCCGGACCACCACCTGAGGCCCTCACCTTTATCAGACCACCACTTGAGGCCCTCACCTTCGTTGGACCACCACTTGAGGCCCTCGCCTCCGCCGGACTACCGCCTGATGTCGTTGCTCCCCCGGACCACCACTTGAGGCCCGGATTTCTACCGAAACAGCACTTGAGGCCTAGACTTTTACCGGACCACCACATGAGGCCCAGACTTCTGCTATAACACCACATGAGGCCCGAACTTCTGCTGGACCACCACTTGAGGCCTGAGCTCCGTCGGACCACCACTAGAGGCCCTCTCCTCTATTGGACCAACACCTGAGGCCCGGATTTCTACCATACCACCACCTCACGACCAGACTTTTGCCGGACCACCACTTGAGGCCCAGACTTCTGTCGGACCACCACTTGAGGCTCGGACTTCTACCGGACCACCACTTGAGGCCCCACTTATGTCGGACCACCAACTCAGGGCCGGACTTATGCCGCACTATCACCTGAGGCTCGGACTTCTACCGCACCACCACCCGAGGCTCGAACTTTTGCCGGACCACCACTTGAGGCCCAGACTTCTATCGGACCACCACTTGAGGCCTGTACTTCTACCAGGTCTCCACCTGACGTCCGAACTTCTTTCAGGCCACCAATTGATGCCTAGAGCTCTCTTGGAATATTGTCATTCTACCACGGTCTTTCATACCCCTATCTCATGCCGACTATGGTCCTTCCGACGTCCATCACTAGATAACGGTCTTTCCTGACCCTAGTCTCCTTCATACTACAATCTTTTCAACCTCTATCTTATCAACTATGTTCCTGACGACCAAGCAAACATGTTTATGTTCATTATTGTAACTCCCACTATGTAATGCGCTCTATATGATGTACATTTATGACATCAAGGCAAGGCCTTCTCTCTAAGAAGGATCTCAATTGTAATCGACTGCAAATACTAGTGGATTCATTCAAACTGGACCAGGCCCCGTTATTTTTCCCCCTTTTCAAGGGTTTTCATGTAAAAACTCTGGTGTCCCTTATGAATGTTACACCCTCTCTCTTATCTGATTGTGTGTTGGATCTTCGTACAACGCTAAGACGCTAAACTTTATATTTCTCTACCGCCGTAAATATTCCAAGACGCAACAACAATATATAATATTTTTTAGAAATTATTAAAATATGTCGAAAAATTCGCATGAAAGCCGTCAGAAATCCACCGAAAAATCTGCTTAAAAATTAGTCTAAAATATTTCATTGTAATCCACGAAAATTTCATCAGAAAATCCGACGGAAAGGAACCGAAAAATTAATCGGTAATGGACAATTTTCCTGTAATGTGATATGCCAACTATAAATTTTTTCAAGCATTCGTTTGCCCAAATGTTGGTGAAAATTAATTTTACTCAGAATTTGTCGAATCTTATCTAGATTATAAGTTCCCATGATTATGAGTATCGATACAAAATATTTTTTGAGAACATTCCAAGACACTCTCTGTATTGTCACATTGTTTGCTATATGATTAGTTGATGTAGAAAAGCTTCTATAATTAGAACATCATAATGCTATCAACTAAGGCTTGGTAGAACCAATAATACACAAGCTCATGATGAAGATGGTCAAGTTCACATCAATACTGTATTCTCTCTCTCGCTTCATCATACCTAGCAATGCAACTAACATTATGGATGGTCAAAATATTCCATCTATTATGTTATGTCCCTATTGATCATTTTCCTTTTCATATAGCGGATCAAGCTAATTAAAATTTCACTAATCTTTTGGCTAAGATATAGTAATAGCCATAATGTGGGTCTTGTTATTTGCCACATTCATCAAGAAAATAATCATGTTCTTTTGGCCTTTTCTCTTTGTACCAATCATCCAAACAACTTACTACACTCATTTTCTTGCCTAATTTTTGTTTCTATAACTATTCAAAATACTAATCAAAATCTCATCAGATTCTTAGGCTTCATTTGAAACGGCTTTATTGCTACTTTTTAAAACAACTATTTCATACAAAAAATTTTAGTTAAAAAATTTTTAAACTAAAAAATTACCTTAAAAATCAACAAGAAAGCTGCCCAAACGAAACCTAAATACATTGCTATTTCTTTCTACCGGGAATTATTGGGAAGTGAAAATTTATGTGTAGAGATTTTTTTTTTGAGTTTGTGGACTATCAAAGAGGGCAAATTATTACGTCCGGTGACATCAATTCAGATGCGCCACATCACCAAAATACATCGGATCCCAGTATATTTGGGTGACGTGGCGCATCTGAATTGGATGTCAGGACGTCCGGTCACCGGACGTAATAATTCGCCATCAAAGAGGGTCACTAGCCTGCTTTTTTTTTTAAATATAATTTTTGGAAATATAGCTTGGCGTTAGGAAGTCGTTTTCCTGTGGGGTCATTATAAAAATTATTTAAAAAAAAAAAAGTTTTTTTTTTAATTCATTGTAGAAGAGATTAAAGGTTTACATGAGGAGTGGACTTAGCCGGTACAGTGATGTGGTGTGGCCTACTTATCCTTGTAGACGGCTAGTGAGTAGTAATCCCACCAGCTTCACTAAACATTCAGTAGACGTCACACTTTTATGGCTTTATCTAATTGTGGCTATTGAGCAATCATATTATAATTTAATAAATACAATGTAGAATATATTTAACATATCTTTTTAGTTGTTTGATTGGACTTAAAATGAATTTAAATTTTAAAAATATAAGGCACGATAACTCGTGAAATATAGAGGTGTGCAAGGACATTGGCGAGGGATGGAGATCTGTGAATGGAATTAAGAGAGGGGCGTCTTGAGGAAAAAAAAACAACTAAGTAAAATTAAAATGGAACAGCCAAAGATTAGATTTCCTGCTCCGAAATTCACAGGGAAGGTAAGCCGCGAAAGGAGGAAGTCTTAAGTTCCGGAAAGTTAGCAACAGAAGAAGATCCAACAAGAGCTTCCAAAAATGAACGTGATTTAAATGAATCCTCTAAAAAACAAGGATCGCACAGACGATTTGACGCCATTTCGACACACGCCGGAGATGGAAAACAAAAATAAAGTCAAAAACAAAAAACCAAAGAGAAACACTAGACAAGGAAGAGAGAACTTCCCTGAAAATCACTGAGATCACTGGGGCCACAGAGGGGGAAGCCCCAGTGGGGCGAGGGAAACCTAAGCAGAGCTCCAGGAAAAAAACCCTAAGGGGAGGGTAGTCAAAAAAGGGTTTTGGGTCGAACTCGAATCTGACCCAACTCTTTTTACCAGACCCGAACCGATTTTACACCGTTGAAAATTTTCAGATATAGTTTTCAGGTCGTGTCAAATATTGACACCCTTATTTTAGAGGAGTAGACATTTTGAGCTATGGAGGTGGAGTTGGGTTTGGAGGAACATGCTGAAGTTGCTTGTGTGAAAGATCATGTAGCGATGATTTCAGAGCGTATCGGGTGTGAAAGCTAGGGCATAGAGCATGGCCAAGGCTGTAAAGAGAGGAGGTATTTTTTGCGGTCAAGTTGTATATTTGGAATTTCCAAACTTAAAATAATTCAATTCAAAAATTCCTTATCACCTTTGCCTCCTCAGAATGATAGTTATCCTGTATTTATTTTTTTAATATAAATAAAAAGGATGTCTTATCTCCATTATGATATATATGGGTCCTTCATATATTACAAACACTTAAAAATGCCTAACCTCCAAATGATTATCTTTTCTGAAAAGATCACATAGACTAAACATCTTTAAACTCTAAACAAAATTATAATATTATTAATTATATCATGTTGTGCTTGAAAACCGTTGAATTTACTTTAAGAGTTGTGCTTCATATGAAAACTTTGCATTGCACAAATCTCAATGTAAATCAAATAAATTTTAAGTCCACAATAAATCAAAACTAATTAAAAATAAATTAACACTTAACCACTTCATTAAGAACAGAAGAACAAAGGCAATCAAATCATTTAATCAATTATTATCAACATAAAAAAAAAAATTAGTAGGACCATTCACTGACATATCACTTACAAGCCACACATGATTTCTACTGAAAATCCTCTCATTTTCTTCTTCCTTGTCCCTTTGACTCATGCAATACAAACAAAATAAAATTAAAACGGAAAATGATGGGTGAGAATAAAGGAACCTCAAGCATTCCTGTAGCAGTTATTATATGTTTTGTCACCAAGTTCCAAGCATAGCCAAGAAGCCTCTCCATTTGTGCGTCCTTTTCAGCTAACAGCTCGGCATCTTTCTCCATGGCCTTTGCCTCTTGCTCTTTTGGATATTGTCACCCTATTTACTGTATCTGATCAATTGTGCTTAGGGCATCTCCATTTTTCACTCCAAAATACAGTAATTCATCTCCAATCGAACTCCATTTTTTTTTTCTCCTTTTCGTGCGCTTCTTAATCTCGCTGCAAAGGTTATCATCTTTCTCCTCTTTCGCACGCTACATTGGCAAATCCCGTAACATAAAAAATTGGCGTAAGTGAACAGCGCAACGCCAATATGGCATCGTACTATTCACCTACTGAATTTCGGTGTATGATTTAGCGTTCGAATCAGCGACTGGAGGACGATATACCACCGTATGAAGTTCGATTGGAGATAGTCTTAAGCTTCATGTTTGTACTCTTGTGAATTAAAAGAAGATTAAAGATTATGCATGTGATGCTTTATATGAAGGATTATAATTAATTGCAATATTATTGAAGTAAAGCTATGATCTTTATAAAGTTAATAAGTTGTTAATCCTTTTCAACTGCCCAACTAATCTCATTTTTTAGGCATGTTTCACTATATCCTGTATAGTAAAACATAGCTAAAAAATAATTTGGATTCATTGTTCATGAAATGATTTAAAGGGAATTATGCATATAAGCTGTCATATTTAAATATTTAATATCTAAATTTTACTACATACATAATATCCATTTTTTAAAAATAATATAAAAAAATCAGGTTAATATATACATATATATTCGTTCGCTAAAAATGATGTTTTGCATTGAAGAAGGTGATATAAGGCTTCGCTTGGGACAGTTTTACTCAACTGCTTTTTCCCTTCTTTCCAAAAAATTTTGTATTAAAAAGTAGCTTTACAAAGAAGCAAAAAAATCATGCCAAAAGAAACCTAAGTATCCAAATCGATTTGGATATTTGGCAGCTGCAAAATATTAGGTAGGATCTAATTCCTGTGTAAGTTGATGGCTCAAATTTCTAGTTTATTTTGGTTTCAAATGCTCGATTTGTTGAGAGGTAATTTGATGAGAGGTAATTTGATGTAGTTGGATCGTCGGAAGAATCGGACCTTCTTGAAAGATTTAATCCCAATCCAGAGAAGAAGAGAAACACAAGCTTAAAAGCTTCAAGGAGAAATATATTTCATCATTAATGTCCCACTCTCTTACATTAGCTAGCAATTTATAAAGCAAAATAGAACTATCTAGAACATTAAAGGTATGCTGGTCCTTAAACTTAATAATAGCTATGATGTTCCTACATCATAATCAGATGATCATTTAAGATAGGCGGTGGCAATTTGAGTTGGTAGAGTTGGGTTCAGGTCTAATTCATATGTGTTCGATTGAGATCTGATCCATTTATTATACATGTCAAAATATTTGATCCAAATTCAATGATTTGACTCATTCACATAAAAATCGTGAAATTTTTTAGATTAAAATGGCATGTTTAACTCAAATATGTTCCGTTTAACTTGAAAAATATATCATTTAATGGGAACAGAGCCGTTTAAACCAAACCCAAAATAATTGAGTTAATTTTGAAATTTTGTGTCAACCCAAACCCAACCGAAAAATTAATTGGCTCCAGATCTTTGACCCAAACCCAAAATTAATTGAAGCAATCTAAATCTGGATTTTTTTTCTAATTCAGGTTCGAAATTGATCAATTATTTACACACCTAATTTGAGTTGTTGTTTTAGGCACACTTTACTTGAATTTAAAGAAAAAAAAAAATTATGTTAGAATATCTTATTACAAATTATAATATTATATTAAAATTAATTAATTTATTTTTTGATTATTATAATAAAAAAATTTCTTACTGCTCTCTAATTCAATTTTTTAGTAAAAAATTTCTTAAATTAAAATTTTTGCTCAAAAAAAGTATTTTAAAAGTATTAAAAAAATTATCTCAAATGAAACTTTAATTACATCACATTGTGTGTGAATAGCTTACTCTTCTTATTATTATGATTTATTATTTGGACAATAAACTATCATAAACCAAATACATGATGTATGAATATTTAATGCTGAATATTGTTTCTCACAGTTGCTTAAGAAAAAAAAAATTTGGAGGAGGCCAAAATAATAAGAAATTATGGCTTAATGAAATAATTTTAATAAAATTATTTATGATAAAAATTTAAATAAAACAAAAATAATCGTAATATAAGCAGACCTAAATGTTCAATATAAATTATTTATAAACATTCACTTAGAATTAGCTAACTGAACATTACAAGGTATGATGATGAAGAATAAGTATACCATAATTTGCAATGGGCGTTTACTGGACTCACCATGAAAGCCCAACTGGGCTTTGATAGCCTTCAAAGCCCAGATAGGCAATTAAATTGTTATTTCTGGGCCTGAACTTTAAGTAAGAAAACAAAACATTATGAATGGTAAGCCCATATCAGTTCGTGGGCCCAGCAACAGTAGGTGATGAGAAGCATGAAGTCTATCATTATTATTATTATTTTCTTAAGAAATCTATCGTTATTATTATCGGATGAAAATTAGTTTTAGGTTATCAGAATTTAACATAGGTTATCAAAAGTTAGATTGAACATAGGCTTCATTTGGGGTGGCTTTCTTATTGCTACTTAAAGCAGCTTTTTATTACAATTTAATTTTGTACTAAAAATTTACTTTAAGAAGTAGTAAGAAAGCCATCCCAAACAAGGCCTTAATGATCTTCTCTTCATGTAGGAGCTTAGAAGATCTAAAAATAGCCATCAAAAGAAAAACAGGAATTGAACACCCTAGTTTTAGGAACCTTAAGGAACATATTATCTCATCAATCTATGCCTAAACAATTACACCACGAAATAATTAAAGACTCAAGTAGATCAAGTAAATGGGACAATCAAATTGACCAACTATCAAATGCGGGAAAGAAAAAAAACTGATTGTCTCAGGAATAACAATTCCTATATAATCTTTGGAATACTATTGTATGATATTAGCAATCTCAATGCTTGATGCCTGGCATCCCCATTAGTGAGACAATAATAAGAAGAGTGAAGAGATATCTTAAATAATCCCTATATAATCAAGGATAAATCCATAACCATCACTCTTGATTACTTGCTTGATGCAAGCCACATTATCATCTTGAAATGGTGCCTTAACTAAGACAAATGAGTGGGCGTGGATCCTAATTTTCTACTAGTTTAGAATCAGCAAAAGGATTGAAATAGTATTAAGATATCATTATGAAGGATATCTCTAAAGACCTAACATGGCTAAGGACTCGTGTTGTTTAATAGAGCCCTTCGGTAATATATAAATACCTTATGTGACAAAATGTAATAAACTTTTTTCTCGCATTAAAGAGTTATGGGATGTAACTCTACTATCAAGAGCTAATTGCTCTAAATGTAACTTTGGTACTAAGTGAATACAAGGAGAAACAGTTAGAACTTTTACTTCAAATTTCATTATAACTATTATCATCCTTTCTTACCTATTCTTTATTTTTGTCTCAATTAAAAACTCTCTTCATCCTACACCACTCATCGTACCTCTTAGCCTAAAATATCTTAAAACACATGAACAACAATTTCTTTAATATTAATGAATTAGATCTTCGTGAGCAATATGAATTTGGACTTAGCTTGAATTTTTACAAAACATTTATACTTTTTTTTTTATTAAAAGATTTAGGACTCCTCTTCTTGGTGAGATTTAGAGAAGATTGTTGTCTTATATTGTGTGTGTGATTATTTTGGTTACAAAACTTAAACCTTTGCTTCATCTTATAGTACTTAGGCTTCGTTTGTGACGACTTCTTTTCTGCTTCTTAAAATAGTTTTTTAGTACGCTAGAGGGCTGCTTTAAAAAGCAGTAAGAAAGTCGTCCCAAACGAAACCTTAATCTATTTGGTGCTCGTTTAAGCATTCATTACACTCGTTCATATAAAATACTTTTATATTAAAAATAAGTTATTCCTAACAATTGGTATCTTAGCTTAGTGAGGAATGAAATCGATATAAAATATGAGATTAAATGTTTAGTGGCTCAAATAATATTACGCTATGGAGTAACAAAATGATAGTTATATTATTCTAATTAGAACAAGTGCAAACACTCATGAGATTTTTGTATATATTTAATATTATAAGTGATAAAGAGGGAAATATAAATAAAGTATCTTTGCATTGATCTAATTATAATTAAGGTTTAGAAAAAAAATGGTAGAATTATAGCTTAAATTTAATAAAAATTTATTTCTAAGAAAATTTATCAAAAGCTAAATCAACCATAGCCTTAAGTTTTGCTTTTTTACTTAAAAAAAAAAAAAGTTTTATTATTCTACTCTCTCTCAACCCAATCTTTTCTTCATAAATAATCAGAGTTGTTAATAAAGAACACCATAACCTAATTGTTTATCTAATTACCCCTACCTATATGAAAAAGAATGCTTATAAGATCAAATTTAATTTAAATTAATAATGCTAATTAGATACTTTGACATAAGAAGAAATCATGAGGAGCTCTCTGTAAATAGAATTCCTCATTATAACTAAGGATGGTGAGCTCTCTGAAATAAGCTAAAGAATATATTTATCAAAGTGGTAAGAAATTTTGCATCTGTAATTATATTTGCTCACTTTTTTCTCTTTTGTTGAAAATTACTTCAAATTACCGAGCAGAAGTTCTTGTTCATTTTTTTTTTCTTAATTCAATTTTTATTTTTATCTGTCACCATATAAAAAATTAAAATATTTAATTTAAATTATTCAAAGGAAATTTTATAATTATTAAATTTAGGCTTCAATTGGAAAGATTTTTTTAATACTTTCTAAAGCAGCTTTTCAATTAAAAAATTTTTTAAACTAAAAAAACTTGTACTAATAATCTACTTCAGAAAAAAGTGAAAAAGTCATTCCTACCGAAGTCTTAGGCCTTGTTTGAGACAACTTTCTTACTGCTTCTTAAAACAATCACTACAGGAAAAATGCTCATTACCGGCGGTTCATGGACCGCCGGTGTTACCGGCGGCATAGCCGGCGGTGTGACCGCCGGCTTTTAACGGTGGCCTAACCGATGATTTTGCTACGTTAAGCCGCTGGTACTAGCGGCGGTCCCTAAACCGACGGTAAACCGCCGGACATCAATATGAACCGGCGGTTTACCGGCGGCTTGGACCGCTGTTGATAAGTGATTTTTTACCGGCGGTCCAGACCGCCGGAAAGCCGCCGGTAGAAGCCCTAATACGACCAGACCCGCGCCTCGCATTTCATTTTTATTATTTCCTTCTCTCTCTCGGTCGCTCTGCCGTCGCCTACGCTCGCCTCCGCTCGTCCGACCGCCGCCGACGAATCTACTCCGACCGCCGACCCCAATCCGACCGCCGCCGACGAAGCTTCTCTGACTGCTGACGGTTAAACTACGACGTAATCCATAAAACCGCCGGTTAATCTATAGTAACCGCCGGAAAAAACCGTCGGATTTTGGCGTTTTTCCTGTAGTGAATTTTTTAGTATAAAATTAAAATTTTTATACTAAAAAATTGCTTTAAGAAGCAATAAGAAAGCAACCCCAAACGAAGCCATATTCTGAAATAACTATAATATATAATGAGTAAAACCTAAAATGCTTTTCAAAAGCATTGAAACTAATTCAAGAGAGTTAGGCAATGGTAGGAAACAATTACATGCAACATCAAATAAGTTAAGAAAGTTAGGCAATGATATAAGTAGAACAACCTAAAATCCTTTCCAAAAGCATTGAATTTAGTTCGTTCAAGATTTATAGATATAATGCCCATAGCATCAAAACATCTATTAAAAGAACAAACATTACCTCTAAATATAATGATTGGTACAACAATGGTTCACATCACACCAATCAATCTTAGCTAAATTAGTAAGCTCCTTACAATCATATATCTCTTGACATAAAGGCTTTGCTAACAAGAGAGCATTTAATTTTTGTAATATATGATCAAATAACATTCATATTGATAGAATGTGCACTCCCAAATTTGTTTTATGCTTATTATAAAGACTTTATTAATAAGAAAAACATATTGAATATATTGAAGCAAGTAATCTCTGTTTTTAATGTCCCAATCCTAGAATTTGACCTCAGATTCAGACACACAAAACAGTTTATAGTTATACAATTAAATTAATTTTTAAATAAATATAATATATAACTAATCAAATAAAAAATTATATATTATAGCTAATTTAAATTAAATTTACTAATATTCATTTTAACTAAATTTGAGTAAGATTTTTTTTTTTATATATAAATTTTCGTCTCTAAATCCACTCAACAATTAAGGACAATATCATATAGGTAAAGAAAGTTAGGTAAAATGCTTTCCAAAGACATTAAAATTGGTTAAATTTGTTTCATTAACTAACTTCAATGCATTTGAAAAGTGTTTTAGGTTGTGGTATTTATAGCATTGCCTAACTTTCTTAACTTATTTGATGTGATATTTAATTGTTCAATGTATTTAGAGATGAAAAGTTTTAAATTAGAAAATTTTGTCTCAAATTAAATTAAAATAAATATTAAATCATTAAAATTATTTTAATATATATATTATTGATTTTTTTGAGTTAATTTAGTATATATTGATAAATGCCAATATTTAAAAACTGTCTATAAAAAAAGAAATATTATTTTTAAATAAAATGACTGTTGGATGGACGGTTCACTTGACACTTACCAAACTTAAGCAAATTAAGGAGCTTCTTGCAATTATAAGGTATTGCTATAAATGTTTAACTAACTAAATAGCACTTAATTTTTTAATCTATGATCAAACAATTTCTATCTTAATAGAATGTGTACATCCAAATTATGTATGAACTCATTTGAATGAATACATCAAAGTCCATTCAAATGAGCATATTTTGGGGCTGCCTAAGTAAAAGTCGTCAATCTAACTTCTCGAACATAGCATTCGATCACACAATCGGCTTTACAAAATATTTTGAAGTCAAAAAAGCATTTCACTTACATGTACGATTAGGGGTGTCAAAATGGGTATTCGGGTTGTGTTCAGGTCCAACACATCCAAATTTCACTGGACTTCAAAACAACTGACCCTGACCTGACCTAGTTTGCAAAACGGGTCATTAACTTCGACCCAAACTCAACCCGTAGTCCCAAGGGAGCAGGTGATCATAGCGTGGGCGAGCTTGCAAGGTCGCGGGTGCGAGCGCAACTCGAGGGGCAGAGGCCTGGTGTGGCGCAGCAAGAGCAAGTGTGCGACTTTGCAAGCGAGAGGGTTAATGCTAAGATGCGAACGCGGGTGCTACTGTGCAAGCGAGAGCTCAACTGTGCGGTGCTGGCGACAAGCGTAGCGACGGGCGAGGCCACGAGGGTTGCGAGGTAGATGGGACACATGTTATACATATTGATTTCAGGTTTCCTGGTTAACCAAAACCCCACCCGATATATCAATCGAATCGAAAATTTAAACCCGAATCGACATATTTGCTAAATGGATTGATTTGAATCCAAAATGTTTAGGTCAGATCTTCGAGACGTGTCATATATTAACACCCCTATGTTCGACCTCTAATAAACCAAGCAAGATCGCAATGACACCCGACATAGCTACTTAGCAGAACTCAACCAACCAAAAGAAAGTGAGGTTAAGGCTCCATCTGGGATAGCTTTAGTCCACTGCTTTTTCTCTGCTTTAAAGAGATTTTTGTATTAAAAAATAGCTATATAAAAGAAACTTTATTTGAAATAGCCTTTGGATATTATTACTTTTTTATTGCTTTCAAAATATTTTGAACTAGTAAACTACTATAGAAAATAAAAGGTCAAATGATCGAAGCCTAAATATAATAATAATTTGTATTTTATAAAACGTACATATCAACTAAAGCTCAATTTGAATAATTTGAACATCGTATCTGTAGGATGGGAATTTTATTCATTCAGCAAAAAAGATAATTCCATAGCTATTATTCTTTAGCTAACTATTTCTTTTGAACTTATTTCCGAGATCGTTGTTATAAATTATAATCTTAAAACTAAGATTAAACAATCTGAAATTTATTTAAAAAATCAAATCTTTTTTTATTTTAGAATTTTGATTATTTACTTTTTTTAGATAACAAATGTGTAGTCGGATGACCAATCCGCTTTAACATATGTTTGTAATTAATACTAGGTCGTTGTTGCGAAGTAAGGAAAGACCGTAGTTGATAGTGCCTTGTATGTAGCGGAGGAGCCTCTTTAAGGATTGAAGATGATTTGGATTGAGGTCATGCATATGCTGGTAGATTTGATTGGTGGCAAGTAGATCTGTGGGTAATCTGTTAATTATATAGTTAGTAGTAAGCAATGCATCAGCCCATAAGGAATGATGTAGGTGGGCAGAGAGTAGAAGTGTTCGAGTTGTGTCCAGGAGATGAAAATGTTTGCGTTCGGCAAGGCCGTTTTGCTCAGGGGTGTGAGGACAGCTGAATTGATAGAGTATACCATTCTTAGAGAGAAATGCTTTGAAATGGGTTCCTATGTATTCCTCGCCACCATCCGACCGGAGTGTTTTTATTTTGGTTTTAAATTGATTTTGAACGAGGTTTGAGAATTATTGAAATTTTGAAAATATTTCTACTATGGAGTTCATTAGATAAAGCCAACAAAATCTGGTATGATCGTCTATGAAGATAACATAATATCTGTAACTAGTAAGTGAAGATAAAGGTGCAGGGCCCCAAACATCTGTATGGATTAGCATAAAAAGAGCTGTTACATTTTTTGATCTATTGCAAAAGGATAGTTTATGGCTCTTGGCCATATTAAAAAATTTCAAATTATAGAAGTAGGGGAGATACTGATAGACAAAACTAATTATGCTAAAGTGTGTAAAATAAGTTGATGTGAATGGCCTAGCCGAGCATGCCAAGCTTGGGTGGAGGTAGGGCTGGACTTGAGAGCTTGAGTAAGTGAGCTGGACAAGTTGGCAGATAGCAGATAGAGACCGTCGTGGCTACGTCGTGGCTACCACCATGAAGGAGGATTTGGTTGTCCTAGGGATCCTTGATTTGAAAACTAGATGAGTCAAAAGAGATGGAGTAGTTATTGTAGGAAATTAGCTTATGAATGGAAAATAGATTATGAGATAATGCAGGAACATGAAGAAGGTTGCGGAGATACAACTTACGGTTGGATTGTGGTAAGGGAAGAATGTCGTCGTTGGTGTTCTAGATGGGGAGTGTGCTACCATTCGCAATGGAAATCGAGTCTGACCCTTGGTAGGGGAGTGGTTGATTTAAGTTGACAGCATCTGCTATAAGGTGAGACGAGGGTCCAGAGTCGAGGACCCACTCGGTCTGATGAACGGGTGATACATGAGAGAGCATCGCACATGGAGGTGTGGGTGTGTAGTTAAGATTGCATCTATGCTAACACTATGCGGCAATATGTCTAGGCTTGTTACATATCGTGCAAATTAATTGGTCGGGGGCATAGCTGGTGAGTTAGTAGTTGGATCTGCAGGGCTTATGTTTCGAGGGTTGGATCCTCTGCCATGACCTGGACGATAGTTTTGGGAGGAATTCGCTCTACTCTCGTTGGGGCGAGAGCTGATGTAGAAGGCAGCATTGTCTTTGGACAATGAGGTATCCTTGAGTAGCTGGTTTTGGATGTTAATTTCCTCACTACAAAGTAGTGAGTAAGGAACATGTAGACTTATAGTGGTTTGGAAGGTTCTGATGGATGTGTAGAATGAGTTGTATGCTGCGGGAACCCCATTGAGGATGTAATGGATGATGACTTCGGTGTCTACACAAGACCCAGCAGCGACAATGTTATCGACTAAGCTTTTGATCTGGGCGAGATATGTTTGCATTTAGATGTCTCCCATGGTGACATTGTGTAGTGCATTCTTCAGTTTGATAACTCTCGAACGGTTGGTGGGCTGAAGCCGATTCTCCAACGTTTTCCAGATTTCATGAGCTGAAGACAAGTTCATGATATACGGTTGTATAGTGGGAGAGACAGTAGAAAAGAGAGCCGAGATGAGGTTTTGATCTATAAGCTTCCATAGATGGTAATCTGGACTGGATTCAAGCGGCTTCTACTGAGTACCCATGAGGTATCCTTCGAAACCATTAGTTGAGAAGAGTTGGAGCGTCTGCGGTCTCCAAATGGTGTAGTTCTCATTGTTGAGCTGGATAGTGATGATTTTCTTGATGTTGGACATCAGAAATTTGAGGGGAGATGGGATGGTGAATTCGACCATTGATGTCGAGAGGGAGGAAGTCGATTACGAAGCCGACTAGGCGCTGGAGATCGTGTTCGAACATAGTGAGAAGAGGTTGTAGAGCGTTAGCACTCTGATACCATGAAAGAATCTTGCATCAACGAAAAAGCTTCAAGGGAACAAGAGACGTTAGCAAAGAAATCAAGGAGTAGTTTCAACATTCTTCCTTTAATCTTTTTCATGCAGCTACAGTGCATTTCCTTTTACATATATAGAGTAGTGCAGCATAATATTCCGTTGGATGGATTCTTCTAGAAGACGGTGATGATTGTTGTTGTCAGTCGGCTCAGAGTAGTGGGCACATGATGCCGTTGTAGTCTAACACCTTCAACCCGGCTCGAAGCCGATCCCAAAAATTTTGTTCGCTTTGACATGCTTGATAAACGATTCAAGTTAGGTTTTTCAACATGTTTATTAAATCAATCGGGTTCAGATTAACTCTCAAACTCATATTTGATCCGAAAAATGACCTTTTTTTTTCTATATGCAATATAATCTTTTTATTTTTGAGCAAATATCCTAACATTTATATTTAATATGTTATAAAAAAACTAACCAAAACAAGATAATGGATCGGGTAATTCGGGTCATTTGAGTTGCTAGCGATCAAGTTTAAGTCGATATTTTAGACTCTTTATCAAACACAGGCTGGGTTGATAGTACTTAGATTTAGGCTGATCCCGAACCTGACCTGTCAACCCGTTTTGATGCCCCTATATGTAGCTTTAGATTTACAATAAACCGAAATCTACCACCGAAATTTGGCTCTAATTTAAATTAAATTAAATTTACAATTTAAGAAACTAACTTATTCAAATAAAAACTATTTTTTTTTTTCACATATGATGCATTTTGAATTAATAGTATATCTTAAAATTCAAAGGAAAGAATGAGTAATTTTAAATATATTATCTTTATTTTTGTTACTTTGTTTAACTTATCATAAACAAATCAAATGAAATTTAATCACCAACACCTACTTAATTAATTGAATAATCATGCATCAAATAATTGTCGATATGATGTAACTTTACTCAAAAGTCAAATTTAATTATTGCCAGGAGTTTGACTTCATAAAGTCTCTCTAGTTTTTTTTTTCATTTTATTTTAATTTATAAATGTATTTTAAAAAAATAAATTTTAAATATTAGATTCACAAAAATTATGCAATATTTTAGTTGGATGACTTTAAGTATGAATACTTGTACATGTCTATGCTTAGCCAGTAATCTGTTCTCAGTTATTTAGAAAGAAGGGTGATTTTAGATCTATTGTATTTTTTTCATTTACATTGGTCAAATTATCATAAATAATCAAACCAAATTTGGTCACAACCAACTAATTAATTAATTGAATCAATGTACATCATATCTTTGAAGATATGATGTAACTTAACTCCCAAGTGAAATTAAATTATTGTTATGAGTTTGACATCATAGGCTCTCTAGTTTTATTTTAACTAATGAAGGTATTTTTTTTTTTTCATTAAAATGATGCAATGTTTTAATAAGATGATATGTTTTTAAGTATGTATACTTGTATATGCCTATATTGAGCCAGTACTTCGTTCACAACAATTTCAATACGAGGAAACTCATCTCACGCTTAAGAATTTGATAATGGACTCGCCGTCATCCACATTTAGAGGACTCGCCTTCACATACTCACCCACGATAATTGCCCTTAAAGGCTGGTTTATGGCACTCGCCTGAGAACAAAGAGATATATGATCAGAGGCAAGGATCCACATGGAGAGACAAATATACATCACTAATCATAACATGATGGAAATTAAGGAAATACTTACTAAAATGATCCATGATATGATAGGAGGGATGAAGATGAATGCTCGAAGAGAGAGGAAATCAGAAGGATCATCTAACTCGGAAGTTCATTGCAAATATTAGACATGACCCAAAAACTTGACCCGAAATTTTTGGGTTAGGGTTCGTGGGTCCCATGCCTAAGGATGTCAATATTTAACACAACTCAAAAATCCGACCTAAAAATTTCGGGTTAGGGTTAACCCATTTGGCAAACGGGTTGAGCTTGGGTACCAAAATTTGATCCGTTTGAAAAATCAGGTTGGGACCGGCCGGTCAACCCGCTAACCCAAATTGACATGGACTTACCTGATTTCTCCGCTCCTTCGACGGGCAACAGCGGAGGAGAAGAGGGCGACGTTCCTTTCTATTGTACACTTTCCTCCTTGGCTCCTTCGACGACGGTCCTTCCTATTGGGGTGGAATTAGGATGTCATGACTGTTAAGCGAGCTTACTATTTTTTGTTGGATCGGAAGTAAAGACGACGATGTTCGTTCTTGCATCGCTCATTGCGATTTGCGAAGGCAGCCAGCGCCTCCTTCGACGACGTTCAACTCGCCGTTATTTTTTTATTATTGGATTGAAAGTAAAGATGGCGACAGGCTAGTGGGTCATGTCGGGTTGACCCGGGTCCAAAGTGGGTCGTGTTCGGGTCGAGCCAACTAGTATCGGGTTAGTTTCGGATTGAACCCGAATACAACCTGTGATCCGATTTTGACAACCCTACTCAAACAATCTGTTCTCAGATCTCTCCTGGCGGTTTAGTGATAATGACACTAGTTGCCTTTTATTTAATAAGACACCCTAAAAGGAATTCATTATCTATTCGTTAATTAGATTTCAATTTGGTCGGTATATTTGTAACTTTCTTCTTGGAAAAAAACAAAAGAACAAATAAAAAATCTGTTAAAAGAGTTTTTTTATTATTGATCTAAAAGACAGATTTTGCATGGAACAAGATGATTGGGATCTGAAGGACGCGTCGCAGCTGGCAAAAGCAGGGCAGCGTGCAGTAACGCGAGATAAATAGGGCCTTAAGTGGTAGTTAGATTGGTTAGCCGGTGGTTGTTATAATAATAAATAAAGGTTTTAATGATAAGACCTTCACCTCTGTCAATGGTCACGTGTGGGCTAGCTTATCAAGATTTTTTAGGGTTTTTTATTATTTTTTTTAACTATTAGAATATGAAGTAAGATAAAAAAAACGATGATAGGGTTTGAATTTTTTAACATTGATTTGAAATAATATAAATATGGGATGAATTTATATCTTACAAATTCAAAATAGAGCACTCATATGCAACCGTTGTCCCCGCATCACTCGATAAGCTGTCAGAGACCCTGTTGCCATGTCACACAGGCTTACAATCCGATCCCACAACAAGAAATTTTACGTCAGCGACCACATACCATTGTACTTGTGTTGCTCACCTAGTTGCAGGCAACACTACTTCACCATATGCATGTGCAATCCTAGACCTACGCACACATGTGACCCCACAGTTGTGCCAACATTTTTCGCACCGACAATATGTCCGTGCCTTAGAATTTATTTCGCTTTACAATCAACTAAATATAAAAAATGAATGTGATTGGTTTATTTTACATTCAACAAAATATTATTTTAAAAAAATATGTGTTGTGCATTTAATTTATAATCTATTTTAGATATGAATGTATTTTAAATACTTAGCGACCAAATATTATCCTGAGAATCTGAATTAAATTCAAAAAGTTATTTATTGATAACGGTCTAAAAATGTCTACATTTTGAAAACTACAAGTATAAATTCATCAAAACTTTCAAGTGGCCCATACTCCAGAAAAGGCATCTATGAATTAGCTCTAACTCGACTATGTTCGAGAAGGAATATTGAATGCACTAATTTCATTATCTCTAGCTCTAAATATACAATGTTCATGAATCCAAATTTGTCTGCTAAATAATACCCGACTTTACTAACATATATGTTTAGTAATCCATTAACCTATTTGTGAGAATAGAGAGCAGAGAGAGTACAGAGGATGAGAGTAAGCTAACAAAATCTCCACTATCTTAATATTGTTCCTCATCGCCCCTTATTTTATAGGATTTTAGAGGCCTAGAAGTAAGGCTATATATAAAAATAAAAATAAAAGTATATGCTGCACACAATGCCCATACAATGTTACATGTTAATCTATGACACATGTCCCCTCATAATTGATTCTAAAAGGGTAAAGTCAACGTTCATGTGAGATGTCTCTCATCAGGTGAGCTCATGAGATGTTCGTAGGCGTAGGGCGAGTTTGTGGATGAGTTTTGAGAGGAGGTGGGTTGGTAGCTGGCGAGTCATCTCATCAGGTCGCCGAATGGCATAGGTCGGTCAATGAGTGTGGAACCCTTGTGGTAGGCGCTTGCTTATAGATGAGTTGGCAAGCTCGGGGGAGGAGGACCTGATTAAGATGAGTGGCAATCCGTTTGTTTTGTGAGGAACTTCCTGGTCGTGCAATAGAGGACGAGCTCTTTGGTTGATGTGAGCGATTAGCACCTGGCGTTCTCTTTGGGAAAGTTCCTATGTTGGTCATGAACTAGTCCATTGAGGGATTTGCTCCCGAGAGGGAATACCTTCATCACGATGCGTCCGCTACCTAATAAAACTCATATTAATACGATTATGTGCATGATAGCGAAATACATAGATAAGTATGAATACTTTTTTGTGTAATATTAAGATTTTATATATTTACATAATTGTCATCCTTCTATTAGAAAATTCTTAATGAGTCCCAAATAAATATTAAACAATTTATTATAAGTATAGATCATGCATTCTATTTTATTTTTATGACGGGCTACAATAAATTAAATGCATTTAAGAATAAATTGTTATAGTCCCCAATCTAAAAGACTATTTCTTATTTTTGCTCCAATCTTTTCTTGAGTAAATAAAATACTACCTCTTAGACTTCATTTGGAATAGCTTTTTAAAGCAGTTTTATACTTCAAAAAATTCTCTGCTTCAAAAATTTTTTGTATTGAAAAAATTATTTATAAAACAATAAGAACATTGTCTCAAAAAAACTTAGTCTATCTCTATCCCTTCTCAACAGTGTCAATTGAAGCATGAAAAGTTGAAAATCCCATATCCGTATTTCAATAAATTCAGAAACAATTCCAACTAAATCTTCAATATGATTAGACATCAAGAGATGCATATGCAATGAATTTTACTTTCACCTTCCACTATTTCCAACACTCTATCAATGTTAAAAGTCCTAACAAAATTTTAGCTCTTATTCTTGGCTTTTACCAAAGTGGAAGAGTACTCTCATACGAATGAATCTTACAGTATGATCGAACACAGTAATTAAGTTGTGAAAGCATTGAATAGATGTCAATCAGTGAGGAAGCAACTCCATGTGCTCCATACATGCAGAGCTGACGAGATAGATCGATAACTTCTTCTCAATATAGTTTAATTAATAAAAATTGGCAGATCTATCTACATGTACAACTGTACAAGCAGCTTCCTTATTTAATTTTTAACAGAGTTTTATAAGCTTCTAGAACGCAAAAGCTTCCAGAACGCATAAGTTCAGCGTACCGCGTACGCGTTACATAACAGCGCTCGCATATGCGCAAGCCTTATATGAAAATATTTTCCTGTTTCGTGGGGAGATTCGTGCACTGTTCACTGTACAGAGATTATTTTCTTCAGGGTAATAAAATTCTGGTAATATTTTTTGGAGAATTTCATTAAAGTGAACAGCAAGACTGATGAGGTAAAGGAGAAGGACAATAATGGAGAGAATTTTTTTTCACTTTCTCAATCCGTGCTGGAGCACGTTAATTAAATGTCTCTTGCTTGGAATAGCTACAGCAGCAAATCAAAGATGGCGACTGTGAAATTTTTAAAGTTGAAGTAAAATTAGCTTTTCAGTATAATTTTTTTTAAGTCAATAAAATATAATAGCCAAATAAAAGTTGTAGTTGTTGTTTAAAATACAAATTAGTAAGAAAGTTGTTCCGAACGTAGCCTTAGCTATTTCAGGCTTCGTTTGGGATAAAATATAAAATTTTTGTACTAAAATTTTGTTTTAAAAAATAGTAAAGAAGTAGTCCCAAATGAAGTCTTAGTTTTAAAAATAATAATTTTTCATTATAAAAATTTAAAAAACTATAAAAATAGCAAAAAAATGGAGAAATTTACATACATACCACTTCATTTCATGCTATTTATATATCTAACATCCAAAACATTAATATTACATGTCTATAATCCATATACAATTTTAATATAAAATATATCACTCCTATAATTTATTTCTACCATTCATACAATCTTATTGATACATCAGACAATAATTATCTTGATCGGGCACGAATCTTGAGGCAAAAGCTAGTTGGAAACTTCAAAAATTAAATTTGAAAGCTCCCAAACTCCGATTTCAGCGAGCTTATATTCAAACTGAGCGTCTCGGAAATACAAACCCAACGACACCAAGATCAACCCAATCCGAGCCCAAATGAGTCCGAATCAAGGGCTCAAAGCGCTTTTGGAAGGTTCAAACCGCAATTTAAGTTACCAAACGGTCTCCAATTTTGACGAGCTTATACTCGAATCGAACGTCTCGACGAGACGAATCCAACGCATCTAAGATCGCCGAATTCCGACATCATTAAGGCCTTCAAATGCCCAACGAACGGTGCATGATCAAAGGATTCGATATCGGCCGTCCATTCAAAACACTCCCAATTCGCCCCTGATCTCACGCCTATTTACGGGCTATGCCACTCCAGAAAAACTATAAATAGAGCCCTCAGTCTACACCAAAGGGACTCAAGGGAAGAGAGAAGAAGAAGAGAAGGAGGAGAAGGAAGAAGCTCCTCCTCGACCACCGCCGGAGCTCTTCTTGCCGCCCGAACACGTCGGGATTCTGCCAGATATTTGGGAGAACGCCAGAATTCTTCCCAACTTCCACGGGATGTGGAAATTCTTCTCATTTAACGATAAAGTTCCCTCCTGACGTCGAAACTCCGCCCAAGTGAGACCGGAGTTCTCCTCTGCCACCAACAGACGTTGGACTTCTACCTAACGTCGGACCTTCACTCTTCGCCAAGTTTTTACCCGACGTCGGACTTCTACCGGTTATCGGATTTCGCTGGACGTCTACGCGAAGATGGATTTCTTTCCATTGTTGGACTTCTACCTGACGCTGTCCTTCTGATCTTCGTCGTCATACTACAGTCCTACCTCCGTCGCCTGTCGACTACGGTCCACCTTGCTTACGTCGCCCGCCGACTACAGTCCTTCCGACCTAGCTCTGTCGCCAACCGACTATGGTCCTCCTGACATACGTCGCCCACCGACTATGGTCCTCCTGACATACGTCGCCAACCGACTACGTTCCTCCTGACATACGTTGCCAACCGACTACGGTCCTCCTGACATACGTCGCCCACCTACTACAGTCTTTTCGACCTCTGTCGCCCGCCGACTACGGTTCTCCTGACTTACGTCGCCCGCCAACTACAGTCTTTCCGATCTCTGTTGCCCGCCAACTACGGTCCTCCCGACCAAACGAACATGTCAATAGTGATTATTTGTATTTACATCATGTAATGTACTCTATAAGATGTATATCAAGCTAAGGCCTTCTCCCAAAGAATGGTCTCATTTGTAATCGACTGCAATACTAGTGGATTCATTCAAACTGGGCTAGGCCCCGTGGTTTTTCCCCCTTTTTAGGGGTTTTCCACGTAAAAATCTCGGTGTCTCATAAATGCTAGACCCTCTCACTTATTTGATTGCGTGCCGGATTTTCGTACAATGCTAAGACGTTAAATATGATATTTCTCTACCGCCGCGAATACCCCTGGACGCAACACTTATAAACTAATATTTCATTTTATGCACTCTATTTATTCTAGGAGTGGTAGGCATGTAATATTAAATGTTTTGGATGTTAGATATATCAATATCATAAAATAAAGTGATATGTATGTAAATCTCAAAAAAAGAAAAATATATATAATTACTATCTAAAATATAAAATAATAAGAAATCGGTAAGGAAGCTTTCGCAAGTAGAACTCTAACTTAATAAATAATATATATAGTTATTTATTATTTATATATCAATAAAATATCTTATATATTAAAATATTATAAATTGGTCTGATGAAAGGATAAGATAAATGATTAAAATTACACCATAAAGGCTCAGAGGAAGATAAATTTAAAAATAAATAGTAAATAACCGTTCTCACCTATTTTTTTTAATATTTTTTGGTTCATGTCGCTGTCAACTCAGTTGTACTTTAATTACCCCTAATTCATCGCGTTGTCCAAAACAATATAAACATTACAATTAAACAAAATTAAATAACTAACAATGATTAAGATGACTAAACAAAATTCATTATTAATATATCACCTTAATATTAAAAAGAAAAAAAAAACAATAAATAAATAAGCTAAGGCCACAAAGTTAAAAATATATCTACATTGCCTATAAATTCATCACACTCTCCATCCCCAACTCACACCCACACTAAAACCATGGAGTACTCTCTCCCTTCCTACCTCGACTACTCCACCACCACACTCCTCTCCTCCCTCATCATCCTCGCCGCCGCCTACCTCACTTTCCGGAAATTCCGCCACCGCCGGCCGCCAATCTTCCTCCTCGACTTCGCCTGCTTCAAGCCCCCTCAAAACTACCGCGTCCCCTACGCCGCCTTCGCCGAGCACGCCCGCTTTATCGTCGGCGAGGAAATCGCTTCTTTCCTCGTCCGAGTCCTCGAAAAATCCGGCCTTGGTGAGGAAACGGCTCTCCCCGTCGGCGCTCACTATATAGAACCATCTCCCAGGCCGACGATGAGCGGATCCCGCGACGAGGCTGAGCTGGTGATCTTCTCCGCCATCGATGATTTGCTGAAGAAGACTGGCGTTGACCCCCTCGATATTGGCGTTCTCGTCATCAACAGCAACAGCTTTTATCCTGTGCCGTCTTTGACCTCCATGGTTGTCAACCGGTATAAGCTCAGAAGCGACATTCGGAGCTACAGTCTTGCGAGCATGGGATGCAGCTCAGGGCCGATTTCCATTGGCCTTGCAAGGGATCTCTTGATTGTAAGTTTTACTGCTAAAATTAATTTATTTTTAATTTCTGTTATACTGTAGTCGTTATTTTTTCAAAATTTTAGGGCATGCTTTTTCAAATAAATTCTTAAAAATAATTTGAATTTTATTTAATTTTGGACTGTACACACATTTATTTCAAGGAGAAAAAATATATGTAGTTATATACTGCTAAATAAAGTTTAATTTTAAACTTATTAGCTAATTAATTAAAACTAATTTTGATTATGAATTTGATTTTAAGCATAACCAAATATGCTTAAAATCCTGTTTTTTTCTCGCCTTAATTGTTAAGATTAGTTACATTTACACAAAGTTTCAGTAGTTATAATGAAAAGATGACTGTTTTCTTTCCCATTTAACAACAATTTTGATGGTTTTTCTGTAATATTTTATCATTATTTAAATTATATTAGAATAAATTTAAAAAATATTAGATTTATCTTAAGATTAGTAAAATATATAGTTTCATTGGTTTTTTTTTCATGGGATTAAACTTTTTAGCTTAGTTTATTATGATTTATATATTAATTTAAAAATTAGATAAATTTTAAAAATTATAAATATTTTCAAAAGATTTTAATATTTTTATTTTATTTAAATAAAGATTTTACATATTTATTTTAAATTACAAAATAAATTCTTATTTTGAAATATAAATTACATAAATACATGCATATTCATTTATGACTTGGATTTAATTCGAAATATCTTAATATTTCTACATATGTAACTGTCTAATTGTGGCTTCGGAATATCGCCATCTTGTGCTCATAATAGATATTTAGCATTTTGTTTGATAAGTGATAACATTATTTATTTTTTAAATAAATTCTAATATAAGTTATCTATCTAAGAAAAAATTAGCATACATACTAAATATTAATAAAACATTTATAGTATGCCTTTGTGTATTTATATACAATTTAGATCAGTCTGGCTGCTAATGAGAAATTATTATGTGCGGAGGCCGGATGTATAATGTCGTAGAGAGACCAACTAGAATAAATCACATCAATAGTACCGAGCTGTGGTACCAAGTGGTACCGAGCAGTACCGAGCGAAGGGTGACGTAACAAAATAATTAATTGTTAATTAGACTGTGACTGCTTCTAGAATGTTTTTTCTATGTTGATTAAAATTTAAGAATATTAATTTATTTTCTATAATAATAATAACTATAAGTAAGGCTCACTATTTTTCCAAAATCTTAATTTTTAAATAAATTCTACCTAATTAAACAATTTAATTTTTTAGTGTATTTATGTACAATTAATATCACTCAGGTGGTTAGATAGCGATCTTAATTGATTATTATTTTTTTAAATATTTATGTCAGGATATCTTGATGTAATTTATGTATCATATTTATGCAAATTTAAAGGCTGTTAAGTCTATAGTATGATCATTCTTAGGTAATTTTTTTTCCAAGTTGATGCACATTGAGCATATTAATTTATATTTATTTTATTAGTATTTAGAATTGATTTTTAAAAAAACTTTATAATCAACTACTTAAATTTTTAATAAATATTATAAAATAAAATAATTATTAAAGAAAAATAATTATGTTAGAATATTTTTTTATATAATTACAGTTAAAACGGTCTTAAAAATTATTATAAATGATATATATAAAGAGTTTGTTGCATTAGGTTTTCGTTTGGGACAACTTTTTTGCTGCTTCTTAAAATAGTTTTTTTTTTAAGTTAAATTTTTTTTTTATGCAAAAAAGTTTCTTTAAAAAATAACAGCAAAGTTGTCCTAAATGAAACCTAAATCTTATGGTCAACTTTGTATAATTATATATCACTTTAATTTGCTCCAATGATTAATTAGGATAAAGGGTGGGTGCAAATATAAATTGCATTTAATGGGGTATTCAATTCTAACTTTTTGTGGAAATTTTAAATGGGAGAATAGTGCAGAACATATAACGAGTGGTCCTCGGTCCTCAGTCCTCACGGCAAGATTGGCTAATTGTACTTTTTTTATTTTTAAATTCTGAATTTCTTAATTCTTGTGTCTGGCTGGAATTATTATTTTATTTAAAAGAAAATAAAATAATAATATTTAGATTTTTTTTCGTCTGATAAATCTATCATTTTTAAGGGATTTAAATGCATACAAAAAAAAATATTTTGTATTTATATATCAAAGATCTACATATATTTATTTAATACTTAAATATTTAAATCATATTAAATATTTATAATAACTTATCTAAATAGTTTTTTCTTACACTCTAGATAAAAATTTTGTGCTCTAAATAGATAAATATTTTTGTCAAATATAAGCAAAAATCACTTAAATTTTAAATTATTATTTGTATATTATTTATGATTTAAATTTTCTTTTATAGTTCAAAAATTTGATCATACATTATTAAGAATATTTTGAACCAAAGAATTTCTCCTATTTTAACCTTATTATTTTTTTTACCTTTTTGGATGTCTAAATCATCCAATACTATTCTGACTTATATATTTCAGACTATAACTGTTTTAATATATTTCATTTAAATTAAAAATTAAATAAAAATATAAAGAATTTCTAACCCTATGTGCTCATGCCAATTGAAAGTGGAATATATATATATGAGAAATTTCTTATATGATTTGCATTTTAGTAGTTATTTATTTCAATTTTGCAAAAAATTATAATAATTATTTGAATAATTATTTTTTCTCTACTTGAAATTCATAATTAATTTTTCTGTACACAACCGAAACAGCACTGATACACATTTATGAACGCAGGCGAACCCAAACAAGGGCCTGGCTCTAATAGTCTCCACCGAAATCATCACTTCCCCAAGCTGGTACCAAGGCAAGCTCCGCTCCATGCTTATTCCCAACTGCCTCTTCCGCCTCGGCGGGGCCGCCATCCTCCTCTCCGCCTCCCCTTCCCACCGGCCCCGCTCCAAATACCAACTCATACACGTCATCCGCACCCACCTCGCCTCCGACGACCGCGCCTACCGTTGCCTCTGGATGGAAGAAGACGACGCCGGACATCTCGGCATCTCCCTCTCCAAACAAGTCGTCGACGTCGCCTCCAAAGCACTCGAACTCCATTTCGCCACTCTCTGTCCTCTCGTCCTCCCCTTATCCGAAAAACTCCGCTACCTCTCCTTTCTTCTCCAACGCTCCAACAAGAAATCGGTCTCTCCCGCGCCGACTTTCGTGCCCGAATTCCGACGCGCGTTCGACCATTTCTGCTTGCACGCCGGCGGGAAGGCGGTGGTGGATGGCTTGCAGAAGGTGTTGGAGTTGAGAGACGAGGAAGTGGAAGCGACGAGAATGTCTCTGCATAGGTTTGGCAATACGTCGAGCAGTTCGGTGTGGTATGGTTTGGGGTATACGGAGGCGAAGGGGAGGGTGAGGAAAGGAGATAGGATCTGGCAACTGGGGCTTGGCGGTGGCTTCAAGTGTAACAGCGCGGTGTGGAGGTGCATTAGAGATGTGGATGCCAAGGAAGGAGGAGGGGCTTGGGCGGATTGCGTTCATAGGTATCCTGTTTGTTGCTGATTTGTAAGCGAGTTTCACAACGCGATTTCTTATCGGATTAATGCACGGTACAGTACAGTAAGTGCTGTGGGGTTAATTAATTTGGTAATTAATGAGGATTTCAAAGGGGGAGGACTGGAGGAGGAGGAGGGCCTTGTTAGTTTTTAAATAATTATTCTTTGTGTTATCAAGGAAGAAATGTATTACTGTATTCAATTGGTAATTGGATAGGGGATCTTTAAGACTTTAATTAATGTTGTATTGGTATTATATATTTATATTGTTGTTGTTGTCTTATATCAAATAAGACTATCAGATTTTTATTTTTAAAATGTTTTATTTGTCGAATGAAGCATTGAGCAATATATTTGTATGCTTTCTTCATTTCTTTTTTTTTTAAGATTTGGTTTGAGACAATTTTCTTATTATTTTATAAAGCAGTTTTTTAGTTAAAATTTTTTTAAAAAACATGAAAAAAAAGGCGTTCTAAAGCTGTCCCAAACGAAATCTTTTTCAAGTTCAGTTGAGCCAAATTTAGCTTAATGTAAAAAAGATTTCTGATTTTTAGTTTGAAAATTATGTATTTTATGATTTATCATTTATTATTAAAATATTAATAGAAATATCATAGTCAATAATGCAATTGTTGTTTGGAATACGAGTTTAGTTTGAAAACTTAAGATTATTTGGAAATATGATTGATTTTTTATTTGAATGGAGCTTATTAAAATAAATAGAGTAAATTTTAACTTTTGATGTATTTTAAAAATTATTATAAAAAAAAAGGAGAATATAATGTGTTAAGCTCAATACAGTGCAGGGGTAAAAAAATGTCTGGTCGCTTCGCTCTGCTAGGGTTTTTCACCCTTCTCCGCCTTTCGCTGCGAGGATGCCTACCACCTCAAGGAAGCTTCTTCTCTCTAGTTTTCCTTGTTTTTTTTTTTCTTTGTGGGTCTTTATGGCGAACTGGCTTCGCGACCGCGTTTTTTTTTTTTGAATGGAGCTTCTCCGGCTCGATCTTTTGTTTAAGGAAGCTTTGTCTGGGGCTTCTTCGTCTTCGGTTCCTTTTCCGGATTTGCGTATTTCATCTCACCGTGGGTTACCGACGTTGTTGATTTATGAGGAAGATGTTTGTACGCTTGTTGTTCCTTTCGAGAATTTTCTTCGGTTGGTCGGTTTTCTGGAAAGCGGACATCTATCGATGCAATTCGAAAAATTTTCTTTAATTTGAAACTTATAGGCAAGTGTTTCGGTCATGATTCTTAACCCTATGAACGTTTTGATTAAGCTCCTGAATGACTTCGATTATTATTATCATATCTTCTCTCACCGCTCTTATTTCGTGAATAATTGCTACATGAAAGTGGTGAAATATCCCCTAAGTTGGATGTTGAGCTTGATTAACCGATTGTTCCTATCTGGGTTTCATTTCCCCATCTTAGACCCCATCTCTTCTCTCCTAGGATTCTCTTTGGGTTGGGCTCTCTCTTTGGTCTTACGCTGAAATCGGACACAGCTACGACTTCGGGTTCCCGTCCTTCAGTTGCTCGCATTCTCCTTGATCGAATTGGATGTCACCAAAAAGTTCCCTAATAAAATCTGGGTAGGTTCTACTAATACGGGATACGTTCAATCTATTATTTTTTATGATATTCCCCATTTCTATTTGCACTGTAACTCGTTATGCCATTTGAAGGATGATTGTTGTATTTTGCATCCTCATCTTAAAAATGTGCCTAAAACTGTGACTGCTCCGTGCACGATGTCTGGAATGAATGTGATTAATGCTGGTTCTAATGATGCTCTTAAACTGTCCGCTAATTTAGTCCCCCAATATATTGAGAATGTGGCTATTTTGATGGAGAATGATGTGCGGATTTCGGGTGGTGATGTTGGTATTCCTGTCGATGTTGCTAATGTTTTGTCCCCTGATGTCTTACCTTTTGTTCCACCTATTATTGATTTGGGTTCTCTGGATCCTATTAATGCTGCTCATTTGCCTGTTAATTCGATGAATGGTTTGAATCTTGTTGATGAGGTTAGTGCTGATGTGTCCTCTGTGAAAGTTGTGGTTGGGGACCCTCGGGCTTGTAATAGTGCTGATGATTATCTTGGTTGTGCTATCAATTCTGGTCCCATGTTGTCGGTGATGTCTACCCCGGGCGTCTTGGCTGGTATTTCAATGCCTCCTGTGGTTGTGGAATGCCCGAATGGGTCTGTTCCTGCTACTGATATTTTTGGTGGGGTCTGTGTGTGAGGGTTCTGCTAAGTCAATCTCTAAGTCTACTGCCCCCTCCAGTTCGTCCCCAATTATAAATATCGGTTTAGTTCATAATTCTTTTGTTGATGTGCCAGTTAATTTAATTGACCCTCAAGCCTTGGTGTATCATGTCACGACCCAACCGGACCGGAACGAATCCCATCGCGTCGAGTCGCGACGGATGAATCCAGGATCTAGCTTTGAAATTTGGTTTCAGACTTTCTTTCGAATAATTATACAGAAAACACAGAGCTACTATTAAACTTCCAATATACAAAAATTCATCCAACATTTTCTTCTTCTCAATCCTCAAAATAATCAAATACATTACAGTGCATGGCTATAAACAGAAAGAACAAAATAGAAGAACGGAATAGCCATGATCGTACAAAAATCAAAAGTACAATAATACCTAATCTCAGATCAGACACAGAACGGCTAGTCCAACACCTCCTTCCATTTCTCAGAACCTGAAAACCACGCAGATAATAAGGATGAACTAACAGCTCAGCAAAACTACACTAGTCAATCAAAATCTCCAAAAACTCTCATATCAAAATACACATGAAGGCATTAAAAACATTTGCTGTATAGAATTCAGATAATCGTACAAAAATTAGAATATCAGGCAGAGGTCAGAGATTCATACATAACAGAAATCAAACAGAATACCTATATTCGTTCAGAACAAATGAAGTAATAGAGACAGAAGAATTGAATCAAATTTACGTCACAGAATTATTCAAATCAGAATTCAATCAAAGTTCAGAACAGATTTCAGAAAATATTCTAATCACATTTCATCACAGATTTCCCTGACACAGATAGAATCTCAAAGGATTCTGGCCCCTTATGCCTCCCTTCCCTGACACAGACAGAATCTGATCAAAGGATTCTGGCCCCTTATAGCTCCCTTCTGATATCATTCAAATACATCAAATCATCAAATTCAGGAAAATTGGATTACATTAGAAAAATCGTCAGCGGCATAACGGTAGTCCACAGAAATTTCGACATATCAAATCACAGTTTCAGAAAATTACCAAATTACTACAGCTAGTGTAAAACATCATTTTAAGACTTTCATTGTACTGAAGCAACATTTTTCAACATCCAGATAATTTTCTATTCGATAAAAACTGTGCATAATTCAAACTACCCGGTGAAAACTTTCCAGAAAATACTCAAAACGTGCAAAAATATCATCTCTACAACATACCAAAAGTTACACGGTAAAAGTTTTGCCGGTGCGAAGTTATACCCATATCGCTAACGGAAAACGAATTTGAAACAGAAAATTCGCCAAAAATCTCATTTGTGAAAATTGAGAAAAGCATAATGTGCATTACCTCGAGTAGATCAACTTTCCCAACTACGGCGATGGACGAAAATGGACCAAAGTAGCCCAAAATCCACTTTTTCTTCTTCTTTCTCCATTTTTCTCTCTCCTCAGCTTCCTCTCTCTTCAAAAATGACACTGTTCAAATATTTATCAAACATGATCATCCAGGACGATGCCCCGATCGTCCCGGGACGATCTCCTCTGGACACGGATCGTGTAGACGAAAATTAATTCCAATTCCTTCGTCCCTGGACGAGTTGCTCTTTGGAAAAATTTCGTACAGACGAACCTACCTTCGTCCTGGGACGAATCTCTCTGTCACCAAATTTTATAACTGATCATCCCGGATGAACTCCACTTCGTCTGGAAGAACCTGGAAGGAAAACAAAGAAAACTAGCTTTCACATATCATGTGGGGGACAATTCTGGGATGGATGTACGTGTGCATCTCAATTGGCTTCAATGTTTGTCCGATTCCGATTACGTTTCTTTGGAATCTTTTGGGGATGATGATCCTGGGAATATTGTTGGCTTGCTACATGACGAAATGGTTGTTTCAGTTGCCTCTCGTGGAAGGGCTCGTGGGAGGGGAAGATGTGGTAGGTAATTTCTGTGTGAGGTGCTGGTGGTTGCCTCCCTAGTTTACTTGTTGGATGCCTTTCTGGTTGGCAGTCCCTGGTATTGTTAATTTGGCTGTTTGCATGGACCTTTTGTTTGCCTTCCTACGATGTTTCTTGCTGGTAGATACATTGTGCTTGTTTTTTGGAGCTCTCCAATTTATTTTTTCTGTTGGCCGGGCAATGATGCGGCTGGGGCTCGCTTCTATGTCGACATGGCTTGTGGCAACCTTTGGTGTAGATCTCTTGTTCGGTTGGGATGGCTGCTTCGCGTTTCTATTCACCAAATTGGACGATCTGAGCTTTGCTTAAAGGAAGCTGGAAATCTCGACCCAACTGAGCGCTCGGGATTGAATTTCCCATGTATTCTCTTTTGCTTTCCTGGCATTTTGCTTCTTTGCTCATTTACTCGATTTTTTATTTTAATATATTCTTAGTTTTGGAAAAAAAAAAAAGCTCAATACAGTGTCACAAAAATGTATATATCTTTGAATGCATGTTCGTAGAATTATTAGATCAAAATTTAATAATTTAATTAGCCTAGAAATAATAAAAATATAATTAAAAATATTTTCAATAATATATTATACTTATTATGTGCTAGAAAATTTACATAAATAGAATTGATATTTTATGTTTTAGCTTTCAACAATAATTCAGCACAAATAAAAAATTGCAGATGACCAAAAAGTTCATTTTTTTATAAACTCATGAATTGAAAAAAAAATTATTACTATATTTTCTTATTTTATTAAAAAGAATATTCTCGTTTTGTTTTAAATAGTTGATCATATGTTTTTAAAATAATAAGGTATATAATTATGCATTATTAAGTTGTTATTTTGTGATAATCCTTGAAAAAAAAATAAAACAAAGCATTAATATTTCATAATTAGCAAGAGTGAAATTAAAGGGGAATTTTGATCTATTTGTTAGGAGTTTTTGGCTTTTTGCTATTAATTAAGACCATAGTTTGGGATTTTTTTTACCAATACATTTTCATCACTTCCAAGAAAAATTTTGTTATAAAAAATTGCTATAAAAAATAGAATGAAAGGTGCACAAAGGTTTCATTTATGACGGTTTTTTTATTCTTATTAAAGCAAATTTTCAGTATAAAATTAAAATTTGTTTACTAAAAAAACTATTTTAAGAAGTAGTAAGAAAGTCATAAAAATTTAATCTTAAATTTGAAGCAGTTTCTTATAAATTTTTTAATTTTTATTACTAAAAAATTATTTTAAAAATTATAAAAAAAAATTATCTCAAATGAATCTTTAATAACTCAAATATAAAAAAGAAAAATTAAAGGGAAAAAAACAAGAATAGTAAATGCTGACAAAAATATGAATTTGCTGTCGCCAATAAAAAGTAACGCTGCAATCGCGCGGCAGAAGTCGCAAGTTGGCCAATTTGTGGATCATGCTTTACGTTAGCCATAGTTAGTGCTATTAAATGTTATAGGTACAGCTGAAATTATTGGCAGACCATTTCATCACAGAACATAAATGGCTGACTGTAGATGTACTAACTCTATTTTTTTATTTTTTATTTTACTACAATAATCAGAGGTAATAAATTATATTTATATATTGATAATGAGCTATCAATTTATAATTTAAATTAATTTTTTACAAGTGAATTGGAAATCTTAAGGTATTTAAAATTTGGCCATGATATTAGTTGTAATTATGTAGCATAATATATTGATTAGCTATAATACAATTTGTATAATTCAATCGTAAATTTAGATCAAATATTTTTTTTTCTTTTTTGTAAATTATCACTGGTGATTTCTTGGTGCGATTAGATAATAGATTAAGTGCTCATTATAGCTTATTTTTCATAGCCATTTGATGAATATAACAATGTTTGAATTTGAATTAAAATTATTTTCAATGAAGAATAAGTATAATTGAAAAAACTTTGTAAGGCCATTTAGGGGATATAATATCCTTTGATTTTTTTGTGCTTTTTAAGAAATGAGTGCCAACAAGATTATAAGCACATAGTTATATATATTCATTAAGAAGCTAAGATGCTCAAAAACATAAAATGTGATCATATTAGATATATGGAGACCATCTTATAATGCATAAATTTTGACGTGAACTTCAACATCCACCAAAAATTTTATAATTTTGCTTTATTATCACACGATTGATGGTTTTTTATACTATAAATTTTCAAACGTAGATGAATCCAAAGCCCTACTGATCTGCACCTAAAACTAGCAATCAATCAACATTGATGTCCATTGTCGACATTGTTTGACTATACTCATAGTTGGAATCAACACAAATCATGCCTTCCACACCTAACATCAAAAAGACATTAGCATTCATCTTCTCAATCATATGAATCTTCTTCTTATCCAGAGAATGATCCACCAGAGCTCCAACGACATCCAACTTGCAACATTCATAGTTGATCTTCATCTGATACCGCTATAGATATATGATGCATGTCTTACCGATCACTCATTATCCATCTCTATTAAAGAAATAAATGAACAAATCATTGTCAACTGGTCAATTTTCAAAATTGCTCTTCAGCAGACATTTGAGTTCTATTAATGACAGTTGTCTAATAAGTATCAGTTACTAATGTATAAGAGGCACCTTATCAATCACCCGATCTCTCCTACTATTAGGAGAAAAATCATGCTTTTTAATCTCTATATGTGTCATAATTTTGATAATTTATGTTAATCATCACCTTCCTCCCATTTGTTGATATATATATGTACTATCCACCTATCTTCAAATAAGCAAACTACCTACTCATAATGTCACAATAGAAGTCCTTTAAAGCTTCGTATGGGATGGCTTTTTTGCTACTTTCTAAATTGTCTTTTCAGTACAAAAATTTTTAGAACTAGAAATTTTTATACTAGAAAACAGCTTTAAAAAGCAGCAAGAACGTCATCCCAAATAAAACCTAAGCTATATTGTTGATATACGCTATATTGTATTGATACTTTTTTTTTTTTTTTTGAAAATATTGACACATTTTGTAATGAGTATAGGCATATTGTGTAATCATTAGCTTTCATTACAAAAGAATATTGTCTAATTAACTTGCACTAACAACCTTTTTTTTTATAAATCTTGCACTAACAACTTAGTTCGACAAGGAAAGGCTTATAATTTTTATTCTTTCACTTCAATGTTCCAAGTTTTTTATAAAATGTTAAACTAATAAATTCTCATGTTATCATCATGAATATTCTAATAGAGTAACTAATAAATTCACATTAAATTCTTATCATGATATGAAAAATAATTAATTTAGAAAAACATTATTTTAGAAAAAAGGACATCTAACATCTACACCAGACTGGTTCCCAAAAAGATAAGGGTTGGCTTTTTTATCCATTCTTCCAATTTCCAATAGAGTAAAATAATCCCCTGCACAAATATTCAAATTAAGGATATTTTTATGTATATGATCTAATAAAAAATAAGGAAAAATTGTATGATTTTTTTTTTTTTTTAGAAAAAAAAGTACTAAATTCCCTAGGCTGTACTTAATTTGTCAAAATAAATAAATCCTAAATTAAATTTAATTCGTTCTAAGATCAATTAATGGCTTTTTTATATATTTTTCAAGAAATTATCACAATTTTTATTCTTTTTTGTTATTATTTAAACAAATATATTAGAAAATGAATTTTTACATTTAGATATTATATTCTACGATAACTAGGGGTGTTAGCGAGTTAAACTGAGTCGTGAGCCTGCTTTAGCTCGACTCGAAAATGAGCTCAGAAGCCGAGCATGTTGAGTTTCAAGCTCAAGCTCGAGCTGATTTACGAGCTCGTTTGGCAATCGAACTCGAGTTTGATTAAGAAGCTGCTCAAGCTACTTGACTCGTTGACTCACCAAGCAGCTCGAGTGCTGAAGGCAGAACCATGAACACATAAGGAGGAAGGTGGAACTACGCAGAAGAGGAAGCAAAAGGAGGAATCGTGGAAGGTGGAACTTACGCCTCACCAGCTAGCTCGCGATCTCACATCCTTTCCACGAGCCGAACTCGAGCAGACCATTTGAGCATGAGTCGAGCTCAAATTTGAGCTTGTGACTTGACCAATGAGCTGAGCTCAAGTTAAGCATGATTCGAACTAGACTCGACAGGTTGATAACCATAAAATTTTGATATTCGATTTAAAAAAAAAATCATAATGCATGCAAAACATTTAAAAATACATATATATTTTTTAAATAATTATGTAACAGCTGAACACCCCAACAGGCTAATTTACTCATCTATTAAACGGGCGGGCTTCTCAACTCCAATATCGTGGATATTTATTATAAGTGACGGTTGCCCAATCCAAGCAGTTGCAAGACTCTCTGCTCTTCCAGAGCCATGCATCGTTGACTCCAACTTGTTCAACCAAGACAATTTTTTAAGCTAAATTAGAGGTGTCTATTTATATTATGACATTAACATCCGACTTAAATATGATCTAAAAATTTTAAGTTTGGATTAACCCGTTTAACAAATGAGTCGGATTCGGTCCTAATTTCTAACCTGTTTGAAAAATTGGCTTGTGTCTGAATCAACTTGCTAATCCGAATTTGACCAACATCCCACACCACATCACGCTCTCCTGCCACGCCCCTGCATCTCTCACTATAGCCCATGATCGCAGCCTCGACAGTCCAAAGTCATTTTCTCTCTTGCATTTATTGGCATGCCAGCGACGTGAAGGAAGTTCTTGATGAATGTATCCTTGCACTTCGGAAAGCCATGGAATAAAAATTAGCCAAAAAATTTTAATATATATATACATATACATATAGAAAGAGACCCTAAAATTCCCCCAAGAGAGAGAAAGAGAGGTTTTTTTCAGAAGTAGGCAAGAAGTGTAAATTTAGCAATAATACAATAATGATCCACATATGATATATAATGCAACCTATTTTAATTTGTTGGTTGAAATTTCTGACTGATAATTAAGAGGTTTCAAATTCGAATTTTATATATGTGATATTTGTGAGAATTTATCTTAATTGAATTAAATATAAAAAAATTCAATATATATAACTTATTTATTTATTTTAGTCACATTAGCATCTATAAAATATTTTATTTATGTTATATAATTCATTCACATCATGTACTTATAAAAATTTTAAGATTCTATTATTCTATATAAATAAAAAAATAAAAATAAAAATCATATATAAAAACTATAGCATTACTCACAACAATAATGTCAACAACATAAAAAGCTGCTAGACGTACAATTGGCTGATACTACCTAACGAGCATCCATCACAAATTGACTGTTGCCTGCTATATCTGCCTCTTTTGGTCGATAACATGTTTCAGATTTCACCAAAATTTTGTGCTATTTTAGGTTTCATTTGGACATATTTTTTATTATTTTTTCTAAGATTTTATTTGAGATAATTTTTTTACTTAGTATAAAAATTTTAATTTTTTTACTAGAAAACTACTTTAAGGCTTCATTTGTGACCGCTTTTTTATTGCTTCTTGAAGTAATATTCTAATTTTTGTAATAGAAAGTTGCTTCAATAAGCAATAAAAAAGCCGTCTCAAATGAAGCCTAAGAAGCAATAAGAAAGCCGTCACAAATAAAACCTAAAACTATTTTTTAATTTAAGAGAGTTGCTTTAGAAAATAATGAAAAAATGGTCCCAAACAAAACCTTAATGATATGCTAAATAACAAAAATTATGTGATGATTCATATTATGTTGAAAAAAGTTTCATTAGTTTTAAATTAACATTAAGATTAGTGCCATATATAAAATTTATTTGATAATGTCTTTCCTTGTATTATACATTTATTATTATCATCAACAAAATAAAATATTCTATATTGATTATTTATGAATTTTATATAATTTAATAAACCTAGAAGTATCATCAACCTGATATTTATTTTATTAAATAGTCACAATTTCGACTTCTTTTTATTTCTTTTTTTACTTTTTAAATTGATATGTTTTTTTATGATATCTACACTAAACTGACAAGTTAAAATGACTATTTTTTTAATCAATATATTGTAATTAATTTTATTAGGTTTATATTAATATTTTTTATTTATCTCACTTAATTTTGATTTTCATATCTAAATCCTAATTTCAACAAAATATGATTTTAAATTTGCCATCAACAGTAAAGGTAACAATGCTTAAAATGGCAGTTGTACCAATCTATAATCATCCAACCTGGCGTTCACAAGTTCTCAAAGTCTTCACTACCAATCAATTTATTAGATTTTTGGACGGTTCTTCTTCTTTCCCAACTAAATATATTCTTACAATTGAAGCTTTGTCGTCTCCAAGTCCAAACTATATTCAATGGATGCTTATAGATCAAAATTTAGCTGCTACTCTCTACTCAGTCATATCAGCACCAATTCTTCACTATATTCTCAATTTTGCTACCTATCATTACATATGGATTATTGTTGAGAAAAGACTTCAATCAACAAATCGATCTTGGATTATTCAACTCAAGAATGAGCTGCATCATCTAACTATGAAGGACATGATTATGACTCAATATCTATCACTTATCAAATCTAAAATGGAAGTTATTACTACTGCAGACATCTCTCTGGACACAGAAAACATCATTATATATACACTAAATGGTAGATCATCCACTTATCAGGCATTTAAAATATCAATCCACTCCAATTTACAGCCGCTCATTCTTGATGATTTATATTCCCTGCTGCGCACGGTAGATATTTATCTCACTGCTCAAGCTCTCCGTGACAATAATCTCACTGAATTCTCCGTCCTGCATATTGCTCTAACTACTTATCAAGGACAAGGAAGAAGCATGTTTACATCAAATTTCAAAGGTCACACCTATTCTCGTGGAGGACGAGCAACTGTAGGTCGAGTCGAAACACTTCCATTGAGTGTCAGATATGTTTCAAACATGGGCATTCAGCCGCTACATGTTGGTACTGCTTAGATTACTCCTATCTGCTTTAACAACATAATGTCATGGCTCTTAGAACTACATCTCCACCTCACTCCTCTGACTTGATAATGGACACTGGAGCTTAAAATTACCTTATGCCCGACTTTCATTAGCTCCAAACTCCACACTCTTACAATGGTAACCAACATGTTTCTTTAGGTAATGATCATTCCTTACCTATCATTGCTTCTAGACAGGGTCTTCTCCCTACTCCATCTAGTAAGTTGCTTCTCAAACCTCTCTTTTGTCCCTAAACTCACTCATAATAATCTTGTCTATGTTATGCAGCTAACCACTGATAATAGTTGTTATGTCCTATTTACTTCACATGGACATAAAATTCAGGATTTGAAGAGCATTCGTCTTCTCCTCCACGGTCCATATCATAATGGATTATATCCTATCACTAACTCTCTTGTATTATCAAAATCATCAACATCCCTCATCACGCCATCTACTTCTTCAGATATATGGCACAAGCATCTTGGACATCCTCATTATGTTATTTTAGCTACACTTGTACTTAATCATCCCTATATGAAATATGTTTCCCCTTTAGCTTATATTTCATGTTCTAAAGCAAAGTGTCATAGGACTAATTTTCCTTTGTTTGTATCTTTTACTTCCAAACCTCTTCAACTTATCCATTATGATGTATGGGGTCCTATCTTAATTTCATATTTTAATGCATTTCGTTATTACGTTCTTTTTGTTGATAATTTTTCATGATATTCATGGATATATCCTATGATACATAAATCAGAAACTTTCATTAAATTTCAGCAATTTGAATTATTTTGTTCCTCCACCTGATTAGAATATACTTGGTTGTAAATGGTTGTTTAAAAGTAAGTATCATCGTGATGGTTCTATAGCTCACTATAAGGCACGCCTAGTCGCTCGAGGCTATCAATAAGAGTATGGACTGGACTTCACCAAGATATTTAGTCATGTTGCTAAAATACAAATTATTTGAGTTTTCATTCGTTTATATCAAATAAATCAGTGATCAATATGTCAATTGGATGTTAATTCTAATGAATATTTTCATGGTCATTTATCAGACACTATCTTTATGGCACAACCACCTGATTTCATCAATCCCAATTTTCCTAATTATGTTTGTCGTCTCAACAAAATCATCTGTGGCTTGAAGCAAGCTCCATGTCAATGATTTTCCACATTTAACGAGTACCTAATCAATTGGGGTTATCGCCAAAGCACTGTTGATCCATCCTTATTACTATATTCCATGCAAGACTCGATACTTTCTATTGGTTTATGTAGATAACATTTTGTTAATGGAAAATAATTATGCTCTTAGTGCTTCTCTGCTTGCTGACTTACAAGCTAAATTCCAAATTAAGGATCCTAGACAACTCTTAACATTTCTTGGCTTACAAGTAAGTCCTGCTGATAATGATCTACTCCTTCATCAAACCACATATGCTTCATCTATTCTCCAACGAGATGGTATGACAGACTGAAAGTCTATTTCAAATCCTATCTCAAATAAAACCTTCAGCGATCCTATAACCAATGTTCCCTTTACATTCCCTCCTCTCTACCAACATTTGGCGAGCTCGCTAGAGTACTTGACCATCACGTGTAATTAGGATTTATCATATGCTATTAATCGCATGTGCCAACATATGCACTCTCCCACTGATCAGCATTACTCTATGATCAAACGCATCCTCCATTAAATTAAGGACATGTTAAATCTTAATATACCCATCACTCTTGGTCCTTCGCAACTTCATACATTTGTTGATGCTTATTGGGCTGGCGACCAACTAAATCATCAATCAACTTCTGGATACTTTGGTTTTCTGGGTTTGTCATGGATTTCTTGGGGTGCCAAAAAGCAATCCACAATAGCTAGATCGTTTACCGAAGCTGAATATCTTGCTCGTACTATACAAAAGTTACTACCAAACTTATTTGGCTTTGCCAATTGTTGTAGGACTTCAGTGTCTCTGTTCTTCATAATAAACATGTATATTGTGACAACATTATAGTAATAGCCATTTATATATGAACTAAACATATCGAAATTGATCATCATTTAAGTCCAACCAAGTAATTGTTCATCATATATCTTCAAATAAGCAAATAGCAAAGATATTTACCAAAGCTCTATCAAACATCAAATTTACCTTCTTCAAAGACAAATTGACTCTCCAACAATGGATCCTCAATTTGCGGGGGCCTGAAAACAAAAATACATTTGCCACCAACAGTAAAAGTAGCAATGCTTAATATGACAGCTGTACCAATCTCTACACCACTATGCCAATGCCACAACCTGCAGTTGCTTTTCATCACAACCATTCAGTAGTAACAGAAACATTTCCTTGGCACTATTGGATGAAAAGTATTGTTCGCTTTATACTATCACATGTCTTTATATATAGTTATTTTCCTTGCAGTAAAAAATGAGCAAAAGTTATCTTCTTCTATGTCGATTTATGCTATCTTCTTTATCTGCTTTACATGTAAGTAATACAGCTGTATACTTTATGATGCAAATATTTCTTTAGCAAATATACATACTTCTGATACAATCTGATTTCACATTGATCCAATCATGTCCCAACATTAGCTTGTCGAATCAGAGCAAAGTCATTCAATCCAATCCAGATTTGAGTCAAATTTGGCTATAAGATGTTTCGATCTGATCTCAATTGCAATCATATATTACTCACCAACTTCAATTCAAGCCAAAAATTTATTTTTATCTCCAATGCACTCCTATAACACATCATAATTCAAATTTCTACATCTCCATCTAAATTAGATTCCAAACTAAGACCTCAACTCATTGACTCATTTCTAATCAAATAAATTAATTCATTTTCAAATAAATCTTATTCCTCAGACAAAAATCAATAATATCATAAATTTTAAATTTTAGATTTCAATTGGGACTATTTTTTTATTATTTTTGAAAATAATTTTTTAATTAAAATTTTTTAATTTTTTACTTAAAAAATTAGTTTAAAATAGTAAAAAATCATCCTAAACAAAAACATAATAGCTGTCCTTCACAGCATATCAAATCAAAATCATGTGGCCCATCATTTCATGAAGTGGCTTCCAAAGGCGGTACGATTGGTTGGTGGTTGGCCTTAAATATAATGCATCACCAAAAAAAGTAAAAATAAAATAAATAAATATAAATTCTTTTTTTTTTGGAAAAAATAAATATAAATTCAAACTAAATATTTATTTTGAATGGACCTATCAATATATTGATGCAGATGGAATCTAAATTTTAAAATGATGATAACAGAACGTGTTTGGTGCGGCGCATTCATGCCTTCAATCAAACACCCTATAGATCATCGAAAAATATTTTTATCAGAATTTTTTATTTTTATTTTTAATGAATATTTAAATAATTAAAATTAAAAGTTAAGTATTAAAATAACAAAGATTTAGGCTTTATTTGGGACGGCTTTCTTACTTCTTTCTAAATTAGTTTTTTTTAAAAAAAATTGGACTAGAAAATTGCTTCAAAAAATAGTAAAAAAGTCGTCTCAAACAAAATCTTAATTTTTTTTATGTCGAGCTTATAAGTGAGATCATATTAATGAAGACTGCTTTAAAAATATTATATATATGTAGATTAATATGTTTATTAAAATATTATTAATAGCATGGAATCACATACATTAAAATATTATTAAATTGATATTTTGCAATAAAACATTCGTCCATTGATTAATTGTTAATGAAATGATGAGTGATGAGATATAAATTAAATTTAAGTGAGATTTTATTAATTAATATTTCTTTTGGAATAGCTTTCTTTCTCCTTTCTAAAATAATTATTTATTACATAAATTTATTGAATGAAAATTTTGTGTACTAAAAATTTACTTTAAAAAATAGTAAAAAAATATTCCAAACAAAATCTTAATTAGCTAATATCTCATATTAATTAATTGATTTTAAATAGAAAAGCTTCAAATTGTTCGAAAAAGTTTATTTATTAATAACATTTTTAAATTAATTTATATTTTTTAGTATATTTAGTGTAGCCCTTCCTAAAAAACTTCAAATGTAAAATGGGCCGTCTACATTTTACAATGGCTTGAATGGGCCTTTGTATTAGATAAAAAATGGTGGTGTGGGCTACGGTAGCCTGGCCTGGCCGAGAAATAATCTTCCCGATTTGCTATGAAATGAGATAAATAGTTAAATACTTGAAGTTGTTGTATAGAAATACTCAATAATATAACACTATTTAACTTTTATTTTCACCTTTGCATCTGAAAATAAATAAAACGTTGAGAAAATCTAATGTGAAATAGGAGGTATTTGTCCCTTGAGCTGTATAAAGCACATTGGTGAGGAAGACTAAGGGTTTAGTTTGTGATACTTTTATTATTATTATTTAGAAAAATTTCATTGTCTAATATTGCGCAATTTCACATATAGATAGAAAGAGCTGGCAAGAGATGCTAAGTATTTTTGTGAAAATCCCATAAAGAGAAAATTCAAGTTAATTAAATCAATCAACATACAAAGGGAATATTACAAAATTTTGGATGTTCTTTTAACCGGAGAAGACGGGTTTATAATGTCTGAATTTTGGTTGTTCACTTGTGTGAGTAGTTAAAAATGTTGTAGGAACAATAAGATATGATGATCAATCATGTGATTATAGATGTTGACATCCTTTGACAAAAGAAGATGATGATTATGTTACCGTGGATGATGATACTATTTGATAGAGGGGAACAATGATCAGGCGATGATGAATATCTATATTGATCGATGATGAGGAACTAACGATAATTATTAATGGTGATTGTGATGGAAGAGCGTTAGGATTTAAATCCATGAATTCTCTCCACTTAAGTTTCCCTTCAAGTATAGTATGATACATTTATAGATTTTTTTTGTTATAGCATTTTAATTATTATTTTTTTCAAATTCTCAAACTCTAAATTGAATGGCCCATTTGGTATTTTATATTTTTGAAGCATGTTAGTATTTTGTTAACATCAAATCTAGAAAATCTTTGACTCATTAAATACATATCATGGAAATGCATGTTTTAATTAACTATATGTTTATAAATTGAAATTCATATAATCTCAAATTTCATTATAATTTGTTTGAATTCAATTACTTATTTTAATATCAATATTTGATAAGATAAACTCTCTAGCAATAAGAAAATAAATTTATACAAACCAACCCCAAAAAATTAGATGAATATGAAATTGTAGCTTGCCTAAGGTTCCTAATAGAGAAATTGATGGATGCCCATAACTGATGACTCCTATTAGTAGGAAAGAGAGAATTTCACATTTTACATGATACCCTAATACTCTATATAAGTTCTATTTTTCCTTGATTTTTGGATTTTTTTTTCCTCTTGCTTTGTAAATTGTAATAGATAGGGTCAAAAGCTCATTATGTTTTATTTCAAACGCTGTGCTTTCAAAGAGTTTCTAATCCTCTAAGGACTTGTAACTTTTTTATTATGTAACATATAGGCCCTAATCCTAAAGACTCCTCCTGCCCAATAACTTATATAAATATAATTACTTAATACCCACTAATGTAATTATTACATTTATTCGCTATCAAAATCCCTAACCACTTAAACAATGAAGCGGCCATAGCCACATGCAGATTTTTAATATAAACAAAGATATGACATAATAATTTTGTAATAGTCATTAGACATTGCAATATTATACGCGTCATGCGGCTATGGGTTGTGCGGCACCTGCTTTCCAATGTCATTACTCATTAGCCTACGCATCGCTGACTAAAACTATTACGCTCTCATGCAATCAGATAACCAATAACGGCTTCACACAACCTGAATAGAAGTTGTCGAAATACATTAAAATATAGGCGTGTGCATTGCTACATGAAAAATAAAGCTATTTAAACTTCTTATTGCTTTATAAAATTACTCTCAAAATAATAAATTATTATAAAAAAATTAGTTAAGAATATTTAAAAGCAACAAAAAATAATAATAATCAATCAACAAGATAATTGACCCAAACAAAGACTTAATTATATTCTTATCTCAATACAATTCTTGGTGCAAATGAGTCAAGCTGACTCACAGGCTAGCTCAAACTCATCTCATTAAAGAGCTCGTGAGTCGAGCTTATCGAATTTTAAGCTCGAGCAGAATTTCGAGCTTGTTGGATTGTTAAGCTTGAGTTTGATTCTCAGAATGCTCGGCTCAATTACTCGTCGAGTAGCTCGAGTGCGGAATCGGAACTGCATAAGGCTGAAAAATGGGAACAGACTCAGAAGTGGAAGGCTGAAGTGAAAGGGGAATCACAAGGGCGGACTTAAACACGGAAAGTTGAAGCTATAAGTGGAGATCAAAATCACAGGACTGGCTTGGACACGTACGGCAAGGACGGGCCGCAAAAGCAAAATCTGAGCTCGAACCGTGAAATCGAGCAGCTCGACGAGGCCGAGCACGAGCTCACCTTTTGAGCTCGACTCGAGTCCGAGTTTCAGATTTGGCTTGCGAGCCGAGCTTGAGTTCGATTGCCATTAATTTTATAATATTACTGGTGTCTAGCCTTAATTTTTCTATCTGTACGCACTGTAGCCGCATGACAAAGCAACCTCCACGTCCCATATAATTTCCCTTTTAATAGCAGAAGTTCAAAAATCTGTTAGCAGTCGTTGTAACAACTACGGCAAGTTTACAACTTCAACTCTGCACGCATCCTACTCATAAGGCAGGATGTCCGTTTCCCAATTATTAAAATTTAAAAGGTAGTTTAACATCTCCAATCAATCTCCCAACGGCTCAGATACGCCCCTGCAACTGATCAACTACTATATATTCACTAACCTACCCACCTACTGCCTCAACACCTTTATGCATTCTAAAGAACCATCTCTTCTCTCTAACCCTTTTCCCTGCTATAAATGCACCGTTTAGTGCCCAAAAGACCGTAAGAGGAAAAAATAAAATAAAAAAATCTGATTTTGGGGCCCAATGGAAGCAGAATATGAAGTTCAAGGCAAGGGAACACATACTCTGGTTCATATCCAGGTGAGGAAGATCAAGGAGGAAGATGAGAATATAAGGCATTGGCTTCTCTCTCAGATGCTTGAGATGAGGCCCATCCTCAGAGAGCTCAAGAAGCAGGTTACACAGTCGCCATTAGGTCAGTCGAGGGACGCAACCCGAGCTATATCTGTAGGGAACTGAAACAGGCCTGGACCTTCCATGGAAGAGAGAACTCCAAGTGCTTGCTTTATTTTTTTGGTCTGTTATTGTACATAAACAGTAGGCTGTCGAAGTGTTCTTCCTCTAAACTCTCTCCTACTACTCCATTGGTATGGATTATGTTTTATGTCTTTTGATGCAACTATGAGCATGTATTTGAGTTTTTACATCTGATCTCAAGCTGCAAGTAAGCATATAATTAGTTTTCGAATCATATAGATTAGCCATGTAAATATGATAAGGGAAAAGTTCCCAGGAAACAGAGAAGTGCATACTTCCAAAGCAATATTAACAGTACTTCAAATAGAAAGAGTTATGTAAAATGATTTATACTTCATTTGGACGGCTTTCTTTCTGCTTCTTAAAGCAACTTTTTAGTACAAAATAAGCCGTCCCAGACGAGCCTTAACCAAGAACTGTCCTTATAAAGGAGAGAGTGTTCATTACACAAATGGAACAAACTAACTTCAGGCAGCGGATTTTTCCTTTGAAAGGAGCTTAATTCTGTGAGAAAGCTTCCGCATAACGTCTATGATCATTAGCTTCTTCTGCATCCTAAACTGTACAGCTAATTGCATGGAAGTGGAAATGTTCCCTTTTAAAATGGATTCGTCCTGCATTATCTTTGTGGGGAAGTGTTCTAGTGCAACAACACAGAGAGCTATGATAATGCGGAGAGCAGCAATTTCGATTGAGATGCCTAAGGGGGCTTTTTGGGATAAGGTCATTAGAGTGTCGAGGTCGAGATTTTGAACGATTTCTTTGTTGCTAGCGAGAAGCACTCTTAGTGCTGCGAGCAAGCGGCCATCTATCACCCCTGAACCTCCTAAGTTCACCTGAACAGAGTGAACGGTAGGGTCACTTCTTGATAATACAAAAGAAAGTATAAGAGATGGGCAATATTGAACAAGATTAATGTAGTTTATTTATAGGTTCCAAACATTGATTGAATTTTGTAAAACCCACAAGAAACATTGATGCTATTTGTAAAATGGCGTCCATTCAAAAGCATTTGATAGTATTTGCTGTTACTAGAATCTAGTCACATGGTCTTTCTTTCTTTCTGTATGTAAAAAAAACTCATAATATTTAATTATTTATAATCATTCTTCGTATTCAGTTGCAAGTTCCTGTGAAAGCAGTGAACATTGGGCAATAAGGAAGAACGATGAAATCACCTAGATAAACTGTCTTGTTTAATAAAGTTTAACTTAACCCAAAGATGAGAGAACTTAAAGATGTAAAGAGAAACCTTAGTAATGGCTCCATCACCAAGTAAGTTCAACTGGCATAAGATTTCCTGTTGCCATTGGGTTGGTGAAGAGAAGCTAGGAGAAGAAAGTCCAGCAGCTATACCAGCAGCATCAAGAAGAATTCCATCATACTTTAGCTCAACATGGTCAAATGGATTTGATGGAATCACAAAGCCATAGTCAAGAAGGAAAAGATCATTACTCAGACAACCATAATTTAACAAAATAGGGGAATTTTGAGCTATCTGCGTTTCTGCCACAACCTGTTAGAAATAAAATATACATGAGAGATGCACCAATTCAATTACAGTAAGTGATCTTGATGCTGCAAAACATTAGTAAGGATACAAGTTATGTCAGTTGGTTTGAGAGTTGTTGCAATGAGCTGATAAATAGATTTTCACTAAATATGCAGTAAATCAAAATGCTCATTTGAATATGATTTTTACTATATTTTTATCTTACTGGAAGAAAAAAAATCATTAATGATACATAAACTTAATGATGGGGACATCAATTGGAAAGTCTACCGTCGACGTGGCCGTAGATCTACGGCCACGATTTACCCAATGTATTTCTGATTTTAGTATTGTCTTTTATTTTGATGTATTTTTATTTCTGCATTTTCCCTTTTTTACCCTTGCTTGAGAGATTGAGTCTTGTAGCCCTTGGGGGCATTTGAGTCCTTTTATTTTATGTCATTGTATTAGGCTATATATAGCCTTCATATTGTACTTTTGATGGTTAATGAATGATATGAAGAAATTTTCTTGCATTGGTCTTCTTGAAGCTTTTGTGAGAGCTTGAGAGAGTTGAGAGTTTGGTGGAGCCTAGGAGAGGCCACCCGTCATACCCAACAGTCACCACAGGTAACTCTTGGTTTATCTCCCTTCTTTCTTTTCCTTCAACCTACATCTACCACTGATCATTCCCCACCCCCAAATCTCCACCTCCTAACCCCATTGTCCAAGCTTAATCTTCCCCAAAACCACCCCCTCTCATTCATCCCGCCGGCCACCTCCCTAACCGCCGACCTCCACTTCACCCACCTATCCCCTTTTGTTTATTGCCGACTCCGTTGTCGCCACCTCATGAATTTTCAAAATTCGAAATTTGAAAATTTGGGATGAGTAAAAGTTTCCAAATTTGTCCGGTGCCAAATTAGGAAAGTTTCAAGGAGGTTTCAATTTAAAATTTAAATTGAAACGGATTTGAAATTGTTCTTCATTAATTTGTGAGAGCTAATTAGGAAACCCTTTTACTCTCTTCCCAAACCTCCTCCTCCCTTCTACATGCCGCCGGCCCCCTCTATTGATGGCACCCTCTTTAATGCCTCATTAGAGCTCCTAATTACATGATTTCGAAATTCAAATTTCAAATATCTTCCCTCCACTTCCACTTAAAATCTGAGAATAATTTTGGTATGAAGATTATAACATATTTTCTTCATCCCAACTAATTCTCTCATAACTCTAGCCTCTTCTTCCTTCCCACCCGTCCACCCTCTCTCTCTTCGCTCCCTCTCAAGGCGTTTCTCCTTCATTTATTTGAGATGGATGATCGATCCGGAGTTTGAGTCCGGTTTTGGCGTAAGAAGGCTAAGATTGCGTGGATCTCCTCAACTTGCCTTCCTCATCTTGACTCCAAACATTGTTGGATTCAAAGAGAAGGCCACCTACCAATTGCTACTCATTGTGAACAAGGCTAGGGAAGAGAAACTAACGGAAGGTTCGTAGTGATTCACGTCATTTCTCCGAGAAGGTGATCTTCTTCCTTAATTCATTTACTTTTCAAATTCTACTTACTTTATTGAGATTTGTCCAAACAAGAAATTGTGCCTACTAATCGTCATCCATTAATAATCGTAGGTTTGTTACTTCTTTGCTATTAGATTACATTGTTAAGTCTTGGTTAAGTTGGAAACTACTTCGCATGCAATGTTTTAGTTTTCCTATGTGTTTTGATTTAGCTCAGTCTCTTGTGTGGCTTAGCCTAACGGAGTTGATCCTTTAAGAGTTTTACCTTGTTGTTTTAATCACGAATAACTAAAATCTGAAATTTCTCTTAAACTATCTTGTGCAAGTTTCCTATTTAGCATGTAGTCCTACATCATCTGGTATCAGAGCATGGTTAGGCTAGGATTTTCTTTCTAGAATACTTCCTAGGGTGTTACCTAACTTTTGTTCGAGTTTCTGCATACATAACATTGTTAGATTCATGTTAAAATCTATTTCATGCTTGCTGTCCAGAATTTCCTGCAACATTTAGTGAGCTGTAAGTTCATCGTTTAGGTGCATAAGTGCTGTCTATCACTTACCCACCGCATTAATTGCATAGGGAACCTTAATCCATATGTGTAGCTTGCTGTCCCTGTGTTTCCTGCACCTTATTTCATCAATTTAAGTGTGTTTCCTTAGTAATTAGCTGTTGTCTTCCTTCTAGAACCCTTCCCAAGTCTCCCATTGTGTGTAGGAATGGACCTGGAACAAATAGGGAGGACTTTAGACCTCTTGGTAGGACAGATGAACACCATGAGCCAACAGTTGAAGGAAAATCAAGCCGACCTAGCGGAGCTTCGTAGGAACACCACTGAAAGGTTCGACACATTAGAGCGAGCTAGGGAAAACCCGATTCCCTACACCCCTTCGAGACCTCCATCCATGTATGGGGATGATGTCTACCACGATGAGGGACCTCCTCGTGCCCATCATCGTGCTCCCCAATATGGACATAACCATCCTCACGACCCTGATGTGCAACTCATGAAAAATATCAAAGTGGATGCTCCTACCTTTGATGGCACGCTAGATCCCCAGATCTTCCTGGACTTGGTCAAAGGTATGGATAGTTTCTTCAAGTGGTACAACATTTCTGACGCAAGGAATGTTAGTTTTGCTGAGATGAAACTCACAGGTATGGCGGGACAATTCTGGTCAAATTTAGAAAGCCTTAGGGAAGCCCGCAATGAGTATCCCATTACTGATTGGCTCACTATGAAGCGGGAATTGAAACACAAGTACGTACCTCCGTCCTATTTCCCCAGACTGTTAGACAAGTGGAATAGGCTAACCAGGGTGGCAAACCCGTCAAGGATTACATCGCATCCTTTGATGATTACTTGATTAGATGCAAAGGGGAGACCACTGCTACCCCGCACAGATTCTGTCCATGTTCCGTACTGCGAGAGGATCTTCGCAATGAATTGTTTGCCCGGAACGTTACTATCTTAGAGAATGCATACAGTATTGTTCTTAAGCTTGAAGAAAGTCTGTCTCAGCACCCGAACCGGTCCCACGATGTTAGGCACTCGTATAGACCTTTTGGTAGATCCACCCCTCACACTTCTACTATACGACCTCCACCTGGAAGCACCAGCCGACCACCCACCAGCCCTCCTGCTCCCCGATCTGATGTGAGAACCAAACCACCCACCCCGGATACAACTCGGTCCAACCCTGGAACCAAGTGCTTTCGATGCCAGGGGTATGGGCATATCGCCTCTCAATGCTCCAGTCCTTACAAGATTTCTATCATCGAGGAGATTATTGAAGACGATCCTGAACCCGAGGGTGATCAGATCCATCAAGTCGAGGATGAAGGCGAATTCTTTGAGGAGGACGAAGACACCACCATCCTCCATTGCCTTCAGAAACTGGATACCTCTCCCATCTGTGTGGTGAGATGTGCTCTATCCCAGCCCACCCCCACTGATGACTAGTGTAGGACCATCATTTTTCATACCTACACAAAGATCAAGGATAAGAACTGCAAGGTTATCGTGGATAGCGGGAGTTGTATCAATGTTGCGTCTTCCAGCATGGTATCCAAGTAAGGACTTGCTCCCGCTCCTCACCCCAGCCCGTATAAGGTAGCGTGGGTCAATTCTGTTGCCTTGGAAGTGAAGGAACGAAGTCTCGTGCCTATCTCTTTTGCCTCTTACAAGGAGAATGTTTGGTGTGATATTCTGATTATGGATGTTTGGCAGATTCTTTTAGGTCGACCTTGGATTTTTGATAATGATGTCCACATCTGTGGGCGCTCGAACACCTGCGTGTTCGAGCATGCGGGTAAAAAGATCAAGCTCTTACCATCGCAGCCCCGGGGTAAGGATGACACCAAACCCTCCCCAAATAATCCCAAGAAAGGTTTGAACTTAGTTACTGCTAAGGTTTTGGATTCGGAGGTCGCCCTCGACGCTCCTCTTTATGCTCTTGTTGGTCGTGAGATTCCGACTGAATCTGATGTGCCTATCCCTGATGAAGTCTGACCTATTTTAGAGCAGTTTGTTGATATTTTCCCTGATGACCTCCCAGATAAATTACCTCCACTTAGGGATATTCAGCATGCCATAGACTTAGTTCCTGGAGCCTCACTCCCAAACCTGCCCCATTATCGCATAAATCCTACTGAGCATGCTGAGCTCAAGAAGCAGGTAGAGGAGTTACTGCAGCGGGGTTTTATTAAGGAGAGTCTTAGTCCCTGTGCAGTACCAGCTCTTCTTACCCCTAAGAAGGATGAAACTTGGCAGATGTGTGTTGACAGCCGTGCTATTAACAAGATCACCGTAAAGTACCGCTTTCCGATATCGAGATTAGATGATATGCTAGATATGATGTCGGGTGCCATATTATTTTCTAAGATAGACCTGAAGAGTGGATACCACCAGATCAGGATTCGACCCGGTGATGAGTGGAAGACCGCTTTCAAAACGAAAGATGGCCTTTATGAGTGGTTAGTCATGCCCTTTGGATTGACTAATGCCCCTAGCACTTTTATGAGGGTTATGACTCAGGTGTTGCGCCCCTTTATGGGTAAGTTTGTTGTCGTCTACTTTGATGACATACTTATCTATAGCCATTCAGTTGATCAGCACCTGGACCACCTTAGGCAGGTTTGTGATGTCTTGAGGAAAGAGCAGTTTTATGCCAATCCTAAGAAATGTACTTTCCTCGTAGACCGAGTCATCTTTCTAGGCTTTATTGTGTCTGCACAAGGTTAGAGCCATAGTTGACTGGCCTGTTCCACAGAACATCCGGGAAGTTCACAGCTTTCACGGATTAGCTACCTTCTATAGGAGATTTATCCAAAATTTCAGCACCATAGTATCTTCTATCACTGACTGTCTGAAGAAGGGTGATTTTCATTGGACCCCAGCTGCCACCAGAGCATTCGATAAGATTAAGAAACGAATGGTGGAAGCCCCAGTGATGAGACTTCCTGACTTCTCTAAAGTCTTCGAAGTGACCTGCGATGCTTCGGGGGTAGAAATTGGAGGATTCCTCTCCCATGAGGGTCACCCTGTAGCATATTTCAGCGAAAAGCTGAATGATATTAGGCAGCGTTACTCCACTTATGACAAAGAATTCTACGCCGTGATCCAATCCCTTCGCTACTGGCGGCATTACTTGCTCCCGCAAGAGTTCGTCATCTTTTCAGATCACGAAGCTTTGAGATACATTAATTCTCAAAAGAAACTAAATGCCCGACATGGCCACTGGGTAGAATTTCTTCAGGAGTACACTTACACTCTTAGGCACAAGGCAGGGGTCGAGAATAAAGCTGCTGACGCTCTCAGCCATCGTATGATGACTACTCTTGAGTTGAGAGCAGAAGTCATGGGTTTTGATCAGATGAGGATGGATTATCTTGAATGCCCAAACTTCAAAGAGATTTACTCTTCCCTGTCCACAGGCAGCACGCGACTCGTGGACGATTTCCTATTGGAGGATGGCTACCTATTCAAAGCCCAAAAGCTTTGTATACCTCGCACCTCCCTTAGGGAATTCCTTGTGTGGGAACTACACGCCGGGGGCCTCGCTGGACACTTTGGGAGAGATAAGACAATTGAGGTCGTTGAGTACCGTTTCTTTTGGCCGAGCCTTAAGAGAGATGTTGGTAGAATGGTTGCTAGGTGTCACACGCGTCAATTGGCCAAGCAATGTAAACAGAACACTGGGCTTTACACTCCGTTACCAGTGCCTAGTTGTCCATGGCAGGACGTAAGTATGGATTTTATTTTAGGCCTGCCAAAGACACTTCGAAGGAATGATGCCATATGCGTAGTTGTAGATCAATTTTCCAAAATGGCTCATTTCCTCCCCTGTTCCAAAACATCTGATGCCTCTCACATCGTCAAGCTTTATTTTAATGAGGTCGTCCGCTTGCATGGTTTACCCAAAACCATTGTATCGGATCGAGATGTAAAGTTCACTAGTTACTTCTGGAAAACCCTGTGGATGAAGATGGGTACTAAGCTACAATTTTCCACTGCCTTTCACCCACAGACAGATGGTCAGACAGAGGTAGTTAACAGAAGTTTGGGAAACCTGTTGCGTTCTCTGGTTGGGGGTCATATTAGAGACTCGGACACTATCCTACCCACTGCTGAGTTTGCATACAATAATTCTGTCAACCGAACCACGGGTCTAAGTCCTTCTGAGATTGTATAGGGGTTTAAACCTAGATAGCCTTTAGATCTGATCCTTATGAGTTCTAGGTATAGGATTTCTGAGTCAGCGTCTGCATTTGCATCCCATCTGCATGAACTGCATAAGAAAATTGCACAAAATATTGAAAAGAGCAACAAAGATTACAAGTTATATGCTGATTTAAAACGACGATTTAAAACTTTTAAAGTGGGTGACTCCATGATGGTGCGGATCCGTCAGGAACGGTTCCCACAAGGAACCGTTAAGAAGCTACACGCCAAGAGTGCCGGGCCCTTCAAAATATTAAGAAAAATTAATGACAATGCATATGTGGTAGACCTCCCCGAGGATTTCAACATCAACCCGACTTTTAACATTGAGGATCTAGTTGCTTACGAAGGCCCTGATTTCAATCCACCCAACCCCTTTTTGCAACAGTCTGATATAACTCCACCATTGGAAAACCCGAATTTGCCCCCCCTTCCTACCATTTCCAAACTACCAATGGCTGATAAAGTGGACACAGTTTTGAGTGATGACATTATCTCTACAAAGGAGGGTGGAAGGAGAAGGTACTTGATCAGGTGGAGAGGAAAACCTGAATCGGAGGACACGTGGATAGACCGCGAGGAGCTGCAACGGATAGACCCAGATGCTTTGGAGCTTTACGAGAGAGATTCTTACTCGACGGAGTCGAGTTTTCTCCCACCCCGGGAGAATGATGGGGACATCAGCTGGAAAGTCTACCGTCGACGTGGCCATAGATCTACGACCACGATTTACCCGATGTATTTCTGATTTTAGTATTGTCTTTTATTTTGATGATTTTTATTTCTGAATTTTCCCTTTTTTACCCTTGCTTGAGGGATTGAGTCTTGTAGCCATTGGGGGCATTTGAGTCCTTTTATTTTATGTCGTTGTATTAGGCTATATATAGCCTTCATATTGTACTTTTGATTGTTAATGAATGATATGAAGAAATTTTCTTGTGTTGGTCTTCTTGAAGCTTTTGTGAGAGCTTGAGAGAGTTGAGAGTTTGGTGGAGCCTAGGAGAGGCCACCCGTCGTACCCAACAGTCACCACCGGTGACTCTTAGTTTATCTCCCTTCTTTCTTTTCCTTCAACCTACATCTACCGCCGATCATTCCCCACCCCCAAATCTCCACCTCCTAACCCCATTGTCCAAGCTTAATCTTCCCCAAAACCACCCCCTCTCATTCATCCTGCCGGCCACCTCCCTAACCGCCGACCTCCACTTCACCCACCTATCCCCTTTCGTTTATTGCCGACTACGTTGTCGCCACCTTATGAATTTTCAAAATTTGAAATTTGAAATTTTGGGATGAGTAAAAGTTTCCAAATTTGTCCGGTGCCAAATTAGGAAAGTTTCAAGGAGGTTTCAATTTCAAATTTAAATTGAAACGGATTTGAAATTGTTCTTCATTAATTTGTGAGAGCTAATTAGGAAACCCTTTTACTCTCTTCCCAAACCTCCTCCTCCCTTCTACATGCCGCCGGCCCCCTCGATTGATGGACCCCTCTTTAATGCCTCATTAGAGCTCCTAATTACATGATTTTGAAATTCAAATTTCAGAAATCTTCCCTCCACTTCCACTTAAAATCTGAGAATAATTTTGGTATGAAGATTATAACATATTTTCTTCATCCCAATTAATTCTCTCATAACCCTAGCCTCTTCTTCCTTCCCACCCGTCCACCCTCTCTCTCTTTGCTCCCTCTCAAGGCGTTTCTCCTTCATTTATTTGAGATGGATGATCTATCCGGAGTTTGAGTTCGGTTTTGGCGTACGAAGGCTAAGATTGCGTGGATCTCTGATAGGAAATACTTGATTTCAAGTATTTCCTAATCACTTTGGCAACAAATCTCAAGAACAACTGCTGTCCCCAGCAGGAAAACAGCCCAAAACTGAGAGAAAAACGGAGAAAAACTTGTATTTTACTAATAGATGCAAGGAAAATAGCAAAGATACAAGGATCCTCTATTCGAGAGGAGGATCGCACTCTCCCAATCTCTAGAATACGATCTAGAGCCCAAACCAACAAGAAGAACAATAGAAAATACAAGACAACAACACATAACCCTAAACCTCCTCATTACTCCCTACTTAATGCATACAATTCAAAATAGATACAAAAGGACCTAATTGCCCTCACTTCCCTTCATTTTGGCTCCAAGAAACAACTTGAATTTCAAGTGGACCCCACCTCAAACCTTCCTGCGGCTTCCGCCTGCTTTCCGCCCGCCCTTCGTCTTCGGTAGAATCGAACCGGCCCACTGGATTGGGCCGGCTGGACCGGTCCAGGGAGGACCGGTCTAACATTACCGCCCTCCCAAAGAACCACCTTGTCCTCAAGGTGGAAGTCGGGAAACTGTTGCTTCATCCGCTCGTATGGCTCCCACGTGGCCTCGTAGTCCGGGAGATTCTTCCATTTGATCAGGACTTCTGTGGTTCCATCTGCTTTTTGGCGAACCTCCATGAGCTCCAAAGGTTCCAATATCATTTCCATCTCCTCTGTTAATGTTCCCGGTAACTCAGAACTGGTAGCATAATTTCCAATGGCTCTCCTTAGCTGGGATACATGGAAAACTGGATGGATCGTCGCTGTTGGTGGTAACTTCAGACGATATGCCACAGCTCCAATTTTCGCCAGTACTTCATAAGGACCGAAGTACCTTGGAGCAAGCTTCTCATTCCTTCGATTGGCGATCGTTTTCTGTCGATATGGGCGGAGTTTCAAAAATACCTTCTCGCCCACCTCAAACTGAATATCCTTCCGATGCCCATCAGCCTGTTTCTTCATAATCTGTTGAGCCTTCAACAGATGTCTTTTTAACTCTTCCAGTGTCTTATCCCTCTCCTCCAAATACTCCTCTACTGAAGACACGGGTGTGCTGCTACTCCCAAAATGCACCAAGTGGGGTGGATCCCTTCCGTACAACACCTTAAATGGAGTCATCTGAGAGGCTGAATGAAAGGAGGTGTTGTACCAGTACTCGGCCCATGATAGCCATTTAGCCCATAGCTTGGGTGTTTCTGATGCGAAGCATCTCAAATAAGTTTCCAAGCTCCTGTTGACTACTTCTGTTTGTCCATCCGTCTGTGGGTGGTACGCCGTACTTCTCTTTAGCACTGTCCCCTGTAGTCTGAATAATTCCTTCCAGAATTGGCTGAGAAACACCTTCTCTGTCTGAGACTATCGCTTTTGGTACTCCGTGTAGTCTGACTATCTCCCTGATGAATGCTGACGCTACCGTCACTGCGGTATATGGGTGGCGTAGAGGAATAAAATGAGCATATTTGCTCAATCTATCCACTACCACCAAAATCACTGTGAATCCCTCAGAGCGGGGTAGCCCATCAATGAAATCCATAGATATCTCTTCCCAGACTCGTCCTGGTAAAGCCAAAGGCTGCAGTAACCCTCCTGGTGACATAGCTAGATACTTATTTCTTTGGCATATCTCACACCTGGATACCATCTCTTCCACATCTCTGTGCATACCTTTCCAGTACAGCTCTGCCGCTAGTCTCCTATAGGTCTTTAGCACTCCTGAATGGCCTCCCATTGCAGTTCCGTGGAATTCCTGGAGCAATTGTGGGATGTATACTGACGTTTTGGGCAGCACAAATCTCCCCTGATACAACAATCTCTCCCCCTCTAATGAGTACCCTGGATGGCCGCCCTTTTCCTTCACTAACTCGGCTCTGATCTTGTTTAATTCCTCATCTTTAGCACTCTCCTCCTTTATGGCTTCCCAATCTAGCATCATTGGAATTGACACAGCTACTGTCTGCAGTTCGCCCATGCACCTGGACAAGGCATCTGCTGCCTTATTTTCTACCCCGGGCCTGTACTGAATTTCAAAATCATATCCGAGCAGTTTTGATAGCCACCTCTGATGCTCCTCTGTCACCATGCGCTGCTCCAGCAAATATTTCAGGCTTCGTTGGTTGGTCCGGACGATGAAATGCCTTCCCAGTAAGTAAGGACGCCACTTTTGGATGGCCAAAACAATTGCCATCAATTCCCTCTCATAGACAGATTTCAGACGAGCTCTGGCAGTCAACACTTGGCTGAAATAAGCAATGGGCTTGTGGCTTTGCATTAGCACTGCTCCTAGCCCGTATCCTGATGCATCTGTCTCCACTATAAAGGCCTGAGTAAAATCCAGTAAAGCTAAGACCGGCACTGTGGTCATAGCTTTCTTCAACTGCTCAAATGCTGTCGTAGCTGCCTCCCCCCATAAGAAGCCATCTTTCTTCAACTGCTCTGTGAGTGGCCAAGCTATGGTGCTGTATCCCTTCACAAATCTCCTGTAGTACCCTGTAAGCCCTAGGAATCCCCTCAGCTCCTTTAGATTTTTGGGCAATGACCACTTAAGCATGGCTTCAATCTTGGACTGATCTGCTGCTACCCCTTCCTTGGATACCACATGACCCAGGTACTCCACACTCGCTTGTGCGAAGCAGCACTTCTTCAAGTTAGCTCTCAGCTGGTGCTTCTGCAGAACCTCTAACACCTTCTTCAAATGCCCCCAGTGCTCTTCCTCCGTTCTGCTATACACTAAGATGTCATCGAAGAATACCAGAACAAATCGCCTCAGATACTGTTTGAAAATCGTATTCATGAGTGCCTGGAAAGTGGCTGGAGCATTGGTGAGACCAAAAGGCATCACCAGGAACTCATAGTGGCCCTCATGAGTTCTAAAGGCGGTCTTGGGTACATCTTCTTTCTTCATTCGAATCTGATGGTATCCAGATTTTAGGTCGATCTTGCTGAAAATCACCGTTCCACTCAATTCATCCAACAATTCGTCAATCACTGGTATGGGAAACTTATCAGGCACCGTTTCCTTGTTGAGTGCGCGGTAGTCTACACAAAACCTCCAACTGCAATCCTTCTTCTTTACCAATAGAACAGGACTAGAGAATGGGCTGGTGCTGGGCCTGATGATCCCTGCTTCCAGCATTTCTCTGATCAACTTTTCTATTTCATCCTTTTGAAACTGAGGGTAACGGTAAGGTCGCACGCTGACCGGCGACACTCCCTCCCTTAATATGATGGCGTGCTCCTGCTCCCTGGGTGGTGGCAACCTTAGAGGGGGTTGAAAAACCTCCTCGAACTCCTGGATCAAGGGCTGCACAGAGAGGGGTATGTCTCCCCCTTCCTCCCCACTCGCTCCCTCTAAGCTGTGTAATTCCACCAAATAGCCTTCCCCTTCCTCCTGGATTGTCTTGATTAGGGATTTCAGAGAAACCCCTGCTTTGGTCAGCCCTGCATCCCCTTGAATCACTGTTTTCCTTCCACCCTTCACCAACTCCATCCGCAGTGTGCCCCAATTGATTTTGGTTTCCCCCAACGTCTGTAACCTTTTCATCCCTAGGATGACATCCGTACTCCCCAGTTCCAGGGGAAGGAAGTCTTCCTTCACCTGTATGCCTTGAATCTTCAGCACCACTCCTTTGCAGATTCCTCTTCCCATTTCTACCTTCCCAGTGCCCATCATCACCCCATATCCTCCAGTATCCACTAACTTCATCCCCAACAACTCCACAATTTGGGTGGAAATGAAATTGTGGGTTGCCCCACTATCAATCAACACCACAACCCCATGGTCAGCTATCTCTCCCTTCACCTTCATAGTGTGACTCGGAGTGAATCCCACTACAGAGTTGAGAGAGACTTCTGCCACATCCAGATGCATCTTTTCCTCCTCCATCTCTGAATCGCTTCCCCCAACCTCTTCGTCTTCCTCGTCTTCACAAACGAGGAGAACTTGAAGAGTTCGATCCTTGCACTTGTGCCCTGGCATGTATTTCTCATCACATCGGAAACACAACCCTTTTGTTCTCTTCTCTTGCATTTCTTTGTCAGTGAGCCTCTTAAACTATCCCCCATTTCCTCCTCCTGTTGCTTTTTCCTTTGGAACTTCTTTCATCCCTCCTGTGGAAGCTCCCTTGGAGGATAGGTGGGTAGTTGTCCACCTATAAGTGCCTCCTGAACTGCTACTACTCCTCGCTTCTTTTTCCAGATTCTTTTGATTTTCGACCAACTGTGCAAGTTTCATGGCCTCCCCTAGGTCCCTGGGCATCAGGACCTTCACCGCTGCTCGCACCTCGGCCTTTAACCCCTTCATAAAGTTGCCCTCAAGCACCGTTTCAGACAAGCGCTCCACTCTGCTGGCTAGATGCTCAAACCTCTCTCGATAGTCTGCCACAGACCCCTCCTGAACCAGAGCAAAGAACTGCTCGTAGAAGTCTCCTCCCTGATCGGTTTGGAAACGCTCTAACAAACTGTCCTTGAATTCTCCCCAGCTCCTGATAGGTCTCCTCTGATCTCTCCACTGGTACCAAGAGAGTGCCTTCCCTTCCAGACACAAACCCGCTGCCGACAACTTCTCCTCCTCTGTCAATCCGTTAACAGCAAAGTACCTCTCCACTTTGTAGATCCACCCATAGGCATCCTCCCCTTCAAAAATTGGCATTTTCAATTTTCTCACCTTCCGATCCCCGCCATTCCCCCTTAATCCTCCATAGTTTCCCCTCTCCCATGTGCCTGGACCCCCCCCACGTATCCCGATCTTCCCTTGCTCTGCCCTGTCCCAATCCCTCTTCAAAATCTCCTCTCCGATCTTCAAAAATTGCTTCCCGGCACCCCTGAAATCCCCCCCGATGCTCCCAACCAGCCCCTCTGGGTTCCCCACCTCCATAGCCTTGTCTTTCCACATGCCTTCCTCCTCTCTCCACTCTCTGGAAAGGCTCCAGATGAGGTCTTCCCCTACTCCCTTCCACGATTTCCACTTCCTCTTCCTCCCGATGGGTTTCAGAATTGGCGTTCTTCGCCGCGGGCCCTTTTGCATCAGACGCCGCCGATTGGGTTTGAAACTCCAACATCTTTTTCATCATATCCCGTAGATCGGCCACTTGTCCTTCCATGGAGGACATTCTTTCTTCTACGGTTTCCTCGATTTGATTTATCTCTCCTTCAATCCTCTCCTCCAAAGCATCCACCTTCTTAGCCGCCATCTCCCACGGCTTGCAATTTAGGAGAAGATCTCAAGATTTTGAAACAAATTTCAACGATTTTCTCCCTTGCCGGCAAAATTTCAGCCGCTGAAATTGATCAAAAACAGCCCACGATTTGTCCCAAGACTTGCTCTGATACCAATTTGATAGGAAATACTTGATTTCAAGTATTTCCTAATCACTTTGGCAACAAATCTCAAGAACAACTGCTGTCCCCAGCAGGAAAACAGCCCAAAACTGAGAGAAAAATGGAGAAAAACTTGTATTTTACTAATAGATGCAAGGAAAATAGCAAAGATACAATGATCCTCTATTCGAGAGGAGGATCGCACTCTCCCAATCTCTAGAATACGATCTAGAGCCCAAACCAACAAGAAAAACAATAGAAAATACAAGACAACAACACATAACCCTAAACCTCCTCATTACTCCCTACTTAATGCATACAATTCAAAATAGATACAAAAGGACCTAATTGCCCTCACTTCCCTTCATTTTGGCTCCAAGAAACAACTTGAATTTCAAGTGGACCCCACCTCAAACCTTCCTGCGGCTTCCGCCTGCTTTCCGCCCGCCCTTCGTCTTCGGTAGAATCGAACCGGCCCACTAGATTGGGCCGGCTGGACCGGTCCAGGGAGGACCGGTCTAACAATCTCCTCAACTTGCCTTCCTCATCTTGACTCCAAACATTGTTGGATTCAAAGAGAAAGCCACCTACCAATTGCTACTCATTGTGAACAAGGCTAGGGAAGAGAAACTAACGGAAGGTTTGTAGTGATTCACATCATTTCTCCGAGAAGGTGATCTTCTTCCTTGATTCATTTACTTTTCAAATTCTACTTACTTTATTGAGATTTGTCCAAACAAGAAACTGTGCCTACTAATCGCCATCCATTAGTAATCGTAGGTTTGTTACTTCTTTGCTATTAGATTACATTGTTAAGTCTTGGTTAAGTTGGAAACTACTTCACATGCAATGTTTTAGTTTTCCTATGTGTTTTGATTTAGCTTAGTCTCTTGTGTGGCTTAGCCTAACGGAGTTGATCCTTTAAGAGTTTTACCTTGTTGTTTTAATCACGAATAACTAACATCTGAAATTGCTTTGTGCAAGTTTCCAATTTAGCATGTAGTCCTACATCACTTAATTTAAACCAATTGAGAATTCTGAAAGATTAAATATTATCGTGAATTCTCTCAAACTTCATAATGACTACAAGCATATTGCAATCCTGAAGGAGAGAGAGTAATATCATCATGCATAAATATAACAGTCACAATCATCGGTATGTGGAGAAACTTTTTTTTTTTTTGGGAAAATTTGGGGCTTGGCCCTTCTATTGAATGGTAAAAGTTACAGAAAAACAAAACCTATAAAAATTACATTCACAACACCTAAACAAAATCTATCCAAAAAAGGATAAAAAAAGGTCAAAACGGACTCAGAAACAATAAGAAATCAGCAATTCTGGCATGAATGAATCTCCAAAAAACTGAATCAACATTAGCCCTTGTAAAATCGAAGTAGCAACACCAATAATTCTCCCCGGATTGCCAGGAAATCCTGCCAGAACAAAAATAATCCTCCAGTTGAGTAAACAATACTATCGGCCATCCATAGGGAATCAAAAAATACATAAATCTCCCCAGGTTTCCAAAAAGAAACCCCATACAGCATAATAAGGCAAGTCGGATTAAGTTGGCCGTCCAAAGGGAGAGAAGAAAAGCTGATTTCAGTCATCATCGTCCGGTGAGAGCAAGTAAGAATCCAAAGACAAAAATGAATTCTTATTACTCCCAAGACCTGCTCCCAAAACCAAAACACCTTGCGAAATCTTGCTTCAACCTTTCAACACTTCCCCATTTTAACGATTTTGCTCTTAAAGCTTTCACAATCTTTTGTATGATGGCATTTACAGTAGACTGAGTCGAACCAAACCGCCTATCATTCCTTTCCCTCCAAATAAAGTAGATAGAGCAGCAAAGCACAAGAAAATAGAAATTCTTATGTGTAGTGCTTATACCATGATTATCATTAAAAAAATCAAAGCATTGTATCATAGTGGGCATAAGCAAAAACTTATTCAAAGCAGGTGGAAGGTGACTGACTATCTTGAACGTGTAATCACATTGCAAAAAGATATGGCCTAGTGTTATCTTCCCCAATAGAGCATAGGGAAAATTCCCTACAAACCATAATATTCCTAATAGCTAGAGCTTCTGCAGTTTTAAGCCCTCCCAAAACAACCAGCCAAGCAAAAGATGAATAACGGGGAGCATAACGCTTATGCCAAACATAAGGATGCCAAGAAACATGCTGTAAATCCCGTGTAGTAATGTAAATAAAAAGTTTTAAAACAAGACTTATCATTACCAGCCCAAGAGATGGTGTGGCAATGGGGAATTAATAATTGGCACCTTCCTGATATGATTAATAGCAGCAAAACCCCAAGACTCAGGAACATCCCAAACTCCACCTTTAATAAAATCTTTAACAGCAGCGTGAGAAGGGGAAATATGAGAGAGAGCCTCCTCCAAAGGTTTTTCCAAACACCAATCCCAAAGCATAGATAGAAGACAATTTTCACTACCAACATTAAAGGTAACACTATCTTGAATTTTCACAGCATTGTTACAGATTATCTTCCAAGAATTTAGTGGCTTTAGAATGAGCCTGTTTCCAAGGAGAATGGTAATTTTGACTCCGCCACATAGCAAGCATAGAATCTTGATTGTATAGTCTCCAGATAAAATAGCAAGCATAAGCAAAGTAAATAGAGTATATGCTAGGAATACCCAAACCCCCAAAGCATTTTGGAAGACAAGTTTTATTCCAGGCAATAAGGTGTAACTTCTTCAAATCAGTGGACCCGTGAAACAAAAACCTTGAACACATTTTGTCAAATCAGTTTGCAAACAGATTTTGGTATGATAGAACCTCTAATCCAGTAAGCAAGAGTGTTTGCAATTGAAAATATTAAGAATTGAAGCCTTCCCTGCAAAAGACAAAAACCTGGTTTTTCCAGCCAGCAAGTAGAGTAAAAAGTTTACTCAATAGTGGCAGGAAGTGAGTAGAATTAAGCTTCTTGGTGGAGATGGGTAAGCCCAGATAGGTAAGAGAGCCATTAGCTCTTAAAAAGCCCATCAAAAGGTTGATATCCTCAGCTAGAGGCGAGTTGAAGGAGAAAATAATAGAGCATTTGGTATTGTTAATATAAAGACCAGTGGCTTCAACAAAGGAATTCAGCGACTTTAATAGGAGAGCAGCATTATGCATAATAGCATTACCAAATACTAGAAGGTCATCAGCGTATAGCAAATGCTTGTAGTTATAATTCCCATTATTAATACCTAAAAAGCTGCTGTCATCGATAACACAAGAAAAGGCATCCATAACAATTGAGAAAAGGAGGGGTGAAAGTGGACACCCCTGTCTGATACCGGAAATAGAGCTAAAAAAACCTTCAAGAGTGCCATTAAAACAAATCGAAAAATGTACGTCTTCAATACAAACTTTAACCCAGTTGACAAAAGGTTCAGGAAAACCTTTCAAGAGCATACGGGTAAGGAGGAAATCTCGAGAGACAGTATCAAATGCTTTCTTAATATCAAGTTTTGCATAGAAAAGCTCAGCCCGAGAAGTAGAATTAAAGCAGCTAAGAATTTTAGTAGCCAATATAATGTTATCAGTAGACACCCTGCCATGAACAAAACCATCTTGGCTTTTGTGAATAATGAGGGGCATGATATCTTTCATCCTATTAGCCAAAATCTTTGCAATAATTTTGTAAAAAAATATTACAAAGAGAAATAGGTCTAAAATCAGATATATTAGAAGCATGAGGGCTTTTAGGAATCAAAGCAATTGCAGTGGCTTTAGCTCTCTTAGGAAGGAAGCCCGTATGAAAAAAGTACTTAACAGCTTTACAGATCTGGGTATCAATAAGAGGCCAAGATTTTTTGTAAAATTCAAAGTTGTATCCATCTGGGCCAGGATCCGAGGAAGAGGAACCATCAAAAACAGCCGCCTTAATTTCCAAATGTATAACATGTTGTAAGATAGGAGAGATTATTCTGTGCGGACATCGGATATAACTTACCGTCCAGAGACGAATCAGGTGCAGCCATGTAATCCCGTACCGAGTAGTACCGAGCTCGGTACCGCACAGTACCGAGTAGGGGGTGACGTGGAGCATTTTCATTGGGCTTTGGACGGCGTTCGGCGTCCGTACATAATAATTCATCGTAAGATAGGCAAATTCATGGCGCAAATGTAAAGCAAAATGCATTAACAAACAAGAACGCCAATTTAAAGATGGTATTAGAAATTTTATACTATATTAAATAAAATTCTTGAATTAGTTGAAACAGAAAATTGATAAAACAATCATTGGTCATGCAAGCTACCTTTACTGACATCTTTGAGCTTCCTTTCTCCTGTTCTTGAACAATTTTAGCATTTGGTTGAAAGCTATGGTTACACATATCTACGAATGGAAGCAGCATGTGAATATCCCTCTTTTGGCCATTTGAGAGAACCTCTCCATGCAGACAAAATGCACGGGAAGAAACTGCTGACATAGCCCAACCCAAGGAAGATGCATTAACATCCTGGCCACCAAAAGGATGATGTTTCGTTTCCACAGTTTCCAGTATAGTCTTGACTTCTTCCTCAAACTCAAGCAGAAAAGAACATCTTTTATTGACCTGAAACAGAAGTCATCCGGTAAACAAGAATTCACATTTCTGATTTTAACAATGCTAATCGAACTAAAAGAGTATGCTTACAAACCTGATACACAAGAGGGATATACTGAAGGTTTTTCATATCCTCCCCCGAAAAAAATATAGGCACGCTGTAAGTTTCTGGGAGATTGCTAATGTACGGCCACCAAAACGAATTAACTGTAGCTCTTTCCTGTAGCAACCTCAGCCCCAATCGCATTATCCAGAGTTCCTCTGTCACAGGCTCCCCACAGGGTATTTACTCCTTACTAAAAACTCAGAACATCCTAATTCGAATGCAGAAAGTTATAGCCATAATGAGGGATGAAACTTTGATAATGCTCGAGACAAGATATGAAATGCAAAATACTTCATTTTGCTTTCCATCATATCCAACATATTCTTAATAAAATGTTTAGCAATCATTTTTAAGCTTGATTGTTTTGCATGATGCTCATAGATATTCAAGCATTTAAATGCATTGAATGGCATTCTTCACAAGAATTTTTATGGACTCAATTATATGGTAGTATAAAAGTTCTTATCATATGAGATTGATTTATTTGATGAGAAGGTTAAAATAGTCATGATAATGTGCCTTGTTAATCATGCTAGTTTATTTACCAAATTGAATACTCAATGTCTTGCCATTTATGCCCTAGTGAATAGGTTCACATGCAAATCTGACACTTGCAAACTCTTACATGTTGATTTTGTGGTTTATAGGTTACTAATTAGGCAACCTTGACTAATGAATAATGTTTCTTGCACATGGGAAGGTGATTAAAAAGCTCTTTATTTTATTTTATCATAGTTTACCTCTCTTCTTAAATAAACTATCATAAAATTTAAATTTTAATCAATATTTTTGGATAAATAACTTGAATGTCTTTGAACTTTAAAAGCTCGGTGTTAGACCGGTCCAATGGACCAGTCCAGCCGGTCCTATGGGACCGGCCTGTGCAATTTGAGGCGGAACTCTTCCGCCTCCAAGAAGAGCCGCACCAGCTGGGGGGAAACCGAATAGGAAGGATTTTTTGGGGAATTAAGAGGGAAATTTGAATGTAGGGACTGTTTAGGGATTTCCTTTTGATTTGTATGCATTAAATAGTTTGCTTTCCTAGGGTTAGGGCATCTTGAATTGGGTTGAAATTTGAGATATTTTAGATTTAGGTTTTCTTTTGGGCTCTAATGGCGTCTAGAGATTTGGGAGAGATCGATCCTCCTCTCGAATAGAGGATCAATTGTATCTTGCTATTTTCCGTTCCCTTTCATCAAATAATACAAATTATCTATTGTTTTCGTGGTTTTTTTGTGGATTTTTGTGGAGAATTCTCGCTGTTTTCCGAAGATTGACAAGAAATGCTTGAGATCTACAGGTGTTTCCTATCACTCGGGTAATTTTTTGGGCACATTTTTCATGTGAACATGTTCATTTTTCTTGAATTAAATATAAATTTACTAACTTGGCCACCCCCACCTTTTCAACATGTTGTTGAAGCCCAATGGGTTGTGAGAAGTGGCATCAAAGCCTTAGTAAGAAGATTTATCTTGGTAGAATATTCACATCTTATATTTCTAAACTTTGCCTTAGAGAAGCAGATGCCAATGGTTAACAAATTAGAGACTTGTATGCATGTTTTTAATGGTGATCTTATAGACAAGTTGTAAATTTATTTACCACAATTACTTGTCTTATTATAATAAAATGTTTAGAGATCACTTTTGTGTGATGGCTGTTTTAGAATGAGGATTGTGGTTAAGACCTTTTAACGTATGAAATCCCTATCATCATAATTATAAGGCCAACCATTTCCATTATTGCTAACACAAGGTATTAGCTCATTTTTTAGCGATTTAAGATCTGAATTTTGGGTCTAATTTTGTGTCCATCATATAGAATTTTCTGGAACCACATCAGTTCCATTATTGCTAACACAAGGAATCGCTTCACACCTATTCATTAGCAATGTAGCTAATACCTTCAAATCAAAATAATTGACAACTAGTAAAGCAGAACCAGCAGTAGTGTCAAATCTATGATCATCAAGTGATTAGAGCTTAAAAATAACGCATCGTTGATGAGACTATGAGAGCATTAGTTAGGCGAGTAAGATCATAAAATCCGTTAACAGTTGACATAAAGAAAATGCATGCATTGCCAGAAAAAATGACAAAAGGAAGCATTACATCTGCAAGACCCATTACCTGGAATTTTCCCACTCAGTTGAGTCAAGACGGAATCACGCTCGTCAGGCTCGTCAGAATGCTGGAATCGCAACGGGATATGGCTGGGAAGGGTGATGAGGTCAGCTCCTGCTGGAATTTCGCTGAGGGAGGATACGCCTAAGCCATCGGACCCTTGGTTTGCAATTCTGAGCTTGGGGTGAACGAAGCCGCCTTCTCTACGAACCCATTGGACGAGGTCCGGCGGATGGAGAACAAGCCGAGACGACGAGGCCGAGCACGTCAAAAGCCGTCGATGTGCCATTGATTTCATCGATGAGGAGGCAAAATCCATGGCGGCGTTTAGCATCCTCCACGCCGCGAAGCTCGACATGGCCTGTGGATGATGCGTAAATGAAGATATCATGGAGGAGCCGAGGATAAAACCTAAATTGTCGGTAAGAGGCTGGTACTGGTTGTCCCGGGCTTGAAATGCGTACACAGGTAACCAAGGTTAACCCGTCTGTTATGAAGGGCAAATTATTAGGTCCGGTCATCTGGCCTAGAAATAGGTCCGGACATCAAAATATTTTAATATGATCATATTAAGATTTCATCGGTTAGTTTTGTACATAAGATATTTTACATGAATTAATAAGAATAAAGATAGATGTTGATGTAGGATTAATTCCGATATGTTTGGGTTGAACCGCCAACCTTATTTTGACTCGAAATGATCCATTTAAATTAATTTTTTATAAACTCTCTTATCTTTTGATATGATTATCTTATTTTTTATTAATAAACATAAAATCTATTATTATAATGTCATTATTATTTTTTTAAATAAAAAATGGTTATCATCTCAAGTCTAACTAGCGGGTCAAGTTCAGATCGATTGAATTTAAGTTACGTCAATTTTAAGTCAGGCTCGAACCCCACCTATTGACCCCTTTTGACACTCATGCATAAATTGATAGTAGATAGAACTTATGTATGATTGTATTGATTTATATGATAGCATTCATATAACATTTCACAAGATGTACTAGAATTGGATTAAGATAGAGATTATTGATCCATCACATGGCTACTACTTATAATGATATCCAACTATTCATATAAATTGGTGCCATTCATACTAGTTGTCTATGTTTATATTGATTTAATGTGAATTATTACATGCATATTAAGCCCTTTTTATGGTTATAATTTAATAATGTATAATTATCCAGTAATATACATGACTTAAATAGGGGATTGTCGAAAAATTTATAACACATATCCTAATTTTTAAATCATATATTAATTAGGTGCTATCATATTTTAAGAATATAAAATCATGTTCAAAATAAAGATTAATTATTATATGACTTTTGAGGCGTCTCATTAATTTTGTATAAATTTTTTATGGTGGCTAAAAAAAAAAAACACATGAAAGTATGAATAGAATCATGATCTATAAAATTTCTCCATGATTTCATATGAAATTTTGAATAGAATTTTCTTTTTATTTTTGGAAATTTTCAATAAATATATTTTTAATCACGTCAATTTTTTTTTATTTATAGAAACAAATATCTATCAACGATGAAATATCTATATCTGAATATTCAAACAAATACTTAAAATAAAGTTATTTTAATAATATTGTTGCGGACTAGAAAATACGCGGCGATAGAGATTTAATTCTGCGTCTTAACGTTGTACGTATAACTAGCTCACACACAGAGAACACAAGATTTTTTACGTGGAAAACCCTTAAGAAGGGAAAAACCACGAGGCCTAGCCCAGTTGAAAATGATTCCACTAGACTTTGAGTTGGTTACAAAGGACTGAATCACCTCCAAGGGTGATCAGGTTACAATCAGTTACTTAAGTAAGACGTCAGGTCTTTGGGAGGACGTAGGGACTGAATGTCGGGTCCTGAGTAAGACGTCGGGTCTTCGGCAAGACGTAGGGACTGAGTGTCGGGCCTTGAACAGGACGTAGGGACCGAGTGTCGGGCCTTGAACAGGACGTAGGGACCGAGTGTCGGGCCTTGAACAGGATGTCGGGTTTTCGGCAGAAGGTAGGGACCGGACGTCAGGCCTTAAGGTGGTGGTCTGGCGTGGTTCTGCGGTGGTCCGGCGAGGTTCCTGCGGTGATCCGGCGGTGGTCCGGCGAGGTTTCTGCGGTGGTCCGGCGAGGTTCTGTGGTGGTCCGGCGAGGTTCTGTGGTGGTCCGGCGGTGGTCCGGCGGCTGTCGAGGAGGAGCTCCTTCCTTCTTCTTCTCTCTTCTCTCTCTTCTCTCTCTCTTGCTTAGATGCTCTCTTGTGAAGAATGAGGGCTCTATTTATAGATTTTCTGGAGTGGCATGGCCCGTAAATAGGTGTGAGATCAAGGGCGAATAGGGAGTGGTCAAATGGACGGCCGATATTGAATCCTACAATCGTGCACCGTTCGTTGGACATTTGGAGGCCTTAATGATGTCGGAATTTAGTGATCTTAGGCTCGTTGGATTTGTCTCGTCGAGCCGTTCGATTCGAGTATAAGCTCGTCAAAATCGGAGACCGTTTGGTAACTCAAATTGCGGTTTGAACCTTCCAACAGCGCTTTGAACTCTTGATTCGGACTTATTTGGGCTCAGATTGGGTCGATCTTGTTGTTGTTGGGTTCGTATTTCCGAGACGCTCAGTTTGACTGTAAGCTCGTTGAAATCGGAGTTCGGATGCTCCCGGATTTAATTTTTGAAGTCTCCAACTAGTTTTTGCCTCGAGATTCGTGCCTGATCAAGCTAATTTTGTGATGACATACCAGTTGCCCCCCATTTTCGGACGCCGAAGCTCCAGGGGTCCGAAAATATAAGTGTCGACAATTTGCATATGCCGAAATGCCAAAAAATGTGTTCCGAAGGTTAATGGCTTGCTCGAACTTGATCATAGAAGCCTCGTTGAGCTCCGGAAGTGCCGAAATTGAGTCCGGAACATCGAAAAACGTGTCCGGGGACCCCAAAAATGTCGAAATCGGAGTTTTCGGGACGAAAATCGGGCCCAAAATGGGCTAGGCGGCCGGACCTGCCGGACCGCCGGCCGGCCGGCCGGCCGCCGCCGCCGCCGCCGCCGGCGGCACCGCCTGCCCGCGCTGGAACGCGCGCGGCGGCCTGCCTGGGTCGCCCGACCCGCCTGGGGCCCGCGCTCGCAGGTCCGCGCTGCAGCTTGCGCGGCGGCCCGCCCGGGCCGCCTGGGCCGCGCCTTGCGGCCCGCGCGGCAGCCCGCCTGGGCCGCGCCTGCGGCCCGCGCTTCAGCCCGCGCGGTGGGCTGCTGGGCCGGCTTCTGGCCCGCGCGGCGGCCCGCTTGGGCCGCGTAGGCCCGCCTGGTCCCGCGTGGCAGCCCGCTGGCTGCTCCTCCACCGCCTTATTTAAATGAATGGGCGGGACTGTTCAGCCCACCGACCTAGTGGGCCCCACTAATGCAGAAAATCTAATTTTTTAAGCTTTTTTAGGCCTTTTTTGGCCGTAAAAATGCATAAAAAATCCGAAAAAATCCCAAAAAATTCCGAAAAAATTCAGAAAAATTTAGAAAAATTTGGGAAATTAAAAATTCTAGAAACTTCCACTCTTTCTCCCAAAAAGCTATAAATAGGGCCTTAGATCCTTAAGAAAGTTCATTCCTTTCTTCTTCTCCTCCTTTTTTCTTCTCTTCTTCTCCTCTTTTCTTCTCATCTCCCTCTGTCCTTTCTATTGAGGCCTTCCCTCAGTTTTCTGAGGCCCCTCTCTTGGCAAGGAAGTTCGGAGATTCTCTCCTTTCTTCATCTCCCTCTGTCCTTTCTATTGAGGCCTTCCCTCAGTTTTCTGAGGCCCCTCTCTTGGCAAGGAAGTTTGGAGATTTTCTCCTTTCTTTATCTCCCTCTCTCCTTTCTATTGAGGCCTTCCCTCAGTTTTCTGAGGCCCCTCTCTTGGCAAGGAAGTTCGGAGATTCTCTCCTTTCTTCATCTTTCTCCCTCTTTTCTTCGAGAGATCTTGTGGAGTTCTGATGTTTGGTGATTTGCGATGGAGGTCGGATAAACTGTTGTAAGGAGGGAGGTTGAAATGACGGGCATACTTCCAGCATCGGGGAAAAGTATGATGACAGGCAGGAATTCAATGTCGGGTAGTCATACAGTGTCGGGCAGAAGACCGACGAAAGTCTATTAACTGGTAGAAGTCCGACATCTGGTAGAAGTACGAAGTCGGGTAGAGGTGCAGCACCAGGTACAAGACCGATGAAAGTCCATCGACGGGTAAAAGTCTGACGACGGTTAGTAGTCTGAAGGCAAGTAGAAGTTCGACGCAAGGAGAAGTCCGACGTCGTGTAGAAGTACGGCCTCGGGCAGAAGACCGATGAAAGTTCATCGACGGACATAAGTCCGACGACGAGTAGAAGTCCGCTGACGAGCAGAAGTTCGACGATAAGGAGAAGTTCGATGTCGTGTAGAAGTACGACCTCGGGTAGAAGACCGATGAAAGTTCGTCGACGGGCATAAGTCCGACGACGAGTAGAAGTCTGCTGACGAGCAGAAGTTTGACGACAAGGAGAAGTTCGATGTCGTGTAGAAGTACGACCTCGGGTAGAAGACCGATGAAAGTTCGTCGACGGGCATAAGTCCGACGACGAGTAGAAGTCTGCTGACGAGCAGAAGTTTGACGACAAGGAGAAGTCCGACGTCGAGTAGAAGTACGGCCTCGAGCAGAAGACCGTTGAAAGTTCGTCGAAGGGCATAAGTCCGACGACGAGTAGAAGTCTGCTGAAAGTCCTGCAAGACAAAAGTTCAGCGACAGGAGAAAATTCAAAATTGGGTAGAATTTTAATGTTGTGGAGAAGTAAGATAGAAGTCCATTGACGACATTCTGGCGATGTTTAACCAAGGATGTATAATCTATCCGAGGTTGTTTGTCAGAGCCTTTACTCGATGATGTTAACCGATATTGGATCCGGCAATGATGTAAGACCTGTCCAAGGTTGTATGTCGGAGACTTTGCTCGACGACGTTAACCTGTGTGGAAGAGGTCGGGAGAATCCACCAAGGATGTGAGACCTTTCCGAGGTTGTATGTCGGAGCCTTTGCTCGACGACGTTAACCTGTGTGGAAGAGGTCAGGAGTATCCACCAAGGATGTAGGACCTTTCCGAGGTTGTATGCCGGAGCCCTGCTCGACGACGTTAACCTGTGTGGAAGAGGTCGGGAGAATCCACCAAGGATGTGAGACCTTTCCGAGGTTGTATGCCGGAGCCCTGCTCGACGACGTTAACCTGTGTGGAAGAGGTCGGGAGAATCCACCAATGATGCAGGACCTTTCCGAGGTTGTATGTCGGAGCCCTGCTCGACGACGTTAACCTGTATGGAAGAGGTCGGGAGAATCCACCAAGGATGTGAGACCTTTCCGAGGTTGTATGCCGGAGCCCCGCTCGACGACGTTAACCTGTGTGGAAGAGGTCGGGAGAATCCACCAAGGATGTAGGACCTTTCCGAGGTTGTATGTCGGAGCCCTGCTCGACGACGTTAACCTGTATGGAAGAGGTCGGAAGAATCCACCAAGGATGTGAGACCTTTCCGAGGTTGTATGTCGGAGCCTTTGCTCGACGACGTTAACCTGTGTGGAAGAGGTCGGGAGAATCCACCAAGGATGTAGGACCTTTCCGAGGTTGTATGTCGGAGCCCTGCTCGACGACGTTAACCTGTATGGAAGAGGTCGGAAGAATCCACCAAGGATTGATTATCTGGTGATTGAGCTACAATAACGATTATGTATTTGTTCGAGTCAATGATATTAAAGTTCACTACTTTTGCGAATTTATCAATATAATTTTACTCGAAGAAGATAAGGAGATAAAGTCTTACAAAAACATAGCTCCCTAAGACAGCTTAAGGAGGGAGAAGCTACAAACATCACAAACAACATTCAAAATTAAAGACAGACAGTACTGAAGTCACATAATACTAAATACATACGATACTTAAAACAAGTAGCACTATTGTGCTCTACGCAATTGAAACTTGGTAAGGCGTTGATAGGCCCCCAGCAATGGTTCCAATTTCTCCCACTATTTGGCGATTGTTTATCGACTGCCTTTGTTGTTGACTCTGCCCCCCAGTCGGACCAACGTCTTCTCGGGTTGGTGTATTCTTGATGAATTGTCGGAGATATCCTTGTCGGATCAGTCTCTCAACTTCTTCCTTGAGCTGCCAACATGCTTCAGTAGTGTGCCCACGGCTACGGTGGAAGTGTCAATATTGCTCTTGATTTCCGACGTTGGGCTTCAAAGGGTGTGGCCATTTCACATTTTCCTGATCCCGGATGGCCATTAATACATTTGTTTGGGATGTATTAAGTGGTATGTACTCCTTCTCTTGACGAGGTTCTTGTCGCGGCTGTGAGGGTCGAGGAGGAAAATTGTAGTTTCCTTTCTTATTCCTTTGTGAGGGGGGATTCTCCGTCCCTGGGGGATTCTTACGCTTCCCGGTCGTCTGCTCAAATTGTTTTCTATGAGCATTGATGGCATTATCGGCGGAGATTTGAGCCTCTACTCGATGGATTAGATCCGCGTATGAATGGACCGTATCTCGCATGAGTGCTGAGTAGAAGGGGCCTGGGCGGAGTCCTCCAAGAAATACACCTCTAAGCAATTCGGGATCTACCCCTGGAATTTGTCGGGCTTCCGTAGAAAACCTCTGGAAGTATTCTTTAAGGGATTCACCCTCGTTCTGACGTATCCCTGAAAGGTGGGAGGAATCTTTAATCGTCCTTCGGTTGGCGACAAACTGTTCGACGAACAATTTGACCAATTTAACGAATATCGAGATGGATCGGGCAGGCAGTGAGTAGAACCATGTTCGGGCTTTGCCCCTTTAAGGGTGGCAGGAAAAACTTTACAGAGCAAAGCATCCGGGGCCTGCTGGATATGCATAATAGTGCGGTAGTGGTCGATATGCTCGTAGGGGTCTGAAGTTCCATCATACAAATCAATATTCGGGAGTTTGAATCTTGCCGGAACGGGGTATCGGAGGACAGCTTCGGTGAAAGGTGACGATTCGTGAACGTCCCGTTGGCGAAGGGAGTGTCTTGTACCTCCTGTGGGGAACTCTTCTCGGACTAGCCTCCGCAACTCATCCCGGAGAGTATTGCGGGGGAGTTCAGTAACGTGCTGTTGGTCTAAGTCTTCTGGGACTTCTGGAGGCATATGCTGCCGATGGCCCGTGTGTGAAGGATGGGTAGAGCTTGCTGTGTCAGCAAGCTCATTCTCTGGACGGATTGGAGGGCGCACTCTAGGCGGAGGAAGGGGGACTTCAACATGAAGAACGTCTTCGAAGCCTGGCTGGTCTCGAGGGAAGAGAATATCTTCTTGAGGTACTAGTGCTGGTCCTCGAGTCTCCCTTAAGAGTCGAAGGATCTCATTCTGAGATTCCTCCATCTTCCTGATACGCTCTTCTAAGGATGGCCCTGAAGTTCCTTCCCCTGCAGGGTGTCGGCCACCAGGGTGAAAGGAGACAGATGCCCGTCGTCCTTGATTCAGGGACTGGTTTCCTGATTGATGTGAATTGGAGCGAGAGGCTCCCATGATGCGATGACTACGCCTGTTTGCCATTGAAGAAGTACTTAGTGTAGTGGGATTGATCTTTTCCCACAGACGGCGCCAAACTGTTGCGGACTAGAAAAATACGCGGCGATAGAGATTTAATTCTGCGTCTTAACGTTGTACGTATAACTAGCTCACACACAGAGAACACAAGATTTTTTACGTGGAAAACCCTTAAGAAGGGAAAAACCACGAGGCCTAGCCCAGTTGAAAATGATTCCACTAGACTTTGAGTTGGTTACAAAGGACTGAATCACCTCCAAGGGTGATCAGGTTACAATCAGTTACTTAAGTAAGACGTCAGGTCTTTGGGAGGACGTAGGGACTGAATGTCGGGTCCTGAGTAAGACGTCGGGTCTTCGGCAAGACGTAGGGACTGAGTGTCGGACCTTGAACAGGACGTAGGGACCGAGTGTCGGGCCTTGAACAGGACGTAGGGACCGAGTGTCGGGCCTTGAACAGGATGTCGGGTTTTCGGCAGAAGGTAGGGACCGGACGTCAGGCCTTAAGGTGGTGGTCTGGCGTGGTTCTGCGGTGGTCCGGCGAGGTTCCTGCGGTGATCCGGCGGTGGTCCGGCGAGGTTTCTGCGGTGGTCCGGCGAGGTTCTGTGGTGGTCCGGCGAGGTTCTGTGGTGGTCCGGCGGTGGTCCGGCGGCTGTCGAGGAGGAGCTCCTTCCTTCTCTTCTTCCTCTCTTCTCTTCTTCTCTCTCTTGCTTAGATGCTCTCTTGTGAAGAATGAGGGCTCTATTTATAGATTTTCTGGAGTGGCATGGCCCGTAAATAGGTGTGAGATCAAGGGCGAATAGGGAGTGGTCAAATGGACGGCCGATATTGAATCCTACAATCGTGCACCGTTCGTTGGACATTTGGAGGCCTTAATGATGTCGGAATTTAGTGATCTTAGGCTCGTTGGATTTGTCTCGTCGAGCCGTTCGATTCGAGTATAAGCTCGTCAAAATCGGAGACCGTTTGGTAACTCAAATTGCGGTTTGAACCTTCCAACAGCGCTTTGAACTCTTGATTCGGACTTATTTGGGCTCAGATTGGGTCGATCTTGTTGTTGTTGGGTTCGTATTTCCGAGACGCTCAGTTTGACTGTAAGCTCGTTGAAATCGGAGTTCGGATGCTCCCGGATTTAATTTTTGAAGTCTCCAACTAGTTTTTGCCTCGAGATTCGTGCCTGATCAAGCTAATTTTGTGATGACATACCAAATATATATTTTTAAAATATTGAAGATTTTTTATAAATTAAAAAAAAAAACTTAAGTAGCCATCACCTATATAATATAGGAAATATTAATTATATGAATCATGGAGGCTTCGATTCAGTCACGGCAGTCACTGCGCATCGGATAGAAACCAGCCAGCCCGATTTGCCCTCCAGGCTCGTAAAATTCTCCTTTAGCCCCCTCCAAAACCCTAGCAGGAATCCTGCTCTTTCTCCCTCTTTTCACACCCAGAGAGTTCATAGATGGCGACGAGTTACTTGTGTTAATTTTTATTCCTCTCATAATCAGGATCTCACTGCTTCACTACTTTTCGTCCTCTGCAGTCCGATTTATCTTCCCTCCGTTAGCGTTCAGCGGCCGCTTATTGGTCTTTTCCGGGCTTGGTGAGGAAGCCGCCGACTCGGCGAGGCTATTGTTACCTTCCTATTCTTACCCCAGTTGTGCTTGATGTATATTTTTCATAGGAACAAAAATTAAGGACGGTCTGCACCGAAATTTTAATCGGTTGTTTGTTATCTTTTTGATGGATGCTTGTAGTTGCATGAACTTCAATGTTTGGTTTAGGCCGACTGGCGTGATATTAAAGCATAGAAACTTAGTACTTTTGTATTGTGCTTGCTTTTCTGAATAATGCTTAAATCGATAGAGTTCTGTGCTCTAAATAACTTAGTTTGGACTTTTGATTAGGACCATGCATTTTAACCTGAAATCTACTTTTTGTAGTCTGCATTCATTTTTTATAGTTTATGCGAGGCTAAATCCCTAGTTTATTGAGTTTTCGAGTGGTAGATTATCTAAAATTTTCAAGCTTCCTGATATTTAGTGCTGCAGATCAACTGCACATAGATTCTTTTTTTGCTCTTGATAGTTATAATGTTTATTCGGTAAGTTAATTTAGCTTGGCGTAAAAGTTCTGTTTTTATTCCCTTTCCATTATTTTTAGAGGGGGAAATTCCATTCATCGTATGATTACTTAATATGAATATTATTATTTTTTATTTTCATTAATTATATATATTTTTATTCTTCTTTAGATACGTTGCTGGAGGGTCTAATTATGAGAAGAAGCTCTAGTGAAAGAGGCAGAGGCCAAGTTCAAGGCAGGGGCCGTGGTTGGGGCCAAGGACTAGGTGGCACGTTTGTTGGCAGGGGAGTTAGGATGCTCCGTCAAGGGCCTCTCAGAATTAACCAATCTTCTCCATTTAAGATTGCTAAGGCAAGCACAAAACTATTGCTGTTTTTTTGCACATATTCAAGGCGGTACATAATATAAGAAATTCAAAACATTGAGGGATGATATCTAAGCTCTTTTATGCCCGGGCTGGTGTAGGAGATGTTGAGTTTTCATGCATATCAATTGTTTTGGATATTAAATGGGGGATCTGAAAGGGGAGTTCTTGCTAAACGTGGAATTTCTCATTTCCTTCATTCTAATGCTGTTGTTGGTTGGAGTAACTGAGGGGCGAGCACGCTCATTTCTCAGAGGCGAAGCTGTCAACCATTGCTTGAAGGATGTTTGATTGGTGGAATGCTCTTCCTCCATTTTCTATCTGTATGATTTATTTGTTTATTGATGTTTTTCATAATTGTGGCCCGGCATATCAGTACTAATTGCAGTTTTGCAGGATTATACTAATTTTTTTGATATTGTTTGGTTTCTTAGTATGATATTAAGTGTTCTGTACTCGCATTCCTGTGCATCTGGCATTGTATTCTTTAAAATGACTTCTATTTGTTTATCAGTCATTCAGCAGAACAAAGGGTCTACTATGGAGACATGATCTATTTGAGGATAGTATTGTTGCTGCTGGTCTTGCAGGATCCGAAGGTGGAACAAAATTATACATATCCAACTTGGATTATGGTGTGTCCAATGAAGATATAAAGGTCTGTTTGTCTGTAAATCAGGAATGCAATGATGTGATGCTAAATATTGCTAGTTTCATATCCTTGAATGAATTTGTACTCATGTCCTATGGTATGTTCTGATTGCGATTCAGGAATTATTTTCCAAGGTTGGTGATCTAAAGCGTTCTGCAACTCATTTTGACAGAAATGGCCGCCCAAGTGTGAGTTTTAGTTCAACCTATAACTACCTATAACTGAAATGCATAGTGTAATGTTGTTTGACGGTGTAATTTATTTAATAATGCTAGTGTTGATTCAGCTTAATTTATTCACATTTATGAATGCTCTTGCCTTGGTCAACCACCCTACTGATTGCTGTAAAAATTGGCTTCTCATTTCCACATTGTTTGGAACATCAAGATGAGTATTTTGTTTAATTATGGCTGTTTTTGAAGTTTTCTGGAATTTAATACGTGTTTTTGTTGATTTTTTTTTTTTTTTGTGTTTTTGTTGATTTATTGAGTCTAGTTCTTCACATGTTTACATGGCTTTTGGACCGAACTATAATTGTTATTAACTTTTACCCTTCTTTTGAATTTTACGACGGAGGTCAATTTCTCGCACAAGGCAGTGTATAATATTGGCGATTTGGGTGAATTTTGAACTACCATGGAACATGCTGTAATATTGATCTTTTTGATATGGGTGGCCATTCAGCGTTTGCAAAGACCGCAAGTTGAAGTTTTCAAGATTTGCAGGAAAAGGGGGAGGTTATTTATTGTTTTTTTTATTCAAAAGAACTTGGTCAGAATTATTGCTTTGATTCTATTTTGCCTAGTAATTGTTTAGCTATTGGAAATTCCTGTTCTACGGATGGAAACCTTACCGAGCATTTGGGTTGACTTAAATTGTGCTGGAAATCACAAATTTTAATATTGATTTTACTAACATGGTTATTAGGATAATGCTCTAAATGCAATCTTGCATAGAATCATAGACTTGAAAGTTATTGAATATATTTTTTCTTATAATGAAGCATGTTTATTTTATTTGGTATTTGTTTTAGTAAGTGTACACAATCATATTCAATACTTGTTGGGTAATTTTTATTTAAGCTTAGTTGTGTTATGTTGGATGATTTAGAATGCATTATTGTAGAAAAGTTGTAGTGAGTTAGCTTTACATTCTAGAATCCTTTTTTTGGGTTATTAATTATTAACATTTGAGTATGCATGAGCTAACTCACTGAACAGGAAGTTGATGCTTGTCGATGGCTTCTGCCAAGGTTAAGAAGATCTGATCAATGTAGTCTTCGATGGAGTGGTCGATCTCAAAATTGATGCCAAAGAAGGGAGATTGAAGAACATCTACTCGTTCTGGAGAGTCATACACAAATCCATGACCAGGCTTTGGATCGGCCATTCATGAGCAAGTAGGCCGAGGAAAGTTGTGTTTCTTCTTCCTTAGATGACGTATCAAACATGGGAGAAGGGATGTAAGGGAGGAGGGAGGGATTTGGGTGGTCGACCAAGGCTAGGAGAGGGGCTAAATTTAATTTCAGATTTTAGGGATTGGTTAGGGAGGGAAGGTAAATTCCAAAATATGAAATTTAATTTCAGATTTAAGTTGGAATTGAATGAGATAATTTGAAATTTGAATTTCTAATATAAAGAGGGAAAGTAGGGGGGAAGGGGCGGCCCATTGATGGGGCCTTTAATTGGGTATGATTAGGGGTGTTAAAACTTGGTTTCGGGTTGAACCCGAAACTGACCTGGGTTCGAACGGGTCGACCCTAACCCGACTCGGGTATGTAAACGGGTCGAAAACTCGAATTCGGACTCGACCCGTCGGGTTGACCCGACCCGATGTGGTTTCTCATCTGGCCGCGGCGGGACAACGAGCAGCGGGCGCGCGGGACAGCTGGCTGCGGGCGGGCACAGACCCGAGCAGGCTGCGCGGACATGGATGCGTGTGGGCAAGCGGCGGGCTGCAAGCAAACAGGCGTGGCCGCGCAGTAATCTGCTAGTGCGAGCCGGAAGTAGCGGGGGCAATCTTGGGCAAGCGCCGCGCGGGTGGGCAGGGCGCGGGCTGTTGCGGGCATGTGTGCGTGCAGTCGGGGTAGGTGGGGGAAACTCTGGCAGCTGCAGGTAGCTCAATTTAAACGGGTTTCCGGGTTGGCCCGACAACCCTTTGGGTTAACCCGAACTCGACCCGTTTTTTAAACGGGTCGAATCCGGGAACCCGAGTCTGACCCGTTTTGAAATCGGGTCGGGTTCGAGTCGGGTTTTCGTGTCGTGACAAATATTGACACTCCTAGGTATGATAGGAGAGAGGAGAGAGGAGACGGGTGGCTATTACCTCCTTAATTGGAATTCCAATTTGGGAAAGAAATAATAAAGAGAGAGAGGGGGATAGGGGCCGACCAAAAGGGGGGAATAGAAAGGTGTCCACATTCATTGAATGTGGAATTGGAATCAAATTCAATTTAATTTCAGATTTCTAGTAATTAGGGGGAACTTCCTAAAATATGTTTATATCAATTAGGAAATGTTTTGAAATTCATTTGAATTCGAATTAGGAGACATTCCAAATTAATAATGTGCTAAATTAGGAAATTAGCATATATAGGAGAGCAAGGGTGGCCGGCTGCTAGGGCTTGGGGGAGGAGGGCTTACGGTTGTCAGCTAGGGCTTGGAGGAGGGCTTAGGACCGGCGGTTAGGGGAGGGATTTTGGAGATGAAGGTTGGGTAAGGGTGGCTGATGGCTTGTGGGGTGGAGGAAGGGATGGGGCTTGGCCGGCGGCTTCTGGAGGGGAGGTGCCGGACGGGTAGTGGAGAATGAGGGCAATTAGAGAAAGAAAGTTAACCACGAGCCCATACACTTCTTGCGGCTGGTGGGTGTTGCTTTTGCCCTCACCTAGGGACTTTTCCTCTCTAGAGCTCTCAATAGTCAACATAACACGAATGCAAAATTTTCATTAATCATCTTCCTCATACAATTGTTAGGGCCCTCATATATAGGCCTCAAAGAAACAAAAAAACACCAACTAAAATGCCATATGGGCTACAACACAAACTAATTCCTCACAGGGATGTAGTGGTAAAGACTAAAGCATAAATAAAAAGTAATACATAAAATGCATCATAAATAAAGATTCATAATCGTAGCCGTCGATCAACGATTCCTCTGGTGATAGACGTGCCAGAATCTCTTGCTGATGTCCTCATCAGTTTGTGTGTTGATTGTAATGATTTTGACTTGATGATGCTTTTACGTGACCATGCTTGTTCTCCAGGCGGTCAAATGAAGCTACTTGTGTGAATAGGCAATGTACGATTGATTTTAATTCATAGAAACCAAATTAGGATATAAACTATTATAATATTACTTCATGCATAACCCTCTCTTATTGGGTTGATAATTATTGCTTAAAGTCAAATTGATCATTAATTAGTCGAAGTGTGTGTTTTAATGCATATATACAAAGACATATACATATATTTATGATTGCATAAAACATATATTATACATTTACACATATATGATCGTGTATGTGTTATGTTGCATATTATAACTTTATATTTAGATTGCCTTGCTTAAATTTGAGTAGAGATCCCTCGTACTTGCCTCCAGCTTGTTGAGTTGAACTTATCAAGTGAAAGAAACAAAGCTTAAATTACCGCATTGCTTTAACTCATTAGATTGGAGTCTGTCTCATTTTAAAATAGATGTAAGATATGTTTATTGGGTACTATAATTGAAGTGTTTAAGAAGTTGAAAACAATATAATTGTCCTCGCCTATGTTTTATTGTTCTTCTAATAGTTAATTGCTATAATCCACAAATTAGCTTTCATTTTGTTAATTCCACAATGTGAGTCTGCATTTGGTGTTGGCTTGAGCTTGATTAATTGAGTTGACTCAAGCTCAATCCTAGGGTTACTCGAGCTTAATTAGACTCTTTTAGACTCTCACATCCAACAATGACATGCACTTACACACAAGAAAAGGAGGAAGAATGATAAAAAATTATGAATTAACCTACATGAGGATTTACCTTGCCAACCATGGAGTAGTTATTTGAATATTCTTGATGGTGGGAAGTATGAAGAGTATCCCACCACATGACATGCAGATGGTGACAAGATATTCCATGAAAAATTAGTTATATGTTAAAATGTTAAACATACATTAGTTGCTTTACATATGAAATAGAATTTATTCAATAGAGTTTTTTTTAATAAAAAATTGCTCATCAAAGTCACCAATCAAGCTCAAATTACTATGTGTAGTATACTTTTACAATTAAATTGTACTTTGGTTCCTACATTTTACATCAAAGTTAGTGCTCGTTTGCATACACATCATTTAGTTGGATTCTTTTCATTATCTTTATGTTATTATAAGGTTGCTTAATATTTTACCTACTACTTGACTTGAGATTTCAAATCACTTTTGATTTATGGCCAGATAATCTATCTTGATAGTCCCGTTTTGTTAGATCTTTTTTTGGGTTGAGGAACAAGTTGGTTTTGTGGTTAGTGACTAAGTTAAGAAGTTGTATGATATGTTAGTTGTATATATTGACCTTAAACCATGCTTATATTGAGCATGCTTTCCATGATCCAAGAGATTTCAAATGCAGGCCCCGGAGAAGAACAATAAACAGGAGATCACCGACCTACAAATAGGAAAAAAACCAGTCAGCTTTAAATGGGTGTTCTCTATGAAATACAAAGCTGATGGTACATTGAAAAAGTATAAGGCAAGATTGGTGGCGAAAGGGTGCACTCATACGTACAATATTGACTACCAGGAAACTTGTGCACGGGCGGCCAAGATGAACACCGTGAGGATCTTGCTCTCACTATCAAGTAGCAGCTAATTACAACTGACATTTGTAAAAGCTAGATGTCAAAATTGCATTCCTACACAGAGACTTGGAGGAAGAAATATTTATGGAGATTCCACCAGGATTCAAAGAGAAATATGGGGGTAACAAAGTGTGCAGGTTAAAAAAGGCTCTATATGGGCTAAAACAGTTGCCAAGAGCTTGGTTTGAAAAATTCTCAAAAGTTATGCTACTTAATGGTTATCGGCCGAGCCAAGGGGATTAACATTATTTTTCAAGCACTCTGACTCAGGTAAAGTCATAATTCTATTAGTTTATGTGGATGATATCATCTTGACTGGGAATGTTGAAAAGGAGAAAATGATTTTAAAGAAATGTCTTGCCAAGGAATTTGAGATCAAAGATCTTGGTAGATTAAAATATTTTCTTGGAATTGAAGTTGCCCATTCCAGCAAAGGAATCTTCATTTCACAACAAAAACATATTTAATGATCTTCTTAAAGAAACAGATAAACTAGCTTGTAAACCAACACCAATACTAGTAGAACTAAATCTCAAATTGGGGAAGCTAAAGACGATCCAAATGTAGATAAAGAATTTTACCAGAGACTTGTTGGGAAATTAATCTATCTTTTTCACATCAGACTAGATATAACATTTGTTCTAAGCATGATCAATCAGTTCATGCAAAATTCAAAGCAGGCTTACATGCAAGCTGTTGACAGAATACTAAACTACCTTAAGGGAAATCCAGGTAAAGGGATTCTCTTCCGAAGAGACCGTGGAATAAACCCAGAGTATATACTGATGCAGATTATGCATGATTACCAGTAGATAGACGATTTACCTCAGGATACTGCACATTCCTTGTAGGAAATCTTGTTGCATGGAGGAGCAAGAAACAAAATGTGGTGGCAAGGTCTAGTGCAAAAGCAGTATACAAAGCTATAACCTTGGGAATATGTGAGCTATTATGGATCAAGATGATTCTAGAAGACTTAAGGATTAAGTGGGAAGGACCTATGAAGCTACAATGGGGCCACAAATCAACAATCAACATAGCTCATAATCTGGTTCAACATAATAGGACTAAGCACATAGAAGTGGACATGCATTTCATAGAGGAGAAATTAGACAATGGTCTTGTATGTTTTGATCATGTCTCATCAAAAGATCAGTTTGCAGATATTCTTACCAAGGGACTTGATAGCTCTATCTTTTTGGGACTGATTATCAAGATGGGAATGACATCTGTATTCTCTAGCTTGAGGGGGAGTGTTAAATCCTAGCTGTCTCTTGCATTTTAATCCCACAGTTAGGATGGGAATTCGCAGGAGGCTCACCTATTAAATCCCAGTAGTCCCTTGGCATTTTTATCCCATGGTTAGGATGAGAATTCATGAGAGGCTCACCTGGATCATGCTGATCTACTTCCGTATTTAGTTGGCTGATTTAGGAAGGATTATATTAGAGCAATTATACTTGATTTTGTAATTATTTATTTCTTTGTTAAGATATCTTGTATAGATCTATAAATAGGGATAGTTTTGTGTAATAAAATTAAGTCTTTTCCATCTCCAATTCTCTGAATTTAACTACTATGCTTGCCACTAGTATATTATAGAGCATGATGGTTGCATCACACAATCATATAGCAAGGAAATGTATTAATTACGTGATCAGGGCCACTATTTTGTGGTGCTTGGTGTTTTCTGATCGTTCAAATTTGAAGTTACTTTTCTGTTTTTAAAATGTCTTTTTTGAATTCAATAACTTTGTAGCAACTAAATTGTTGATGGTGAGACAAAACGAATTTTTATTTAATGGTGAATGTTGTTGTTCATGAAGCAAACTTTCCTTACATGTTATTCTTCTACTTTCCATCTTTACCCTACTTTGGTCTTATTTCTTTCACCGTGTCTTTTTCTACTTTGTCAAGCATGCTCATGAGATTAGAATGTTGATATTTTTTCCGGGGATCAGCATCTTCTCTACTTTGTCAAGCATGCTCATGAGTTTATTTGTTTCAGGGATCCGCAGAGGTGGTCTATGCAAGGAGAAGTGATGCAATAGCCGCTGTAAAACGGTATAACAATGTTCAGCTTGATGGTAAACCTATGAAGATTGAAATTATAGGCAACAACTTGGGCCTTCCGATTGCACCTAGAGTTAATGTAGTTGGAGGTGCAAATGGCCGAGGGAAAAGGACAGTTGTTATGACGTATGTTCTTCTTAATTCCTTATCTTCTCAAATACTTGTTTTTCCAAATATGTCTTTGCTGCTATTTGAGTATTAATTTATTTACTTGGCATGATGAAAAGTTTTTTGTTTATTGTTCTGTTTTTGGTTTTTTTGGATTTTCTGCCATAATTGTCTTAGTTCTGCTACTTGTGCTTTGGTTGAGTATGGCTTCCTTATTTTTTTTAATCGTTTGTAGAAGTTCCATGTAAAGGCTTTGTTTGGGGGCAACTTTTTGATTGCTTTTGTGTAGAGAAAATAATCAACAAAAATTAGTTTACTATTTATGAGGAAAAAATTGACAACTTTTCTCATTCTTTTCCCTACGGTGGCAGAAAAGATAACTTTTAACAAAAGTTAAAAATCACAAGCCACTTCAAACAAAAGCATAAGAGACACATGTTTCAGATTATTGTGTGTTGAGTGTTCACCATGATAGATACTTTAACAACGTTGGATTGTATGAAGATCACACGCAAATAAAGTTGGAGAACATCACTTACACAATTGACATATATTTTATGGGAGAAGTTACGGGCTTTGTTAGCCCCATTGTAAATTATTCCATTATCTTGGGTTTGATATTACAAGTGATAACTTTATTAGATGTGAGAGAGTACAATGTTGGATTCTAGATTGCTAAAGTCTGTATCTTGAGGTGTTGGTCGAGGGTGTTTAATATCGTTGATGTTGATGAGGAACAACATGCTTCATTTGACAATGCTTGCAAAGGGTGACAATGAGCATTAGGAGTTAAATTCTAGTGAATGTTAGTTGGTTGTGAATGTTGGGCGATGCTAGCCAACAAATGTTGGTGTTGTGGGTTGGTTGTTGATGTTAAAGTATTGACAACGTCAGTCAACAACAAATTCTAAGTGATGGTCGGTGCTTGGAAAATCTAAGAACACTTATATGGTCGCTTGGAGGTTCTAGAACTAATTAGAGCTTTAAAATTTACTATAAATTTAAAAGTAGGGACTATAGTCAGGAAATGGTGGTCGAAGAGATAGCTGTCAGGTGATTGAGACTGGAGGGATTGTAGTCGGGCGATGGTGGTTGGTGGGACCATAGTCGGGCGACAATGTTCGGATGGATCATAATCAGGCGATGGTGGTTTGATGATAGTAGTCGGGTGATGGTGGGTCGAGGATTGTAATCAGACGATGGTGGTTTGAGGATTGTAATTGGGTGACTGTGGTCTTAGGGTCATAGTCGACTGGCTACGTTGGTCCGAGGATCGTGTTCGGACGACGAAAGTCAGGCTGTGGCTATTGGGCAGAGGTCCTGTGTGGTGGTGGCCGCGTAATGAACGAAAAATACGAAAAATGTTAGAAAATTTGAATTTCTTTTTGAACTAAAGCCAACACTAGGTTTGAGAGCACATCGATGCCAAAAAATGCTGCTGTGGCGTTTGAGTCTATTATATATTAATTATGGATCTGACAAGAAGTATTGCTGCTTTGGGTTTGAGTGTCGCTGTGCTAGGCCACTAATAATATATTTATATATATATATATTATATATAAATATATATATATATATGCCATCGCCTCCCTCACTTCATTGCTTGGATGAGAAGATGAGAAGAGTGAGAGAAGGGAGAGAAAGAAGAGGGAAGGAGTGGAGAGAAAGTCTATTTATGGCCATTTTTGTTTGTTGTTCCTTTAACAAAAATTGTTATATTCGTTGTAATTGTCTTCTTACTCTTGTTTTTGATGATTTTATTTGTATGGACTTTATCTTTCCTAAATCATCCAAAAATACATTATCTCGTAATTTTGTAAGCTTTCACTCTGTAATTTTGGATATGTTATAGACTTGATCATTTTGAACAATTTGATATGATTTTATTGCATTTTCATCTGTTAAATATGTGTATGAGAATTTTTTGGTAAAATGAGTAGGGAAAAGGTATATTGAAAATGCGTTAAAAGTTATGTACAGTCATTTGATATGATAATACTGAATTGTTTGTGCTACTATGATTGATAGGGCTGATATGTACTGGAATGTGATATTGATATGACTGAAATGACGTATTGTACTAAGACAACTATTATAGAAAATGATATACTAATTGATATTAGATATATATGATATGATATGCCCCTTGTGATAACCTCAAGATTCACCGATTCATTGATGAGAGTCATACGGAGTTGGAGGCTGATTGAGAGTTATAAGGAGTCGAGACGATTGATTCACGCGATTCAAGGGGAGTTATGAGTACATTGATTGGGAGTCATAATGGGCGATTGATTGGAATCATTCAAACAGGAGTAAGATACCATCATCTGAATAGCTGATAGAATATTGATTACTGATACTAATTAGTACTGATTACTGACATTGATTATTGAATATAAATATTTATTACTGTTACTATTTACTATTACTGAATACAGATACTGACACTACTGTATATCTGATAGACTGATGATAATTATTGAATGATATGACTGAATGAAATTGATTGTATGATAAAGACATAATGATTGATTTATACAGATGACCAATATAGATGACATATATATTGATTTATAGATTTCCTTATATGCTTTACACAATACTATTTCTTTTTTGTCTTGCATTGATTTCAGGTGTAGGATTTTAGTTACTGGCTGGGCTTTTATGCTTGTTACATGATTTTACATGATTTCAAGTAAAGGTAAGGAGCCTGTAGCTTGAGGCTAGACAATGATGTTAGTGTTGTTTTATTTTAGTTTATTTGATTTATGTATATTCTTATGTAGCCTATGAAAGTTATTGCATATATTTTTTCGAACTCTATAGACAGAATGTAAATATTGACTATTATAGTAATGTGAATTATATTTTTCGTTATTTATTTATTTTCTAAAATATAATTAATTAGCTATGGATGTTTATTGATTTGGTTATTAAATCAAAGATAAAAAAAGAATGAATTGAACATACATTAATGAAGAGAAGAAAAGAAATTCTTTCACTTTAGATCTCGCGGCGTGATAGGCTAGGCATAGGTTTGACGGTGGTGGCTGAGTGGAGGTTTAGTGGTTGTTGGATGGCGAGGTTTTGCTGACGGTAGTCTGATGGTGATGCTAAAGTGGCGCTCCTAGAGCCTCAGAGCTCTTTTGAATCTCAAGCCTAGCTCCAAGTCCTAGCCTCCTCATGTGAAGAGCGGTTGGCTATTTATAGATTTTTGATAGTGGCATAGCCCATACATATGAATAAAATTCGGAGCACTGAATCAAGCCACCCATATTAATTTTGTTAATCATAAAATATTTGTTTATCATTTAAGCGCCTTAATGATGTTGGATTTAGGCGATCTTGGGCTTGTTGGGTTTTTCTTTTTGAGCCGCTCGATTTAACTATAAGCATGCTAATAGAATAAAAGAGTCCAAAAACTTGATGGAGATCTATTTTGAAATAAATCCCCCTCTTATGGTTGAAATAAAAAATGAAAGATTTTCTCTGACATTGTATCTTAATATTATGCATCTGGATAGATACATAGATATGGATAAGATATAACTTATAGATGGGTTATATTATATTAGGCTTTGAATAGATGGATTAGGTATATATGATTTGACTAAAGCCATCTACTTTTTGCTTGTTGTTTCTATCCCCTCTTTTTCTCTGATACTAAATGTATAAAAAAATTCTGATAAGTGATGAAGTCCAATTTTGAGATGGCACTTTTCCATGTGATCTACTCATTATTTTATGTTTCTCTCTTCTTTTCCTTGCTCTAGTATATGCATGCTTATGGTATAGCTCTTATGGATTTGGGTGTCTAATTTGTAGCTTTCTTGTTTATTTAAATGGATGAATTCTTTTTTTTTTTTCTACTTTTGTTTGGAATTATTCTCTGAATTACTCATTCTGTGAGATTCGTGCTTTTGTAGCATGGAATAGTCATTTACTTGGTTTCAAAAGCTGAATCTGACCAACATAGAGCTTTTCTGGCAAAACATTATAATATAGAATAAGATACTTTAAGGACACATTTCTATATGATATTTATCAATATGCAGTCAATATATAAGGCTGTTCATGAAAAATAAATAATCTTGATCTCCCTAAAAATTTTCTTAACCCCACTGCATTTCTCTTCCTCAAGCCATTGGACAACTGGTTTACATTTTTGTTTACCTATTTGCTTGCAACATGGTTATTGTACATGGGTGAAGGTCCTTCGTGATTTACTTCAGATGTAATATGAAAATTGCTGTAAGGGAAAATTTGAATTGAAGTTGAAATCACAATGTAGATGAATTAATTCATATTACTCATATATTCTATAGATTTGAATGTTATTTGTTTGTATTATACTTGATTCTTTCTTTATTTCCTTTACAGAACTCTGTTCATTAATGTCTCTTTAATGCTTCTCTTTTATGTATTTAACCCTTATGGGTTCATCTTTATGTTTTGCTTTAAAAATTTCATTCATGATCATTTTTGGGGCATTAGCATATAATACATGTGCTTTTCCAATGGTGAGATTAAATTTATGCATGTTGAATTCATTTTTTTTGTATTTATTTCTTATTTTCCTTGCCTCTATGGGAACCAAAAGCCTTTGTCTTTATTGCATCATTGTTCATGTTACATACCGTACTTAGTGGACTCGCCATGGGGGTGTACTAATGTTTTGACGAAGCTGATTATGTGCCAAATTGATATGCCTTTGAAGTGAAAACAACAAAAGAAAGAAAAGAAAACTGCAGAAATATTCCAAACGATGGCTGATTTTAGATTATAACTTCAATACGAAAAACAAGATATAGGTGATCTACGATTAGAGAGGTAGATCGTCTCTCCCAAACAATCTAGAAGGTACTAGGAAGCCCTCATAAAATACATCAAAACTCTTATCAAAACATAACCCTAATACCCTAATACAAAATAACTAGCTTTAAATAAACTCTACCAATTTCCCCTCAAAATAGCCTTATTGCCTTATTTAATTCCCTCCTTTATTTTGAATTCAAATTGGCATTGCAATGATTAATTCCTTGCTTATTCCTTCTTCGTAGATATGGAATCATAGCTTTGATGGGCCCCACAAAGGGGGCCAAAATCTCCCTAGATTTGGCTCCAGGTTTTGCCCCTTTATGATTCGCTTCCTGTTGGACCGGTCAGTCCACCCCCTGCATGTTGCCGTATCAATACTCTCCTTTTTTAAATGCACCTTGTCCTCAAGGTAGAATGATAAAAACTGTCTCCTGATCTTCTCATATGACTCCCATTTAGCTTCATACTTTGGTAGGTCCTTTCATCGGACTAGGACCTCCTTCCCTCATGTCATCCCTTGCAGTGCCCCAACAATCTCTGTGGGTTCCAGGATCACTTCCATGTCCTCCGTCAATGTCGTCGGTAGTGAGAAAGGTGTGTGATCTCTGATAGTATGCCTCAGTTGTGATACTTGGAATATTGGTGGATTGTTGATGATGCTGATAGCATCAGACGATAGACTACTACCCCAATGCGCTTCATCACTTCATAAGGCTCGAAGTAGCATGGTGATAGCTTCTCATTCTTCCTCTTGGCTAGTGTCCTCTATTGGTATGGTCTAAGTTCAAATAAAATCTGTCCCCGGGTGCGAATTGCACTTCTCATCTGTGTTCATCTGCTTTTCTCTTCATAATTTATTGAGCTCTCAGCAAATGCCCTTTGAGTTCTGCTAGTATATTGTCTCTCTCCTCCAAGCACCGATCTACACTGGATACTTGTGTAGCACTTTGTTCGTAATGTACTGGATGAGGTGAATCCCTCCTATATAGAATCTTGGAAGGGGTTGTTCGCGCTGCTATGTGGAAAGATGTGTTATACCAATATTCTGCCCACATTTAGCTCGTTGTTTTGGTACATCAGACACAAAACAATTCAAATATGTTTCCACGCTGATATGCCGTGCTCCTTTTCAGGACAATCCCTTAGATCTTGAATAACTCCTTCCAAAAATGGCTGAGGAATATCTTATCTCTGTCTGATACTATATATTTTGGAATGCCATGTAAGTGCACTACCTCCCGAATAAAGAGTATAGATATTTGTATGGTGTTTATCAATGTAGCCTGCTCCAAATAAAGCAAAGTTGTCATGAGCATGCTTATTCTGATGCTCTAGGGACGGAGGTGGTAGTTTCTGTGGTTGGATATCTGGAGTTGAATATAATAGGACTGTTCTATCTCCATTTTCTTGCTTTCCCCCTGGCTTCTTAGTTCCATCGTCAATTTCTGACTCTATCTTTCTTGACCTGTGGCCTTGGTGAGTATCTACAAAAATTTTGAGTATTAATTAGTTATAGTCTTATGTGGAACTTTTGCTTTAGGCTTTTGCTAAACTTTTATTTTTATTTTAATTTTGCAACCAGATATTGCAAGCCTTTGAAGTTTACTTGCTCGTGCTCTACTTTGTTTGTATTGTATTGTATTTATTTCATATCTATAATCCTTTATGTGCGTCCAAATTTACTATATTTATTTTGTGTTTTCTTCAGCCCAGAATTTGGTCAAGGCTCTGGGTCGTTCAAGCAACTGTTAGGGTGAGTTCTTTGACATAGTGATTTTTATTTTATTCTAATATTGCTCTAGGCGTCTTATTGGTTTATGCTTTAGTTTCCCTATGAGTTATTAGCCTCAGCCTTACTCATACATGAACGATTAAATAGTTTTACTTTGTTATTGTATTTATTATAACGCTTTTAACTTGTGATCTGATTGGAGCATATTCTTGTCAATGAAAGCTTGAAATAAAACTATTTTCAAGATGCCTGTTGATTAATTTTTGTTTCATTTTTTTCATTATGCACGAGACCTTTCTGCGTGTTTGTAACAGCCCAAACTCTTAAATGGAATTGCAACTAAGACAACCATGCTCTGATACCAAGATGATGTGAAACATAATAGGAATTACAGGAATTTAATAAAAAATTGTTAAGCTTGCTAATTTTAAAATTAATGTTTCGCCAGATTAGATTATAGGATTTCTTGGTTATGGTTGTGCTTTGGCATGTGGTTACAAGAAAGATTAACATGACAATTTAAAATAACAATAAACTTATAGTAAAGCTAAAGGCATAAACAACATAATCCACCGTTTAACAAATAAAAATTTCACCTTGAGTTCCCCTCATTTTCACTCTTGAGGTGGTTTTAACGGAAGAATAATTTTAGTAAACTTAAAGATGTCACTAAAAGATAACAAATGCATGCATAATTGCCTAACGAAAAGTTAGCCGGAGGGGAAGAAGTTGGTGGATGTCTAATAACTCGCCACTGTCCGGAGATTTGGTGCTCTTCGATGGAAGACGTCAAAGTGAAAAGGATCCGGTCGACGTAGTCATCGATCTCCAAGTTGAGGTCGAAGAAGGATGATCTCAACACGTCTATTCGTCTTTGATGATCGTATGCGAATTCATGGTTTTTTCAGGATCGACTATTCATGGGAAGGAGGCCGGTTGTGTAGCTTCTTCCTCGGGATTGTATGAAATGATGGAGGAGAGAAGGCAAGGAGGAGGGGGAAGGCTGGAGTGGTCGTCCAAGACTAGGAGGGGAGATCTCTTAAATTTTCATCTTAGGTTTAGGTAGATGAGGGTCAATAATTAAAATCTGAATTTAATTTCAAATTTTATAATTGGAAAATGATGGAATAATTTGAAATTCAAATTTCCTTTACGGGTGGCTAAGTGGGGCGATCAACCATGAAGAGAGGGTGTTGATTGAGAATATTAATAAAGAGCATTAATTAAGAGAGAGGGGGCTGACCAAGAGAAGGGGGAGGGGGGATTGTCCACATTCAATGAATGTGTCTAGGTTCAATGAATGTTGTTGGAATTAATTCTAATTTAATTTCGAATTTGAGGTGATTGGGGGGGATACCTAAAATAGGTTTACTAATTAGGAAAGATTTTGAATTTCAAATTTTATTTGAATTTAAAATTAAGAGATTTTCCTAATTAATAATTGGACAAATTAGGAAGGTATTTAAGAGGCAACTTGAATTTGAAAACAAGGGTTTATGGAGGAGGAGGGGCCGACGGCTTGGGCTTAGCCTAGGTAGGCCGGCGACCAAGGGAGTAGTCCAGACTTAGGTTAGGTGGGGATGGGAAGGGTTCAATGGCTTGAGGTGGAGAGGGAGGAGGCCGACAGGTATGGTGGAGGGTAGAGTTGTGGCCATAATTTAGGGGGGGTGTATGGGTGCCCGGTGGTATGGGGTTGTAGGAGAGGAGGTCGGCAGTTTGGTGAGGAGAAAAGGGTGGGAAAGAAGAAAGGGGAGGGGAAACCGAGAGCTTGGACTTTTCCGATGGCTGTCGGGTATTGCTTTGGCCCTCTCTTAGGATTTTCTTTTCTCTCAATAGCTCACAAAGAAATAAAAACAAAAACTGAAATTTTATTCATCAAATTATTATCTCATACATTAAAGGGGGCCATCATATAAATGCCTCAAATAAAAGAAAAAACACAGACTCAAATGCCATCGGGGCAACAACATAAATTAATCCCTCTTGGAGGTACAATGGTAAAACAGAACATAAATAAAAATAAAATACATAAATGCATCATAAATAGAGACTCCGAATAGTAGCCGTCGATTTACGATTCTTCTGATAATAGACGTGCCGAAATCTTCTGCTGATGTCCTCATTATTCTCCCCGGGTGGGAGAAAGCTCGACCTCATCGAGTGTCTCGGGAACTCTCGTACAACTCTAGAAGATCGGGGTCCAACCTCTGTAGCTCATCACGATTAATTCACGTGTTCTCCGTCTCTGGTTTTCCTTTCCATTGAACTAAATACATTTGGCGTCCACTGTCTTTGGTGGACATGATTTCATCATTAAGTATTGCTTTAATTTTCTCCGCATTAGGTAAAATAGGGATATTTGGGAGTTGAGGTAGGCTAGGGTTCTCACCAGGTATGGTGGAGTTGTAAAACCTTACTCATCTCCTCGGCGATTGAATTCTTCCCTACTCATCTCCTCAAGGGGTTTGGATTTCCTCCCATGCCATGGCCGTCGGTAGTCTCCCTTACTTTCAATGTCGCCTGATTGGTCTTCATTTCAAGTAGTTTCTTCATCATTTCCTCTATCGCGGTGAACTTCCCCCTCCAACCTTTCGTTGTTGGAGGCGATTTGATTTTGAAAGTAGCAGAATCTTTCCTCCAAATCGGCTTTTAATTGGCCGCCGACAATCTTTCTTCCCCAACAGATCTCAAAAATATCACTTCCGGAAGCCAAAAGCTCGCTGAAAAATCAGAATTTCAGCCGCCTAAGGTCCCAAAAATGACACTCTGATACCAATTTGATAGGAAACACTAACATAACACTTATCTTTCTTCTCCAACGGATCGATCTTCCTCTAGCCAAAATCAGTAAACTGCTGCAGTTTTATTGCTGTCCACAGCAGGAAATAGCCCAAAAACAGCGGAAAACAGGAGATATTCGCTAGAAATCTGAAATAAAACCAAGCAAAACACTTGTATTTCACTAATAGAAGAACAAAAACAGCAAGATACAATTGATCCTCAATTCGAGAGGAGGATCAATCTCTCCCAAATCTCTAGACGCCGCTAGAGCCCAAAGAAAACCTAAATCTAAGAGATCTCAAATTTCTGTCAAATTCAAGATACCCAAACCCTAGAAAAATCAACTATTTAATGCATACAATTCAAAAGGAATTCCCTAAACAGTCCCTACAATCAATTTCCCTCATAAACTTCCTCAAATTTCCTTCCTAAAACAGTCCCGCAAGGCGTGCGTCTCGCGCGGCCTCCGCCCAGGCGAAAGCTTTCGCCATTTCGTGTCTGGGCCGGTCCCTCGTGGACCGGCTGGACCGGTCTAACATAACGCTTGGGTTTTACTATTTCTCTTATTTTTAGCTTAGTCGAGCTTGTCTTTTAGTCGGGTGATTTACATTTAGATGCAAAATTTAGGTAAGGAGCACTGCCAGTAAAGCATGTGTGATGAGCATGTGGTTCTGTGCTTGTCTTAGGTGCTTAGTAGCACATAGTTGAGCTTTTTGTTTGTCTTCCATGCCAGTCAACATTTCCCAAAAATTTTTTATCTCCTAATTTATTTTTACAATAATATTTATTTTACTGTATTTTATAACCCATACATTGTTTATGATTTGTTTCTATACGTGAAAAATATGGTTCCCGAGGTATCTAATTATGTAAATTGGGCTTTTGGTGGTTGTATGTGACGCGTGTTGTGAATATATGCATCTTTAGGTTTTTTTATCGTTTAAACACTCTTCAGAACAACCATCGCCGAACTTATGAATAATAAATTTTTTAGTTATTTGAAATTACCATGTTAGGAGAGTAGATATATTAGATCTGACCTATATTAAGAAACGTAGATGTATACATAAAAAGGCTTTATAAAGTATTATAAATGACTTTTTTATTAAATTTAAATGAGAATTTGACTCTTTACAGGACACGATGGAGAAAAAAGATTCATGTAGCTGACCGAACGTAGTAGGATAAATGCTTCGTAATGTACTGATGTTGTTGTAGTTTTAGTTATTTGAAACTTCATATAGCTTTCTTTTGTTTCTTGGAATACTTTTTTTTTGGCTGTTTCCCTTTTCCGTGTCTTCTTTTAAGTTAGGCTTCTCGACCAATTTCTAACCATTATCAATTTAATCTAGGATTAATACAGCTGCGTGATTGGATAAACCTTAATATGCTATTTTTAATCTCTTGACTTGGCTGATATTAACGTTATAGACATTTATTTCTGATTTACTTGCTAGTTATTATTTTTACTTGTTATTGCTCTATGGCTGCTGCTCAATAACCGCTTTCCCTCCTATCTGCCTGTCTTATTTGGCTTCTGCTTCTTCCTTTTACTATGTTATGTACAAAATAAAATTTGGATGCTAACAAGCAAATTCCTGCAGGTGTTTTGAACTTTGCCTTGTATTTTGTATATTCATAATTTCCCTTGTTATTTAGGGCCTAGTCAACAAATCTAGTTGTTCCTATTAATACCTACATTATGTGTGATCTCACAAAACATGAACATTGGTTCAGATTTCTGATGATGGTTGAAAGAGATGTTAAATTTTTGATGATTATTTTGCACCAATCCATGTAGTTTTGATTTTTGTTTTTAATCATCAACATTTCTTGTTGAAATTACAAACTATATATTTTCTTCTCATTTTTGCCATGTTAGGGTTATATTTGTTAATCGATTCCAAGCATTCATCAGTTCATCTGAGATAGGATTCTACAACAAGGATTTAGTCCGATGCTATTCCAGGCGGAAACACCCAAAAGGGGCGGAACCCCCTGTGGACCCCACGGTTGATTTTGGGAGGGAGAATTTTGAATGAGGGGCTGTTTTAGGAAGTCCATTATTGTCCTTTATGATTAATTTGTATAATTAGGAGTTTAGGGGGGAAAGAGAATTATCTTGAATTTGAATGTAATTTGAGATCTAGGGTTTTCTTGCTTGGGCTCTTGGCGTTGCCGGAGTTTGTCGGAGAGTTGTTCTTCCTCTCGAATCGAAGAACATTGTATCTTGCTTTCGTTTTGATCATCTACTAGTGGAATATAAGTCCATTGTGTGTTTTTCTCTCAGATTTCCTACAGTTTTCTACTGTTTTCCTGCGATTTGGGCTGTTTTCCTGCAGAAAACAGCAGCTCTATTGCTGTTTTCCCCACTCGGGTCGATAGGAATTACTTGGATCTTCCTATCAAATTGGTATCAGAGCATCGATTCAGGGCCACCGGCGGCTGAAATTCTGAAATTTCAGCAAGTTCCTCGTCTCCGGAAGAAGATTTCTGTGGATCCGTTAGAAGAACAATGGCCGGAAAGAAGGTGGATGTCTTGGAAGGCGAAGTCGGTCAATTAAAAACCGATTTGGAGGAAAGATTTTTTGATTTTCAAAATCAAATCACCACCAACAACGAAAGGTTGGAGGGAAAATTCACGGCCATGGAAGAAATGATGAAGAAATTATTGGAGATGAAGACTAATCCGACGACGTCGGAAGCAAGGGAGACTACCGGAGACCACGGCGTAGGAGGAAATCCAAACCCGCGTGGGGGGAGGAGGAATCAGGATGTAGAGATCCTTGAGGGAGACGACGACATGCCACCTCTAGAGCCACTTTCTAGAGAGGAGATGAGATGAGCATGGGAAATCAATGTCGAGGTGCTGATTTTTCAGCGATTTTCAGGTGTTGTGGATTTTGAAGGCAAGAGGGGGGAATATGAGAGAAGTGCAGATTTTGGCAATAGAGGAGAAGAATATCAGCGTCGAGGTGCTGATTTTGAAAGGGGAAGAGGGGAATATGATGATGGACTCGGATACCAACGTCGAAGGGAGGACCGGGACACTTGGGGAGCACCTCATCTTCGAGGAATGGGGGGTTATGGAGAGTACCGGGGTAACGGAAGGGATCCGAAGGTGAGGAAGTTGAAGATGCCCATCTTTGAGGGGGAAGATGACCATGGCTGGATCTACAAGGTGGAACGGTATTTTGCAGTCAACGGATTGACAGAGGAGGAGAAACTGACAGCGGCAAGACTGTGTTTGGAAGGGAAGGCACTGGCATGGTACCAGTGGAGGGACATGAGGCGACCTATTCGAAACTGGAGGGAGTTCAAGGATTGCCTGCTAGAGCGTTTCCGAACCAGCAACGGAGGGGATTTCTACGAGCAGTTCTTTGCGCTGACACAGGAAGGGACAGTGGCAGAGTTCCGGGACCGGTTTGAGTACCTAGCTAGCAGGTTGGATCGTCTTTCTGATACCGTGCTTGAGGGGAACTTCATGAAGAGGCTCAGACAAGAAATCAGAGCAGCCGTTAGAGTGATGAGACCACACGACCTGGGGGAGGCCATGGAGTTGGCACAGTTGGTCGAGGACTAGAAGCATTTGGAGAGGGGGACTCGAGGCAGCAGCTCTAGGGGATCCCACAGGATGACGACCACGTTTTTAGCTTCCAAGGGAGCTGCACCGGGGGGTACATGAGAAGTACCAAAGGAGAGATCTGGAGGAGGGCCTGGGAGAAATTTTAAAAAGCTTACTGATAAGGAGATGCAGGAGAAGAGGGCCAAGGGATTGTGCTTTAGATGTGATGAGAAGTACATGCCGGGACATAGGTGCAAGGACCGGACTCTTCAGGTTCTCCTTGTTTGCGAAGACGAGGAAGACGAAGAGGTAGGTGGGAGCAGGTCCGAAGTGGAGGAAGAGGAGAAGTTGTACCTGGATGTGGCAGAAGTCTCTCTGAACTCCGTAGTGGGATTCACTTCGAGTCACACTATGAAAGTGAAAGGGGTGATAGCTGACCACGAGGTGGTGATTCTGATAGATAGTGGGGTAACCCACAATTTCATTTCCACCCAGCTGGTGGAGTTGCTTGGAATGAAATTAGTGGATACAGGAGGCTATGACGTGATGATGGGCACAGGGAAGGTAGAAATGGGTAGAGGAGTTTGTAAGGGAGTGGTGATTACCATCCAGGGAATAGAGGTAAGGGAGGATTTTCTTCCCTTAGAATTGGGGAGTACTGATGTGATTTTGGGAATGAAGTGGCTGCAGACTTTGGGGGAGACCAAGGTGAAACTGGGGAGAACTGAGGATGGAACTGGTAGTGGGGGGGAGGAGAATGGTGATACAGGGAGATGTCGGCCTGTCTAGGACGGGGGGGGTGTCTCTCAAGTCCATGATCCGAACCATCCAGGAGGTTGGGGGTGGATACTTAGTGGAGCTGCAACGATTGGAGAAAGTCAGTGTGGGGGAAGAGGGAGACATTCCTCTTGAAGTGCAACCGGTTATACAGCAGTTCAAGGAGGTTTTCCAACCTCCACAGGGTTTGCCACCTCAGAGGGAGCTGGAGCACGCCATTACTTTGAAGGAAGGGGAGACACCGATCAGCGTTCGCCCTTACCGCTACCCCCAGATCCAAAAAGATGAGATAGAGAGGCTGATCCGGGAGATGTTGGAGGCAGGGATCATAAGGCCAAGTGTAAGCCCTTTTTTTAGTCCAGTCCTCCTGGTCAAGAAGAAGGATGGGAGTTGGAGATTTTGTGTGGATTACAGAGCTCTGAATAAGGGCACTGTACCAGACAAGTTCCCAATTCCAGTGATTGATGAACTATTGGATGAACTATTTGGGGCAGTAGTGTTTTCCAAGGGTTGACGGGGTACTATCGACGATTCGTGAAGGGATACAGTTCCATTGCCTGGCCGTTGACCGAGCAGTTGAAGAAGGACAGTTTCCTATGGGGGGAAGCAGCAACTCAAGCGTTTGAGAAATTGAAACAGGCCATGACGACAGTACCAGTTTTAGCTCTGCCTGATTTCAGCCAGAACTTTGTGGTTGAGACGGACGCATCAGGATATGGACTTGGGGCAGTACTGATGCAGAACCACCGACCTATAGCATACTTCGGTCAAGTGTTGTCGACCAGGGCTAGACTGAAGTCAGTGTATGAGAGGGAGCTGATGGCCATTGTCTTGGCGATTCATAAGTGGCGACTCTATCTTTTAGGACGACATTTCATCGTCCGGACCGATCAGAGAAGCCTGAAGTACTTGTTGGAGCAAAGAATGGTCACTGAGGAGCATCAGCGTTGGTTATCCAAGTTATTAGGCTATGACTTTGAGATCCAGTATAGACCAGGCTTGGAGAATAAAGCAGCTGACGCGTTATCCAGATGTGTGGGGGAGCTCCAGGAGCTAGCTCTGTCGGTGCCATTGATGGTTGATTGGGGAGCCATCAAGGAAGAAAGCAAGCTAGATAAAGAATTGGGGAAGATCAGGGAGGACCTACAGAAAGACAAAAGTAGCCATCCGGGCTACTGCATTGAGGGGGAGAGACTATTGTATCAAGGGAGGTTTGTGATGCCACGAACTTCTGTATATATTCCCCACCTGTTACAGGAGTTCCATGGCAGTGCAGTTGGAGGCCATTCAGGAGTCCAGAAGACATATAGGAGGCTAGCAGCAGAGCTCTATTGGAAGGGCATGCATAAAGATGTGGAAGAGCTGGTGGCAAGGTGTGAGGTGTGCCAAAGAAATAAGTATATGGCGATGGCACCAGGAGGGCTACTCCAACCCTTGGAACTTCCAAACAAAGTTTGGGAGGAAGTGTCCATGGACTTCATTGACGGCCTACCTCGTTCAGAGGGATTCACAGTCATTTTGGTAGTGGTGGTCCGCCTCAGTAAGTATGCCCATTTCATCCTCCTGCGACACCCGTACACAGCAGTCTCAGTGGCAGCAACATTTATTAGAGAAGTGGTGCGATTACACGGATTCCCTGCTTCCATTGTGTCAGATAGAGATAGAGTTTTCCTTAGTCAGTTCTGGAAGGAACTCTTCCGAATGCAGGGCACTATTCTCAAAAGGAGTACAGCTTACCATCCACAGACAGACGGACAGACAGAGGTGGTAAATCGGAGCTTGGAAACCTATTTGAGGTGTTTCGCTTCAGAAACACCTCGTAAGTGGGCCAAATGGTTACCTTGGGCAGAATATTGGTATAACACTTCGTATCACTCAGCATCCCAAATGACCCCTTTCAAGGTACTTTATGGAAGAGACCCCCCACATTTAGTGCATTATGAAAAGGGAAATACAGCGATCTTTTCAGTTGAGCAGTACTTAGAAGAAAGAGATCAGGTGCTGGAGGAGTTAAAGAAGCATTTGGGAAGAGCACAACAAATCATGAAGAAACGAGCAGATACACACAGGAGAGACATACAATTTGAAGTGGGAGAGAAGGTATTTCTGAAGTTAAGACCCTACAGGCAGAGATCAGTGGCAAACAGGAGAAATGAGAAATTGGCCCCGAGGTATTTTGGTCCCCTATGAGGTCACTGGAAGGGTTGGAGCAGTAGCGTATCGACTAAAGTTACCCCAGTCCGCTACCATACACCCGGTGTTCCATGTGTCACAATTAAGGAGAGCGCTTGGGGAGCATGTAGCCAGTCCCGAGCTACCAGCATCATTGACAGAAGAATTGGAGGTGGTAATGGAACCCATGGAGCTGGAAGGAGTAAGAGTTAATAAAATAGGAACCAAGGAAGTGCTAATCAAATGGAAAGATCTTCCCGATTACGAGGCTACCTGGGAGCCCTACGAGATGGTAAAGCAGCAGTTTCCAGACTTTCACCTTGAGGACAAGGTGAATCTTTGGGAGGGGAGTAATGTTACGAGCGGACCGGTCCCTTCTGGACTGGACCGGTCCGATGCTATTCCAGGCGGAAACAGCAAAAAGGGGCGGAACCCCCTGTGGACCCCACGGTTGCTGAAATTGATTTTGGGAGGGAGAATTTTGAATGAGGGGCTGTTTTAGGAAGTCCATTATGGTCCTTTATGATTAATTGGTATAATTAGGAGATTATGGGGGAAAGAGAGATCATCTTGAATTTGAATGTAATTTGAGATCTAGGTTTTCTTGCTTGGGCTCTTGGGTTGCCAGAGATTGTCGGAGAGTTGTTCTTCCTCTCGAATCGAAGAACATTGTATCTTGCTTTCGTTTTGATCATCTACTAGTGGAATATAAGTCCATTGGGTGTTTTTCTCTCAGATTTCCTACAGTTTTCTACTGTTTTCCTGCGATTTGGGCTGTTTTCCTGCAGAAAACAGCAGCTTTATTGCTGTTTTCCCCGCTCGAGTCGATAGGAAATACTTGGATCTAAGTATTTCCTATCATTGCGCAACACCATCCTCTCTCTGTTGCATTCACTCTACTACCACATCTTTTTTCAACTCTTTATTAGAGAGGGCCAACCCATTGCCTTACGGGATCGCATAGAGTTGGCTTTATGAGGGACCCATTTCAAAATAATCTATATTTATATCCACCCATGCAGAAGGATTGATCTCTCCATACTAGTGGGATTGGAGCGGAAGAGGAGAGTAGGGCAAAGAACCTATGTAGCATTGATTATCTTGTTTGTTTGCGTGTAAAATTTAGTCTATAATACTCCACTGACTTGCAATTGTAAGCTTACCTTTTAAATGTTTTTTACAGTAAGATTCTTGATTGCTTGAGCAAAGTGCAGATGCAAGAAGCTTGTTCCATTCAATTATTAAGCAGCTTATTAGGAACGTTAATAATTGTCAGTTCTGATGTTAAAAACCCAATGCAATTAGTTAATAACTATGATCACTTTGCTGAATTTTCGTAGTCAAAGTTCACTTTCGAGGTGTTCTTAATCAAATTTCCACTTTGGATATCAAAATGGACGGCTAAAATAATGTAAACAAATTACTGGAAAAGAGGGTAAGTTGAGGAAGATGCCATTCTACTGATAGTCCTACAAAACCTGTGAGGGCAACATATTGTTAAACCGGTCCATTGGACCGGTCCAGCCGGTCCACGTGGGACCGGCCCAGGCACGAACGAGGCGGAACATCTCTGCCTCTTGCTTTAGCCGCACGCATTGCAAGTCCACGGGAGCTCATTTAGGAAGGCTTTTGAAAGAATTTTAGGAGGGAAATTTAACATAGGGATTGTTTAGGGATTTCCTTTTGATTTGTATGCATTAAATAGTTTGTTTTCCTAGGGTTAGGACATCTTGAATTTGGCTGAAATTTGAGATCTCTTAGATTTAGGTTTTCTTTGGGCTCTAGCGGCGTTTAGAGATTTGGGAGAGATCGATCTTCCTCTCGAATAGAGGATCAATTGTATCTTGTTATTTTCCGTTTCCCTTTTATCAAATAATACAGATTATCCACTGTTTCTGTGATTTTGTGTGGATTTTGGTGGATAAAGCTCGCTGTTTTTCGAAGATTGATAGGAAATACTTTAGATCTATAAGCACTTCCTATCACATATCTTTCGGAGCTCTAGATTTTTATATGCAAGCAGAGAAATGCCTAGTGGCATTAGGAGTGGAAGGGAGATGAATGGAAGTATGCAGCGAGCAAGGTGAAATGAAAGGCATTTGCATGTGCAAAAAAGAGAAATGGCTGCCATGTTGATCTTTGCTCCTTGTCCGGTGGAAGGTGATGGATCGCATGACATGCGGAGGAGACACACGTCGGGGAGGACGAGCAGGTGGATCACAAGGGAGGAGATCTTAAGGGAGAGCGGCAGTCATGGTGGCTCCTGAAGGTGGATCTTCATGGAAGAAAGATTTGCAGACAATTATGATTGTGGATGAAGATTGAGCTGATATGACAAAGGAATTCACTTAAATCAAATGACTCTTTTTGCATGTACTGAATAACTGACAGAATTTTTTTTTTCTTTGACGAAAAACCGTTCTATGATGCATTTTCGATGCTATTGCGCATATGTTAATTATGCATGTTTTTAGTTTGTGCTAATTTCTAATTCTATTATTTTGAAAGGTGGAATCGTGCGAGAGGTCGGGGCCGAGGCCATAGCCTGGGTCAGACCACAGATGCTGGCATTGCTCGTGGGCGCAACTTACGTGGCCGCGGCCGTGGACTTGGACGCGGTGGCACCCGTGGTCGTCGGCGAGGGCGTGGTGGCAAGCAACTAGTTAGGAAAACTGCGGAAGATTTGGACAAGGAGCTGGAAACTTATCATGCAGGAGCTATGGATACATCGTGAATGTGCTAGCTGGCTAACCTCTCGGGATCTGTCCATGATCATCTGCTAATTTTTCATGGTTGTAAAAGCAAAAAAGAAGCTGCAGTAGAATATGGATTAAGCCTTGACGTTCGTATGCCTGGTGTATATTTCTGTTTTTCTTTATATGTTTCGGATACCTTATACCCTTAATAGTGAAAAAGAAAAACGAACGCCTACGACCTTCTAGTTACTGTAGTTTTGTTTAAGGGTGTGGTATAATATATCATCTATGACTGTTAGCTGATCCTCACTAAAATTTTCAACAAATTTGTCAATGTATAATTTGAAAGGATGTTTGACGGCGTGATTAATCTTCGGCTGACTTAAAAGAGGCATCAACTCTAGAAACTTACTGGCACGTATTTGATTGCGCCCCACTTTAGAGGTGCAGATTGCTCAAAGGGAATCGAGCACAGACTGGAGGTTTTCAATCGTATTTGTCCATCAATCAAGTTAAGTAAAGGTGGATAAGTTTTATATTAAGTGCAGATGGTACTGCTCTAATGACATGTTAGATTTTAGCCAAGGCAAAAAGCATCGGGAGAGTCTGCTATTATTCTCTCCTTTCTAGCTGGTGCATTGAAGTATATGTTAATATATGTGGGCAAAACCTCCAAATTATTCCTTCCCTTATTAAAAAATATTGTAATGGCAGTGCTTACAAGTTGAGACATGATGGAATACAATGTGACTTTTGGTTATGGGCTGCCATTTTTTTTGGGACCTTTGGAAGGAGGACCACTCTCTTGTGGAACATTTTGGCCTTAATGTCCGGGACTTTTTTTGCTGCCCTCAATTAGCTTTAGTTTCTTATTTTATTATAGATGGTCAATGGGCTCTTCCGTATTACAGTTTATTATTTTGTATATTTTAAAGCTTTCTATTCCATATGGGAATTTTTCACTTTGGGGAAAGGCTTTGTAAGTTGGACGGGCCAATGAACTAAAAGGAGAGGTTAGCCGTTTGATGGTTTGATTGGGGTTAAATTCGAGGTAAATAGGATGATGTAATCAATATTTATTATATTTAAATATTATAATAATGATATAACTATTTATAAATATATAATAAAAATGGAAAAGAATTATAATATGAAGTATAAAAAATTTTGTTGTTTAAGGGTTGGCTTATAAGCTGCATTTATAATTAAAAAAAGGGAAATTTATATACATATCATATTATATCATTTTATTTACATATCTAATATTTAAAATTTTAATATTATATACATATCATCCTATATTATTTTAATATTAAATATACCACTCATATTTTCTTCCTATTATTCATATATTTTATTTTTATCACTCATATTTGATATGAAAATGAACTATGGGTTGTATGTATGTAATATTAAAGTTTTAGGTGTTTAATATGTAAATAGAATAATATAGGATGATATGTATGTACATCTCCCATAAAAAAATTGGCAGAATAGTTTCCCTTAGATAAAATTATGAGAAGCAAAATAAAAGTAATGAAAAGTATGATTCTTCTCCCTCTAATCGATTTCTAGAGTTTTAAGAAGGAAAAAATAAGTCTCCTACATCTAATCTAATTTTGAAATTTAGCAAATGATTGAAGTTTTTTTTTTTCAAAAGAAATCAGATTAAGAATGAAAGAATACAACATCTTTTTCAATCTACAGGTATCAAATGCTAATAGCCTCTCAAAATTAAACAGTAAATGCAAGAATCAAAGAACACGTCGTGAATGCAAGGAGAATAGAGTAGAGAGTGAGGGCCGATGAGAAGAAGTGATGAACTCACAACAATGGGTTGGAGAGGAGTTGAGTATGCTCTTCTTCGGTTCATTCTTCCTTGTGGCTTTGCGAAACAGAACCAGAAGACGAATAGAACAAACCAGAAGAAGCATATAAAGAAAACTATAGTATGGTTTTTGTTTTTTGTTTTCATTTTGAAAAAGTATAAGTTTTACCCTAGTTAATTTTAGGCCATTGGATTTGGTTTGAACAACTCAAATCATTTTTCAAATCAACAGCCCGATTATTCAAAATCGAGACCGATTTAGCGGTTTGGCGATCAAACCGCTGGTTAGAACGGTTCGATAGCGATTTTATAGTACACCCTAACCAGCCAGTTGGTTAGTCCGGTCCGATTTTTGAAGCCTTGCTTTGAAGTACTAAGATACAGATTCATATTTTTAACTATGCCAGTAAGATTCTCCCCTTTTTGTTTCTCATTCTTTATATTTCTCTTCATTATTCTTAATGTAATATTTAGAAAGTTTTAATAAAATTATTTGGAATTTGTTGAGGACTTTAATGAATGATTTTACGTTTTTATATTATCTTTTACATGAGTATTCATTTAAGTACTCTTTTGATGTATATAGAACATTATGTTTCATGAATTTTATCTCTTGTAAAAGATATTAAGATCATAGTGATAGAAGTTTGTCTATTAAACTATACATTACTTCTTAAAATGAATAAATTACAAACATTAATTGGGTATTTTAATCATATTTTTATTGATTTTTCTAAAAAAAAATTAATCAATATGTATTTAGTACATATATAATTAAATTATTTGTATTAAACTTAAACCAACAATCAATGAGGCTCACAAAGAAGAAAGATCTCACTGCCACTAATTTTTCAAAAGAATAAACCTTTTAATCGGGTCTACATTCTAATAATTGCATCTCCCCTTTCAAATTGCAATGATAACTACTCTATACATTTTTCCTTTCAAATGCTTTCAATCATATGGGTGGGCCGAGAAGTAGGCCAGAAGGCCCACGAGTGGGGCGTTGATATACGTAGTCGGCTCCGACTGCTGGAATATGGGCCGAGCATCCGGGAATATGTCGCTGATATTGGTCGGCCCGCCCACGACCGCCCCGATCAGTAGATTTGGGTTCGGTTTTGGGCTCAGGTAGTAGGCGCCACCTGCTTTGCACCCAATCCGACCCGGATGCGCCTCCAACGAAGGCAAGGAGCTGGCTCGATGGTGTATGTGCTGAGGGTACCTGTTCCCATAACCCACCATGTATGATATTCCCATCGGGTTATCTCCCAGAATATAGTCCACCTGCAGGTAAAATTATCAGGTAGGTAGGTTAATGGGTTATTAGAAAATTATCAGGTAAAATTATCAGGTAGGTTTCGGTACCTGGCGCTTGGCCGCCATCCTGAGCTCAGCCGGCGAGGCCGACGATGCTCCACATGGCACATGGCTATTGGCGTGGCTGAGATAGTTAGAGTAGGCGAGGAGGAGGAAGGAGAGGGAAGTAACATGCTGCATATTGCTTCCTCCAGTCTTGAATAGCAGACCGCCTTCAGTTGCAGGAAAGATGCAAATGTGAAAAATAAATTGGCTGAAATTTGGAATTTTTAATTGTTTGAAGGTATTTGTGCAAAGAAGATTTACCTGGAGAGTACTGGATCTCTGGGTGAGAGGAGACGCCGGGGAGAAGAGAGCAGATGAAATCGTCGGCGTTTTCCTTGAATGACCGGAGATAGTCGTCCTTCCCCATCAGCACTTCCTGTGCACAAGCCACCCCAAACAATATCAATTTGCAAAAACAATCCCCTTTTTCAGGGATGGACCGAAAGGGGCTAAATTTTCCGACAGAAAAGCAGATTCTATTGGGGAAGTCAACGGTCAAAACAATCTTGATTCTCGAGACGGCCGTACCGAGGAAAAAAATGGATTGGATCAGGTCACCGGTGTGTGATTTTAACGTAAACATACCTTGGAGATGAGAACGTTAACGCCTGCGTGTTTGTTATCCCATCCGAATTCGTGTTTCGTGTCGCTGGCACCAAGCACCTCCTCGTTCCGCTTAATGTACTCCCGATACTCCCTCCTCCTCGTCGCCTTATGCAGCCAGGCCGCGCCCCAAAGCAGTTCATCCTTATAACCTGAGAAGTCGCAGTAACACGGACACACGACATTGTGTAGGCTTGAACTATAGGCCCCGCGATACTGATCCGCGAAATCAAACACGCGGACAGCTCGTTGCAGAAGTCGGTCCGAGTAGTCGGGATCGCGGAGTCGGAAAACGACGGCGGCTGCGGCGAGTGCGGCGGAGGTTTCGCCGGCGACGTCGGAGCCGGGATGGGAAGCGTCGACTTTGTAGACTGTGCGGGGGGGTGTCCATATCCTCGGGGCGTTCCCAGCAAGAATGGTCGCGGAAGGCGTTGCCGACTTGAACGTAGAGAGTGTTGGGGATGGAAGTGGCTTTGAGGAGGTAGTCGGTGGCCCAACGGATGGCGGTGATGGCGTCGGAGAGGTGGTTGGGTGTCATCGTGTGGCCGAAGTCGATGACGCTCCAGGAGAGGAGGGTGGTGGTAAAGGCCATGGGGAAGCCGAATTTTATGTTGTCGCCGGCGTCGTAGTAGCCGCCGGTGAGGTCTACCTGAGAGACACGCTTCTTTAATAAACAAATTGAAAAGTTTTTGATGAAAAAAAAGTTTAGTTTTTTTATTAGAATAAACATAGTAGATTAAATCTAAGGGGTATTAAAAAATGTTTTTTTTTTTCATTTTGATTGATGAAGCTACTAAAATGAATCTTTTAATAAATTTTAAAATTTTTTTATATAAGTGTTTAATATGTTTACTATTTTGATCGAAAAGTTCGATTAATTTATTGCTGTTCTCTGCTTTACCTGTATCAAACAGAGCAGAGCAGAGTTTTTTTTTTTTTTACTTTTTTTTTGCTTTTCCTCTGCTTTATCTGTACTAACAGAGCAAAGCATGATTTTTTTTGCATTTGATAGCTACCTGAGCGAGTATAACTTGGAAAAGTTGACACAAAGTTTTATCGAACCTACTAAAAAATTATTATTTTGCTCGAAAGAGTGGAAGAATAAATGAACTGTTTATGGCATGGAGCTGTGCCTTAGTTTTTTTATTCTTCTAACATGAACATAATCATACAACTCTCCTTGGCCTATTGGTTGAGAGCTTAGGTTTTCAACTAAGAGGTCTAAGGTTCGAGTCTATGTGTATGCGTTGTGTGTGTGAGTTTGTCTTAATTAGCCTAAATGTCCCAAAAAAAAAAAACATGAACATAATCAATATGCTTAGAAAATATTTTTACTCGTTCTATTTAAAAAACAAGCTGAATAACTCACATAAGTTTTCATAAAAAATGAGCTTATTTTTTGACAACTTATGCGTCATTGTTAAGGAAAAGTAGAGGAAAGGATGAAGAGCTTACACCGACGGAGGCACCGTCGTGGAGGGCAGAGTCGCGGCGCCAGGAGATGCGTTGGGATGGTGGGAGACGGCCGGAGCGCTGCCCCTCGAAGAAGAGTATGCTTTTGTAAAGGGCATCCGAGTAGTTATGCCGGGCTGCTGCAGCGGCGCCGCAGGCAACGGCCGCAATGAATAGAAGAAAGGTCGCCGGCGGCGAGCGGTTTGCCATTGGTGAGCTGAGCAATAAATATTCACAGGGAGAGAGTGGAGGGGGAATAAATAGGAATGGGCACAGCACGTGGAGGGAGAAGAATGAGCGAATGAAAGGAAGACGCGTGGCTAAAGACAAGGAAGGAGAAGCCCGTTGCGGCGCCGGTCACGAGGAGGTGGAAGGAGCGAGTAGGGCTGTAACGGGTCGAAGAGAGAGAGAGAGAGAAGAGGATCACGTGATCATTATGGGGGAAGCGGACCGTTTGCCATTTCCGTTGAGTAAGCAATTAATTGACCGTTGGAGTTTTATGGCGGGTGGAGAGTTAGCCGTTACTATTGTTGTTTCAAGGCCTGCGAGAGAGAGAGAGAGAGAGAGAGAGAGAGAGATGAATTGGATCGGAATTGTCTGGTAAATTTTGGGAAGTAATCAATGAGTCAACATGCATTGCCGACGAAATGAATGAGATTTAATTGGGTAAGATAAATGCTAGAGTTCAAAGACATATTAATGAATTTCATAAAGACAATAATGAGCAGTTGAATGGGGGCATAAAATTGTATTAATCATTAAATTGCTCTAAAAATATTAATTTTTTTCAGTGTAATTGTAAATCATGAGACATATTTTTAATTAAAAAATATAAAAAAATACATTCATATTTATATTAATTCTCGTAAAAAAGAATAGGTATATCGCTTTGTATATTGTTATTCATTAAGAAATGACTATTTCTCCCATAGGAGTGTTAATGAATTAAGTTCAAATAAATTATTTTTATTCTTAAGATTATTAATTTGAATTAATTATCTGAAGTCTTAATTTTAAACTATATTTAGAGAGGGAGAGCCAGAAAGAGAGAGAGAGAGAGCTCCCAATGTATTATGATTTTGAATGAGATGAAGAAGCACTTCCTTCTTGAGCTTCTTGGGAGAGGAGGGAGATAGGAAAGGAGGAAGGTAGAGAGTTGAACTCAAATCTTTATTTCTTAATTATCAACCCTACTACAACATATAACCTTTATTTATAGACAACAAATAGCTATACCAATGATAATATAAGTCATTCAAGAAACTAAAGAAAGTAAAATCATAAATTTTGGACCAATATCCAACAATCTCCGTCTTGGTCCTATATTTACACAACAAAAATGATATTTGCTGTCCACAAAGAATAACCCCGTCGGTCTTACCGCGAATTGCATCCACTGAATGGTTAACAACTCCTAAAGAACGACACCACCATCTTCTTGAGTTTCATGCTAATGCGCTTTTACCTCCACCTCTCGACAGATCTGGTCCTGTTGTACTGTGTCTCACGCAGTCAGTTCCCACTCCGACTAGCTAGCCCTTGCACCCAGCTAATATATATAAACACCGCGTCTAACACCATGCACCATGTGCGTCTTTCTTTCGCACCCAATGCTTCCACCTATATCCTGCGCCTCGTGCTCGTGCCCTACGCCTCAAGCCCTGCGCCTTGCACTCATGCAATATGAATATGACCACACCCTGCATGTATCCACCTGCGCACTGAGCCCTACACATTGCCCGCGCCCTGCTCGTCTCAATCCCACTCCGTGAGCATTCACCTGTGCCCTACGCGGCCTTAGTGATCCCATACAATCTCCTCGTACGCCGACGCTCTTCCGCACTTTCACTCCCAGCATTGCTCCTCAAGAACAGTCCGACTCAACTTCAGATAACTAAATCGATTTTCAATCAAGAAACGAAAGGTCCCGCTTCCAACTGGCCACCGCCCGCGCGAACCTAACGCCAACAGTGTTAGAATGAGAAACTAACTCCAATGGTGACTTGCGCCACACTAAGCTTTGCCACCAACTCCACTCACCAACATTAATTTTTGGAGGGTTGTTTGTTCTTCATAAGAACTTGCCTCAATTATTTTTATATTATAAATATTTTTTTTGCAGACTATAAATAATTTTAGTGAATACTAGATTCTTTTATATAACTATTTTAATTTTTTTTTTTTACTTTAGTATAAAGTTGCAGTTAGAATTTTTTTATATATGATCAAGTACAAAAGATGTCTTGCTATCACTATTCGTTCATTTATAAATAGAGGGATTTACATACATATCACTTTATTTCTTGCTATTTATATATCTAACACACAAAATATTAATATTACATGCCTACCACCCATAGAACAAATTTGAATGTATGGAATGAAGTATTAAAGTTTATAGGATAAGATGAATGATAGAAATGAATTATAAGAGTGATATATTTGATATTAAAGTTTTATATATGTGGTAGATATGTAATATTAATGTTTTGAGTATTAAATATGTAAATAGCATGAAATAAAGTGATATGTATGTAAATTTCCCTTATAAATATTATTAGAAGTCAACGGTGACCTATTATATTAGATTGAATTGAGCTAAAACATATAATTTATGGAAGTAATTAACTATAGAAGTTCCTTTGACAAACTTCTTTTTAAAAGTTTTGCTTCTTTTCTTCTCTACTCTCTTATCTCTTAAAAACTTTGGCTCTCCCTTATATATATATATATATATATATATATATATATATATATATATATATATATATATATATATATATATATATTAAGGAGAGTGGCACATTTACACATGTTAAGAATTCAATATGGACCCTACACATTATCAAACTAACAAAATAATCTCCATCATTTATTTTCTATCTATCATATCTACCACACATTTTTTTATTTACAGCACATCACATATTTATGAGATCTTATCTATCATTTATTTTCAGTCTATCATTAGAGGTATTTCTCAGATCTTCTCTATCATCACTATATTTTTTGAGATTAATTATGACTAAAATTTGATCAAAATATTGAGATTGACATCCACCATAAACATCAACACCAACTTCTTCCATCACCAACAAGATCAGTTTTCAACATCACCAACAATATTATTGTCAACATTGACGCCTGCTAACTAGGTCGACTCCTTAAGTAATATTAATTCTAAAGCTAGCCATCAACATCAATTCCATTATTGGGCATCACTAATGAGGTTGATGCATGTTATCAATATGAATACCAACGCCTATAAAAACCATAAATGATGACTCCCGATGTCTACACAAATGTTGATATGTTCATCATTTGCAAAGTTGAATTAAGCTCACCATTAATATTAACACTGACTCTAGTCATCTTCAATTAGCTTGATATTTATCATTGACAATAAGATCGATGCCCGTTATGATTAACCTAGCTAAGGTTCATCGCGGACACCAACACCAATATTCGTCTTTTCCAATAAGATTGATGCACACTATCAACAAACATCGCTCACCTTCTCCAACAGTATTGAAGTCCAATGCTGACACTTAAGTCAATGCCCACGATCACCACCAACACTAACACTCAACATTGACATTAACAATGATGCCTATTATTATCACCATTGTGATTCTCCATCATCTCTATCAAGGCTAACACCTACACTTCGTAGCCAATGGTTTCTCTTCTGTAAACAAAAAGATAGATCAGACTACTAACAATCACCTAAAGATATTTTTAATGACTCAATGCTCATCCTTTTTCCACCATAGAAGTCATCTTCTACAATTCATTTTTATTATATTTTATAAATAACTTCTCTAATTACGGGGAAGGAATTCTTTGTAACTCAAACTATTTAAATCATTTCATTAAACTATATTAATTGTCTCTATCGTATGATATTATTATAAGCATTCCTTATTAGTTGGCATGGTGATATGTTTTATTTATGGAGCCCACTGTTACCAACCCTCTTTCAAATAAAATATCACTTGAGACATTAATGGTAGGTTTATTTATCCAACGGTCACATGAGAATCTTACTTAGTTTATTTATATTTCTTTTTCAATAGATTAACAATTGAATTAATTAACTGTCCCCTTCATCCCAACTAATATGTTTCAATTTCTGACAATACCTCACAAAATCTTGTGTAAGCTAAACATTAAAATATTTATAAATATAAATGATTACTTGCATTTTTAGATTTTTTAAACTTGCCGCCATTTTAGAAGTAAAAAAAAAATAAAAAAAAATGCTCAGCTCAATAGTTCGTGGTAATTGCAGTGAAGAATATATTAGCATATTGTTTAGGATTTATAATTTGTTGAAACTTTAATTTTGTTTGGGATAATTTTCTTACTATTTTCTAAAATAATTTTTTTAGTATAAAATATTTTTGAACTATAATTTTTTGTACTAAAGAGCTGTTTTTTGAATGTGACTTCTCCTTTGTGGTGCTTAAAGATCTGCTCCCAGTTTTTGATACATTCTTTCTCAGGCCGAATCTTTTGCAAGCGTATGATTTTCTTGACAATATACCTCAGTTCAATACTTTGGAGAAAAAACTTTTGTTTATTTTTAATGAACTACGCTCACAATTTATTTATCATCTTTGGAGAGAAATAAACAATCGGCACTTCTCCAATGCTTGGTTCAATCCGTTTTCCGTCACGCTAGCTATTAAAGTGGTCGTCAGATTTAAAGTGGGGAGATGGAAAAATTATAGACTCAAGGAAAATTTTGTTGGGATTATTTAAATCGGTTTCTGCTTTTTGAGGTTTTAATTGTTCCTTCGTGGAATAGGGGTTTTGTTGTCTGGATGATGATGAACCAGGATACCTCATGCTGGTGGGTTTTTTCTTTTGGTTCCCTGCTACCCCTTGGTCCTGCGCCTATCGATTTTGCCTTGGCAGGTCTGCGAAAACCAAGGGACTTCTACGACATCTTCGCTGCCTCCGCCAAAATTCTGATCAGTTTTGATGTTTGATGCTAACTTGGTGTACTGAGTCCCATTTTGATCATCTTCGCCGTTTTGTTTGTTTTTTGGGGATAGTGTGGTTATTTGAGTTCATTCTTTTATGTTGTTGTTTCTCTAATAAGTCTTTCATATTTTTATTTGTAATTACTCTTAATTTTTAATACATAGATTTTTGCCCCAAAATTTCTCGAAAAAAGAACTGTTTTAGAAAGCAATGAAAAAAATAACCTAAACAAAACCTTAAAAGTATAGAGCTAGACATGCTGGCCTTCATTTTTCTTTATGCTAAAATTTTACTTCAGTTGAAACTTTTTTTTTTGGGACATTTAGGCCATATAAGGCAAACTCACACACACAACGTATACACAAGGACTCGAACCTTGGACCTCTTAGTTGGAAGCCTAAGCTTTCAACCAATAGGCCAAGGAGAGTTGTGTCAGTTGAAACTTTCAGATGAATCCCTTTAGGGATGGGACATATGACTTCATATAACCTTGTAATAAATTAAAAATTTATTTATTTAATAAGAATGTATTACACTCTTTTAATTTTGTTGGTTCTCACTTCTGTATATATCTTATGGAGAGTGGAGTATTTATACATATTAACAACTCATCCACGCCAAACATTATTATTCTATCAAAATAATCTTAATCAAATGTTTTCTACAGCAAATTTCTTACTCATGGAACAAATCACATATTTCTCACATATCTTATTTATTATTTGAGGCTTTTTATTGAAGATTAAAACTGCATGCAAAGACAAGCTGGCGAGTAATGCACTTCAAAACGACAAACAACAATAACTATCACTAAACTTAAAAGTTTTTTTTTTTTTTGGAAAAGCCCATTTATGGGCAGAGATTTTATTTTTGCTTGGGCAGAGATTTTATTTCATCAAGCAAAAAGTTACAAAGTACTTACAGGAAATCACAGCTCACTAATTATACTCATAGAGCTACAAGCAAAAGGTAAAAAAAAAAATCTATAGAGTACAAGTTTCCCAACTAAGATACACAACTATAAAATAAGAAACTACGCTCGCAAGAATCCAAGCTCAAAAATAAGCCAAAGCTTTGATATACTTGAAGATCCACAGAAACCATAAAAGGAACCAAGAGCATGGGAGGATCGCCCCTTACTTCAGGGGGCAAATGCGCGCCCACCCTAATATATATATATATATATATATATATATATATATATATATATATATATATATATATATATATATATATATATATATATATATATATATATATATATATAAGAGTTTTGGGATTCTCCCCCCTCAAAAATATTTTTTTGCCCGAATATGCCCCCATCTTGCTCGTGCCTACGCATCCGGCCAGCTCATTTGTGCTTGCCCACTTGCTCACAAAAGAATATAATTTACATAAGTATCTTGGGAACGATGAACCAAATACAAAGACAAATACTAAAGAAAATCCCAAAATATTCTTACAATCAAAATTTGTGCCGGGGAAGCTGCCCCTTGGCAGTTGGCCCCGCGACCTAACCGGGCAGATCAAATCCCGCCAAGGGGCGCTGCCTCCTTGGACCCCCGACATGTCTGCGAAGCGTACAATTTTTTAGCTATCCTTAAAATTAAGGCTGAATCCACCTCTGACCAAGAGAAGTCTAACTATAGAATAATCCAAGGCACATTGACATCCAAAATAATCTACATGCTCCATAATATGAATTGATAAGCACAAAGGAGAACATGACCATCCGAGAATCCTAACCATAGCACCTAAAATCAGACAACCATAATGAAGATAAGCCAAAGCATATTATGTAGTAAAAACACGATGGAGAGAATCCAAATACTTGGAGAGCATAAACAAGCCACGAACTATCCTGAGTAGGCCTCATGAGCCTAGAACAAAGAAAGAAAACATAGATAGGAGTAGAGTATACATAAAAACACCGAACTGAAAGAAGAGACCAACAACAAATTACAGGGTAAGGATTATAGAAGGGTTTGAATAGTAAAATGATCAATTCTTTACATAATCACAAATGCTCCACAATCAAAAAGAATAATTCTCCATTCAACTCACAAGTCTATTCTCAAATCAATAAATATCAAAAGAAATAAAGAGAAAATAATAAAAATAGACCACTGTAATAGATAACCAATAGTTAAAAAAAAAAAAAAAAAAAACACCCCAAACGAAGACAACAAACACCAACACCCATACCGGGATGAAAATATGAGAAGAAAGGAAATAAGAGAACACCACCCTAGCCAAAAATTAGATAATAAACACAGAGATATGATCATAACAACACAAAAAATATGCAAAAATTGAAACACCTGCCATGGTAAGGAAAGGAGAGCCAGCTAGACCACTAGCAAACTAGAGGGAATAAAGGGACTCAAAGAAGGATTCTCCATTCAAACCATCAAAGCTATTCTACTTAAATACATAAAAAAGAATCACAGAGATAAATAAAAAACATGCCACAACAAATGATAATCAAGAGGATAGATACAAAATTCAAGAATAGCTAATAGCCAACAACATTAAAACCAGAATGAAGAAATAAGAAGACAATAAAACACCTGCAAAAAGGAAGAAATAATACAACTAGACCAACAATATACTAGTAACCAACAAAGGAAAAAGAGAATGAATTATTTTCAAGGGTAAGATAAACCAAAATCATCAAACCTAACCAGATCATTCAAAATTCTAAAAGTATGATCATCGTTGAAATATTTAAAATTGACCAAAGATGCATCTCTTTTAGCTAGCCAAGTTACATGCACAAGCATTCCATTCTCTCTAAATATGGGAGATTCTATAGGTAACATGTGATAAAGAAGCCATAATTCTAGCAAATAAGTGCAAAAGAGATTCATTATGTCAACAATTGGCAGAAATTAAAGCAAAAGAACTTTAGAATCCTATTCAATTCGTATATTCTTTAATTTTTTAGAAATGTAAATGTTGATGCCCAATGATAAAGCGCTCAATTCAACAAAAAATCACTTTACAATTAGGGAGAGGAGAGGCAAAACCATATAAGAGCACTTTTATAATATCTAATAACTCCATCACAACCCGAATTATTAATGGAAGAGGAACCATCAATGTTGAGTTAAACATACTTCATTGGGGGTTTAATTCACCAAAAAATCTCAGAATCGGAACTTTGACTATCATTAGCGAAAGAGATGAGAAAAAAATAAATCAAGAAGTAATGCCTTTAAAATGATTGTCTAATCTTATTAGCATTAAAAAGGAGATGTAACATGTTCTCGAGAAAAAATTATAATTCTATCCGAGCTCATTTTGATACGTTGTGTTCAATCCATAGAAACAAAAAAAATTGAATTCACCATTCATAAAATATTTAAAGACATAAAAATCTTGATCATTAAGGAATATTGCAAATCATACTCATAATATTAGAGGGCAACAAATTAGAGAAGATTCTGATGCTGTCTACCATCCTTTATGAAGGTAGAAACTTTAACATTGGAGGTAGAGTGCGTGTTAACATTAGAGTTAAGAGAGCCAAAATCAGCCTAGTCATCTTGCCAAAAAAAAAAAAAAAAGTTGGAAGTACCTTTAAAAAAACTTAAGACTTTAGATGATCGATAGCTTACTACATTGAAGTCCATGTTTGACTTTAAAAGCAGCTTTTTTTTAAAAGCAGTGCACAACCGAGTGGTGTTTGACGTGATGGTGGTGTCAGCTTGGCGAAATTATTCTGTGCGGAGGCCGGACGCAGAACGCTGTCCAAAGAGACTAATCATAATGCACTACATCAGCTGTACCGAGCGGTATAGAGTAGTACCGAGCCGTGGTAACGAGCGCAGGAGTGACGTGGCTCATTCTAGTTGGTCTCCGGACGGAGTTCGACATCCCCATAGAGTAATTAATTAGGGTGTTTAGCACCTTAGGAGAGAGCGGAGCTTGAATAAATGTAAGATTAAAAGCATATTTAAAATTGTTATTTTAAATCATAAATATCTAAAAACATGATTAGAACTTTTAAAAAATGAAATTAAATAAACACTTGAATATTTGTATATATACCTATTTCATTTACTAGCATTTTTATTATCATACTATATATATGCTACTTTAAACGTACATACCACTTATTCTCTTTATAATTAAAAAAAAAAACCGAATCATATTTTTAATGTGCCAATCGGCTAATGACTAGCTAACACAACATCTTAAAGGAAACTCTCTAACTTCATTTAGGCTTCGTTTGAGACTGATTTTTTCATTATTTTTAATGCAGTTTTTTAATACTAAAATTAAAATTTTTTACTAAAAAATTGTTTTAAGAAGCACTAAAAAAATCATCCCAAACAAAATTTTAATCAAATAAAATCGTAGAATATTAACTTGAGATAGAGATTAGGGGGATTAATTAGGAGAAAGAAATCAAGGAAGAGAGGTCGTGTGATATTGGCGCGGCTCAATTGAACTACAAGACCAATGTATATATTATCGCTCATTGGCCAAGCAGTTGGATTGTGCCGCCCCAATATTCCATCAATCGCCGGCGGCCTCTTCCTCCCTTATTTTTCTCTTTATTTCTATTCAACAGTTAAGAAGAAGAAGAAGAGCTTAATTAAAACAGAAACTTGTGCGGGCTAAGCAAAGGAAGAAAGACAGAGAGAGATGCATGGATTGGTTCATTATGCTGAAATGATCCATTATTTATAGGTGAATTGAGGAGACTCCTCGCCAACGATAACAGTATCGGACAAAAACTCTTCTTGTTTGCTTGCCGGCTCCGCACTACATTCATTATTAAACAATGTAGTTGGACTTTTTGTTTTTTTCAAAAAATTATCTACTTTCTTTATAACGGCTATATTTAAAGTTTACGTATCTGAACAAAGTCAACCCTATAATTGACTGGGTGTAGGGAGTAAGAAAATTGGGTTGTAGTTATGATTATATTTTATGTTCCGCTGACTTTTTTACTTGTTTGATTATTAATTTCATATATTTCTCAATCTCCACCTTCCATTTTTGTTTCGTTTATTCTAAATTTTCAAAATGATCTGTTGGAGTGAGTACACATTAGGAGAAATGGCCAAGCCAATTTTTTTTTTTTTTTGTATTTGCTTTATATCTTATATTTATTTATGCTCCTTATGTATTAGAATAATATTAATGTGAAATATATCAATTAGAGCTACTATTTTTTTCTTTCTTTTGTGCATAAATATGACATAATATTTGAGAGCTCGCTTGTCTTTCATAGGATTGTAAAAATTGAGTCACAGGTTAGGTTTGGGTCCAACCCGGAACTGATTCGGTACTGTTCGACTAGAACTAAACCCAACCTGTTTTTACAAACGGTTCAGTTTTTCGGACCCGAACACGACCTGCATAGTGCCAATGCACGAGTTCGTCGTTGAAGGAGGTACCTCGGATCAGAAGTTACAAAATTTTTGATCGGAAGCAATCAGGGGAGTTTGCTCACTGTGAAGGTACCTCGGCTCCTTCGTTGCTGTTCAACTTTTCTCCTTGGACGAAGTTCCCTTCCGGCCGAATCAGAAGTTGTAACATTTTGATCGGAAGCAACGATGGGAGTTCGCTCCCTGTAAGTCATTACCTTGGCTCCTTTGTTGCTGTACGACTTCGCTCCTTAGATGACGTTCCCTTATGGTCCGATCGGAAGTTGCAACATTTTGATCGGAAGCAACCACTACAGGAAAACAGCTCATTTCCGGCGGGAGTTAATTCGTCACAAATTCCGACGGAAAATTTCTAGCGAATTTCCGGCATATTTTTTATTGGATTTCCGATGGAATTTCTGGAGAATTTTTGACTGAAATTAAATATTTTTAAATTTAAAAAAATATTTTAAATAACTTATTATCGAATTAAATATTTTTATATAAAAAAACTTAAATTGTAATAAAATAAATTAAATTATAATTTAATTATTTAATTAGAAAAAAATTAAACGATTTAAATTAAAACTTAAATTATAATAAAATTTATAATTATTTATTTTGTTAAATTAAGTTAAATAATTTATTGTGAAATTAAATTAACTAATTTAATAGTTCATTGTTAAATTAAATTATTTATTTTTATCTTTTTTTTTTTTTAATTTTTACTTTTAGATGTTGCAACTTACGCCGCGGAGGTGGCGAGGTTCGAACCCCGCCGAAGGCATTTTGCACGGCGGGCTCGGTTCTGACAACTGGGCTTGCAGGCCCATGTGCGTGTGGCTGGGCTGGGGCAGAGCGGAATGTGGGAGCAGCGGGCGGGCTGGCTCGATCTTGAGGCTGGTAGGGTTGAATTTCTTTGGATTTGTTTTTAAATGTTTTTTTAATTCTTCTTAACCTTCGGGCACAAAAAAATCTCCCAGAAATATTTTTCTAGCAGAAAATCCATCGGAAATGTTTCCAGTGAATTATTTTGAGCCGGAAGGCCTTTTCCAATCCATGTTTTACTGGCGAAATCATTTCCGCCGGAAATCCGCCAAAATGCTAATTTCTGACCGATTTTGGTCATTTTTATGGCAGAAATGACTGTTTGAAAATGACGTTTTTCCTGTAGTGAACGACAGGAGTTCACTCGCTGTGAGTCACTACCTCGACTGCTTCGATGCTGTTCGACTTCATTCATTGGATGACGTTCCCTTCCGGTCGTATCAGAAGTTACAACATTTTGATTGGAAGCAACGACGAGAGTTCGCTCGCTGTGAGTCACTACCTCAGTTCCTTCGTTTTGTTCAACTTCGCTCCTTGGACGACGTTTCCTTCCAATTAGATCAGAAGTAGTAACATTTTGATCGGAAGCAACGACGGGAGTTCGCTCCCTGTGAAGGATTCCGGGTCAAAACTGGTCAATTTCGGGTTTCTAAGTCAACTTGAACCAGACCCGAAATTCAAAACGGGTAAAAAATCTAGGCCCGAGCCCAAAATTTTCATTTTCGTGTCGGGTTCAAATTGGATTTTCGAGTCGTGTCAAATATTGACATCCCTAGCCCTTCATTAGAGGCTAGGCTCTTCAGATATCCTTAAAATATATTTAAAACCTTCAAGTCTTGATAGAAAACCAATATGCCATAGTTGAATTTTTAGTTAGCAGCAAAAAAATATTATCCCCTAGTAAGAATTTAAGGCCATCGACTCTTTATATGGTAAAGAATTTGCCATACACCATGTACTCTTTCAAGCTCTTAAATCAGCTACTATGACTAATATCATTGGATGAATAGGATTATGTACTATCTAAAATATTTGTCTTATAAAATTTTTTGCTGAATTAAAATTATGTATTTTATGAACTTGTTCTTTCTATAATTTTTAAATAAGCAGAGAAAATGTAATAAAGGTCAGTATAGATTCTTGATGTGAAGAAAATTATATACCTTGAGACTTATCTTTTAAGAATTCAAGATAATTGAAATATTTAATTATGATGTTTATGACTCTTGACCCGGTTGGGAAAGTAGATGTATTAGATTTGACTTTTCTTAAAGAAAGGTAGAGATAGATCTAAAATGACTTCGTTATGTCTACAAGAGAAAGCCAAGTAAATAAATTCTAAGGGACGCAACCCTTCAGAAAACAAGAAAGAAAACTGTTCAGTCCGTTTCGCAATGTTGTGGAACTAGTTTTCGGCGCTGTGGCGACCACTCTCTGTTTGACAATGATGCAGTGCTCAAATATATTATTAAGGAGTGTGACACTTTTTTTTTATAATATATAACATACAACAATTTTAATCTATGTAGGTCTCACAAATAAATCCAAAAAAGAAAAGAAAAGAAAAGAAAGAAAGAAAGATTAAAACAAGTTGCATCAATGTTCCATTGACCAGTTCTAACTATTAGCAGAAAAAAAAACAAATCTTCTTAAGAAGTTAAATGTAGCTTTCTTGCAAAGAACACCGCTTTCATTTTCATGTCGTGATTAACTTATGCAAGGAAAACTAATGACCATGCAATTAATGTTTCCAAAACTCTAAACAAACATTTGTAGTGGCTTTCTTACTACTTAAAATAATTTTTTAGTACAAAAATAAAAATTTTTATACTAAAAAACTGCTTTAAAAAGTAGTAAGAAAATTATCCCAAATAAAACCAAACCTACTTGCACCAAACTTCCCACTGATCAAATAAAGTAATATTGACAAGTTAATTGTTAGAAGAAAAACAAGAACGTCGTCGCTTAAGCTGTTTGATGTGGTTTTCTTACAGTCAGACTGAGCTTTTAATATGCTAAATTTATGATTTTGTTATAGAAGAAGCTACCTCATGCTTGGCTGCAATTTCGTTAGAAACTTCCCCTTTTTTTGTAATATTTATTGTATCAATTTCATTTTAATGTCAGGATCAACTTATGCATGCAGTGAACATCATTTAATTTACAATGATGATAACAACGGATGTGGCTCTCACCTCGGCCTTACACGCCCGCTGGCAGTTGACCTCGGGGCTCTCACGCCAGACAGTCGCTCAAGTCGGAGAATTGCTGTCAAATTGTGGCGGCGTGTGAGGACTGGGCATCTTTCAGGTCGTCGACCATGACGTGGACGCCGGGCTCATGGATGGCATGACCCGCCTAGCTCACTATAGTTCTTTGCAATGCCGCCGAAGGAGAAGCTTTGTTTCGATATGTCTGGCGGGAAGAAGGGCGGCTTCTGCAAGGACCGCACGCCTGCTTGTGTGCACAAGAAGTGACGACGATGACAAGAGAGAGCTTTCCGGTGTTCGATTGGCTCTGGTCCATGTGGATTTGCTCGGCATTCGCTGAGATAGAATTAACGACGACGACAAGGACTTCGTTGTTCACCGTTCTCCCATTCATGTACGTGCTTCTTCGGCTAAATATCGCAAGTTGCAAGTGTTTCGTCTCGGGACTGGTCGTTTGCAACAACGGGTTGGGTTCGGGTCGTGTCAAACAGTTAGCGGGCCATATTGGGTTCAATCCAAACAACAATATCGTTAGTGAGCTGAATGTCCCCTTAAGGACTATGCACTTTTGAATTTATATTAACGCGTAGGCCCCTCCGTGGGTCCAAAAAAAAAAAAAACTTTCATATTTGTATTTCTTATAAAAATATTATTTATAAAATTCTATTTATTAGCTTTTTAAGGAAACTTTTAATATTTAAATATCTTAATGCTAAAGCGATAATGTTAGGCAAAAAAAAAAAAAAAAAAAAAAAAAAAATATATATATATATATATATATATATATATATATATATATATATATATATATATATATATATATATATATATATATATATATATATATATATATATATATATATATATATATATATATATATATATGAATGCATCTAACATCTTTGGCTGCAATGATAATTTTTAATTGTAAAAATACTATTATGTGATTAGGTGAAAACTTCACGAACAACTTTGTTCAATTTGTTATTCTATGTTGAATACTGGTTTAAACACTTTCTTATCTTTTACTTCCTCTTCAAAATGAATTAAATTTTTTTGGAGATACTCCCCATGAATGTGTATATATTTGAAAAAAAAAAAAAAAATTTTATAAATTTCTAGAAAGAATCTTGACACTTGTTTGTTAGTGATTTCTATACTGCATTATTGTCATAGAAAAAATTATTGTAACTTAATTGAAAGAGTTTTTCAACATATTTGATATCATTAGAAAGAGATTTTAGCGGTCAATGTCCATTTATTACGATTCATTTACATATAAATCACATTGTCTTGTTTTTCTTCCTCTTTCAATATTTGCTCCGATTTAATGTGAACGTTCAGAACAATTATTACGTCCTCTGACCGGACGTAGAGGAACGTCCGGTCGGAGGCAAATTCCCGCCAAAAAACGAGTTGTACCGAGCAAATACCGAGCAATACTAAACAATAACGAAGAATACCATCATTTGAAGACCCAATACCGAGTTATACCGGGCTTTACCGAGCAAATACCGAGTTATACCAAAGTTGTACCGAGTTTTTTCCCAGAAAAAACTCGGTACAACTCGGTATTTCTCGGTACAGCTCGGTATAACTCGGTATTGGTCTTTAGAGAACGGTATTCCTCATTATTATCAAATAATACCTATTTGTACCGAGCAAATACCTAATTTTTTGACGGGAAATTGTCTCCGACCGGATGTTCCTCTACTTCCTTGCACCGGACGTAATAAAAGTTCGAACGTTCATGTACATTTTAGATGCCAATATTAATAATGTCAAGCGTCAATAGTGGCTTCTATTTACCCAATGGCCCCATAAGATCATACATATTTTATATTTCTTTTTCTACTGAAAAACAATTGAACTAATGAATTGTCTCCATCATTCCAACTCATCATTCAATTTCTTCTCTCAAGTCTCGACCCTTATTTTGTTTCATGCTACTAGTTATTGAAATGCTGACAATGCCTACAAAGGTAATCACAACTATCAAAATCCTCTGTAAGCTAAATATTGAAATCGTGATGACTATATATATGATTGCTTGAACTTTTTATTTTAATATTTAAATTATTGGCTTCCATTTTAGAGGTCAGCATTACCCTTTAATTTAAAGTTTAAATTTCTATTTTTTCTTTTAAATGAAAATGTTACTTTAGTTGAAAGTTGAAACTTTTAGAAGAATTCCTTTGAAGATAAGACAAATATGGCTTCATATAATTTGACAAAAAACTTAGAGATTTACTATTAAGTAAATATAATATATGAATAATTTGACTATAGAAAATCCAATGTAATCATATATAATTTAAAAATTTTATCTTTAAATTATTTTGTAATCATTTATATTATAAAAGCTAGCTTAATCATCCAAAATTTTCAGAAAAATCATTCTGCTCTACCCATTTGAAATATTATTTCCACCATTAGTTAAAATAAATCTTAAAATTCATTCATATCAAATTTTAATAAAGACTCTAAATTTTTTTCCTAAATAAAATAAGTATTAATTATTTTAATTTACAAAGCTTGCATAAGGAGTATAACACTTTATTTTTTTTATAATATATCATAACTGAAGATTTAATCTACGTTGAATAAATCCAAAAATAAAACAAGAAGAATTGAACCCACTTGCAATCAAACTTTCACCGACCAATTCTAATTGCTAAAAGAAAAAAAATAAAAAATTCACTAAAGGAGTTAAATGTTGCTTTCCTGCAAAGAAGATCGGTTATGCAGAGAACATCGCTTTCACTTTCATATAATGATGAAAATCTCCAAATAAATACCAGTTCAATTATCACGATAATTAATATCCATGCAACGTTTCCTAAGGAATTTGAAAAAAAGAAAAAGAAAAAAATGAACCTTTCTTTTTAGCATATGTAAACTAAATTCAAAATATTTAAGAAAAAAATAATGAAAAATAAAGTATACTATTTATTATATATAAGGTTTATTTAGGGTTTAGGAACAACTTATGCATGCCGTGAACATCATTTCATTTACCATGATAAGTTTTTGTTAAGAATAATGGAAGTCATAGGTCAAAAAACTTTGAATGAAATAAAAAAACTAAATTATTGACTAAGGACATAATAGAAAAATTGCACTAACAACCAATAGAATAAGAGCTAATAGAAGTAAAATTTGATATGAATTGCTCGACAGACGAAGGCAAAAATTAAAAAACAATTTCTATAAATAAAAAAGAAGGAATGACAAAGAAAACAACCCATAATAAAGAAGTAAGATAATCATATCAACTTTGTTTAAAATCTGGGTTTAACTTTGTTTGGATTTAAGTGGATGCTCTTTTTCTTGTCCAAATTATTAAAGATGGAGTTACTAGTAATGCTCAATATTTTTTGCTTTTTTGCAGGAGAGCTGTGTTGAACGAGATGAATTTGCTTCTACTTTTTTGGGTGCTGTTGACTCACAGCCCTAGTTGTTTCTTTTCTTTTTATTGTAATCGTAGGAAAATGATCCACCGGCTCGTAGGTTTTTTTATTTTCTTTTATCTTGTACCTCTTTTGAGCAGTAGAGAGCTGGAGGAACCTTCTAAGGACTCTGTAACCAAATTTTGAGATTAACGCGTAGGCCCCGCTATAGGTTTTAACCAAAAAAAAAAAAAAAAGGTAAGATAATCATATAACTGTGGCTTTAGATACAATTATCTGCAGTGTCTCTTTGCTACATCCTCAACCATGCGAGCAAGAATAGTATATGTAAGTACAATATCAATGCATGACAAGAATCAAAGTTAGGTTGAGAACAATCATCATTAATTATAGTCCCCATAAAACAATATATATGAGTTTTGTTTTTGGTTAAAACCCACAGAAGGCTTACATGTTAATATGGATTATAAGCCTTTAGAGGGATCCACTACTCACTACATGCTCAAAGAGCTACAATCAAAAGAGAAAAAAAATCAAACGAGTTATAGATCCATATCTGATTACAATAAGAAAAAAAGACAAGCAGCCAAAAACCAAACTTGAATATATCAATTAGCACTCATATATTATCTGATAATCTGCAAAAAAGAAAGAGAAAACATAAATATAAAAAAAAAAGCATCAAACCTATAAAACAAAGATATAAGTTAAGAAATACCCAATGAAATAGCAAGGCAACACCACCACAACCAACACCTAAGCTTAACTGCACGAACAACCTCTAGCAGAAATAAAAGAACACATATAACCTAGTCAGGAGAACCTAGATAGCAAGAACACAATATAAAGGATTAACAACCAACCCAACAAAATAAAATAAACCCCAAATAGAAACAAGAGGAGAAATAACACCCAGACAACCAGAAGACCACCCACTAGAGGAAAACATACTAGCACTCTAACCAATAGCCCCAATTCAAAACAAGAAGGCCATCCCAACACGGAACAAGAAATTACAAAATTCTGAGTAGCCAAAAAACCCACAGAGATGAACCGGAAAGAATAAACCCAGTAAGGAAAAACAAACCACGAACCCCAGCTCATCAGAACAGGGAAACATAGCTTGAACAAGCAGAAGAAACCCCATAGAGGAAACAACAGAAAAATAGGCCATAGGCACAAAGAAAATGCAAGATCCACCTTGTGCCAAAGGCCCAACCAAGGCACTAAAACAAAGTAAGAATCTCTAGAAAGTGGCCCCGAGATAAAAAGCCAACAAGCTAATTGATAATGTAAGGCAACCCCAAAGCATCCAACAGAATTCTGCCTTTCAAAATAGCATGAGCATGTAACATGTTGAAAGGCACAAAAATATTTTTTAAATACCCTTCCTTCGCCGGGTGCACATGCATTTGCATCTTTTTTAATATAAAACATTATGAAAGTAAGATTACTCAGTAAAGCCATAATCTTTTTAAACAAATAAAAATTATTAATGTTAAGGTATTTTTTTGGGCAATGATCAAAGAGAGCAATCTTTTAGAATCCAATTCAATCCATAATTTTTTCATGTTGTTGTCATAGCACATCCTTAACCTTTAAATAGACCATACAAATCAATACTTAAAGCATCATAGTTTTGCATATTAATAGAGGCAAAGCAATTCACCAACTTGCCATTATGATTACGAATCAAGCCACCTCAAACATAACTAGAATTGGAAGAAGAACGATGAATGTTAAGTTTAAACTCATTAAAAGAAGACTTATACCACTTGATAATCATAAGAGGAGAAACCCTTTTAGTATTAACATAATGAATTTAGACCTTGACAGAAAAAGACCATTAAAAAAGACATGGCTAATAATATCAACATGATAACAACATTGACTCTTAGAAACAAAACATACATCTTTTTCTTGTAACCTATTGTCAATAGGAATATAACCTTTTAAAATTCTCTAAGATAACATAGAAGAGTTTAAAGGAGTACATGAATTCCAAATTATACCAAAAGTAGGGATAACATCTTTTTTTTTTTCTAAAAAAGAACCAAACCTTATTAAGACTAAAGTCACCATCCTCATATCATTTAAACATAATTTGGTCATTACAATTACTGTCAATGGGAATGTTACACAAGTTATCCACCAAGCTTTGAGGAATAAATTCAAGAAGAAAATTTTTAGACCATATATCATTGCTGATGAACCAAGACACCTTTAATGAGGATGTAGAATCAATTTATATCAACAATCATTACAAATAATTGTACATTGGAATTAGCGATTATTATAGATTTTACTCTATAACCATAGTTTATTTAGTTAATTTAAGAAATTTGTAACTAATAGTTGTATAATAGCATATCATGAAAATCATTCAATACAACTTTTCTAACATACTTGTAATTTTTTGGCCCGATCTAGAAGGTTTTTATTTTTGGTTAAACCCACATAAGAGCCTATGCGTTAATTATAAAAAAGAGGTTACAAGTCTTTAAGAATCACAAGCTCTCTAAAAATATAGTGTTTAAAGAAAAATCTAGGAGCTAGTGATTCAATATATTACATAAATCAAACAGGATAATAAAAAAGGAAGGCAAACTAAACCAACGAGAGGGCAACCCTAAAGAGAGACCTCAGGAAGATCAGAAGAGCATCAACAACCAGCCATCCAAGGGTAACACCAACCGAGAAGGAGCTATCCATAATCCACCAAGCATGAGAACCTGCAAAAACTTTAGACAGAGCATGAGGAACCAAATTAAACATAAAAATAAATTCAAATGCAGAAAGACCCCAACAAAACACACCAGAAACCAAACCAACCCAAAACAACCAAAAGAGAACCCAGAGACCACAACAACAGGAGCCAACCAAGACCAAACAACAGAGCTAAAACCCCCAAAGCCCCACCAATTGCCAGAAAAAGAAAACAACCACAACCACAACCCCACAATCCAACAAACAAAATAGAGGACTAACAACAACAACACAAAGAAAAGCTTACAAAGTTTTATAATTTTCTTTTTCTTATTTTTCTTTTCAGAACCCATAGATAAACCAGCTGTATTTATTTTCAACACACCCAAATTAAAATCCTCTAAAGGCACTTCAGAATAGGAAACATAATTATCCCCATCATAATGGATATATATTACCCAAGAATTCCTCTATCCAATCTGTATGATCAACCAGATCAACATAGTGCTCACCAACCAAGTTAATCCACGCATCCAACAAAGGGGAGACCAGTAGTTTAATAATCGGGACACTATTAGAAACATCTAAGCCATGAATGGATAAATCAAAATTCAAGATAGGATTAAAAGTAGGAGCCACAATTTTATCCACAACATGAAAACCTTCATTTGACACGATCAATCTAGCAGCTCAAAAATTAAACGAGGATCAGAGCAATCAAAATTAAGAGCAGTTTTATCCATTTTCTCACCATCAGAATCCAAATTCTCTAATGTATTAACATCATAAGGAGTAAGCAAAGGATAATCAGCATTTTTGTTAGCACATATAACTTTAGAAGGACCAAGAAATATCAGGGAAACAAAAGAAACTAAATGTATATGATCAAAATCAATGATATGATCATTCAAAAGCACCTTACTAAAATCCCCGACAATAACATGAACACTATCCATTTTCATATGATTTAAAGCCAAAGTCTCAGCCTCCACAACAGGGGCAATTTTTATTCAAATTCATTAATAGTGAGAGGCCCCACAATAGGATTAGGGACATAAATAATATTAGGCTGAGTAGAAATGTTAGGCTTCCTCAAATGAGGATGCAATTTAACACATTTTGAATTTCTATGACCCACAACTTTACATTTAGAACAAAAACTTCGCAAACCTTCCAAAATCACCTGTTGAATATAGCCAAATTTTTTAGGACCAAGCCAAACTTCATCTAGATAGGACCTAGAAATGTCCATCTCCACCAAAATACGACCAATGGATGGCCTAAAACCTACAATAGCGACATTATCTGTATAAAGTGGTAAGCCAAACATCGAACCCAAATCGAAAATAATGTGATGAGAGAAAATATGTGGGCGAAGTCTTGGAAATGATACCCATACATGGACGATCAAAGATTATTCTGATAGATCAAGAAAGGGAGTCCATTTTATCAACTTCATAAAACAACCAAAAATGAAGTAAGACCTATACGCAAGCACCACACTATAGCCAAGATCATTAGAAAGTTTAATCAGAACATTGCTTTGATCCAAAATAGTGACATAAAACTCACCCGACAATTTGAGGTTAAAAAAGAATTTTCTAATCGAATCTAACACCGGCCTACGGAGTAGAAATTTCCAAACCAAAGCAAAATAAAAAGGCTTGGCTAGATGAAGAACTTCATCCTCAGAGATCCATAACGCCGACAAACCCATAAGCATAGTAACTTTCAGATCCGAAAAGACCATCAAACCATCAGATCCAAATAAAACGTCTTTGAAGGATTTAGAGTGGTTCTTACAGGAAAGAAAGCCTGGATCGGAGCGCTTAAAAATACAGACCATCGAAAAATAATGCAAAACCACAAGAGAAATGATCAGCAAGATGCAAAATAGAACAAGACAGCGATGAAAATGCAAGAACCAGCTGTTAGGGCTCAGCCCTAGCCAAGCGAGGATGAAGAGTCGGAGAGAATGGAAGCAATAAAAGAAAAACAGAGTAAAAGAACTCCCCTCGGCACCAGGCGCGGAGGCATCAGACGGGAAGAAAGGAATCGACGAGAGGCGACTAGGACGAAGCCCTAATAGAGCTGGCCTGATCTAGACAGATGAATCAAATAAATAGAAGTATTAAAAATTATGCCTAATAAATAGAGAATATCTTATACATAACTTTATTTCCTTCAACTCGATAATTATATATATATATATATATATATACAACAACAACAACAACATCAAGCCTTTATCCCACTACGTGGGGTCGGCTACATGAATCCTTTTTCTCCATTGTGTTCTATTAAAAGTCAAATTCTCATTTAAACCTAATAAAGAAAGGTCATTCCTAATATTTTCTAACCAAGTCTTTTTAGGTCTACCCCTACCTTTCTTAACATAAGTCAAATCTAATACCTCTACTCTCCTAACCGGGTCATCGAAAGACCGTCGTTTTATGTGACCAAACCATCTAAGGCGACTCTCTCTAATTTTATCTTCTACTGGAGCTACTCCAACCTTTTCACGTATATGCTCATTTCGTATCCTATCTCTAAGGGTAAAGCCACTCATCCACCTGAGCATTCTCATCTCTGCCACACTTAACTTAGTATTATGCTTCTCTTTTAATGGCCAACATTCGGCACCATAAAGCATTGCAGGCCTCACTACCATCTTATAGAATTTTCCTTTAAGTTTGAGGGGTACATTTCTATCACATAACAAGCCCGATGCATTCCTCCACTTCAACCATCCAACTTGAATTCTGCTGATAATATCCCCATCTATTTCACCATCACTTTGAACAATTGATCCAAGATATCTAAAACGTGTACTCTTATTAATGACTTGATCGCCCAAAGTCACAATCCCTTCAGTAGGTCTATTACTACTAAAATTACACTCCATATATTCCGTTTTAGATCTACTCAAGCGAAAACCTTTAGACTCTAAGGTTGACCTCCATAATTCAAGTTTACCTTCAAACTCCCTCTCTAGTCTTATCAACAAGAAGAATATCATCAGCAAAAAGCATACACCAAGGTACATCCTCTTGCAAATGTCTAGTGAGAACATCCAAGACTAAAGCAAAAAGATATGGGCTTAAGGCTGATCCTTGATGTAACCCAACCGAAATAGGGAAATACTTGGTCAATCCACCTTGTGTTTGAACACAAGTAATAGCTTCTGCATACATATCTTTAATGATTTGAATATAAGCATTATTGACTCCTTTCTTTTCAAGAACTCTCCATAGCACTTCTCTTGAAACTTTATCATATGCTTTTTCTAAATCAATAAATATCATATGTAGATCCTCCTTATTTTCTCTATATTTCTCCATCAAACCTCTTAATAAATGTATGGCTTCCATAGTCGACCTACCCGGCATGAATCCAAATTGATTTTGAGAAACATTAGTATCATGCCGCAACCTATGCTCCATAACTCGCTCCCATAGTTTTAAAGTATGACACATTAACTTAATACCTCTATAATTCGCACAATCTTGTGCATCACCTTTATTCTTAAAAATAGGAATTAACATACTCATTCTCCACTCATCTGGCATCTTTTTAGTCTTCAAAATAGTATTAAAAAGTTTAGTAAGCCATGAAATTCCTTCATCTCCTAAGCATTTCCACACCTCTATTGGGATATCATCAGGTCCAACAGTTTTTCCACCCTTCATTTTCTTTAAAGCCTCTCTAACTTCAGTTTTACTAATACGCCGATAAAAATAGAAATCTTTATTTTCATTTAGGGTGCTAAGGTCACTACAGTCAATCTTATTTTCACAATCTTCATTAAAAAGTTTAGCAAAATATCTCATCCATCTTTGTTGAATATCATCTTCTAAGAAAAGTATTTTTTGATCTTCATCTTTAATACACTTCACTTGAACTAAATCCTTACTACTCATATCTCTTTGTTTGGCTAACTTATACATATATCTTTCTCCCTCTTTAGTATCTAATCTATTATATAAATCACTAAAAGCTAATGTCTTTGCATCGCATATGGCTTTCTTAGCATCCTTACGAGCAACTTTATATATTTCCCAATTATCATAATTTTTAAAATTAAATCAATTTTTATAACAAAGCTTCTTATTTTTTATCTTTTCTTGCACATTAGGATTCCACCACCAACTATTTTTACTATTAGGAGCTTTTCCCTTTGATACTCCAAGGACATCTTTTGCAATATTCTTAAGATCACTAGCCACTTTTTCCCACATAATATTAGCATCCTCATGCACAGACAAAATCTTACGATCTAAAATCTTATCTCCAAATATATATATATATATATATATATATATATATATATATATATATATATATATATATATATATATATATATATATATATATATATATATATATATATAGCTCGGTCTCCTCGGTCTCCCATTGCACACACTACTTCTCCATGCGATCAACAAATTGAAGCTATATGGAAGATAGATGGTGACTAATGTTTAGTTTGAGACAGCTTTCTTACTGTTTCTTAAAGCATCTTTCAAGTACATAAATTTTAATTTTTTTTACTAAAAAATTGTTTTAAGAAGCGGTAAGAAAGCCGTCCCAAACAAAGCCTATATCATCATGATGTTGAAATATGATAATTATAAACTTCTAAAAATTAAACAAAGCCTATATCTATCCTAAATTTTATCTTAAATTAAGAACATGTCATTTCTATAATGTTCCTCTAATTTATTTGAAATGATCATACAAAAATACATCAAATGAAAGCTTTCCTGATAAACTTTGAGGAAACTTTTACTCTTTTTTTCCCATTATTTTATCTTTCTGAATGTTTAAAAGAAGGCATGCTAAACCCAATAGTCTCATGTGACTTAATAATCTCTCCATATATATTTATCATAAACTTAATCATCCACCAAAAAGGAGTATAATGAATAAATTAACCACATAAAATAAAGCGTGATAAACTTAATAAAGTATATAATCAGAAATTAAAAAAAAAAATCAGACATAAAATTTTCTAGATAAACAAATTCAAAAGAAAAATGCATGATCATAATTATAAGCTAGCAAGTACAGAGTGAGAATCTATTAAACACGATGATTAATTAACTATATGATAGTGAGGTAACCAAGAGATGATATATCATGTTTCTCTTCCATCAGGTAAACTAGTTAATCAACAACTTAAAGAAGAAAGTTTCTTATTGTCTGCAACTAAGCTCTATTTGAGCAGTTTATTGTTTAGTTTTCTTTTAATTCATTTATTTCTTATTGTCTTGGGATATGCTTTTTTTAGTTTACCGACCTTGATGATATTAATTAAAGGATGTTGATTAGGGTGTCCTTTAACGACATAAAGCGAGCACTTACTGCACTTCAAAATAACAAACAATAGTACCCATGATCAGTAAACCTATATTAGTTTTGATGGTCAGAAAAAAAAAGACTACATTGAAAGCCATGTTTGTTTTTTAAAGCACCTTCCAAACCGTTAGCTAAGAACATTTTACTTAGAGGACATTTGCTGCAATTAAAATCAATTTTTGATAGTATTTATTTAAAAAAAAAAAGAGTAAAACTTTGTCGTGTGAATTGAAAAAAAGAATAACTGTAAGATTAAAAGCATAATTAAAACTGTAATTTTAAATCATAAATGTCTAAAAAATTGTTTTAAATTTTTAAAATAAGGTTTTCGAATACTGCATTTCATTAATTTAGTAGTGATCATGAAATAATTTTTTTTGGCAGAGAAAGGGAAAATAAAATGATTTTTAGCAGGGAATTAAAGTTGAGCAGTAAACCATAATTAAAACTAAAGAGGCAGAGAAATAATAAGAGAAGCTAAAAGATTCAATTAAATGATCAACATCTAAACACTTGAATATATGCATATATAACTATTTCATTTAATGACATTTGTAATATCATTCTATGCTACTTAAAGAAATTATTTTTAAATAACATTTGAAAAACAATAATCATATCATATTTTTAATGTTCCAATTGGCTAATTAATAACTAATAACATCTTAAAAATCATAAAATTCACTGCTTTGCAGACTCTCTAACTACAATTTATCAAATAAATTTGTAGATAAATTGAGAGAGATATTAGAAAGATTAATTATGAGAAATTAAGGAAGAGAAGTCGTGCGATATTGGCGCGGCTCAATCGGACGTAGCATTTACTGTATTTATTACATAATGAGTTGTCACCTGCTGATTGGTTTTTAGATAGGTTTCCGTACTAGACTCTATTATAAAACAATGTATCCTCCACTTTCATGATAATGAAATATAGTCTTTCTCTGTTTACTTTATCTTCTGTCTACTTCGTCTCTGTCAAGAACAGAGAAACCTGTTCTTGAGAAACCTGTTCTCGATTCTCTCATTCTACATGGTATCAGTCGCCAGTTCTCTCAACTGCTAAACCTATGTCTCAATCTGCCTCTGTCCAAAACTCCGACGACAACAATGTCATGGCCGATTCAACGATTCCGGCAAACCTGAAGTTCGTTGTTTCCAACATAAAGAACTTCGTCACTACGCCGCTCGCTGCCGACAACTATGCCATCTGGCGATCCCAAATACTGAAAATCATTCGTGCCAATGGCTTCTATAGCTTTCTTGTTCCGCCACCGTCGCTTCCTACCTCCTCTGACCAGATTCAAGAAGGCTCGTCGTCTTCCACCATCAGTACGGGTAACAGACATCTGACCGATCAAACATTATCGGCTGCCCTCTGTTCGACCATTTGACATTCTATCTTGCCATATGTGATCTCGTTGGAGTCCACCGCTGAAATCTGGCAATCGTTAGAATCTCGGTTTCAAGCTTCAAACCGCTCGAAAGTCATTCAACTCAAGAATGAACTTCACAATGTGTCTCTCAAAACATCCACCATGACACAGTACCTCTCAGAAAATTAAATCGTTGGTGGACCAAATCGTTGCAGCCGACTCAACGGTAGATATAGAGGATATAATCCTCTACATCTTAAACGGTCTTCCTCCTACATACCAATCGTTCAAGACATCGATCCGAACAATGCTCAACCCGATAAGTCTCGATCAACTCTACCCTCTTCTCCTTCAGCGAAGAGATTCATCTTGCAACAGATGCAGCTCGGCAGCACACGACTACCGATCCAAATATGGCCTTATTCGGCTCCAGGGGGCGTGGCAGAAGGTTCCGCGGCAGACAAAATTCAAACTCAACGGGACAGACCCGATCCAACCCCTCCAGCTCAATCATCTGCCAAATGTGCTTCAAGAAAGGACACTCCGCAAATTCTTGCTGGCATCGCCTAAATGCATAATACACACCCAATGCCAGGACAGTCAACAGTGCACTTCTTGAGGCAGCAAACAATCCCGACAACACTTGGTTTCTGGACTCGGGTGCCTCCACGCATTTAACAAACTCACTCGATAATATGTCTATTACTTCTCCATATCAAGGTTCAGAGAACATCACCATCGGCGACGGTAGCTCCATCAACGTCGCTCATTCAGGGGCTGGAATACTTCCAACCCCCTCTCGTAAGCTGCACTTATCTAACATTCTTCATTCTCCCTCTCTTGCTTACAACTTACTGTCTATATCTCGTCTTACGAAAGATAACAATCTCTCAATAATTTTTGATGCTAATGGTTTTACATTCAAGGATCCGATGACCCATCAAATCCTCCTTCAAGGTCCGTGCAATGAAGGACTTTACCCTCTTCAGCTGGCGCAAACTATTTCTCCTAATAAAGCTTTGGCTGCTGCGAACATGTACTCCAACCTTTGGCATCAAAGGCTTGGACATCCGCACAAAGGAATAATAGACAAAATTAATAAATGTAATAGCAATATCAAGATTGAAAAGCAATTCTCTTGTCAATCTTGTAAAGAGTCTAAAGGACATAAGTTGTCATTTGAGCATTCTCAAAACAGACAAACTATTCCTCTAGCTACTATACATTCCGACGTGTGGGGTCCGGCCCCGATTGTTTCCACGCAAGGATACCTTTACTATGTCATTTTCACTGACGATTGTACTCGCTTCACTTGGCTTTTTCCTTTACGTCGGAAATCTGATGTTTTACATACGTTTATCAATTTTAAAAATCAGGTTGAAAATTATCTTGCGCATAAAATCAAGATTCTTAGGACCGATGGAGGTTCCGAATATGTGAACCATGAGTTCTCTGACTATCTCCGCAAACAAGGCATCATCCATCAAAGATCCTGTCCCTATACGCCTGAACAAAACGGCCTAGCTGAGCGGAAACACCGTCACATTATCGAGACGACTCGCACGTTGCTTCATGCCTCATCCGTTCCCTACCAGTACTGGCCGGACGCTGTACTCACCTCTGTCTACCTAATTAACAAAATGCCCACATCCACTACCCATGACATTTCTCCCTTCGAACTTGTTCATCGAACAAAACCAGACTACAGCAACTTACGCGTCTTCGGTTGCCAATGTTTCCCTCTAACACCACCAATACATCGTCACAAACTTCAACCAAGATCTACACCATGCGTCTTCTTGGGATACTCTGACACTTACAAAGGGTATAAGTGTCTAAACTTAGATACAATTCTCTCTTTCTACAAAACCAACAAACGGCTCAAAGCTCAATGACTCTTTCTCTTCCCCGTCTGCTTGCCGGCTCAGCACTACATTCATTAAACAGTGAAGTTAGATTTTATTTTATTTTATTTTAATTTCATTATAACGGCTATAGTTACGTACCTGAACAAACTCCACCCTGCAATAACATTTTCAAATAGGGCTTGGTCATAATAATCTTCATTTGAGAGAGCTATCCCCAGTCAAAATATGAGGTACAGATTGGACTAGCTAGAATCCAAAGGCAATTTACTTTTGACATGGAAGATTATCATGAATATTTCAATTGATGATATAATACCAAGATCTATGATTTGAAAGTAATTTTTATGCAAAATTTATAGAATTCTTCAGTAAATAAAATGTTCGTTTGATCTTGAAGAAATATATATATATATATATATAGAGAGAGAGGTTTAAACATATGTATGTCCTTACATGTAGATTGACTCGAAGAAGGGGATTAGATGATGGTGTCATATTTATGATTGTATATTATGTTCTTCTGGCATAGATCATTATTCAACAGAAACATCATGACCCGTGCCTGTGGGTTTGGAGAGCAGTATACTCTGACTTATTCTTGTTAGATTATTGTTTTTCAAATATTTCTCCATCCACGTCGTCCTTTTTGTTTCGTTTATTCTAAATTTTGGCAGCGATCTGTTGAGGAAGACATTAAGATCAATGACCAAGTCATACTGTAGAGGATTTTTTTAACTAAATCTTGTATTTATACGTTGTGCGTCAATAAGTTTTCGGCAATATTATATTTGTTTAATTAGTATGTTGATATTTATGCTCACTGAAATTATCGAATAAAGAAAAAGTATTTATATTTATTAAAGATTATTAGGTAGTCAGAATAATTTAGCAAATGCCTTTCTTTTTTTTTTGCATGGGAAAACCGTCGGAGGGGCTTACGCGTTAATTCAAAAAAGGATTACAAGGTCCTTAAAAGGAACCTCCAGCTCACTAATGCTCACGGGATCTACAAAATAGAACAAAATAAAACCTTAGAGCTGGTGGTTCCTTATACTAAGATTAACAAAATTACCTAATAACATTCTCGGACTGCAAGTAGACAACACTCAAAAAAGGAAGAACAAGAAAATAATAATTAGCAGTTAGCACAACCTTCCTGCAAAAAAAGTAGGCTAACCTCCAATTACCAAAATATCTTGAGCCCGTGATCTCTCTGTAAAAATTGCCAAGCCAATTAAGCAAATGCCTTTCAATGATGTCGAAATTGAATTTTTTAATATATATAACTTTATTAATATTAAATTTAAGCTTAAGGAGGACGCTAAAATAGTGATTAGTTTAAACATTTTAGATGATGGTGTTCATATGACAATGCCATGTGATTGTTTATGATATGTTTGATCGATTTCTTTTGAGAAGAGAAAATCATATATGAAGAAATTAGGTATAAATCTTAAAGAGTTGATGTCAAGACTTAAGAGTTCAGGAGGACATACAATATTGATGCCTTTATCTCCATGTTATTTAAAAATCTCTATGTACATTTACATGATTGCTTCCCATGCTCGATAAACACTGTTAATTTTGAGTGATATCTACCCTCCTCTACAACCTCTACATTGTGTCCAACTTTTGTTCAGCAACTTGTACCATGTAGTGCGATGCAGTAGGAATAAAATTTTGTTATCTCATGTAACAGATAGATTTCACATATTAACAACATGCAACAATTGATATAACAATCTATTTTTATAACATTTAATCGCAATTTTGATACTAATTTCTCAGTCTTTTACAAGTCTGCTGGAACGTGATTTGTTTCCTTAAGTAGGCCTATGAATTTATTGAAACACTATTGAGAAATATTGCATTCAGTTTCAATATTAAGCATCTTAGCTGCAACTAATAACTCAAAATGAGTGTAGTACCACCCCAAATTGGTTGTTGAGTTGCACATAGTAATTCATAGAAGTTTTGTGTATTATTGTTATGAGGCTTCTTTGTATGTTCTCTCAATTATGAGCCGTCTATATTTAAAACTATTTCTTCATACGTCCTTGTATTCCCCTTCTCTATTATTTTGAAACTTCTTGAAGGGCCTCATAAAAAGTCAAAATGTGGTTTGACTCTGCATATAAAGTCCAAAGCCAATAATTTGGTAGGAATACTCAATGATATAAATCTAACATAATCTTATCGAGTACAAGGTATGCTCGATTTTTATGTTTATGGGCTAACTTCATGAATGTTAAATACTGTTCTCATTATCACCCTTTGTTATGCTCTTATAAATCTGGTGATTCGGCTAATTGGAAGAGATTATGTAAAGTTAAATGGGAGGCGGAAGAATTTATTCAATGGGGGTTGGGTGCGGGCAACATCTATTTTTGGCAAGATAAGTGGCTTGGTAATTTCTCTATTGACAATATTCTGAATACTCATTCTATCTCTAAGATGCAAGTTAAGGACTTCTATACATTTGATAACTGGAATTTAAATTTATTAGCTGATGTTGTTCCTATATCTATTATCGAGCTTATATCTAAGATTCCTATTAACAAGAATATAGATGATTGCATTCTTTTTAACAAGGCCCCCAATGGTAAATTTAACACTAAGATTGTTTGGTTGTCGATTAAACAGATTTTGCCTCATAATAATATTTATAAATTCTTTTGGCATGATAATATTCCTCTTACCTACTCTTTTCTTTTTTGGAGGATTCTCTTTAACTATTTACCTGTTGATGCCTTACTTAGGAAGAGAGGTTTGGTTATTGTTTCGAAATGTCAATGTTGCTATCATTTTGAGAATATTAATCATGTGTTCATTAATGGTCCCATTGCTGTTAAAGTTTGGTATTATTTTGATAGTATTTTCAATATGATGGTGGACGATATTTATGATTCTTTTTCTTCTAAAATTAAGGATTGGATCATCCCTATCAAGGGTCATATTAGAAATATTATTCCTGTTATTATTTGCTGGTATTTATGGGCTAGTAGGAATGATTCCAAGCATAACAATATTCGTATGGATGCCATGAATATCATCTCCAAAGTTAAGAACAAAGTTTCACAATTATTTAATGCCAATCTCATTAAACCGAACTCTTTCAAGAGCCATTACAATGCTGCTTCTGTTTTTGGGTTGGATTTGTCCAATAGAAAGATTCAGAGCAGGGAGAAATTAATCTACTGGAAGCGTCCTGTTATTGGCTGTTTTAAGTTAAACACGGATGGTTCTTTTAATAGTGATACTGCTGGCTGTGGTGGTATCATTCGTGATTATAATGGCAAAATTGTTGTGGCTTTTGCTGGGCCATCTTCTGGTTCCAATGCTATTACTGCTGAAATTGATAGCTTAAAGTTTGGTGTTGATCTTTGTCTTTCCCTTGGCTATATGAATATTTGGGTGGAAGTTGATGCTATTTTGCTTCTTCATTATATTAGTGGTAATTCCAATTTCAATCCTACCAATTTTTATAAGATTCGTGAAATTAAATTAGCTTTGTCTGGTATGAATTTTTCTATATCTCATATTATGAGGGAAGGTAATGCTGTGGCCGATGCTTTGGCTAAGATGGGTTGTAATTTAGACTGTTTTTATCACTTTAATGAGGTTTCCATTCCCAGGAACATTAGAGGGCTGATTAATTTGGATCGCATGGGTCTGCCTTACATGAGGAACTGCTAATTTATTTGTTGTTTGGTGCTGTAGGGCTGGTTTCTGTTCTTTTGTTTGCTCCAGATTTCTGCTGGTTGATTCGGTGTTGCTGGTTCTATTTTTTGCTGTCTTCCTGCTCATGTCTTCCATTTTGCAGTTCTCTGGGCTGTCGTTTTTTAGTTTTCGGTCTTCCTTAAGCTTGGTTTACCTTGGAGTGTTGTGTTTTGTTCTGGGGGATGTGGTGGCTTATGCCTTTGTAGTGTTGGTATTGGTTTACTGTCGGGAGCAAGGCTGGTTCGTTTACCCCGTTACACTGCTGGCGCTTTGCAGTTTATTTGAGCTTCTCTTGGATCTTTTGGGGGTTACTGGTTGTTCTTGTGATCTCTTTGGTTTAGTTGTTTTTGGGCTGATTCTGGACAAATTACATGTTGGTCTGGGCAGGAAGCTTATGTGGGTTTATTGTTATGTTTGGTTGTTGATTGCTATGCAGATTTTGGATTGGTGCGGCTCCCTTTTTTCCTGTTGCTGGAATGTTATGCTGTCTCTTGAAATATTTGGACTTACTTTTTGCTTGAGGTTTTTTTGTAGATTTTTCTACAAGCATCAAAGCAGAATTGTTAACAAGGTATGTTATTCTATTTTTTGTTTTTTCATTTTGCTCTATAGTAGAAGTTTTTGCAGGAGAGCGGAGCTGAAAGTATTAAAGATTATTTGGTCTTTCCTTTTTTGGGTGCTATTGCTGAATAGCCCGTTTACTTTAAGTTCTTTTTGTAATGGTAGTTCAAGGATCTGCCGGCTCGTAGGAGTTCTTTTTTCTTTTTGGAATGTAGCTCGTTTGAGCATTAGGGAGCTGGCGGAGCCTTTTAAGGATTTTGTAACCGTTGTTTTACATGAACACGTAGGCCCCTATCGCGGGGTTTAACCAAAAAAAAAAAAAATCTAAATCTCTTGTATGATAAAAATAAATGTTTCTGACAAGCAACGAGAATAAAATATTCAACTACCTTTACAAATTCATCGGTAAGTGATTTTTGTCCCGATAACAATCTATTATACATCCACGACATTTGACATTAGATACCAATTTGTAACTTGATCTAATAAACGTAAGCATAAAGTTAGGAAGGTGAAAATGAGGTTAAACAACTTTTTTTACTTCCTATAAATTAATTTAAGATTTAAATTATTTAAAATTAAATTTTAAATGTTATTTCTATTTTTACACCCATAACTTAGGAATCATAACAATAATGTACATGACATGTATGAGAAACTTTAATCTAAGAAAGATTTAAAGAAAAAGTCACGCAAAACTAAAACATTGACGCTCATTTCAAACAAAATAGAACATATGAAATGTTAAATTAATTGAAAATGATTAAAATGACGAAGATTTACCCTTATATTTTTTTTAAAAATGGAGCAAATCGGCCAAACAACGGTGATGGGAGACCATGAGGTGAGTCGCGAAGGGAGTTCTGCATGAAATGGGAGGTAAAAGCTATCAAGGATGAAATAAGGCCTTTTTTTTTTAGTTGAAACCCACTAGCGGGCCTACGCGTTAATGTAAAAATCAGTTACAAGTTCCTTAGAAGGATCCTCCAGCTCTCTACGCTCATACGAGCTATAATCAAAAAGAAAAATAAGTCCTACGAGCCAGTGGATCCTTTTTCTACCATTACAATATAGGCAAAATTTAGTACTGGTATGCAAGTCAGCAGAACCCAAAAACCGGAAGTGAAAAATTCTCTCGTTTAGCATACACTTCCTGCAAAACAGAAAAACAAAATATAAAGTGCACAAAAAAAATTCTAACCGAGAGTAGATTGCAGTTGTGGACGATTTGGAGCACCGAAGAAAAAAACCTGCAAAAACCTCTCCAAAAAATGGTCTTAGAAGCACACTTATAAACAGAAAAAGAAACTACAAAAACCGTGAAGAATTGCCCCATGGACAGCAGGATATCCATATTAATCCAAAAAAACTTTGCCAAAATATCATCCCTAGCCCAGTTGTTCACCAAAGGCATGTACACCTTACCATTGCAGCTCTTAAAATTACCCCAGAAAGTTATATCATCACCGAAAATATAACAGAAAACATAAGAAGAAACAAAAAACTCCTGAAACTCCAGAAAAAGAATACTGCCTAATACTATTATAACAACCCCAGGGGCGAAAAACCAGTACCAGAAAAAACGAAACCAGATGATAACCATCTGCTCCCCAGACACCAAAAAATATAAATTAACCATGCCGAATATAAGGAAAACCAACTTTATCTAACAGAATCATCCCCTTAAGAGGAGAAGGCAGATTAATAACAGATAGATTCTGAAGAATAGAACTTTGAGCCCCATACTTAGCTAATCAATCAGCACAAGCGGCACAAGCGTTCCCTTCACGTTTGAAATGTAGATGAACTTTTTTATTGGAAATTAAGTAAAAAATTTCAACATTTTTTTCGCCGCTTGTCATAATAGTCAGCAGAATTACATCACCCAGTTAAGATTCATTTTTGCATAAGTGTCTGCCCTCTTTTTTTTTTTTTAACAAAACATAATTATATTAAACTCAAAAAAAAGTACAAGAAGCAATGTAGCTTAAGACAAAAATAAAAGAAAATAAAAAAAATAACTAATCTGATCTGCTCAGTAATTGGCCGAGGCTCCCAGCTTCCCCGAAGCCGAGCACCGACCCTCCAATTTGGTGAAGGTAGACACGAAGAAATCAAACCAACTGATCAAGCAAAAAAGGCCGAGCAAGAGACCAAACTTTATATTCCAGAAAATCCTATGTAATTATACATAATTTACAAACATTATCTTTAAATTATTTTATAATCATTTATATTATTAAAGCTTCATCATCCTAAATTTTGAGCAAAAATCTTTTTGATCTCCTCATTTGAGATATTAATTAGTTCTACCATGCATTAGTCAAAACAAACATTATAATTCATCGTAATCAATTTTTTTCCTTAATAAAATGAGCCTTAATTTAATTTACAAAACTTTCTTAAAGAGTATAATACATTATTATTTTTAATTTATAATATATCACATATGAAGATTTTAATCTACGTTGGCCTCTCAAATAAATCCAAAAAATAAAACAAGAAGGATTAAACCACTTGCCTCAAACTTCCACCGATCAATTCTAATTGTTAATAGAAAAAAAAAAAAAAAACAAAACAAAACAAAAAATCCATTTAAGTAGTTAAACGTTGCTTTCTAATAAAGAAGATCGGTTATGCAAAGAACATCGCTTTCATTTTCATGTCAAGATCAACTTATGCAATGAACACGTCTTCAATTATCACACGATAATAACCGTTAAACATTTTCTAAAGAATAAAAGAAAATCTGAACCTTCATTAACATATTTGAATGCCTTATTGCTGAAGCTACAATTTTTATATCTTAAAGGAATTTTCTTGATCACAAAGATCATGAAAAATTTCCATTTTTTTTAATAAATGCATATAACATCTTTGGCAACCATGATAAATTTTAAATTTAAAAATACTATCATGTGATCGAGCAAAATATTTACGAATCACAACTTCGTGTAATTTTTTGTTTTATTGATTACAAAATTAAAATTTATCATGGTTGATGTGTAGATATTTAAAAAACATAGAAAAATTTTCTCAAATTTCTAGAAAAATTTTTGAGTACATTGAACATGTTAGTTAGCTATTCCTATGTAGTATATACTGTTTTTATCATAGAAAAATTTGTTGAAGAGGTTGCCCCACGTAACAGACTAAGAGCTTTATATATGTCATTAAAATATATTTTAAATATACTTGTGTTTATAAAAAAAATCAAAGGAGCCAATGATTCATACGAAGATACAAAATAAAAAGAAAGAACTAAAGGGAGGCAAAGAGCCACCCCTCCAAAAAGGAAAACCCAAGCTCAATCTAACTTAGCAACCCAATCAGGTCGACCCGCAACAATGCCACTAGTAGTTCACCAAATCCACACAACCATCAAACTCCAATTACAAATACCAAAACCTAAATAGACCGCAGAGCAAAAAAAAAAGATGCAAAAGGATTTAACCAAGCCAGCAGAACAAATAATTAAACACCCACCCTACTATAATCCAAAAGTCATTAGCAAGTTGAATGACAACAAGTTTAGCATCCATAAGATATATATAACATCTATATTCTGCCGACGCATAGGAAATTTTCCTATCAAAATAATTTCAAAAGGAGCAACCAAAATTTTCAAAACAATCTTAGAAAATTTACAATAGGAATCCCCTTAACTAACATTTTCGTGAAGGAAAAAAACAGATGAAGGCGAGCTCATACCAGCCACCACATCTTTTAAAGAACGCGAGTTAGATGAAATACTAGAACCAAAAACCCAAAAAATGCCCTTATTTTTAACTATCGAGGCAGGTTTGGGCAAAACCCTACAGATTTGAAGGGCGATGGACCCCGAGTACAAAAATCCAAGAGTTCGGGACTTGGGTTTGAAGAAAGAGTACTAACAAAACTAAGGGAGTCGGAGTTGGCCGACGATGGAAGATGGAGTCAGGGCAATGGTGGGATATAGCTAGCACTACAAGAAAGTCACTAATTACCGGCGGTTAAGTCATGTTTTGCGGCGGTTGTGAAAAAAAAAAAAACAGGCGGCTTTTCAGCAATTTTCAAACAACCGGAAAAAAACGGCGCCGAAAATCGTTACCTGCAGTGTTTTTCCTGCGGTTTGTTTCATCGATGGTGTTCCGGGGTTTTTTCTGCCGGTTATCGCCGGTGTTTTTACCGGCGGCTTCCCGGCCGTCCGACCGCCGGTAAAAATACCGTCGTTCGACCGCCGGGAAACGTATCGGCGGCTAATCGGTGGTCATAACCGAAGGAATTGCAGGCGGTTGTAACCGCCGGCGTGTCGCCGAACAAGTGCTAGACACCGTCGGTAAACCGCTGGTAAATACCGGCGGTTATAAGGGATTTCCGACGGCATCAATCAGCCGTCCAGTATTGAAGTTTCCGGCGGCGTCAATCATCCATCCAGTATCCAGCTAGGGCATCTTGACGGTGAAAGATGGAGTCTGGCATGAGCTCAATCCCCACATATTTTTCTTTTTTTTTTTTAATTAAAACCAACAAAGGGGCCTACGTGTTGATAAAGTAAATGAATTACAAAGTCCTAAAAAGGACCAGCCAGACCTCTACTGCTCCAACGAGCTACAAAAATAGCAAAAGAAAGGAAACCTATGATCCGGCCGGTCCTTAAGCTACGATTACAAAAATAATACCATAAAAAGCTAGGGCTGAACGACAACAGCACCCAAAACTGGAAGCTCGATAAATCAACTTTCAGCACAGACTTCCTGCAAAAAATAATATCCAAGAAAAGAGAAAAAAACACAAAATAACGTACCTGAAGCACTTCTCTCTTGATCCTATAATTCCAATAGTTTGACCTGAGAAAACTACTCCACAAAAAGAAGTTAGAAATTATCCAAGTAAAAACAGTAATAACATAGGAGCAGGAACTATAAACCAAACTCAAGATGCAGAAGAACGCCTTCTGCCAGCAGCAAAAACCACACCAGAAACCACCACCACCAAAAGAGACGTTCCCAGCAGAAACCCTCCCCCACAACAAATGCCAGCAAAAATGAGCCCAAACACCCACCCAGGACGTAACCGAGCAAAACAAACAGGCAAAACACGAGTAAGAAGCATAAAACCAAAAGCAACTGACTGTCCCAGCAAGCAGACACAGAAGAGCCCCAAGCCAGAGCAAAACAACCACAACAGCCCCCCGGCAACACAGAGACTGCCAAGAGCCCCTACCCAAGAACAGCCACAAACCCAAAGGGAAGAAACAAGTCAGAACCCAGAGCCCAGGCACAACGGCCAGACACCAGAAATGGAAATAAAAAACAGAGACCAGATGGACACACAACTGAACAGATTCAAAAAGGCCATAGAACTGCACAGATAGAAAGTAGACAGAAAGAACATTAAAACCAGCCAACTAACAACAGCACAGATACACAGCACCAGCATAGGAAATGAACAACAGAAAAATAACAAAGATACACCAAGCCAGAAAATCCAGATATTGAAAAGCCCAGCAGGATCCAACCTACTACAAAAAAACCACAGCAGCACCCCACCGGCACCAACAACAACCAACAAGAGGAGAACAAAGGAGATCCAACAACCTGCACCTAACACACCAGAAGAAAGACCAACCACCAGAACCCCAACACCAGCATAACCAAACACATCCAAAAGGAGAGACAACCACACAACCCAGAAACAAAAGAAGTAAAAGAAAAACAAAAACCAAAAACAGCACACCTAACCACCCAAAACATAAGGGACCTGACGCTTATCCAAGAAAATCAACCCTTGAATATGAGCAGATAAATTATCAAAATTAAGCTCAACAATATCGGTAAAACTGCTACCAAAAGACTATAAAGCCCGGGCAACAGAGTTCACATCCGCATTAATATCATTAAAAGAACAGCTCAAGACATCCAGCAACCCCATAATCTGCCTACGCAGATAAAAGAGAGAATGTCCACAGCTGATGCCATCCTTAGCCAAGAACATGTTAGGATCAACATTAAAATTACTTTCAAGCACAACATTAAAGATATCCAAATTAAGACAAGCAGATAGCCCATAGTGTACAGCCAACCAAAAACCCTTTCTCTTATCAGCAGCATTAGAATTCCCAGCAAAACCAGCAATAAACAACCCTCTAGAGTCTCTAATTAAGCCACCAATACACCACTTCCCACAATACCAACCCAAATGGATATTAAGCTTAAAACAATGGGTGGAAGGGACAACCCAATAAGAATATCTGATCCCCGTGAAATACAAAGAACCCAAATTGTAAATACTAAACTCCTCAGCAGTATTCAAAGCATGAGAAAAACTCTTAAAAGATAGCAGGTTGGCCGAAAAAAGAGCAAAGACTTTCTCCTTAACACGATTAATAATAACAAGGTGATTCATACGGATATTATTAAAGCGGGAATCATTTCTAGCAAGCCAAAGGAACCAAACAACAAGCATGGGAATGACATTACAGATATGACCCTTCTTATTCACCATCCAAAACTCATAAATAGAATGCATAGAACGGTTCAAACCCCCACTATTAATCTTGAAGATGCTTCAAAATAAAGCCACACTTTACTAGCAATGTGAGAAAAAATAAAAACATGATTCAAAGTTTCAGAGTTAGAACAACATTGAAATCTAGAAGTAATAAACATACCATGTTTTCTAAGAATGTCATCAGTCGGGACAAACTTCTTGAGCATCCTCCAATTAAAAATAGAAATAGTATAGGGAATGCTCTTATGCCACATTCTTTTAAAAGGTTTAGAAATCACTTTACTTTCCCTAAAGACATGCCACACTTCTTTAGTAGAAAAATTACCATCTTTAGTGAAGTTACAAATAAGAGCATCCTTCGCAGTGCGGTTAATAGGAATGCCAGCAACCAAGTTGCAAAGAAAATCAGGAATAACATCAGCTAATTTACCCAAATCCCAACCACTCTCAGAGTAAAACCAATTAACTTTAACAAGGCTCAATGAATTTGAATTAATAAGCGCATCAATAGACATGCCATTAATCCAACGATCCTGCCAGAAAAAAAGGTTACCCTCACCCAAACCCCAAACAAGACCGTGCTCAATAAACCACTTAGCATGAATCATACGCTGCCAAACTTTAGAATTACCTTTAGCATAGAAGCACATAGAGGGGTGAAGTTCCCCACAATACTTAGATCTCATGAATTTAGCCCATAAAGTACTATTGGCCCTAAAATTATACCAAAGCTTCAAAGAAAAATTAATTAGTAGCCATATCCAACAAGGACTTACAACCCAGATCACCTTCCTGGGTTGTGCCACAACACTTAGACCAAGACGACCAATGGATTTTAGAGTTACTAGAAGAACCCCTCCAGAAGAATCTATTAAAAATCCTCTCAAGCCTCAAACAGACTTGCTTAGTAGGAAACAGGACTTGAAAGGAGTAAACAGGTAAGGAAGCAAGCACACTTTTAATAAGAACAAGTCTACCACCAAAACTCAAGAAATTAGAATCCCAAGAAACCAACTTATTCTGAACCTTGGAAATAAGGTCATCAAAGAGAAAAGAACTTTTTCTACCTTTAAATAACGGGATACCTAAGTAAGTGAAAGGCAAAGAAACCTGAGTAAAACCAGTCAAATTCTTAATCTCCAAGACCCTCCTATGATTAATCTTTTTAGAAATAGCAAAACCACTCTTCACTTTATTAAACATGAGACCACTGACCTTTTCAAACTTATTAAATAAATCTAAAACTTTAACAATACCATTCTTAGCAGCATTCATAAACACAATAAAATCATCAGTAAAACATAAATGAGAAATGTTAATACCCCCACTGGTTTTAAAATAAAGTTTAGGATACTTACAAAACAAATCAGCAATCCCTCTAGATAAGTACTCCACCGCTAAAATAAAGATAGCGGGCGAGATAGGATCCCCTTGCCTCAAACCATGAGAGGAGTTGAAGAAACCATGATTGTTACCATTCAAAATGACAGAGAAAAAAGGGCTTTCAATACACAAGTTAATAAGAGCAATAAACTTAGCATCAAAACCAAAAAGGTTAAGCATTTTGTAAATAAGGGTCCAACTAATATTATCATAGGCCTTAGCGATGTCCAGTTTCAAAATCATGTTACCCCCTCTGGATTTAATATCCAGATCCTGACAAAATTCTTGCGCAAGAAGAATATTATCCACAATAGCACGCCCTTTAACAAAACCCATTTGGTTAGGAGAAATAAGCTTAGGCAGAAGTAAAGACAGACGATTCACCAAAATTTTAGAAAGAAGTTTATAAAAAATAGTGCACAAGCTAATAGGTCTGAAATCATTCCAAGAATTAACCTCATTAGTTTTAGGAATCAAAACTAAAGAGGTAGAAGGCGAAAGAAGCAACACACTGAAAGTTTAAAGATTCAATATTACAATGTAAAACTTGAGCAAAGTTACCAATCACATCCATTCTCACAAAATCTTTCCAAAAGACCCATATTTTGTTAGAAACATTAGCAAAAGCATTCTTAAAACCCAAGAAATTAGCAGTAGAATGAATTTTGTCCATAGAAATAAGAGGTTCCAAAAGAACAAGAACAGAAATATTGTTAATACGACATAAATTCTTAATCCGGAGTTTAGAGGACGGGCAACCGATCCCCCTCACATTCCAAATAATAGCATTAAACATAAAAAACCAAATTAATGAGTAGTATGTGATCTAGTATTCCTAGGAGAATGCCGAGCAACATTCCTAGGCTTACCTCTCTTACCACAACTTTTAGAAAAACTAAGATCATTATCCATTCGAGCATAACATTTAGCAGTTATTTCAATCTCAGTATCAGTAAAAGCATCTGAATTAAAATGATTAGAGAGAGGAAAATCATTATTCATCTCACCATCCAACGGGGTCGAAGCCGAGCTTTCATCTTCCAAAAACAGGACACCATCCTCCTTAGTAGAATTATTGACCTGTTTTTTTCCAGTCACCTTATTTTGAGGACAAGCAGCATTAGAATCAATAGGAATAACTAAAGGACTAGATGAAGTAACAAGGGCATTATCAAAAACATCATTAGTATTAGTAGCAGTTTTATTAAAAATTTCCAATGTATTTGAAGAAACAACCACCCCTTCGTTTTAAAACAACAACCAACTCATCCAAACTTTTCACAATTTCAGCCTTATCCCACTTACCTTGCTCTATATTATCAAGAGAACCAGCCTCAACAATTTGAGGTAAATGCGCAACGCTACCTTCTTTAGCTGAAGGATCAGGAACCACAATATTAGTATCAGGTAAGTTGGGAGGTAGATTAACTAGCTCAACACCATTTCCATCAACCAATTCTTCCCCTAGCACCTGAGCATTCGTATCAATAACCGGTAAAATAGAGGAAACACCATTGTTCTTAACTTCATTAGGTTTAATAGCAATTTTTTCCTTTCTTAAATGAGGATGTAACCTAAAACAATCATTTATACCATGGCCATGCATCCTACAATGTGAGCAAAAAATAGGTAAGTTTTCAATTTCCACCTTTTGGAAATACCCTTGCATCTCCGATCCTAACCAGATTTCTTGCGGGTGTTTCTTAGTCACATCTAATTCCACGAGAATACGAGCAACCGACGGTCTTGACAGAGAAGCAGTAGCTTGGTCAGTTTGGAGAGGCCTCCCAAACACAGAAGCAAGACCAAAAAGAATTTGGGTATTAAAGAAATGTAAACGCAGATTAGGGAAAGCTAACCAAACCGGGGCAATCGGAGATTCTTCCCTCACATCAAAGTCCGGAGACCATTTCAGAAGCCTCATCTGACAACCCTGAATATAGTAGGAACGACGAGAAAATATACGGCTATAGTCCAAATCGTTAGAAAGTTGGATCGAGACATGTTTCGAATCAAGCAAACCAACAGAAAAAGATCCAGAAAGTTTAAAGCTGTAGAAAAATTTTCTGATAACATCAAGATTAGGTCTGCGGAGCATAAACTTACCAACCAGCGTGAAAGAGAAAGGCGCAGCCAACTGCTGAACCACACCCTCCTCAAAAAGTAAAGCCGGACAACCTTTGAAAGTCGAATGCACAAACTGCACTTTAGTAGAAGAAGAGGAGGGGCCAGAAACCACATCTTTAAAAGATCTAGTTTTACCAGTTAGCGGAGGGCCAACACCCTGGGTAGACGACGTCGGAGCTGACATCGCCCCCCACCCCACCCGAAAAATAAAACACCAACCTCAAACAGGAAAAAACAGGAGTCGAACAGGGCAAAAAAGCGACGAGAAACACCCAAACGAATGATCCAGCAAGAGGAAAAGAAATACCAGAGGAAATACCATAGGAAGAACAAAGAAACAACACCGGAAAACAGTCGAGAAGAGCACCGCACCAGCCGAGAAGAAGATCGCCTCAAAATCGCCTCCGAGACGCAAAGGCGGCTAGGGCAACTGAAAAAGATTTCTCAATATATATATATATATATATATATATATATATATATATATATATATATATATATATATATATATATATATATATATATATATATATATATATGACCCACATATTTTTCTGGATAGGTGACATCACTTATCAGCTCAATCCCTACTATTGATTAAAATTTGAATGTTATGGGTGTGCTGAAATAGGTCATTGCTTTTTTTTTTTTTTCGAGTTTGCATTAGTGCTACAAGAAGTTAGTTTTAAATCATTCACATAAAATGGTTCTATGATATCATTTGAAATAAATAAATGAGTAAAAAAGTTTTGTAAATCAGACTATAAAAATAGGATAATTTTAATAATGCTGATAAGTCACCATGCTAATAAGTCTCCATGCATACTCCAAATTTATTCATGTTGTTGCTATTAGTTTCGTTTCTTTTGTTTATCCTGAAATATTTTTTGAGTTTTTAGTTTTCTTGGTAGCCTAATATTTCTGTGGGTCTCCGAAAGGATTCCGCTCGTGTGGTTCGAATGCAAAGGGTACGATCACACTATCCCATAGGACAAAATGGTCGTAGACCTTTACACTCGGCACAAGCAGGCCGATGGAAGAGCAGATGAAGTTATAGATACGATTAGCCATGAAGGATAGCAAGTTTTCACCTACCAACCTCGATGGATAATAATATCTATAACCCTAAATTCACGAGATTTCTCTCATTCGATACATCAGCTCAAATGAGGTTTATTTGATTGTGGGGATCGGTTTCCTACGGGCGCAAGCCCCCGTAGTTAATTACATCCTAAGCCTTGACTTAGGAAAACTCTCGATTATGGATGTTAGATTATCTTCTCTAATGGGTTTAGTGCAAAGGGGTTTCTAGGCTTTCCTAATCAAAGGGAAGAAGGTCCCAATTTGGCTCAATCAATCACACGAGGTTCAGTCAACATTCGGACGGTCCAAGGAAGAGAAAACTGGAGAAAAAGAGAGAAGACACTGCACTCAAACACGCACGAGAGAAGGAAGGAGGTGGCGTCATCTGTGTGACGCAGATGTGTAGGGTTTATAGCTTCCGAAAAGATGGAGAGCTTACCCACCAATAAGGTGTGTAGTGGTATACCTATACCACTCACCTTTAGATCCTAAATCTATAAGAGGTATAATATTGTACATACGACATTAACACCTACGACCTAACTAATGCAATCTGGACTTATATCCCTGCCTGAAAAGAGAAGCCAGCTAAAATCCTAAGCACAACCAATTGTCCTATATGTATGCAAGATGAGAAGGCTCTATCCTAATGAATCAAGGATTAATAGTTCAAAAGACTTAAATCAGGGACTCTACAATATGCAAACGAACATATTTAGCGTTGTATGATGCATGAAACAAATGCACAAGTAAAAGAGATCCTTAGGTCCACTAATGCAATGCATGTAAGTAAAGTGCATTGTGAAAAAAAAAGTGTGTAAGAACGTATGTATGCATGACATCCAGAGTACAGAAAAAATAAATAAACACACCCTAAGGGTATCCTTCAGGCAAGATACCCACACACAAAAAATCATCATAGTCATGCCCACTTCGTGTGGGAAAACAACGATGCCCAATGGCATAAATAGGTGGCCTACTCTACAGGCCTAAATGACCCTAAGGGTCTCTAAGGCTCACAAAAGGTGGGGGGATATCGTACCCAAAACCGGAAAAGGCCAAAATCATAGCAGAAAAACAACGATGCCCACTTCGTGTGGGAAAACAACGATGCCGACCGGCATAAATAGGTGGCCTACTCTACAGGCCTAAATGACCCTAATGGTCTCTAGGGTTCACAGAAGGGGGCAAGCTTTGACCTATAGGGACAAAGCTTCGTTAGTGCACTACTCTAAGGCCAACTACCTAAACATGCTAGAATTCCTGTTAATAAGTCGTGTGTGATGTGTAGAAAATCGATACATAATTAAAAGAAAATTGCTTTACAAGTTGCAAAGGTCATACCTGATTGTGGCGCTGCCACTTACAAGCTTATAAGCAAATACTCCCCGATTGTGGCGCGGCCACTCAAAATCTCCAAAGCAAATGCTCATCTTTAGTTCTCAACCATCAGGACCCAATGTACCTCGCAAGATAAGATAAAAGAAAAATATACAAATGAGCGTAGATGCCATTCAGAAAACAAATGCAGGTAAATAACAAAAAGTAATTAATAGGAAATATATATAAAAAAAGCATTTATAGAATATGTGTATATAGTAAACACTGAACAATAAAAGAAAATGTCAGCCTAACCTAGGGCTAGAAGTAGTGTCCTAACCAAACAAGTCTAAGGTGTGTGTAGGCTGTGCAGTTTTGGATAGATCCTATGTAGGATGATTTAGTTCAAATTGCTTGTATTTTTTTATTTGTTAGAGAGAAAAAGAGAAATTTTAATTGAACTTTAAATATTAGTACTTTAGAATTGATTTAAGGATATATTTTCTTATTATTTGATTGATTATTTTGTTGGTTATAAATTAAAAGAAAAAGGTGTATTAAGTGATTTATTACTAATTAAGGTTTGACTTAAACCAATTAAGGAATTAACTTTAAATTTTAACACCCCATTGGATTCATTCGTGGCGTTGTGCCACCAGGCTCGAGGAACCAGGCCTCCTTAGGACACTTAGCCCCGCAGCCCGGAGTAGTCCATCCAATAAACTTCACTTCTGGAGTGGTTGTTATATATTAAAGGATTTGTTAATTGATTTTATATGATTTATCTAGGGTTTGATCTTTAGAGGTCTTTTATCCTAAGAGATTTTAGTTTATATTTAATCTCCTAATTAGATCTACAGCTTTTAAAATTTAGATTGATTAAGTGTTTATTATTAGATTAGTTATATTTGATTTTAGGTGTATGTTTTAGGCTTACAGTTTAATGATTACAAATATTAATTATAATTTGATTAAGAATTAAATGTTTTCTCAATACATTTTAAGAGTTAAGTTATAAATGATTGGTTGATTATTAACGGATTAAGAAGAACTAAACCTAGGGAGACGTGTCACTAAGTTTTGTTTTGATGTCTCTACCCTACAGGGAGCATGCATCTTAAGTCTATGTTTTCTAAGACTCAATACTTAATTTTTGTCCTTAGGTGTCACTAAAGTTGTAGGATCAAAAGGAGTTTGTTTTCTAACTCTTAGGACTTTCGTACATATGTCACTAGGCTTAGGAATCTACAAAGCAGTAGAAAGAAAAAGAATGAAAATCAGAAATAAAAGGGATGTAGGCATTGTTGTTATTGGGCACACTTCTGTGAAGTCAAGTGTACCCTAAAGCAACATTAACAATGCCCTTTATTGTCCCCACAGTCCAAATAAGGCACTTGATACGAGACTCGACTCAAACAATCTGGCTACCCTTTAAACAAAGCCCAAAATAACTAAAGGAAACAAATTCCTAACACTAAACTTAAAATAAGATTCTTCTTTTGTTTTACATTTATCCAAAATTATATTTTAGCTAATCATTAAAGGGAACTAACCCAAATGAGCAAGGATCACCTTACTCAAACAAGACACAAAAGCCCTCTAACATAAAGCTACTACTAAAGCTTCAAAACCCCAAAATTCATCTCTTAGAAACCAATGCGATTCAATAAGAAATCAATTCATGCACTAATCATTAGCTTGCTCTAAGAAAAAAAAAAAAAACTACTAAGGGACTCTTCTACACTAAGCAAATCACCAAATTAGAAGTCTCAAAACACCTATGAAAACTTCTAAATAAAACACTACACAAGACCCTACAAAAATCATCTACCAAAATCTCTTCTCTTGACACAAAACTCTACCCAAAACGATCAATAATCAAGTGCCTCCTTTTAATTTGGTGTGGGGTAGAACCGTAAAGCTTTCCAATGAGAAAGTTTTATAAAAATCCCTCATTGTAAAGCATTCGTGAAACTCATTGTATAAAACTTTCTAATACAATAAAACCAATGATAAATATCTCAACATAAGCAAAATCAAAATTTTTCAATGTAGATTCAAGGCATGATATGCAACTGCTTTTCAACAAGCTTCTAATTCCCACATTATATGCCATCAAAACTTTCAAGCAAATCTTAACTCAAATTCATAAACTTATTAACATGTCAAATATGCAACACTTTGCCAAACGTTCAAAGTCAATCTCATGTCATCGGAAGGAAACAGAAATAAGAATAGTTTTATGTCAATTACAAAAGAAAAGTAAATGCGACTCCAATTCTTCCAAGAAAATAATCGAGAGACAGAGAAAGTATTAGTCATGTAGGAAGGAATCTCTTTGGCCATTTGAAAGTAACATATGAACAAGAATATCCATTCTGAGAAGCAATACATAGCTAGCATACCTCATTGGAGAAAGAAAAAAAAATGCTAGTTATTTGCAAATTTTAAGGAAATGATCTAGTGAATGTATTCTAAAATCCCATACACTAAATCACGTGGATTACTACTCTCTTTCCCTAGCCACTAGCAAACTGACAGTGAAAGAAAATACATGCATATAAAAAAAAATCCTTTCACAATCAACTCATGGAAGGAGCTCAAGTAAGTGTTTGTTTGGTGTTGAGTAATAAAAGAAAAGGGTCACATTCATCAACTATTATCCAAACTTCATGTATAAGTAAAGAGATGTGTAGTTACCACTCCTTACAGCCATAGACCAAATAAGTGAAGAAGAAACATGTTTTGAACAAGCATATAGAGATATCTCGTTGTCCGTCAACCTTGTAACTAAGCATGCCCCTCATGATATAAGATACACAACTATGAAACTCATGTCTTATTTCCAACCAACTTTTCCGCTTACATACTACACGCCGCTAAAGAAAAGTTTGAAACCATAACCGAGTGAAAATCTGTATCCAATTGATTCCAAAAGCAGATTGAGGCATAGAAACAGGCAAAATCTGCATCTAACCCTTCTCCAAAACAGTTTGGAACACAAAAACGATGAGAAATCTGCACATAACTTGTTCTCGAGACAGTTTGGAACTCAAAGCAATGAAAAATCTGCATATGACTCTTTCCCAAAACAATTTGGAATACAAAAATACATCAAAATCTGCACTTAACCTAAGTACAAAAGCATATGCAACCTAATGGTGAAATATTTCAGCATTTTATAATAATATACAGGTACATTCCAGCACTACGTAGCATATCACAAGAAAACTTCAGCACTTAACATTGTCAAAAGCAACATTCAAAACCCTCACTCTTGCTCCTAAAGAAGATTCTCAGATTTTGTACTCAAATATTTATAAGGAAACAATGGTTGCTCACAAATAAAGAACAATGCCATTTTTCCTTGAAAGAAAATAAACCCAGTAAGAAAATTCAATATTAAATGAAGCAAAACAAATCTTGGCCATTTCAAGCTTCCAAGAGAGCAACGAAGGAAATCATTTCTCAAGGTAAGCTGTGAGTTGGATGACACAAACATGTAAACCTTTCTAACATACTTCCAACCTCCACATTGTATGCCACCAAGTATTTAAGAAATCACTTAACTCAAGGTTATAAATTTGTTTTCATATTATGCTAAAAGTTTATAGCCAACAATGCTTCCAAACCCACTCTTTTTTCTTTTTTTTTTTTTAAACCATCAATGTTAAAATGTCCCTTAAAGATTCTATTTAGAAAGCAAAGTGAAGTATTTAAATAAATATCCATGCCAAACAAAATATCAGGTGCTTAGTATTTCATTATGCATCTCTTAATAAATGATTTGCTTGCTTCAGGGATAACAAAACCACAACCACCAATTAATTTCACCATAATATGATGCTTCAAGGATCATCACTGACATATATCATGTAATGTAATTTAAAAAAAAAAAAAGTAACTGCTTGCCAAAGAGAGAATGGCCTCATTTGGCCTTAGTGGAAACTAGATATGCAAAAATCAAATTGAATGATGATACCCAAACACGAGCATGCCTCCCCGTGACCAGAGACCGTTCATCCCTTTGTTCGGGCAGGCCTCTGCCCTCTCCAACTTCTCTCCGACATTCTGCTCTTGCTAAACATGGAAAGAGGGCTTCTAAACTCTGTCTATCCCGAAAGTTGTTCGAATCGACCGCCTCTTCAGGACTCACGCGACTGAACTCGAGGACGAAGACATGTTTTAGAATTCGATCGGATTGGGATCGTTAATTATATTTCCTGATTTTGCAATCACATTCAAATTCACTAAAAAAAAAACTGTTTGGAATCTTTTTTTTTTAGAATTGATTTGGGCTGATTTGAGTTGGGCTTGGATGCGAACTGGATTCAAATTGGTTCGAATTGGCTTGATTTAGAATCCGGCTAGGTTCGATTGATTAGATTAAATCAAATTAAAGATGATTTGGGTCAAATTGAGCTCATCGCGGTCAAAACAAATTATTCGGGTTCGATTGAACATGATCAAGTCTAATTCGACTCAATTCGGATCGACTCGAGGGTGCTCGAGGGTACTCGGGCGAAAAACGAGGTCAACAAACTGACCCCCAACATATGCGGAGAATGACAAGTGAACCGTGTATGTTGGCGTTGACCTTCCTAACTCCAGGAAGATGCAACTCTAGGGTCAAGTAACATAATTAGATCAACAATGAGAGATAATCAAAGAAAGCAGCTCAACTATCTGCCCAACCAAAGTGGCAGAATAGGAGAAGAGAAGTCTCATGTTCACATGAGTAGAATTGAAACAAGCTCACAAAGAACCAGATGGAATTCAACGATCATCCAAAGCACATGTCTAATATGATGCGAGGAGAAGGGAATTCAACAATTATCTGAAAATCATATCAAATATCAAAGTGATAATCAGAGAAGAACAATAAGGATGAAGAATCAATGGTAAAGAAATCATCTATCTGCCTGACCACATCGCAACGGCAGAGTAGAAGCAGGGATTCCATGCTCGCAAGAATATGAAACAAGATAATATCAAAAGGAACCAAGGCGAACACAATAAGTCCACAAGAAACACTCTACTATCACTGGCGCATATGCCAAAGTGATAAGAAGAGGAAAGAACACTCTAATATCGTCGGGCGCATATGCCGCGGCGATGAGAAGAGGAAGGAACACTCTAATATCATCGGGCGCATATGCCGCGGCGATAAAAAAGGAAAGTACACTCTAATACCGCCGGGCGCATATGCCGCGGCGATAAAAAGAGGAAAGTACACTCTAATACTGCCGGGCGCATATGCCGCGGCGATGAAAAGAGGAAAGTACACTCTACTACCGCCGGGCGCATATGCCGCGACGATCAGAAGAGAAAAAAAAAACACTCTACTACCGCCGGGCGCATATGCCGCGACGATCAGAAGAGGAAGAGTACACTCTACTACCGCCGGGCGCATATGCCGCGACGATCAGAAGAGGAAAAGTACACTCTACTACCGCCGGGCGCATATGCCACGACGATCAGAAGAGGAAAGGGGTGGTGAGGAATGCCTCCCAGGGACTCTGTCGGGCTCTCTCAACCAAGAAAAGGAACTTTACACTTTAATACCGCTGGGCGCATATGCCGCGATGATCAGAAGAGGAAAGAACACTCTACTACCGCCGGACGCATATGCCGCGATGATAAGAAGAGGAAAGAACACTCTAATACCGTCGGGCGCATATGCCGCGACGATAAGAAGAGGAAAAGTACACTCTAATACCGCCGGGCGCATATGCCGCGGCAATAAAAAGAGGAAAGGACAACACTCTAACATCGTCGGTCGCATATGCCGCGATGATGAAAAGAGGAAAGTACACTCCACTACCGCCGGGCGCATATGCCGTGACGATCAGAAGAGGAAAAGTACACTCTACTACCGCCGGGCGCATATGCCGCGACGATCAGAAGAGGAAAGGTACACTCTAATATCGTTGGACGCATATGCCGCGGCGATAAAAAGAGGAAAGTACACTCTACTATCACTGGCGTATATGCCAAAGTGATAGGAAGAGGAAAAGTACACTCTACTATCGTCCGGCGCATCTACCGTGGCGATAGGAAGAGGAAAGGAACTCAACAACCACCCGACGCTCATGTGCGTGGTGCTGTGAGAAAGACAAAGCAGTAAGTAATTCATTATCTAAGAAATCTCAAGTCATATTTTAGTTACCACATGGTAGAGGATAAATCGTCGTGGCATGAGTAATTAAAATACAAGTAGAATTTCCTTAGGTAAATTGAAATCATGTGCAACATGAAATGAACGATCGATATACATCTCTCTAAACAGAGGAACATATAAACGATCGAGTAGAAAGAGTAATGTCATATCAAAAGATCAAGTGAAGTGGCGAAGGAACAAATTTGCCACTAAAATTAACATTCATCATATCGAACATCAATGATTGCAAAAGGGATCACAGTGGTAACACCCATACTAACTGGTGGGACCCTGTGAAAGGTACAAGCAACATTTTATGCATCCAAAGAGACTGCTCTTGCAGCTAAGGACAAATTTTCAATGGGGAAATATGTCACTAAGAGAAGTAATGGATTGACTTTCTACTAGAAGATCCAAAATCCACTGAGCAAGGATGCTAACATCTGAAGCAAGATGTACCACATCATAAATAAGGGAGAACAGCGTCCCATTACAAGTGACCATAATAGAAGAAATGGACACAATCATCTCCCAAGCAATCATCAGAATAGCATCCCATTACAAGTGACCATAATAGAAGAAATGGACACAATCATCTCCCAAGCAATCATCAAAATGCTTTAAGGAGAGAAAAAGAATAGAATTTGGAGGGACTTTGGGCTCTTTGAGTGTAGAACCGGGTTCCACTTGTGACAAGAGCAACCGATTCTACTCAACTAAGAACTTCCCTCTCTTTTAACATCATTTTTTTTTTCAAATTATATTCACAGTTATAGATTAAGTATACTAGAGCATAAAGAGAGGAAAATTATTGGCTTTGATAACCCAGGCCATACTCGCCACATGAATAAAACTGGGGAGAGAGAAATATCATGCACAGGATCTATAAAGGAATAGGACATTGACTTTGATAACCCAGGCCACATTCAACTCATATGAATGAACTGGGGAAGTGCAAAGATCACAACAAAATTTGTAGAGAAATTAGCGTAGTGACAATGGATCAACATCACTATATTTGACTAATATAGATCAATGATGGACCCAGTATCACATTCTGTAAAAATTTGAGTTAGTAGTTTTGGTATCCCAGACCACACTTGAATGTGACAAGTGAAATTGGGGAAACTCAACCCTCAAAGGGGACTGAAAAAGAGATTTCATGCCACAACACCGGAGCGATTGGTGGGCATGAGTGCAAGTAGAAACACTCCTACGGCGTGTTTACATACAAATACTAAGGATGATCTCATATTTTATACGACGAACATCACGTGGTAGAGGACAAATCGTCGTGGCCACGGACTGTCAAAAAGTAGAAGAGATCCTTTGAAGTTATATCCATACAGAGGGACATGTACCAGTGACAAGGGAAGAACAACTATCGTATCACAACTAGTAGGAGAAGGAAACTTATATGGGGATAATGGATCAATATTATCACACCTAACTAACATAGGTGGGCATGGACCCAGTATCACCTATGAAAAATGGGTTGGGATTAGGGATATTGGATCTACCACACCACACCTAATTAACCTAGGTGGGTATGGACCCAGTATCACCTCTGAAAAATAGATTTAAATTAGAGACATTAGATCAACATCACCACACCAAACTAACACAGGTGAGTATGGACCCAGTATCACCTATAGAAAGTGGATTTGAAATTATGGGTTTTGGCATCCCAGACCACGCTCGGGGTGACAAGCGAAACTGGGTAAAAGAACAACTCTCGAATCATGACTGATAGAAGAAAGAAATTTAAATAGGGATAGTGGATCAGCATCTCCACACCTGACTAGCGTAGGTGGGCATGGACCCAGTATTACCTCTATAAATGGGGGTTTGACTCATTGGTTTTGGTATCCCAGACCACGCTTGGAGTGACAAGCAAAACTGGGTGAAACAACCCCTCACAACAAAGGGGTGGACAAATCAAAAGGTTTTGTGCTAGCACCAACATAATTGACGTGCACAACTATAAGGATAAATATCCTTACGACATCTTAGTGTATCCCCTTTAAGGATAGTCTTATACTCTTCAAAGCGAACATCGTGTGGTAGAGGACAAATCGTCGTGGCCACACAGACTGTCGAAAAGTAAGAAGAATCCTTTCAAGGAATACGAATACAAAGGAATATTTATAGGAGGTAGGAAAAAAACCAACAATAGTGGAAGAAGTGTCAGAAAATTTTTAATGGGAATTCATGACTCTAATTCCACACATCTGATGGGGAATAGGTTGCTTGCTAGTAGTTTGACGTCAGAAGTCTACTTCCTCATCTGAGCTACTATCAACAACTAATCCACCCTTAAGTATCAAGTACCTACGAAAGGTAAGAAGATGCCAGGGTCTGCTCAATGATCTCAGAGTGAGAGTCGAGCGAACACAGAAACCCGACGGAAAGAAGAGAATTTGATAAGGTATGAAATAGCCTAAAAGGCCGAAAGGAAAGGGACCAAAGCTAGGGGAAAGCCTAGCCAAGAAAGGAACCTAACTAAGAAAATGACCCTATCTAAGAGTAGGACGAACCTAATCTAAAGAGCACCAAACCCAGAGTGCACACAAAAGAAGATAATATAACATCCAAAGATGGAGAGAGAAACCTGTCCCACCGTGATCGCCAGAATTCTGTGGGTCTCCGAAAAGATTCCGCTCGTGTGGTTCGAATGCAAAGGGTACGATCACACTATCCCGTAGGACAAAATGGTCGTAGACCTTTACACTCGGCACAAGCAGGCCGATGGAAGAGCAGATGAAGTTATAGATACGATTAGCCATGAAGGATAGCAAGTTTTCACCTACCAACCTCGATGGATAATAATATCTATAACCCTAAATTCACGAGATTTCCCTCATTCGATACATCAGCTCAAATGAGGTTTATTTGATTGTGGGGATCGATTTCCTACGGGCACAAGCCCCCGTAGTTAATTACATCCTAAGCCTTGACTTAGGAAAACTCTCGATTATGGATGTTGGATTATCTTCTCTAATGGGTTTAGTGCAAAGGGGTTTCTAGGCTTTCCTAATCAAAGGAAAGAAGGTCCCAATTTGGCTCAATCAATCACACGAGGTTCACTCAACATTCGGACGGTCCAAGGAAGAGAAAACTGGAGAAAAATAGAGAAGACACTGCACTCAAACATGCACGAGAGAAGGAAGGAGGTGGCGTCATCTGTGTGACGCAGATGTGTAGGGTTTATAGCTTCCGAAAAGATGGAGAGCTTACCCACCAATAAGATGTGTAGTGGTACACCTGTACCACTCACCTTTAAATCCTAAATCTATAAGAGGTGTAATATTGTACATACGACATTAACACCTACGACCTAACTAATACAATCTGGACTTATATCCCTGCCTGAAAAGAGAAGCCAGCTAAAATCCTAAGCACAACCAATCGTCCTATATGTATGCAAGATGAGAAGGCTCTATCCTAATGAATCAAGGATTAATAGTTCAAAAGACTTAAATCAGGGACTCTACAATATGCAAACGAACATATCTAGCGTTGTATGATACATGAAACAAATGCACAAGTAAAAGAGATCCTTAGGTCCACTAATGCAATGCATGTAAGTAAAGTGCATTGTGAAAAAAAAAGTGTGTAAGAACGTATGTATGCATGACATCCAGAGTACAGAAAAAGTAAATAAACACACCCTAAGGGTATCCTTCAGGCAAGATACCCACACAAAAAAAATCATCATAGTCATGCCCACTTCATGTGGGAAAATAACGATGCCCAATGACATAAATAGGTGGCCTACTCTACAGGCCTAAATGACCCTAAGGGTCTCTAAGGCTCACAGAAGGTGGGGGGGTATCGTACCCAAAACCAGAAAAGGCCAAAATCCTAGCAGAAAAAACAACGATGCCCACTTCGTGTGGGAAAACAACAATGCCGACCGGCATAAATAGGTGGCCTACTCTACAGGCCTAAATGACCCTAATGGTCTCTAGGGTTCACAGAAGGGGGCAAGCTTTGACCTATAGGGCCAAAGCTTCGTTAGTGAACTACCCTAAGGCCAGCTACCTAAACATGCTAGAATTCCTATTAACAAGTCATGTGTGATGTGTAGCAATTCGATACATAATTAAAAGAAAATTGCTTTACAAGTTGCAAAGGTCATACCTGATTGTGGCGCTGCCACTTACAAGCTTATAAGCAAATACTCCCCGATTGTAGCGCGGCCACTCAAAATCTCCAAAGCAAATGCTCTTCTTTAGTTCTCAACCATCAGGACCCAATGTACCTCGCAAGATAAGATAAAAGAAAAATATACAAATGAGCGTAGATGCCATTCAGAAAACAAATACAGGTAAATAACAAAAAGTAATTAATAGGAAATATATATAAAAAAGCATTTATAGAATATGTGTATGTAGTAAACACTGAACAATAAAAGAAAATGTCAGCCTAACCTAGGGCTAGAAGTAGTGTCCTAACCAAACAAGTCTAAGGTGTGTGTAGGCTATGCAGTTTTGGATAGATCCTATGTAGGATGATTTAGTTCAAATTGCTTGTATTTTTTTATTTGTTAGATAGAAAAAGAGAAATTTTAATTGAACTTTAAATATTAGTACTTTAGAATTGATTTAAGGATATATTTTCTTATTATTTGATTGATTATTTTGTTGGTTATAAATTAAAAGAAAAAGGTGTATTAAGTGATTTATTACTAATTAAGGTTTGACTTAAACCAATTAAGGAATTAACTTTAAATTTTAACACCCCATTGGATTCATTCGTGGCGTTGTGCCACCAGGCTCGAGGAACCAGGCCTCCTTAGGACACTTAGCCCCGCAGCCCGGAGTAGTCCATCCAATAAACTTCACTTCTGGAGTGATTGTTATATATTAAGGGATTTGTTAATTGATTTTATATGATTTATCTAGGGTTTGATCTTTAGAGGTCTTTTATCCTAAGAGATTTTAGTTTATATTTAATCTCCTAATTAGATCTACAGCTTTTAAAATTTAGATTGATTAAGTGTTTATTATTAGATTAGTTATATTTGATTTTAGGTGTATGTTTTAGGCTTACAGTTTAATGATTACAAATATTAATTATAATTTGATTAAGAATTAAATGTTTTTTTAATACATTTTAAGAGTTAAGTTATAAATGATTGGTTGATTATTAACGGATTAAGAAGAACTAAACCTAGGGAGACGTGTCACTAAGTTTTGTTTTGATGTCTCTACCCTACAGGGAGCATGCATCTTAAGTCTATGTTTTCTAAGACTCAATACTTAATTTTTGTCCTTAGGTGTCACTAAAGTTGTAGGATCAAAAGGAGTTTGTTTTCTAACTCTTAGGACTTTCGTACATATGTCACTAGGCTTAGGAATCTACAAAGCAGTAGTAAAAGAAAAAGAATGAAAATCAAAAAAATAAAAGGGATGTAGGCATTGTTGTTATTGGGCACACTTCTGTGAAGTCAAGTGTACCCTAAAGCAACATTAACAATGCCCTTTATTGTCCCCACAGTCCAAATAAGGCACTTGATACGAGACTCGACTCAAACAATCTGGCTACCCTTTAAACAAAGCCCAAAATAACTAAATGAAACAAATTCCTAACACTAAACTTAAAATAAGATTCTTCTTTTGTTTTACATTTATCCAAAATTATATTTTAGCTAATCATTAAAGGGAACTAACCCAAATGAGCAAGGATCACCTTACTCAAACAAGACACAAAAGCCCTCTAACATAAAGCTACTACTAAAGCTTCAAAACCCCAAAATTCATCTCTTAGAAACCAATGCGATTCAATAAGAAATCAATTCATGCACTAATCATTAGCTTGCTCTAAGAAAAAAAAAAAAAAACTACTAAGGGACTCTTCAACACTAAGCAAATCACCAAATTAGAAGTCTCAAAACACCCTATGAAAACTTCTAAATAAAACACTACACAAGACCCTACAAAAATCATCTACCAAAATCTCTTCTCTTGACACAAAACTCTACCCAAAACGATCAATAATCAAGTGCCTCCTTTTAATTTGGTGTGGGGTAGAACCGTAAAGCTTTCCAATGAGAAAGTTTTATAAAAACCCCTCATTGTAAAGCATTCGTGAAACTCATTGTATAAAACTTTCTAATACAATAAAACCAATGATAAATATCTCAACATAAGCAAAATCAAAATTTTTCAAAGTAGATTCAAGGCATGATATGCAACTGCTTTCCAACAAGCTTCTAATTCCCACATTATATGCCATCAAAACTTTCAAGCAAATCTTAACTCAAATTCATAAACTTATTAACATGTCAAATATGCAACACTTTGCCAAACGTTCAAAGTCAATCTCATGTCATCGGAAGGAAACAGAAATAAGAATAGTTTTATGTCAATTACAAAAGAAAAGTAAATGCGACTCCAATTCTTCCAAGAAAATAATCGAGAGACAGAGAAAGTATTAGTCGTATAGGAAGGAATCTCTTTGGCCATTTGAAAGTAACATATGAACAAGAATATCCATTCTGAGAAGCAATACATAGCTAGCATACCTCATTGGAGAAAGAAAAAAAAATGCTAGTTATTTGCAAATTTTAAGGAAATGATCTAGTGAATGTATTCTAAAATCCCACACACTAAATCACGTGGATTACTACTCTCTTTCCCTAGCCACTAGCAAACTGACAGTGAAAGAAAATACATGCATATAAAAAAAAAAATCCTTTCACAATCAATTCATGGAAGGAGCTCAAGTAAGTGTTTGTTTGGTGTTGAGTAATAAAAGAAAAGGGTCACATTCATCAACTATTATCCAAACTTCATGTATAAGTAAAGAGATGTGTAGTTACCACTCCTTACAGCCATAGACCAAATAAGTGAAGAAGAAACATGTTTTGAACAAGCATATAGAGATATCTCGTTGTCCGTCAACCTTGTAACTAAGCATGCCCCTCATGATATAAGATACACAACTATGAAACTCATGTCTTATTTCCAACCAACTTTTCCGCTTACATACTACACGCCGCTAAAGAAAAGTTTGAAACCATAACCGAGTGAAAATCTGTATCCAATTGATTCCAAAAGCAGATTGAGGCATAGAAACAGGGAAAATCTGCATCTAACCCTTCTCCAAAACAGTTTGGAACACAAAAACGATGAGAAATCTGCACATAACTCGTTCTCGAGACAGTTTGGAACTCAAAGCAATGAAAAATCTGCATATGACTCTTTCCCAAAACAATTTGGAATACAAAAATACATCAAAATCTGCACTTAACCCAAGTACAAAAGCATATGCAACCTAATGGTGAAATATTTCAGCATTTTATAATAATATACAGGTACATTCCAGCACTACGTAGCATATCACAAGAAAACTTCAGCACTTAACATTGTCAAAAGCAACATTCAAAACCCTCACTCTTGCTCCTAAAGAAGATTCTCAGATTTTGTACTCAAATATTTATAAGGAAACAATGGTTGCTCACAAATAAAGAGCAATGCCATTTTTCCTTAAAAGAAAATAAACCCAGTAACGAAATTCAATATTAAATGAAGCAAAACAAATCTTGGCCATTTCAAGCTTCCAAGAGAGCAACGAAGGAAATCATTTCTCAAGGTAAGCTGTGAGTTGGATGACACAAACATGTAAACCTTTCTAACAAACTTCCAACCTCCACATTGTATGCCACCAAGTATTTAAGAAATCACTTAACTCAAGGTTATAAATTTGTTTTCATATTATGCTAAAAGTTTATAGCCAACAATGCTTCCAAACCACTCTTTTTTTCTTTTTTTTTTTAAACCATCAATGTTAAAATGTCCCTTAAAGATTCTATTTAGAAAGCAAAGTGAAGTATTTAAATAAATATCCATGCCAAACAAAATATCAGGTGCTTAGTATTTCATTATGCATCTCTTAATAAATGATTTGCTTGCTTCAGGGATAACAAAACCACAACCACCAATTAATTTCACCATAATATGATGCTTCAAGGATCATCACTGACATATATCATGTAATGTAATTTAAAAAAAAAAAAAGTAACTGCTTGCCAAAGAGAGAATGGCCTCATTTGGCCTTAGTGGAAACTAGATATGCAAAAATCAAATTGAATGATGATACCCAAACACGAGCATGCCTCCCCGTGACCAGAGACCGTTCATCCCTTTGTTCGGGCAGGCCTCTGCCCTCTCCAACTTCTCTCCGACATTCTGCTCTTGCTAAACATGGAAAGAGGGCTTCTAAACTCTGTCTATCCCGAAAGTTGTTCGAATCGACCGCCTCTTCAGGACTCACGCGACTGAACTCGAGGACGAAGACATGTTTTAGAATTCGATCGGATCGAGATCGTTAATTATATTTCCTGATTTTGCAATCACATTCAAATTCACTAAAAAAAAAAACTGTTTGGAATCTTTTTTTTTTAGAATTGATTTGGGCTGATTTGAGTTGGGCTTGGATGCGAACTTGATTCAAATTGGTTCGAATTGGCTTGATTTAGAATCCGGCTAGGTTCGATTGATTAGATTAAATCAAATTAAAGATGATTTGGGTCAAATTGAGCTCATCGCGGTCAAAACAAATTATCCGGGTTCGATTGAACATGATCAAGTCTAATTCGACTCAATTCGGATCGACTCGAGGGTGCTCGAGGGTACTCGGGCGAAAAACGAGGTCAACAATTTCATTTTGGGTAATGAGAGTGCATCCATTTATAGGTTTATGTCCATGGTGGTTCAGTGGAACTTATTACAAGCCCACTACTATTCCAAAGAGCTACATGCAAGAAAGAAGTAAAGAAACCTAAGGAGCCTTTGGACCTTACTACAGTACAAGCCAAACAAATTAAAAAAAGAAAAAAAGAAAAAATAGGAGCGTAAGAGGTTAACACCACAAAATTCCAACAGAAGGAGGCTTTGGATCTAAAGAACATAAAGAGGGAGCTGCACGAGATTAGAAACTTGACGTTCAAAAGGAAAGCACAATAGAACATAGCCAAAATATGATCCCAACATTTAGTAGATACCTCCTATCTTGGTAGAAAGAGAATCCCCTGGAGACATAACAGATCAGTCACCCACATGCGAAGATATAAAAAAAATCTGCTCCTAACCTTACAAGAAGAAACTTCCAAATAGAACAAATAAGCCAACGATGAAAAGGAGGCAACTAGTCAACGAACCACACTAGAAAAACAACAAGCCAACAACCCAAAAACCGCACTGGGCAAAAGAATAAGCCTAAAGCCAACAACCAACATGGTACATCGGGTAAAAGAACAAACCTAACAACTTAGAAACCAAACAATATCATGTGCGCCCGCACTAGCCTAGCAGCCCGTGCCCGACCCGCCTGGTAGCTGGAAAACTGTTAACTTTATTTTTAATCATTTTTGTTATATCATTTAAATAATTAATATTTTAATCAATTTAATTAAATTTATAAAATTACACCAGAAAACTGAAAAAGCTGCTGTAAATTTTCGTGGGAAAGAAACCGTTGGAAAATTTCATCGAAAAAATTGTCTCATTGTTTTCCTTTGGAAAGCCACGGGAAAATTTTGCCGGTATATAATGAGTGATTTTCCTGTAGTTGAACCATAACAAACTACAACCAACCAACCAGCACAGACTAGAAAACCCCAATACGAGAGGGACCCAACATCAATAGAGCAAAACAAGAAAAAAATAAAGAAGAAGAAAAATATCATCACTTAGAGTACTTTTCGTTTTTTCCCCACTTTTTTTTTACCAATGTCATCGGTAAAGCCTTCATTATCAACTTGAATCACATTCAAATCATACCTCACCGGAGAGCAATTTCCAAGCCAATCAATATCCTCCTAGAAGCCCCAATTAGCAGACGAATCACATTCAACTAACCAGTTAGAATGATCCAAAAGAATCTTATTACAATGTAAATCCGACTTTTGATTCAACAAAGCTATATTAATCATCGCTTCATTAGAAATCATGAAAAAATGGTATGTCAACTATAGTAACTTTATTAGAAGCGTCCATACTATTAGGCACCAGCACAGGTTCAACTAAACCCAAAGGCATTATAAAAGGTGATTCAACAACATCTCCAGAAGGCACATTTAACTCAACCTAATGGACATCAAAAGAGCTCGCAATTAGAGGTAACACGGGATTATTAGTTGAAGCAATAGGAATTTTCATAGTTTATTGAGCAACAACAAAGATAGGAACAAAAGGAGAAACATCCTTAACATTACCAACAATATGTTCAGTAGTGGGATGGGTAGCAACAAGGGGAGTTAATTATGAGGTTTCCATATCAACAACAGTGACGGGCTTATGAATATTAGTTGGTTCCTTAGCTAAATGAGGATGAAGGCTAACACATTCCTTTCTAAAATGACCCAAAGATTTTTAATGATAAAAAAAGAGGTAAAATCAACCTTCAGCACATTTTGAATATAGTTAAATTTTTCTGGCCCAATTCAAACACTATCAGGATATCATTTAGTGATATATAGTTCCACAAAGCCCATACATATATACATAGAGTGAACAGACGTGTGTGAAGATTTGGAAATGAAATCCAAATAAGAATAATGGGCGATTCCTCAAATATATCGAAGAGTGATGACCATTTAGTCAATTTCATGAAATATTTGTTAGCAAAATATGAACGATGCGTAAAAACTCCGCATGCAATAATCCAAATCATTATTCAGTTTGATCAGCACATATGTAGAATCCAACAGGGTCACCGAGAACTCACCAGTGAGTTTCAGTTTAAAGAAGAATTTCATAATCAAATCTATAGTAGGCCTTTGATTAGGAAACTTTCCAACTAAAGAGAATCAAGAAGGGGTTTCAAGTGCCAAAATTTCATCTACGAAGATCCAAAGCGACAACAGTTCAACCAATTTCAGGCACCAAAGAAGGAACCCTCGAGAGGGCATCACGTAACTATCTAGAACTAGGTTTATCGTTTAAAAATATAGGTTCAACCAATTTCACTTTATTAAATGCCATTCAAAAAGCAAAGGTAGAAGGATCAAGGAAATGAAAATAGGGCATGGCCAAAAAAGCCTAAGACCATCGATAAAGGATTAAGGAAAGAAAAACTTCATTGAGCAAGACAGACCTACGACAAGCAGAAGATGACGCCCTCCGACGAGGGAAGATGGTTAGGGACAAAACCCTAGTAGAGCTCCTCAAAAAAAGGCTTCTTCCACTAGATGGGGCCTACGCGTTGAAATAAAATTCGGTTACAAGGTCCTTAAAAGGATCCACCAGCTCGCTACTGCTCGAAAGAGCTACAAGATTCAAAAACAAAATAAAACCTAAGAGCCAGTAGATCCTTAAACTAAGGATACAATAGAATTCAGAAAAACTAGAAGGTCTGAGAGAAGTCAGCACCCAAAAAAGGAGATACGCAATATACCCATTCAGCTCAGATCTCCTGCAAAAAATACTAAACAAGCAAAAAAGGAAATTTAACACCCCTAAAGAGCATACCTTGCAAACCTTATAGTGTTGAATAAGAAGCTTGATAAGAAACCTGCAAGGACAACTCCAAAAAAAGTTCAGATAATCACAACTAAGATAAAAAACCTCAATATAATTGCTCCAGACTCTCTTCCCAGCCATGGTAAAAATCCCACACTTCCACAATAAATCCCACATCCAGAAAATCAAGTAGCGAATAGGAAGCAGGTCTAGACGATTAACGTGCCACTCCACCCCAACCTTCTTCTTGAATAACAACTTCCAAATGAAAAAACCATCCAGCTTCGTGATAAAGTTAACGTGCACAACACTAGAATTATGAAGCCAAGTATCCAAACCCCTTACCACACATTCAAAATCAACACCTAACGTAAAGATGTTAACATGGTACCTCCAGGCAACAGCCAAATAACCCAGCAAACAACAACCACCCTCCACAACTGCAGGAAACAGATAAATAAACATAGAACGAAGGATATGGGGGAGATCGTAAAGCAAAAAAAACATCTCATCCAGATCTAACATAGGGTAAACACGCCTTATCAACACGTAAGAAACCTCTCAAAACAGGATGAACATTGGATATATTTAATTCAACAAAATCATGGAGGTTAGATCCCCAATTGGCAAGCCAATCGGCACAACCATTTCCCTCCCTATAAATATGCGATATAGTAACATTCAGCTCCTTCATTCTCTGTTTAACCTTTCTAAGCAGATAAAAGTAATTAGCATTACCAGTATTCCCATCTTTAATACATTGCACAATAAAATAAGCATCCAGTTCAACCCACACATCAAAGTAACCATATTTAATACACAGATCTAGACCAAGAATTAACGCATTGAGCTCAGCAACAATAACATCAGAAGTAGGCAAAGGAGAAGCAAAAGCAGCCAACAAATCGCCACAATGATCCCTAATCACTCCCCCCGCACCAGCTCTGTTAACACCCACGGAACCGTCCGTATTAAGCTTAACAAAAGGCAGGTTAGGTTTTAACCAATACACAAAAATAGCATCAACACCCACATCATCCTCCTCCAACTTAATACCAAAATAACCAGCCAAATTTCTACATTTGTAAAAAGTTTTAATAGAGATAATATTATATTTAAAAAGCTGATGCACTTTAGTTTTAACCTTTTCAATAATACCAATAGCATCCATCTTACAATTCTCGTGCTTGGCCTGATTTCTAGAGTTCCAGATATACCAAATAATCAGAATGGGTATCAGATTAAATAAATGACCTTTTTTCGGATGACACCAATTATGAAACATTAAAATAAGTGAATCAATAAACATGTCATTCTTATCAGAAATATTATTAAAGTAACTCCACACATTCTTAGCAATTAAACCATTAACGAACAGATGATCAATGTCCTCATACTGACAACAGCAATAGTATTTCGAAGCTAGAGAAATACCTTTACTTTGAATTTTATTGTCCACGGGTATATAGCCTTTGATGCATCGCCAAGCGAAGGTAGAGTAGGTGATTGGGAAGGAACTATGCCAAATAGACTCAAAAATAGGAGATTTAGCATTAATGCAACGAAAATTATCCCACATATTCTGCAGTTTAAACTTCCCATTAGAGGATAGAGTAGAAAGAATAAGATCATTCGAATCCAACTGAAGAGGGATATTCAAAACCAATTCCACTAAAGAAAGAGGTAAACACCCTTTAAGCTTGTGTATGTTCCAGCCATTGTTAATAAAAAAAGAAGAAACTTTCACAACCTCCAAAGTACAAGTATTTAAATAAGTATCAATGGAAGAAATGCCTAACCAGTTATCATGCCAAAAACTAATGTCACCTTTACCCAACCCCCAATGAATATAATTTTCAGCAATCCCTTTAATACTACAAAGCCTTTTCCAAGTTTTGGAATCATTGGACTTACAATACCCAAAAGTAGGATGCATCTTGCTACAATATTTAACATTCATATACTTAGCCCATAAACTAGCATTGGAACGAAACGAAAACCACAATTTATGAGAAAAAGCAGTAGCCGTATCGTACATAGATTTACATCCAAGGCCACCTTCCTCTAATTTCCCACAATTTTTATTCCAAGCAGACCAATGGATAACATTCGTCCCCACCTTAGCCCCCCAGAAAAATTTATTGAACATCTTTTCCATTCTAGAACATATAGCAGGAGAAGGCATTAAAGTATTAAACAGGTAAATATGAATCGAATTAATCACAGATTTAATCAATATTAACCGGCCACCAAATGATAAGAAATTAGCCGACCAAGTAGCAATACGTTTTTGAACCAAAGTAAAAATATCTTCAAAAAGAAATTTTTTCTTCTTACCATTATAAATCGGCGTTCCCAAATATTTCAACGGCAAACTTTTAGCTTGAAAACCACAAACTCTTTGTATCGCATGAACTCTGTTTTGATTAATCGACTTACCAACAATGAAAGTACACTTATCTTTACTGAAAGTCAAACCACTGCACGCACTAAACTTAGACAGAAATTTCATCAGAAGTTTAACATTCTTAGTAGCACCATTAGAAAAAAGAATAAAATCATCAGCAAAACTTAAATGGGATATGAGGAAACCTCTAATCATGCGATAATTTAAAGAACTATTTTTAGCAAAAAGATCTTCCAGGCCTCTAGATAAGTATTCCATAGCAATAATAAACAAAGCCGGAGAAATAGTATCCCCTTGACGGAGACCTTTAGAAGATTTAAAATAACCATGCCTTTTACCATTTATGATCACCGAAAAGAAACAGTTTTCAATACTATTTTTGATCAACAAAATAAAATTTTGGTTAAAACCAAAAAGATCCAAGATTTTATAAAGAAAATTCCAATCTAAATTATCATAAGCTTTGGTGATATCAAGCTTAAAAATAATGTTACCCCCAGTCGACTTAGTGTTAATATCATGGGTAAGCTCTTGCGCCAACAAAACATTATCACTTATAGTTCTGCCTTTAACAAAACCAGTTTGATTTAGAGATATAATGCCAGGCAGCAATTTAGCCAATCTATTCGAAATAATTTTAGAATTCAATTTGTTAAAGAAAGTGCACAGACTTATGGGTCTAAAATCACTCCAGTAATTAGCCCCTTCTTTTTTCTTAATAAGAACAATATTCGAAGAAGAAAAAAATTTAGGATATGGATTACCACTAAAAAAGTCTTGCACAGCAGCAATAACATCAATTTTAATAATCTCCCAAGATTTCTGAAAAAACAAAGTAGTAAAGCCATCAGGACCAGCAGTCGCATCACCATTCATATCCTTTAACACCTCCAGGATTTCATTTTCAAGAGGAATTTGACACAAGAAAATATTATCAGCATCATTGATCAATTTCGGAATAACCGACGGGTTATGCACATGTTCAATCACAACATTATTATTAAACATATTAAGGAAGAAATCCACACCAGACTTACTGATATCATCATCATTATCAAGTAAAATCCCATTACTATCGTGAATTTTATTGATTCTATTATTAATTTTGTTCTTATTAGCAATAGCATGAAAGAATTTAGTGTTTCTATCACCTTCCATAACAAATTTAATATTAGCCTTTTGTTTCCAAAAGGATTCCTCTTGAGCTTGAAGTTGACTGAGCAAATACTTTGCTTGATTAAGATTGAAAAGGTTATTCTCACTCGAATTGGCCTCAAAAATATCCTCCATATCCAACACTTTATGCTCAGCTTCGAGAATGTTAGAGAAAACATTTTTAAACACATTTTTATTCCAGTATCTAATGCATTGTTTCAATCTCGCCAACTTAGCCCACAGTCTTAACATACCAGAAATGGAGTTATCAGGAAATATAGGAGCATTCCAATTACCTTGAAGCATCTCGTTAAAATTCTCATGCAATAACCACATATTTAAAAATCTAAAAGCAAAAGAACCAGTTTGACTAGTCACATTAATATTAAGAAGCATAGGTGAATGATCTGAAAGAGTACGACTTAAATGCTCAACATTAGTAGAAGAAAATTTGGTAATCCAATCATTATTAAAAAGAATTCTATCAAGCCTTTGCCAAAGATTAGCCCTGTACCAAGTGAAAGGACTACCAAAGAAACCAATATCGTTTAACTGACAATCATTTATCATAGAATTGAAATCTTCCATAGCATTAGCATTAGGGAGAGAACCTCCCCTACGTTCACTGGCATTAGAAATAATATTGAAATCCCCTCCCACACACCAAGGGCCATTGATGTTGTTAGAAAAATTGCAAAGTTGTTCCCAAAGAGCCAGTCTATTAATTCTCGTGGAAGCAGCATAAACAAAGGAAGAAAAACAGTTCATATTAAAAACATTAACATGACAATGAACAACTTGAGGTAAATCAGCAACAATACTTAGTTCAATATTCTTATGCCACAAGATCCAAATTTTATTAGAGCAATTACCAAAATGCATATGAAAACCCAAAAATGAAGCAGTTTCAGCTAATTTGTCAAGAGCAACAAAAGGTTCAAATAACACTAAAACTTGAATATTGTGGATCCTACACAAATTTTTAACTCTAAGTTTGGAGTCTTTACAACCTATCCCTCTAACATTCCATAAAAGAGATTTAATCATTACAATCTTTGTAAGAAGTTTGAGCTCTAGTGTTTCTCGGGGTAGCAGGGTATAAATTTTTGGCATTTTTACCTTTTTTTTTTCCCCCTTGCATAGAAAAAGCCTCTTCAGTTAACAAATAATCTTCCTTACTTTTTTTAGCAATAGATGAAAAAGCCATACCATGATTATAAGGCGAAGCATTTCTGTTTTTAGAGGAAGGAACAAATTCACCTTCTTCAACAAGCTCATTGTCCACCTCCTCACCTACATTTTTCGATTGCTCCAAGTCCTGTCTTGCAAGAAGAGCATTTTCAATGGCCACAGAATTAGAAGTAGTAGGCATATCATTAAACATATCATCAATCAAAATAAACAGTTTAGGATCAGTTTGAGTAATGTCATTAGTAGACTCTACTAAAGCAACATTAGCGGTATTTCTATCATCCATCAGCATTTCCATATTACCCACTTCCCCTTTACCGATTTCTGGAGGAATAACAATCTCTTCCTTAGACGTCTCCCTATTTTCCACTTCCCCATTCGTTTCCTTTAAAGGACTAACAGATTTATCTGCTAGAACCACGGGAGTAGTAGTAGGGTAGTCCACTGGCATAGTTGTATCTTCTATGGAATTATGTATAGGAACATAAACTTGTTTAGACTCATTACCACCAGTATTCCTGTTATTAGGAACAACAGACTTCTTAAGCTCCGGATTCAATTTAAAACAGTCAACTTGGGCATGGCCGTGAATTTTACAGTGATTGCAAAATTCAGAAACTTTTTCCAATTCAACCTTTTGCAAATACCCGTAAGCCTTAGAACCGACCCAAACTTCCTTGGGATGCTTTTTTGAAATGTCAACTTCCACAAGCACTCTAGCAACAGAAGGTCGAGTCCTAGCAGCAGTAGCCTGATCCGTTTGCAAAGGTCTACCGAAAATAGAACCCAGAGCATGTAAAACTTTAGAGTTAAAGAAATGTAACCGAAGATTAGGAAAGGAAATCCAAACCGGCACGATAGGAGATTCCTCCTTAATATCAAAAAAAGGAGTCCACTTTAATATGCGCATCTGACAGTTAAGAATGAAGTATGACCTTCTAGCAAATACCCTACTATAATCAAGATCATTAGATAGTTGGATAGCTACATGTCTAGAGTCCAAAAGACCCACCGAATAAAATCCAGTAAGCTTAAGAGAAGAAAAAAAATTTCTAATAGCGTCCAGATTAGGTCTACGGACACCAAATTTACCGACCAAAGTAAATTGAAACGGAGATGCCAGTTTTAAAACTTCTTCATCGGATAGGAGCACCGCAGGGAAACCATTAAAAACATCTTGCTGAATATTAGGGAAAAATATCACCTGAATGAGTCCCTTCAATGATATTGTCATAAAAAAAGTCAAATAATGAAATTTTTTCTCTTTAGATTTTTGAACTCTCATGTTTGCTAGAACTTCTTTGAAAGAAACTCTCACATGTGTGCTATCAATATAACTTCAATATTTTTTTTAATGTATGAATTTCTCATTCTAATGGTAAACTTTTTTTTTTCCCTTCCAAAAAGATATAGCTTTGAAAACTCTACATTTAATTCTTTAGTGTAAATTGTTAATAAAATTTAATAAATCCAACTTTAATCCATTTCTTGCATCTTAACTCAAAATTGGAGAGAGCTTGGAAAATTGAGGAACTCAAGAACTTCACCCTTAACTCAAAATTAGAAGTTTGGTTCTTTGTCTGATGACAAAATTCGACAATATTGCTAAAAATTATTACTTCATAATGATTTTTCTAATAATTAAATATGAATTCCTTCTCTTTCTTCGATAATTTCAGTGAACATACATATCAAAATAATTATTAAACAAATATAATATTGCCAAAATTTTACTAACAAACTTTATATCAGATAAGAAACAAATATAAATACAAGATTTAGTTACCCAAATACAAGGACAGAAATCACTTCCGGACAAGCTGGGAAAAAAAAATCCTCTACAGTATGTATGACTTGGCCTTTAATCTTAATGTATTCTCTAACAGACCGTTCCATAAATTTAGAAAAAATGAAACAAAAATAGACGTCGGAGTATTGCACCTCTAACCCGCGAGAGATTATTAGGTGCGGAGTGCGGATGGGAAGAACCGTCTGCACAAGCATTGGGTACCTAGCGGTACCCGCACTCGGTACCGCTGGGTACCACTAGGTACCCAGTGCTTGTGCGGGCGGTGCACACTCCGCACCTAATAATTTTTCCTAGCCCGTAGGCTTGGGTCATGTTATTTCTAACTCCCAACATCCACTTATTCTAAGGTTTCGTTTGTGACGATTTTTTTATTGCTTCTTAAAATAATTTTCTAGCACAAAAATTAAAATTTATGTACTAGAAACCTGCTTTAAGAAACAGTAAGAAAACTATCTTAAATGAAGCTTAAATGTAAGGACTTACCTGAGTTTAACCTTCTCTCTCTCCATGTATATTTCATAATAACTTTCTTAATCAAAACCTATGGATCATTTATTTACTACGCAATTCTATAAATTTTGCATGACAATCACTTTCACATTGTATATCAAAGTATTATATCATCAATTGAATCATTCATGATAATCTTTCAAGTCAAAAAGCAATTTGCACTTGGCAAACTTTTAAAAATAGCATTTTTTTATTTAAATTTTAAAAACCCGAGGAAAAAAATTTGAAATTGCCACGTGGCCAAGCCGATAACTTGACTGCCATGTGGCATGCAGGTCCTCAGCCAGATGACGATTTGATCTAATTTGCAATAATAAATATTCCTCGCATGTTAAAAATTTAAATAAAAAAAAATTGTTTTCAAAATTTTGCCATTGCACCTGGATTATAGAATTATTTAATGATTGTACCTCATATATAGGAGAAATTATTCTGTGAGGTCACCGAATATATTTCAGAGGTGAATCAAAATGCGTCATTTCATCCGGTACTACCAGTACATAGTAAAAAAACGGTGTGGCTTGTTCTCCTTCTTTAGAACAATTATTATGTCCTCCGACCGGATACAGAGGAACATCCGGTCATAGGCAAAATCCCGCCTATACCGAGGTGTACCGAGTTTTTTACACCGGACCAAATAAAAGTTCCGTCTGTGGACGCTGTTTGGTTACCGCATAAAAAAAATATTTCTCCACATATTGACTATGTTTAGCTGTCTCAAATGAAGATTTTCATGACCAAGCTCTGTTTGGAAATGGTATTAGTGCAGGGTTGAGTATGTTCAGATACGTAACTTTAAATACAGGCGTTATATATGAAGAAAGTGGAAATTTTTTTAAGAAAACCTAACTTCACTTTAATGAATTTAGTGCCGAGCCGGCAAGCAGACGGGAAGAGATTTTGTCCAAAACTGTTATGGTTGGCGAAATAAAAGAGTCTTTCCAGTCATCATTTAATATTAATTAATTCTTGCGCAGCTTCCATCCGCCTATAAATAAATGCATTGTTTCAGCATTAAGAACCAATCCATCCCTCTCCTTCTTTCTTACTTTTGCTTAGCCGGCAAAAGTGTTTTTTTTTTTCTTTTAATTAAGCTCTTCTTCTTCTTCTTCTTTAAGTGTTGGGTTAGAAAGAAAGGCAAAAATAAGGGAGGAAGGGGCCGCAGGAGATCGATGGTGTATTGGTTCTGCTCAATCCAACTGCTTGGCCAATGGGAGAGTATATTGGTCTTGTCGTCCGATTGAGCCGCGCCAATATCACCTTTCTTTCTCAATTTCTTTCTCATGATTAATCCCTTTAATCTCGATCAGAATTTTCATGTTATTAGTTAGCGGACTGGCAAATTAAAAATACGAGGGGATTAATATTTATGAACAGTTTTTTTTTATAAAAATTTATAAAGCAAACAATTGATATCTTTAAATAGCATAAGTTGACATGGCTTAAGCTTGATTTGTGATTACTTTCTTATAATTTCTTGAAGCCGAAATACTAAGAAAGCTGTCCCAAACGTAATCTTAATTGAATCTTTTAGCTTCTTACTTTGCCTCTGCGGTTTTAATTATGCTTATTACTAAACTTTAGTTAGCTAGAATTCATTTTGTCCTCCTTTTCTCTTGAAAAAAACTCTATATCACTACTAGATTACTGTCATGCAATATTGGAAAACCTAATTTTGAAAATCATAATCAAATTTTTAGATATTTATAATTGAAAACTACAGTTAGTTTTGAATATGCTAAACATACAGTCATACTTGCATTTTTAATCTTCAGCAAGACTATATATTGCCTTAGGCCTCTATTTCCCGTTAATGCTTAAGAACAGTTTGTCTATAAGTTTTTTATTTTAGCTAATCGCTAATCTCCATTTTGCTCAGCTTCTGCAGAGAACTCCATCAATTCTTTTTCATAGCTATATCAAAATCATATATATGGTCACTTTGATGTTTTAGTATAATTTTTCAACATTGTTTTAATTTTAAATTTTTTGTTGAGAGGAGAATGTTAGAACTTGGCCTTAAGTACAAAAGCTTTAGAAATCAATAAAAATTTTAGCTTGATTTTCGGGAGGCTTGCCTCAAGTTAGGGTAGGCAATATCACTTGACAGCACTAATCTAATATATTTTATATTATTGAGTACATACCCTTGGTGGAAGCTCACAAGTTCAGTAAAATAATTGGAATTCTGCACATGAGCTTGTAATTAATAAGTTCCACTGAGTCTTTATGTGACATCAACCTGTAAAAGGAAACAATCTCATTACCCAAAATAATATATTAGGTTACCAGCGAAACTTAAAACTCAGAAAATCATGAAGGATAAACAAAAGAAATAAAACTAATAGCAATAACATGAATAAAGTTGAAGCAACGAGTATTAGTGTTTCCATAATCGATGGAATGACTAGAACTATTATAGTTAAAGTTAGGCAGCTTGGTATTGGTGTTGAAGTTTATCCTTTCAGATTCTTTAAAAGGGGATCATTTTTTCTAGGAACTGACCTAAATTCTTATCAAAGAGATTGGACTAAAGTTTGAAGTAACAAACTTTTATTGATTAATACGGAAGATTACTTTTTGTAGTCAAGCATATGCATAAAATGCCTTATCTAGCACATTTTGTGTATATCAGCGATGTTATAACTTATTATTTGATGCACACAAAACTGTTTTTTGCAGATGAATTTGAAGAAATAGTTATTTTGTCAAGTTGTATTGGCACCTAATAAGGCTCAGGTGACACAATTAACTTCTATCAATTGATAATGAATCACTCGTGTGTCTATTTGTATGAAGGCTTATGAGCATTATTAAAATTATCATATATTTATTATCTTGATTTACAAAAATTCTTTACACATTCATTTCAAATGATATCATAAAACCATTTTATGTGAATGATTAGAAACTAACTTCTTTTACCTCTAATGCAATCTAAAATAAAGAAAGAATTGACCTATTTCAGCACGCCAGCCAGAACATTCAAATATCAGTCATAGTGTTTGTTGTCTATTGTCATTTCATTGTTTGTTATGTTGGCTTGGTTGAGTCCTTTTGTATCTAATTGTTGCTTTGCTATCTATTCCTATTTTCTTTTCAGGGTTTTGGTTGTTTTTGGAGTTTGCTGCTGGTGTGCTCAATTAATGGTTTGAGAAACTACTGATGGTGTTGTTGCAGGGCTTGATTGGGTTGCTAAATTGGCTTAAGCTTGGGTTTCCCTTTTTTGGGGGTGGCTCTTTGCTAGTTCTTCCATTTTATTTTGTATTTTATTAGTGATCATTGACTCTTTAGGCTTCTTTTTGCTTTTTATTGTAGCTCTTTGAGCATTAGTGAGCATTTAATTCCTTTAAAAACTAGTAATATTTTTGTTGAATCAACACGTAAGCCCTTTGTAGATTTTATCCCAAAAAAATAATCAACAATCTTTTCTATAGTTTAAATTTGTGCAATATTGGATTTATATTAAAGAACAACAATTGTTTCAATTTCATGTTGATTTTATGGCATTTAATTCTTGGCATATTGGTCTTTAGTGATTGTTGTTTTTATGGGCTTATAATTTTCCTGTTGATGGGTATGATGGTCTAATTTTCCTTTCTTCTGGGTGTTTTATTATGTATTGCACGATTTTTAGGTTCTCTAATATATTCAAGAATGCTTCTGCTATGTGATCTGGATGGTTCTTGGTTGATTTAGATTCTTGCAAATTCCTGTTTATTTGGCTCATATGGTGAATATAATTTATGGTTTGATAGCTTCTTCTTGGTTTTAGGTTTGTGTAAATTTATTGTTGTTTGTCTATTGTGTCTTTTGGCCATGGTCTTTTAGTTCTCCTATCCTAGGCCTTCGATTGTGCTCTTGTTTTTTGCTTGGTTTTTCCTCGCCAGAATGGGGTGCAAATTATTCGATTCTCTAGGGAGTGGGATTCATGTTATTTATTGTTTTTTTTTTTAATTAAAACCCACAAAGGGGCCTACGTGTTTCATCAAAAAAAGCGGTTACATGGTCCTTAAAAGAAACCACTAGCTCTCTACTGCTCGAACGAGCTACAAGCAAAAGAAAAGAAAAACCTACAAGCCTATGGTTCCTCATCCTAATAATACAATAGATGCAAAATAAAATACTACGGCTGAAAATAAACGCCACCCAAAAAAGGAAGATCTGCGAATAGACGTTCAGCACCATCTTCCTGCAAAAAATGAGAAACAGACAGCAAAAACCAAAAAAGAAAGCAATATAAAGTACCTTGATATGAAAGAAGATCTGGTACTTCAAAATTGAAAGAAACTTGCAAGACATACTCGCAACCATCTGAGACATCAGCATCTTACCTCTGGCCTCCCCCCTTCCAACAAAATACCAATAACAATTGTCTCCAAACTGTAACAGAAAATAGCTCCAAGCATAGCAAATACAATTAGTCCAGTTCAGGTAAACATTATAACTATTTTTACCATTAAAAACTCTACCATCCACCCAGTTTACTAAATGAAAAGACAGGCAACAATAGCCACCACCCAACCCAGATAACAGACCAATCTCCAGAAAACAGCACGGGGAGAAGCCAGCCATCGAAAAAAAGTCAGACTCAGAGATCATAACAACATACAGCAGGCTAATCAACCACCAACCAAATTCCCACAGAAAAGTCTCACTAAAGGCCTTTATACTTCTTAATATAAGGCAAGCCAGATCGATCCAATTTAACCAAGCCATTGACAATTCTAGGAATCTCATTACTGTTAAATTCCACAAACTCATGTTATTTATTGTTGTCTGGTCTTCTTCGATTATGTTTTCATTTATCATAGTTTATCCAGTTGATTGCCCACATAGGTCTTTTTGCCAGTTGCAATTTTCTATTGTGTTATGCTATTGTGTTTGTTATAGATCCGGATCTTTTTTCTATTCTGTTTTGATTTGATTTGTAGGTTTCCTATTGTTGTTGCTGACCTTCATTTGTTGTCATTGGCTGCATCATTTGGACTTCATGTATATTTTAGCTTTGGGATGCTCCATTTTTGTAGGGTTTTGCTTCTTGCCTACCTTGTTGTTTCTTTTTTTTTTAATTATTATTTATAGTAATTAGGCAAGGATCTTTGACTCTTAGATGTTTTTTTTTCATTTTGATTGTAGCTCTTCGAGCAATGGTGAGTTATCGATTCCTTCAAGGACTTGTAATCCTTCTTTGAATTAACATGTAGGCCCACCTTTGCATTTTAACCCCCAAAAATAAAAATCAAGCTTATCTATTAATATATTAAAAAATATATATTTAAGAACTGGATAAATATGAAGTCTTATTGTAAAATTATATATAGAACAATTAATTTGACTTTATAGAGAAAATATACTTTTCATTATACTTAAAAAAAAGAGTTCCTTTTAAGCTTTTTATAATCTTCAAGCTTTTAAACTTTTGCCTAGTGATATTTGTTAAAAAAGTTTAGATGAGGTCGCCTGCTCTGCTAGGGTTCCGCAGCCCCTTCCGTTTCTTCGATTTTGAGATGTTCTTTCTCCTTTGATCTTCAGGTATTTTTTGTGGTTTCTTTATGGAGTCCACCCGGCTGCGGGATCCCGATTTTTTAAGTGGGGTTTCGGCTCCTCTTTCGTTTAAAGATGCTGTGTCTGGTATTACTTCTTTTTCCTTCCCTAAATTAAGTTTTTATTCTCATCGTGGCTTGCCGGCTTTGTTAATTTCTGAGGAAGAGGTTCGGTCGCTTGCTAAGCCCTTTGAATTTTCGTTGGTTGGCCGTTTTCCGGGTAGGAGACCGTCTGTCGACGCCATTCATAAATTTTGTTTTAATTTAAAGCTGATAGGGGAGTTTTCGGTCACTGTTCTTAACCACCGGAATGTTTTGATTAAACTGGTGAATGATTTTGACTATTTCCGTATTTTTTCACATAGATCTTACTTTGTCCAAAATTGCTATATGAAAGTGGTGAAATGGTCTCCCAATTTGGATGTTGAGGTGGATTCTCCTATTGTGCCTATCTGGGTTTCTTTCCCCCTTCTTAGGCCTCATTTATTTTCTCCTAGGATACTTTTCGGTTTAGGTTCTCTCTTTGGTCGCCCACTCAAATTGGATTTGGCTACTGCGTCCGGTTCTCGTCCGTCTATGACTCGTATCCTGGTTGAAATGGATGTTACCAAGAAACATGCTGATAAGGTCTGGGTTGGTTCTGTGGAATCTGGTTATGTTCATACCGTTTATTTTGATGATATTCCTAGTTTCTGTATGCATTGTAATTCCTTAGGTCATTCTAAGGAATCCTGCCCTATTTTACATCCCAATCTTAAAGTTTCTAAACCTGTGATTGACCAGTGCGGGATGCCTGAGTTGAATGTTTCTGTTGATGTGAATCTTGATTGCTCTAGGGAGGAGAATGGAATGCTGGAGGCTGTTGCAAATAATTCTGAGGTTATTGCTACGGTGCTGTCTCCTAATGCTTTACCTTTTACTCCCCTTGCGGTTTTGCCGGTTAATTCGATGGATGGGGTTGTTGCTGTGGTTCCTCTTGTGAATCTTTGTGAGAAATTTTTGTGTGTGGTGGACCCTCTGTCTCAGGTTAATGAGGATTTGATGCCGGTGGAGTTGGTTGCTCCGGTTCAGGTCCCTGTTGCTCTTAATGTTGTGGCTGTTGTTTCGGATTCTCCTTTGCCGGGCGTTGAGGTTTCATGCAATCCGGTTATTAATGTGAATAATATTGCTGAGTGTGTGGATAATTTGAAAGATAATTCGGTTTGTCTAACACTTTAGTTGATGTCCCTGTTAATTTGGTATGTACGCAAACTATGGTTAATCGTTTGGGGGAGAATCCAGGTTTTGAGTTGAGGAACCATATGAATTGGCTAGATGATTCGTCTGAACTTGAATCGGAATCCGAATTTTCGGACAGTGGTTTGGCTTCTCCGAATTTTTGTGGTGGATCAGATCCTAGAAATGATTTTACTTTGGTTCGTGATAGGCCTGTTTCAGTGGCCTCTCGTGGAAGATTTCGTGGATGGGGACGAAGGAGAAGATAAATTTGTTTTTATTCTTCTTGCTTGTGCGGATTTGTTTTGAGATTTGGTCGTGCGCTGGTTGATTGGGCTATGATGTGGCTGGGGCTCGCATCCCTTTCGTCTTGCTAGTGGCAACCATTGGTCTAGTTCTGAGTTGGTGGGTTTGTGGGCATGGCTGTTTCCTTTTGGATGGTCCGTGCGAGGCTTGTGGGATGCTGGGAGCCTCGGCCGTTTTTTGCTGAGCCCTGTTTTTGGTTGTATTTTGTCTGTTCTTTTCTTTTTTATGTTTTGTTCATTTGCTGCTGTAACCTTGGATTTATCTTAATATATTTGTTTGTTGAAAAAAAAAAAGCTTTTAAACTTTTGCCTCAACTTCAAATAGGCGATCTCTTCCACCTTAGAATGTGTTACAATTTTAAAGTATATAACTTTTTCCTTCATTGTAAATTTGTAATACATCTTGAATGATTATAATCATATTAATGCCAACTTTGAAGCTTCAAATCACTAATATTAGCACCCGACATCAATAGAAGGCTACAAATCAAGATCCCTTTTTAGTTATACCGAAAATGCACATGCATAATGACATTAGATTGGAACAAATATTGATAGTAAAAGGGAAAATATATGATAAATATATGAGAAGTTTTAATAGGACGTTGATCATTAAATTCTTTTTCTAATAACATCATATGTGTTGAAAAATTCATTCATTAATCTCTTCCACAAATTTTTCTATGATAATAACACAATATAGGAATAGCTAACTAAGAAGTACTGAAAAATGTTTCTAGAAATTTGAAAAAAAAAAAAATCTATTCTTTTTTTAAATATCTACAAATCAGCAAGAGTTTCTCCAAAAAAATTTAAATCATTATGCTGAGAGAGTAAAACAAAAGAAAGTTTTTAATTTCGTAATCAATAAAACAAAAAATTACACGAAGTTGTGATTCATAAATCTTTTGCTCAATCACATGATAGTATTTTTTTTAATTTAAAAAATTATCATGGCTGCCAAAGATGTTATATGCATTTATTAATAAAAATGAAAATTTTTCAAGATTTTGTGATCAAGAAAATTCTTTCTTCTCGGATATGTCCTCATGCTTTTGGTTCATCTATTAGTTCATCTTGTTGTTATGATCTTTGCTAATTTTCTGTTATTTCTCAGTAGCTTGTGCAGAACATATTAGTCTGCCCTTTATCCAGAATACTCAGTGAATGGTTCATTTTATTCTTCTCTTCTATTTTTGGCTCTTATTTTTCTAGTATTACTATTGCTTTCTTTCCCGTTTCCCTTTTTGCAGATTCTCTATTATTTCAGGGTTCGCTGGCCTATTTAAAGTTCATATCTTTGAAATCCTCTTTTTGGGTGATGCATCCCTAGTTATATTTTTTATAGGCTTTATTTTGATTGTATTTAGATGGGATCTTTAGCTCATAGAATTTATTGTATTTTTGTATGTTTGCTCTTCTGAGCGATAGAGAGCATTAGCTCCCTTTTAAGGTCAAATAATTTTTAATTTTAATCAATGCGTAGGTCGGATTATGGGTTTTCTCATATATATATATATATATATATATATATATATATATATATAATATATATATATATATATATATATATATATATATATTTTGTAGGTTCAGCATTAAGACATTCAAATATGTTAAGGGAGGTTCAGATTTTCTTTTATTCTTTAGGAAATGTTTTAACGGTTATAATTGAAGGGGTGTTCTTTGCATAAGTTGATCTTGACATGAAAATGAAACTGATGTTCTTTGCATAACCGATCTTCTTTATTAGAAAGCAACGTTTAACTCCTTAAATGAATTTTTTGTTTTTTTCTATTAACAATTAGAACTGGTCGGTGGAAGTTTGAGGCAAGTGGGTTTAATCATTCTTGTTTTATTTTTTTGGATTTATTTGAGAGGCCAACGTAGATTAAAATCTTCATATGTGATATATTATAAAAAATAATAAAGTATTATTCTCTTTAAGAAGGTTTTGTAAATTAAATTAAGACTCATTTTATTTAGGAAAAAAATTGATTACGATGAATTATAATGTTTGTTTTGACTAATGCATGGTAGAACTAATATCTCAAATGAGGAGATCAAAATGATTTTTGCTCTGAAATTTAGGATGATGAAGCTTAATTTAATAATCTAAATGATTACAAAATAATTTAAAGATAAAAATTTTAAATTATGTATGATTACATAGGATTTTCTCGAATATTAAGGGGTGATGAGAGCGAAAACATTAGTCAATAATATTTGTGACATAATTTTAATATTGGAGTTGATTAATTATTCATACATTTTATTTACTTCAAAATAAATATTTAAGTTTTTTATGAAATTATATGACACTGTATATATCTTATCTTTAAAGGTATTCATATGAAAGGTTCAATTGAAGTAAGATTTCCATTAAAAAAAATTTTAAGGAAAGAAACAATCACAGTTTCCCCCAAGGGTTGAGCTTTTTCCATGAAGAGATCAAACACTGCCCTTCATAACATGAAAGACAGACGCTTATGCAAAAATGAATCTTAACAAAAATTTGGCAAAAAGAAATGTTGAAATTTTTTACTTAATTTCCAATAAAAATTTATCTGCAATTCCACCGAATAAGGCCCTATTTCATCCTTAACAGCTTTCTTGTCCCATTTAATGCAGAACTCCCCTCGCAACTCACCTCATGGGGTCCCATCGCCATTTATTGGCCAATTTGCTCCATTTTTTTGGAAATTATAAGAGTAAATTTTCATCAATTTAATCATTTTAATTTCAATAAATTGAACATTTCGTCTGTTATATTTTTGTTTAAGACGAGCATCAATGTTTTAGTTTTAGGTGACTTTTTCTTTAAATCTTTCTTAGATTAAAGTTTCTTTTTTTTTTTTGTTTTTTTTGGGTAAAATGAGGGCTTGGCCCATTCTATTAAAAGACAAAATGATTACACTTTAAAGAAACCAAAAAGCATTGCCACAGAAAAAAAAGGCAAGCAGTGAACAATACTATAAAACAAAAATGAAGAAACAGAAAACAGACAAATAGTCTGTACCCAGGACTCAGAAATGGGAAATAATCATTAAGCAATCAGCCTCCTTTGGTTGCCCGTAGACCGTCCAAAAGGAGCGGCAGGGTTCATCATTGTCCTGAGCTCAAAAATAAACCTGCCGTTGAATCCAAAATCCCTCTGAAACGAAGCAGCGTCAGATTTGGAATAGAGCAGCAATAAAAATTGCTACCAGCACATCCAAAATTGAAATTGATTGCCTGCCGAATAACACCAATTTTCTCCAGCAAAACAGTAGGGCCATATAAGAGTTTGGCGGAAACACAGAAAGACAACCTCTTAAAACCGAAATACCACCAGCAATCACAAGCAGCCCTCCAAAACAGATACCAGCATATTACAGAACTCATCAACAAGTAAGGTACATTATTGTTATGATTCCAATGTTATGGACGAAGAAAATAGAAATAACATTTAACAATTAATTTTAAATAATTTAAATCTTAAATTATTTTATAGGAAGTTCATAAAAAATTTTTAAACTCATTTAACCTTCCCAATTTTATGCTTACTCTTGTTAAATCAAGTTACAAATGGATATATGATGTCAAATGTCGTGGATGTATAATAAATTGTTATCGGGATATACGTCACTTACCGATGAATTTGTAAAAGAAGTTGAATATTTTATTCTCGCTGCTTGTTAGCTACCTTTATTTTTATCATATGAGAAGTTTTGGTGTCTTTGCTCAAAATATAAAAATCAAGCATACCTTGTACTCGATAATATTTTGTTAGATTTATATTATTGAGGATTCCTGACTACCAAGTTATTGGCTCTAGACTTCATATGGAGAGTCAAACCACATTTTGGCTTTTAACTTGTCCCTTCAATATGTTTCAAAATAATAGAGAAGAGAATACAAAAATGTATGAAAAAATAGTTTTTAATATAGCCGGGCTCATAATTAGAGAACATAGAAGCCTCATAACATAAATACAAAAAACTTCTATGAATTATTGTGTGCAAGGTGCAACACACATTTTGAGTTATTAGCTGTAGTTATGATGCTTAATATTGAGACTTAATACAATATTTCTCAATAGTGTTTCAATAAATTTAAAGGTCTACTTAAGGAAACTAATCATGTTGATAATTTAATTCTAACAAACTTATAAAAGACTAATAATTTAGTATCAAAATTGTGATTGACTGTTAAAAAAATAGATTGTTATATCAATGATTGTATGTTGTTAATATGTAAAATTCATCTGTCACATGAGATAACAAAATTTTATTCCTACAACATTGCACTACGTGGCACGAGTTGTAGAACAAAAGTTGGAAACAATGTAGAGGTTGAAGAGGAGGGTAGATATTAATAAAAATTCCTAGTGTTTATCGAGCATGGGAAGTCATCGTGTAAATGCACATTGAGATATTTAAATAATAATGAGATAAAAGCATCAATGTTGCATGTCCTCCTGAACTACCAAGATGTTGAGCATCTGATAAGAGGAACACTCACTATGACAATGAATATGACTACTATGGTATTTTAGAGGAGGTTATTCAATTACAAGATCATGTAAAGAATATAATCAATTATTCATCTTTAACTGTAATGTTGTGTTTTTTTAATTATTTAAGTTGGTTAACTTATATTGACATAGAAATTCACTACGGGAAAATCGATCATTATAGGCAGATTTTTCCGACGGAACTGGACGAATTTCTGGAGGAAAAGAGATTTTCTGACGGATTTTTTCGGTGGTTTATTTCTGGTGATAGTTATTTCTGGCAGTCATAGCCATCGGAAATTAAAAATATTTTATAAAAAAAATAAAGCTGCCCTGTTGCTCGCACAGGCTGCTTGCCCACGTTGACCTATCTACCTGCCTGCCCACCCTGCCTCACTGCTCGTGACCCATCTTCTGCGAGATTCAAACTCATACTGAATGAAAAATTAAACACCCAATCATTTTGATTAAAAGGAAAATGTGTTAAGAAGTTTACATTTTTATATTTAAACTATAATAATACAAAAATTAAAATTTAAAATAATTTTATTAAAATATTTAAATTAATAATTAATTTAAATAAGTTATTAAATCAATAATTAATTAAAATAGGTTATTAAATTAATAGTTAATTAAAATAAATTATTTAAAATTTGTACTAAATTAAAATAAAGTTTTAAAAACTATACAGAAAAAAACGTAAAATTAATAAATCAAGTTAAAAATCAAAATTAAAATACATATTTAATTTAAAATGGAAATAAAAATTTGTAATTAATTACAATAAAGTAATTAATTTTAAAATAAATTAAAATAAAATATTAACTTAATAATTAATTAAAATAAACTATTAAAATTAGTAAGTGCCGAAAACAAAAATTTTAAAATAGTTAAATCATTTAAATCAACTGGAAAAGTCGTTGGAAAATCCACCGAAAATTTTGGGGGAATTTGACGGAAAGAAATTTGCCCGAAACTTCCGTCAGAAAAGTTATCTTATTTTATTCCGTCAGAAAATTGCTAGAAAATTCCGTTAGTAATGGGTGATTTTCCTGAAATGATTTTAATTGGTTTTATAGCTTCAATCTATCAAGACAAGTTATGCATAAAATCAGAGGCCTCATAAGGAGCAATTATGTTCAATATTCTATATATTTCTAAGAAGAAAATTGCACAAGATGTTTGGGATGTGTGGTTCAGGGATTTTAAGATACATTAGGAGTAATAATAATAACTATGCATTTTAGATACTCTAACTTACTTCCTCTTCATTATCTATGCATGTCAGTGAGAAAGATTTTAGGTGGTTGACCCAACATAATGATAGGATAAGAAAAAAATTTGAGAAACAATACTCAAATCTCCTATGAGACATGTTCACAGATATTCGCAAATTAGACGAGTGAACTCTATGAATTGGTGAGAGTGTTTGGGATGATTTAATTAGACATTGGGGCACCCTCAATTATACCAGGAGAAAGGAGAAAAATAAGCAGAATAGAGCTTGTATCCATTTTTTAAATTACCCCATAGGCTCCTCTGTGTGTTAAAAAAAAAAAAAAACTAGTGGCAATGTTAATTATTGACACCTTTGCATGTTGGCATGTTGCAACCCACAATATCAATTTATGTTATTGCCATTAAGATTAATGCATGTATCGACCCAACTCTTAAGTCTTGACGTCAACTCTTAAGATTTATACTTAACTTCTTCATCTATGATTTTCTCTTCTCAAAGGAGACCGGTCGAACGTATCATAAACGATCACATGACATTATCATCTTAACACCTAAAATGTTTAAACTAATCATTATTTTATCACCCTCCTTAAGCTTTATATATATATATATATATATATATATATATATATATTCAATATTTTAAAACATTATTTCACATCATGCGTCGTGGGTGTGTGTATATATATATATCTACAGGAATTCGAGCTAACATATTATGTATATTTTGGAAAATTCAATTTCGACATCATTGAAAGGCATTTGCTAAATTATTCTGACAACATAATAATATTTTTAATAAATATAAATTAATTTTCTTTATTCGATAATTTCAGTGAGCGTACATATCAAAATACTAATTAAACAAATATAATATTGCCAAAAATTTATTGACGCACCACGTATAAATACAAGATTTAGTTAAAAAAAATCCTCTAGAGTATGTATGACTTGGTCATTGATTTTAATGTCTTCATCAACAGATCGCTGCCAAAGTTCAGAATAAGCAAAACAAAAGGTGACGTAGAGGATGGAGAAATATTTGAAAAATAATAATCTAACAAGAATAAGTCGGAGCATACTATTCTCCCAACCCGCAGGCACGCACCATGTTGTATTCTATGGTCTAAACCCCTTTCAGGGGCGGAACCAACTTTAATTTTCAGAAGGACAAACTTATAAGTAAAAGTGTAGAATTATATATATATATATATATATATATATATATATATATATAACATTTTAATGACTGATGATTATTTGTACTTGAATACATAATACATTTTAAAAATATAATTAACATCTTATATAATGATAATTATTTTTATACAAAAATTAGGTAACATATCTACATAATGTGTTGGGGGTCCAAGGGGACAGCGCCCCCTGACGGGGTTCGACTTGTAATAGGGGACAATTGCCTAAAATCTCTTGTAATATAGCCCCTCTACACAATATGTATAATTCTGCTAGGGGGCAATCGCTTAAAGTTCATAGTATTTTAATTTTTTAGGGGGGTCAATCGCCTAAGGTTTCCTACAATAAAAAGTACAAAAATGATGGAGGGAAACAAATTACCTAAAAATCCATGTAATAAACATGTTGCGGACTAGAATATACGCTGCGATAGAGTTAGAAAATTTCCGTCTTAGCGTTGTACGGATATCTAGCACATAAACATAGGAGAATTAATAACACCAGGATTTTTATATGGAAAATTCTAGAAAGGGAAAAAAATACAAGGCCATGCCTAGTTGAAATAATTCCGGCCACTAGTGTTTGTTTGAAGTCAAGAGATTGACTCGTACTTAAAATTTATGATGATCAGATTACAATGCTTTACTTCCGGATTGAAATTTGATTACAAACAAGTTGTGTATTTGAGCTGAATTCAATGTCACTTAGAATGCCCGCGTCACTAGGAAATCAGGCACTTGGGCGTCGGGCATGCAGAATTCTGGCATCACTTGGGCGTCGGGCAGAATTCCGATGTCACTTGGGCAGAATTTCGACGTCACTCGGGCGTCGGACAGAATTCTGACGTCACTCGGGCGTCGGGCAGAATTCCGGCGGTGGTACGTCGAGGAGTTTCTTCCCTCCTATCATATCATTCTCTTCTTCTTCTCTTCTTCCTCACTTCTTCTTCTTTTTCTTTCTTAGGTCCCCCTCATGATATATGAGGGGTCTATTTATAGATATTATGGAGTGGCATGGCTTGTAAATAGGTGAGAGATCAGGGGTAAATAGGGAGTGGTCGGATGGACGGCCGATATTAAATCCCTTGATCGTGTACCGTTCGTTAAACATTTGAAGGTCTTAGTGATGTTGGAATTCGGCAATCTTGTGCTCGTTGGATTTGTCTCGTTGGACCGCTCAATTCGACTATAAGAACATCATATTTGAAAACCGTTTAATAACTCAAATTGTGATTCGAACTTTCCAACACTCTTCGGGTCCTTGATTTGGACTCATTTGGGCTCAGATTAAGTTGAATTTGGTGTCGTTGTGCTCGTATTTCCGAGACGCTCAGTTTGACTATAAGTTTGCTAAAATCAAAGTTCAGGTGATCCAGGATTTAATTTTTGAAGTTTCCGACTTATTTTGCCTCGAGATTTGTGCCCGATCAAGATAATTTTTTGATGATATATCAAAACAAATTTTTAATTTTTTTAGGGGAGGTATTTATATAAATATCGTAATAAATTTCTTCAAGATCAAAGGAACATTTTATTTACTGAAGAATTCTATAAATTTTGCATAAAAATTACTTTGAAATCATAGATCTTGGTATCATATCATCAGTTGAAAAATTCATGATAATCTTCCATGTCAAATGTAATTTGCAGTTGGATTCTAGTCCAATCAGAACTATAATGCAGTTGTACACTTGTACCTCATATTTTGACTAGGTATAGCTCTCTCAAATGAAGATTTTCATGACCAAGCCCTATTTGAAAATGTTATTGCAGGGTGGAGTTTGTTCAGGTACGTAAACATTAAATGTAGCCTTTATGATGAAATTAAAATAAAAAAATCTAACTTCACTGTTTAATGAATGTAGTGCTGAGCCGGCAAGCAGACGGGGAAGAGAAGGAGTCATTGAGCTTTGAGCCGTTTGTTGGTTTCCAGTCGTCATTTAATATTAATTAATTCTTCTGCCCCTTCAATCCGCCTATAAATAATGGATCTTTTCAGCATTAAGAACCAATCCTTCTCTCTTTCTCTCTTACTTTAGCTTAGCATAGCCAGCACAAGTTTCTGCTTTATTTGTGCTTTTTCTTCTTTTTTTTTTTTAAGTGTTGTCTTTGAAATAATGGGAAGTAAAACGGAGGAAGTGGTTGCCGGTGATCGATGGGATGTTGGTGCGACCCAATCCAACTGCTTGGCCAAAAAGAGATAATATACATTGGTCTTGTCGTCCGATTGAGCCGCGCCAATATCGCACGAACGTCTCTCTTCCTTAATTTTTTTCTCATGATTAATCCCTTAAATCTCTCTCTCAATTTAATTATCTACAATTTTATTTGATAAATTGTAGTTTGAGAGTCTGCAAAGTAGTGAATTTTATGATTTTTAAGATGTTATTAGTTTTTAGCCAATTGGAACTTTAAAAATATGATATGATTATTGTTTTTCAAGTGTTATTTAAAAATAATATCTTTAAGTAGCATAGTATGATATTACAAATGTCATTAAATCAAATAATTATATATGCATATATTCAAGTGTTTAGATGTTGATCATTTAATTGAATCTTTTAGCTTCTCTTATTATTTCTCTGCCAAAAAAATTATTTCATGACCACTACTAAATTCATGAAATGCAATATTCGAAAACCTTATTTTAAAAATTTTAAACAATTTTTTAGACAATTATGATTTGAAATAACAGTTTTAAATTTGCTTTTAATCTTATAATTATTCTTTTTTTCAATTCACAAGACAAAGTTTTACTATTTTTTTTTAAATAAATACTATCAAAAAAATTATTTTAATTGCAGCAAATGGCCTCTAAGTAAAATGTTCTTAGCTAACGGTTTGGAAGGTGCTTTAAAAAACAAACATGGCTTTCAATGTAGTCTTTTTTTTTCTGACCATCAAAACTAATATAGGTTTACTGATCATGGGTACTATTGTTTGTTATTTTGAAGTGCAGTACGTGCTCGCTTATATTTGCATGCAATTTTAATCTTCAATAAGATTATAGGTTGTCTAATGAGGCCTCTACTTCTCGTTAGAGTGAAGGAACTGTTAATTGGCTATAATTAGTAGGATTTAGTAAATCTTACAAATTCATACTTAGTAAATTCTCCGAGCTCTTTACCCTGAAAATATGATTTATATCTTAGTTAATTGTTCGACATATATTTTCAAGACTTACAATTTAAATGAAGAAGAATAAGAGAAATAATGATATGAAGTTTTGTAAATCTTCCACAGTTTATTTCGCGCAGGATTTACTAAATAATTTGGAACTTATCCTAAAACAGGAGGAAATTGGATATAAGCATGCAGTAAGATTGATGTGGCTAAGATTTATGTAAAGTAGATGAAACTTAAATTTAAACTAAAGAAATTATCTTTATTCTTAATTAACCTTTCATATAGAAAGGTAACCCTAATCAACACCCTTTTAATTAATATCATCAAGGTCTGTAGAATCATTCGAATGGAGTGCCTTTTATTGATGTTCCGGTCTCCCTTATCTCCAATGATGAATTGAAAGCTCAACTCTCAGTAAACAAGGACTGCTTAATTGGATCAAACCGACTAGTTGGAGGGGTCTGCCTCATATCTTGGGGATGCTCGTGTTGACCCTGGGGATGATTTTCATGATTTGCTTGATTTGGAGTTTGGTAATTCCATTGATAAAGACCTCTCGCGTGGGAGTGGCAAGCGTTGTTGGAGGAAATCTAAAAGAAAGTAATGGTTGTAAGTCTTATCTCGCTGGTGTGTTGGATGTTTGGTTTGATGGTCGACTGGTATTATTTCAAGGGTTTCAGTTGGGTTTATTTTTGTTCTTGTGGGGTTTTTAGGGCCTTGGGTATGTCTGTTGCTTGTTGTTTTCATGGTGGTGACTAATACTGAGTTGGGTTAAGGGTGCCACTTATGTGGTTGAATTTATGAACAATGATGAGGTAGACTTCAGCTCCCTCCTTGTTTGTTGTGGTTTGTTGGAAACCTTGGTGGGTTGCTCTTTTGACTAGTGGGTTGATGCTTATTCTGTGATCTTCTCTGGTTGTCGGGTGGTCTGCTGCCCCAATGGATGGTCCATGCCTCACAGTTGGGTGGTTGCAGATAGCTGTCATTTTTTCAGTACTGCTGGCCTCTTCATTGTATGCACCGATTTTTGTCTGTTCCTAAGTCTTATGTTTGTCATTCGATTTATCCTTCTTCTTTATTGAATAAAGTTTAGTTTCTCCCCAAAAAAAAAAAAAAACCTTCAAGGTCTGTATTAAAAAAGACAAGAAACTAAAAAAAAACAAATTCAAAGACAATAAGAAATAAATGAAGTAAGAGAAAAAAAAAAAATTGAACACTAAACTGCTCAAATAGAACTGCTCAAATAGAGCTTAGTTACAGACAATAAGAAACTTTCTTCTTTCTTTTTTTTTTTAAAAATTAAAACCCACGGATGGGCCTACGCATTAATTAAAGGTAAATAATACAAAGTTCATAAAAGGACCTCGCGCTCTCTATAGCTCATAAGAGCTACAAAAATAAAAGATAAAAAAATCTACGAGCACAAGTTCCTTACTACACAAAAATTGTTGATTATATATCTCTTGGTTACCTCACTATCATATAGTTAATTAATCATCGTGTTTAATAGATTCTGACTATGTAGTTCTAGCTTATAATTATGATCATTCATGTTTCTTTTCAATTTGTTTATCTAGAAAATTTTATTTCTGATTACTTTTATTTTTTAAAAATTTCCGATTACTTTATTAAGCTTATCACGCTTCCTTTATGTGGTTGATTTATTCATTATAATGGTTAAGTTTTTGATAAATATAAATGGAGAGCACTGAGGTGTGAGAGAGATTATTCAGTCACATGAAACTATTAGGTTTAGCTTGCGCCCTTTTAAATATTCAGAAAGATAAAATAATGGAAAAAAAAAAGTAAAAGTTTCCTCACAGTTTATCAGGAAAGCTTTTACTTGATGTATTTATATATCGAGTTGAAGGAAATAAAGTTATGTATAGGATATTTCCTAGCTAATTATTAGGCATAATTTTTAATACTTCTATTTATTTGATTCATCTATATGGATAGGGCCGGAAAAGTATAGGTATGTTCAAAAACTTGTATTGAATGATTTTGAAGATTTTTGTGAATATTGCAGATCTTTAGATCGTAAGAAATCGGAATGCTATCACTTGCATTCTTAGTTGGATATCATTTGGTCGTCCAATTAATGCTTTGAAACTTCAAAGGCTACACATGCAGTTTTTTAGTAGTGGGATGTTGATTATAACTATATCTTCTTTTCTATTTGTTAGTTTTGTTTGGGAAATCGCTTTGGTGTAGATTAAGGAGTAAATTAAGAGGCGTTGAAAGTTTTCATGTTATTGACTAAGGATTATGGGGAATAGCTGATTACGTACGCAGAGTTTTGTGTGATAAGAAATTTTTTTGAACATAATTGTGATACACTTGGCGGCTGAAATACTAAAGTTTTGTGGCCAATATGGTTTAATTTTGCTGTACCTTTGTTTATTATATGAGAGTTTTAGTGCATGATATGCTATTATACAACTAGTTATAAAAGCAACTATTAGTCACAAATTTCTTAAATTTACTAGTAACTGGGTAATAGAGTAAAATTTACGATTCTCACTATTTCCATTGTATAATTATTTATAATGCTTCCTAATTCCAATCTAAATTTATTTGTAATGCTTTCTTCCTCCTCATTAAAGGTGTCTTGGTTCATTAGCAATGATATATGGTCTAAAAATTGTTTTCTTGAATTTTTTCCTCAAAGCTTGGTGGATAACCTATGTAACATTCCCATTAATACTAATTGTAATGACCAAATTATGTTTAAATTATTGAGGATGACGACTTTACTCATATAAAGTTTGGTTCTTTTTTAGAAACAAAATAGATGTTATCCCTACTTTTGGTATAATATGGAATTCATGTACTACTTTAAACTCTTCTATGTTATCTTAAATAATTTTAAAAGGCAATATTCCTGATGACAGTAGGTTACAAGAAAATGATTTATTTTTGGTTTCTAAGGGTCAATGTTGTTATTATGTTGATACTATTAGCTATGTTTTTTTGAATGGTCCTTTTGCTGCCAAAGCCTAAATTGCTTTAGAGAAATGCTTGCAATTTAAAACTGGTATTAACAATAAGACTATTATCTCTTTTTTATATGGTTGGTTTTATAAAAAAAGTTTAAAAGCAAATTTTCACTGTTATCCCTTTACCGATCTTTTGGCTTCTTTAGGTTGAGAGGAAAAAGGGCAAGCACAATGGTATTAAAATGTGCCCTCAAAGGGTTTTAAGTTCTTTGTCATTCAAAATTCAATAGCTCTTCAAGGTTGATTTGTTAACTTTCGTGCTTTTTAGAAGGAGAGATTGACTTACTTTATTTAATATTCATTATGATAATACTAATAAGGTCTCTTGTCCTCTGATTATCAAGTGGTATAAGCCTTCTTTTGATGAGATTAAACTTAACATTCATGGTTCTTCTTTGAGTTATGGTTATGGTTGAGGTGGCTTGCTTCGTAATTATAATTGCAAGCTGGTGAGTTGCTTTGCCTCCAATATGTAAAATTGTGATGCTTTGAGTGTTGATTTGTATGGTCTATTTAAAGGTTTAAGAATGTGCTATAGCAACAACATTCAGAAATTATATATGGATTGAAATGGATTCTAAAATATTGCTTTCTTTGATCATTGCCAAAAAATATCTTAATGCTAATAATTTTTATATGTTTCAAAAGACTATGGTTTCACTAAGTAATCTTACTTTCAGAATTTCTTATATATAAATGGCCGCTAATGCGTGCGCAGTGTGGTTGGCTAAGGAAGGGTCTTTAGGAACTACTTTTTTGCCTTTCAACATGTTAAATGCTCATGCTATTATGAAAGGCAGAATTCTATTGGATGCTTCGGGGTTGCCTTTAATTATCAATAGCTAGTTGGCTTGTTATCCTGGGGCCACTTTCTGGTGATTCCTGTTTTGTTTTAGTGCCTTAGTTGGGCCTTTGGCACAAGGTGGATCTTGGATTTTCTTTATGCTTATGGCCTATTTTTTTGTTGTTTCATCTATGGGGTTTTTTCTGCTCGTCTAAACAGGATTTCCTTATTTTGATGAGCTGGGGTTTGTGGTTTGTTTTGTTCGGATGGGTTTGTTCTATCTGGTGCATCTCTATGCTTTTATTTGCTATTCAGAATTTTGTAATTTCTTGTCATATGTCGGGTTGGCCTTCTTCTTTTGGTCTGGGACTATTGGTTAGAGTCCTAGTATGTTTGCCTTTGGTGGGTGACCTTCTGATTGTCTGGGTGTGGTTTCTCCTCTTGTTGCTCTTTAGGGTTTATTTTATTTTGTTGGGTTGGTTGTTAATCTTTTATCTTGTGTTTTCTTCATCTAGGTTCTCCTGGCTGGTGGGTTCTATGTATCCTTTTATTTTTGTTGGAGGCCGTCCATGCAGTTAAGCTTATGGTTGTTCTTCTTAATTTTATCTGCTTGCTGTTCAGCGCTAGTTGCTGTTGGTTAATTATGGTTGTGTTGCCATGTTATTTCCTTGTGTATTTCTTAACTTATCTTTTTGTTTTGTAGGTGTGATGCTTTTTAGCTATATTTATGCTTTCTCTTTCTTTTTTGCAGATTATCAGATGATATATGAGTGCTGATTGATATATTCAAGTTTGGGACTGCTTGCCTTTTTTTTCTTATTGTAATCAGATAGGGATCTAGAACTCGTTTGTTTTTTTTTTTCCTCTTTTGATTGTAGCTCTTTGAGCTTGTAGTGAGTAGTGGACCCCTCTAAAGACTTGTAATCCTTTTTTGATATTAATATGTAAGCCTTCTGTGAGTTTTAACCAAAAACAAAACCTATGTGATCTAATTAATGGCAATTTTTCTCAACCAAACTCTGATTCTTTTCGTGCATTGATATTGCACTTACATATACAATTCTTGCTCACATGGTTGAGGATGTAGCAGAGAGACAATGCATAAAATTTTATCTAAAATCACATATATATGATTGCCTTATTTATTTATTATGAGTTATTTTTCTTTGTCAATCCTTCTTTTTTATTTATAGAAGTTTCTTTTTTAATTTTTTCCTCCATCGAGCTATTGATCATATCAAATTTGATTTCTATTAGCTCTTATTCTCTTGGTTGTTAGTGCAATTTTTCTTTTATGTCCTTATTTGATACTTTATTTTTTTATTTCATTTAAAGTTTTTGACCTACGACTTCCATTATTCTTAACAAAAACTTATCATGGTAAATGATATGATGTTCTCGGCATGTATATGTTGTTCCTAAACCCTAAATAAACCTGATATAATAAATATTATACTTTATTTTTCATTATTTTTTCTGAAATATTTCGAATTTAGTTTACAAATGCTAAAAAAGGAAGGTTCAAGTTTTTTTTTTTTTCAAATTATTTAGGAAACGTATTTTAATTATCGTAATAATTAATGAAGTGGTATTTATTTGCAGAAGTTCATCATGATATGAAAATGAAACCGATGTTCTTTGCATAACCGATTTTCTTTCTAAGAAAGCTACATTTAACTCCTTAAGTGTGGTTTTTATTTATTTTCTATTAACAATTAGAACTGGTCGGTGAAAGTTTGATTGCAAGTGGGTTTAACTCTTCTTATTTTATTTTTTGATTTGTTTCAGAGACCAATGTAGATTAAATCTCTAGTTGTGATATATCAAAAAAAAAAAAAAAAGTATTATACTCCTTAAGCAAGCTTTGTAAATTAAAATTAAGACTTATTTTATTTAGGAAAAAAAAATCATGGTACAAATTTGATTAGAATGAATTTTAAGATTTATCTTAATTAATGGTGGAACTAATATTTCAAATGGGGAGAGCATAATGATTTTTGCTCAAAATTTTGGACGATTAAGCTTTTATAATATAAATTGTTATAAAAGAATTTAAAGATAAAATATTTGAATTATAAATGCTTACATTGGATCTTTTCTAGTCAAATTATTCATGTATTATATTTACTTCATAATAAATCTCTAAGATTTTTGTCAACTTATATGAAGCCATATTTGTCTCATCTCCACAGGCATTCTTCTGAAAGTTTCAATTAAAGTAACATTTTCATTTAAAAGAAAAAAAAAATAGAAGTTTCAACTTTTAAGGGTAATTTAGGGATCACAATGTTACTATTTTTTACCTCTAAAATGGAAGCAAAGAATTTAAATCTTAAAATAAAAAGTTCAAGAAATCACACACACACACACACACACACACACACACACACACACACACACACACACACACACACATATATATATATATATATATATATATATATATATATATATATATATATATATATATATATATATATATATATATATATATATATATATATATATATCACTATTTCAATATTTAGCTTACATAGGATTTTGTGAGTTGTGCTTACCTTTGCAGGAACTTTTATTACATCCAGTGAACGTACGCTCCTCTACGTTCGGTTTTAGACCAAAACAGTGCAATACCGAGTTTTTTGAAAAAACTCGGTACAACTCGGTACTCGGTATTGCGCTGTTTTGGTCTAAAACCGAACGTAAAGGAGCGTACGTTCACTGAATAAAATAAAAGTTCCCTTTGCAGACATTATCAGCATTTCAATAACTAGAAGAAAGAAACAAAATAAGGGTCAGAACTAGAGAGTGAAGAAATGAATTATGAGTTGATGGGGACATTTAATTAGTTCAATTGTTTATCTTTTGAAGACGAAATATAAATATGTATGATTAATCTAATGGGGCCATTGTCTCAAATGATATTTGTTTGAAAGAGAATTGGTCTCAGTGGACTCCATAATGATTGCTTATTATCTATGCCAACTAATCAGGAATAAACCTACGTATATACTATAGATACATTAATATCACAGTTTCATGACAAGCAGTACCATAATGGTCCAACACCATTTTATTATATATGACTATATGTATCTTGAAGTCTTCTACAGCCTTAAGATTTTTAGATTTCTACCAAACTTCTAATAGGCAATCTACTCCTCATTGGAAAGTGTTATAATTTTCAATTATATAACTCTTACCTTGTTTATAATGCATCTTGAATGATTTTAATTGCATGGATGTTAATTATCGTGATAATTGAAGTGGTATTTATTTGGAGAAGTTCATCATGATATGTAAATGAAAGCGATGTTCTTTGCAAAATAGATCTTCTTTGCAACAAAACTACATTTAACTTCTTTAGTGTGTTTTTCGTTTTTTAGAGTCAATCATGGACTCCAACAGATCCTTCTCTAAATTTAGAAAAAAACAAACAAAAATGGACGCTGGGTATAGAGAAATATTTGAAAATTTCAAATATAAAATCTTCTTCCATTCTTCTCATGAAAAGAGGTTGACCTTAGCAGTAATATGGAGTTGTTTTTAGCAGTAATATGGAGTTTTGTTTGTGCTGGGATTTCTATTTTATTTATCTGCATTTCTATAATTAGTATTGGCTGAGGGGTTTAAAGTTGTCTTATTTTCTTATTTGGTGGAAGCATGTCTTTAATTGGCATTTCATTATATGTATGTTTTATCCCTGTGTGAGTTATCTGTGTTTTCTGCCTGTGTTCTATTCGTCTGGGCATTTTGCTATCATTTATGGGAGGCATTTTTTTGACCATGCTATTTGTGCTGATTCTGGGCATGAGTGGGTCTGGTTTCGGGATGGCTGGCATGATTTCTGGAGGTTTTTCTAATGGGTTACTTATGTTATTGGTATGGTGGCTAATCAGGTTTCTGGTAAGGCTATTTTGAACTTTAATGAGGTGTTTTTCTGTTTTCTGCATGGTGTTTTAAGGTGTTTTTATGACACTGCTAAGTTTTTCTCAAACAATGAGAATAGTGGGGGTCTTCTTCCTTATTACTACCTTCTTTATCACAACCTTTTTGGAAGATTTCTTAGCAGGTATCTTATGATCTTTCTTTTTTGGAACCTAAATGACTGCAAGGTATTCTCCTTTTATTTTTCGCATGTATTTTTCTTTTTTCATCTTCAGTTTTGCAGGAGGACTATGCTGAATGGTACTATCCCGATCTTCCTTTTTTGGGTGCTGGCTACTCACAACCCGAGCGTTTACTTTTGTTCTTTTTGTAATCATAGGAAAAGGATCCACCGGCTCATAGGATTTTTATTTTACTTTTCACTTGTAGCTCTTTCGAGCAGTAGCGAGCTAGAGGATCTTTCTAAGGACTGTGTAACCGTTTTTTTTATATTAACGCGTAGACCCCACTGTGAGTTTTAACCAAAAAAAAAAAAAGGTTAACCTTAATTCAAAATTGAAGAGAGATTGGAGAATTGAGGAACTCAAGAACTTCAGCCTCAACTCAATTTGATTATTTGTCAAATGACAAAATTCGACAACCTTGAAAGGCATTTGCTAAAATATTTTAATAAATATGAATTTCTTCTCTTTCTTCCATAATTTCAGTGAACATTCATATCAAAATATTTATTAAACAAATATAATATTGCCAAAATTTTACTGACAATTTTTATTGGATAAGCAACAGATATAAATGCAAGATTTGGTTACCCAAATACAAGGACAAAAATCACTTCCGGACAAGCTAGGGAAAAAAAAAATCCTCTATAGTGTGTATGATTTGACCATTAATCTTAATATATTCTCCAACCTATGTTGCACCGATACAAATATTTATAAAGGCGTGTTGTATCCGATATACCGATACACTGATACGTCTATGATACGCCACCGATATGTGTAGGATAAGCCAAAGCCGTATCCGCGTCCGTTGAAAAACAAAGAGAAATCCGAAAAAAAAGACATGTTGTATTTACTTCCGCGAATGCGATTAAGGTTCTCTCATTTCTGAGATGGATTTAATTTGAGTTTCTTGATGATAAGGGAATATTAGAATTACTTAATTAATTAATTATATATATATATATATATATATATATATATATATATATATATATATATATATATATATATATATATATATATATATATTAGAAATGACTTATCGTTCACTTGATAAGCCTGAATTACAAGCTATGATATTTATTGAAGATGATATAGAAGTTCAAAGACAAACCACTGAAGAAGCTAATCATATCATTCCTTCTATTGAATAGTTGAAACTTCATGTGCTAGATAATTTATGTTTATGCCTTTGTTGTTGTACTACAACATTTAATGATTACTTATAATTTGATATTATAATAATTGTTGTCATTTTTTTGGTAATTTCAAATATTATGCTTTGACTGCTTTCTTAATTTTTATGTATGATTTATAAATTAAAATGTCGTGTCCGCGTTGTACCCGTATACTATATTTTTAAGAATTGACGTGTCCCGTATCCATCGTATCGTATCCATATTGACGTATTCGTATCGGTGCAACATAGAGATCATGAAAAATCTTTAATTATTTCTGCTCTTTAGTATAACAACATCCCTTTATCATATTTGAATCTTGCTTTGCGCTATCTTAATGTTTTTGTTCATGTTGATGAATTATTAAAGAGAAAAAGTTTTCATGGTCCCTTCTAATGTTAGTGTTGCTCTAATGTCGAAACTATCAATCATGTTTCTGTGAATGTGTTTATTGCCCAAAAAGTCTGGATTTATTTTTTTGACTTGGCTAACAAGGGCGCACTCTTTCCAAAGGCCATATTTTCAATCTATTGTTTATCCTAATTTTATAGTTCCTTTTGATGGGTAGAAATGACTCTAAGTGCAATGATTTTAAAATGGAAGCCAGTCGAATTTTTGCCAAAGTTAGAGATAAAATTTTGAAGTTATATAATTTTATCCTCATTTCGGCCACAAACTTCAACAATTGTTCTTCTTTGGTTATTGATTTGGGTATTAATCATATATACAATGTTCTTGATAGGACCGACATCATTGTAAGGTGGGTATTCCTTATTGCAAATTAAATTCTGATGGGTGTGTTGGTGCCAATTATGCTAGTGTTGGTGGCATCATTAGGAATGACTTAGATAATGTTATTGCTGTTTTTGCTGGTCCTTTAGATTTATGTAACGTTGTTACTGCCGAGCTCATGGCCTTGTCTTATTGTTTAGATTTGTGTCATAGATTAGGGATTCTAAATGTCTGGATTGAAGTGGATGCTCTGCTTATTATTCATATTATTAATGAAGTGGTCAATGGTAGTCCTAAAAATTTCTATCTCATTAGAAAAATTAAGCATTCCCTCTACAATTTAAATTTTTATTTTTCACATATTCATAGAGAAGCTAATTCTACTGCTGATTAGTTTGCTAAATTTGGGTGTCATCTTATTGTTTTTCAATAGTTAAATGTGATAAGCTTCTCCTACTCGCTGAATGGTATGATTAATCTGGATAAATCTGGATTGCCTTATATTCGGAATGTTTAATTTGTGCTTTTGTTTCTCTTTTTTATATTTTTGCGAGGTTCCTGCTATATAGCATCCCCTAATATTGTTTCCTTGGTTATGAAGAGGTTTACTTTCTCTATGGTGGCTACCGATTGTTTTTCTGGTTTTCTTGGTTGCTCTTTTTTGAATCTTGGGAGGTTTGGTGATTTGTTACTACTGTGGCAGTTTTTGCTGGTTTCGGTTTGCTGGTTCTTCTTTTGGTGAGGAAAATATTTGAATTTTTGGCAGTGATTTTTTATGTGAATTTATATCTCTCATTTATGACTGATGGCATATATTTGAGTGGTGTGTCTGTTTAGGGTTTAGATTGATATTCATAGTTTTTGGAGATATATCAATTAAGGTGGTTATCATTTACATGATTTATTTTGCTGTTCTAAAGCAACGTATGATTTCTGGGTTGGGAGAGATGATTCTATGCAGACACCAGACGGGAGAACCGTCCGATTTAAGGTTAGATACCGAGCCACGGTACCGCTCGATACTAAGTTCGATATCAAACGAGATGCATTTTTATTGGGGTCTGGATTCCGCACAAAATATTTTTTTCCTGGTTTGGATTCCAATATCATTTTAATAATAGGTAGAAAGGAGAACATGATGTATATTTATGTCAATTTTATTGATATTGGGCTCTGTAGTATGTCTGATCATATTTGTAATGATATGTCTTCTTTCCAACTCAACTTCTAATTTATATATTATTTGCTATCTGCTCCTTTTTGTGTAGTAGTTCTTTTTCGCAGGTTTTTGGCATGTTGATGCTTGTTGCAAGATTAATTTTTTTGCAAGAAAGATGGTGCTGCTGATTGTTTTTATCTGGATTTTTTTTGGGTGTCGGCTCATGGCTGGCTTAGCATGTTACTAGGTTATCATGTAATTTTTATTAGAGGGAACTCTCGGCTCTTAGGTTCTTATTTTGGATTGGTTTTATAGCCCCACGGAGCATTAGTGAGCTGAAGTTTCCCCTTAATAACCTTTTAATTATCTTTTTAATTAATGCGTAGGCTCTCCGAGAATTTTATCCAAAAAAAAAAAAACTAATTAAAAATAAATAAATTTTAATTATAATAAAGTATTCTGATATGATATGCTTACTTTAGTTCCTTGAGACGGAATCCGAATGGAGTCTGGAGCAAATAGTAGAAGAATCTTTCAAGAGCAGATTAAAGCCATAACATTGCTGGATCTCCTCAGTAGCTTACAAAGTATTCATTTTATCCAATTACTCTCTTATTTTGCTCATGCAGGATACATTAATTATTATGATATTTTTATCGTTTGCTTCTACAGGAAACATAAATTTCAAAACCACAAGAGATAGAAAGGCTAAAGTACTCGTATTGGTCACTTGATAGCTATGAGGTGAGCTGCCTTTGTTATCCTAAAAAAGTTGCAACTAATTTTACTCAAATTTTCTTATAGCCTCAACATGTGAGCAAGCCCCACAACAACACCACCAGTAGTTCCCAAAACCATCATTGAGCACACAAGCTAGCAACAACCTCCAATAATAACCAAAACCTGAAAAGAAAACATGAATAGATAGCAGAGAAGCAACAAGATACAAAAGGACTCAAACACTTCAATTGAACGAACAATGAAATAGCAATAGACAACAGACATTGTTGATTGATTTTTAACTATTTTTGTATAAAACCTACATAGGGGCTTACGTGATAATTTAAAAAGGAGGTTACAAGTCCTTAATGAATCATAAGCTCTCTACAATATAACATTTAAAGTAAAACCTATGAGCCAATGATTCAATCTAATATAATAAGCAAACAAAAAGAACGGGAGGCAAGCCAAACCAGCGAGAGGGCTACCCAAAAATGGACCTGTGAAATAGCATAAGAACATCAACAACATCCAAGTACTCCTCCAGCCAATAAGAAGTAACATAAAAGCCACCAAGCATCAAAACATGCATAAAATCTAGAGAAAGAATAAGAAACCAAGTATAAAAATAAATGACCAATGGAAGAAGAACCCAGTAAAACACAGCAGCACCAAACCAACCAAGAACAACCAAAGCAAGAATAGAGAAAAACACCAAAGCCCACGACACCACAAGCCAAACAAAACCAAACACTAGAAGAAAACCCACAGACAAGGCCAACCAAGGTCCCCAATAGCTCATAGAAAAAAAAATAACAACTGCAGCCAAAACCCCATAAAATAATATATAGAACAGAGGAACAACGCCATCAACAACACAAAGGCCAGCTAGAAAAAAACTTTATTTTTATTATTTTTCTTTCCTAAACTCATAGATAAACCAGCTTTATCAATTTTCATCACACCCAAATTTATATCCTCTAAAGACACTATAGAACTGGCAACATAAATATCTCAATGACAACAGATATTACCTGAGAATTCATCCATCCAATCGAAATGATCAACAGGGTCAACATAGTGCAAGCCCTTATGCCACTCACCATCCACGTTAATGCATGCATCCTGCATGGGAGAAACATGCAGATTAAAAAAAGGGACACTATTAGAAACATACATGCCTTCAATATGAAGATCAGAGTTTAAGATAGGATTAGAAATAGAAGACACGATTTTACCCACAACATCATATAACCATTATTCAACACACTCAAACCAAAAGAGGAAGAAATTAAATGTTCTGTTGATATTTGAATGTTCTGGCCGGCGTGCTAAAATAGGTCAATGCTTTCTTTCTTTTAGAATGCATTAGAGGTAAAAGAAGTTAGTTTTAAATCATTTACATAAAATGGTCTTTTGATATCATTTGAAATAAATGAGTAAAGAAAGTTTTGCAAACTAGACTATAAATATAGGATAAATTTAATAATGCTCATAAGCCTCCATGCAAATAGGCACACGAGTGACTCAATATCAATTGATAGAAGCTGTGTCACCTGAGCCTTATTAGGTGGTAATGTAACTTAACAAATAACCATTCTTCAAATTCATGTGCAAAAGACAGCTTTATATGCAACAAATAATAAGTTATAACATCGCTGATATATATACTCAAAATGTGTCAGATAAGGCATTTTATGCATATGCTTCACTACAAAAGGTAAGCTTCCGTATGAATCAATAAAAGTTTGTTACTTCAAACTTTAGTCCAATCTCTTTGATAAGAATTTAGGTCAGTTTCTAGAAAAAATGCTCCCTTTTCAAAGAATCTAAAAGGATAAACTCCAAAACAAATGCTAAGCCGCGTAACTTTAACTGCAATAGTTCTAGCCATGTGAAGGGATCTCACAGTACTAAAAAAACACTTAGGAAGTGCTTCTTCCTCAAGTGAAGGAATCTCACAGTACTAAATAATATAAAATATATTAGGTTAAATGCTATCAAGTAATATTGCCTACCTAAACTTGAGGCAAGCCTCCCGTAAATCATTGATTTCTAAAGTTTTTTGTACTTAAGGCCAAGTTCTAACATTCGATCTCCTCTCAACAAAAAATAAATAAAATAAAATATAAAACAATGTTGAAAAATTATACTAAAACATCAAAGTGAATAAGTGATCATATATATGATCTTGATTGCAGCTATGAAAAAGAATTGAGTTCTCTGCAGCAGCTGAGCAAAATAGCAAGTGCAAGTGTTGATTAGCGATTAGCTAAAATAAAATACTTATAGGCAAACAGTTCGTAAGCATTAACGAGAAGTAGAGGCCTAAGGCAACCTATAGTCTTGCTGAATCGTAGTGGTGCCGGCAAGGGGATGGTAGAATTTTTCAATATTGCTTGACATGAATCTAGTAGTGATGATAGAGTTTTTTTTCAAGAGAAAAGAAAGACAAAATGAATTCTAGCTAGCAGGGAATCGAAAACTAAAGTTTAGTAATAAGCATAATTAAAACCGCAGAGGCAAAGTAAGAAGCTAAAAGATTCAATTAACACTTCGTTTGGGACAGCTTTCTTAGTATTTATGCTTTAAAAAACAATAAGAAAGTCATCACAAACCAAGCTTAAGCCATGTCAACTTATGCTATTTAAAGATATCAATTGTTTGCTTTATAATTTTTTATAAAAAAACCTGTTCATAAATATTAATCACCACATATTCTTAATTTGCCAATCCGCTAATAACTAATAACATGAAAATTTTTATCGAGATTAGAGGGATTAATCATGAGAAAGAAATTCAGGAAGAGAGGTCATGCGGTATTGGCGCGGCTCAATCGGACGACCAGACCAATATATATTCTCTCTCATTGGCCAAGCAGTCGGATTGAGCAGCACCAATACACCATCGATCTCCTCCGGTCACTTCCTCCCTTATTTTTCCCTTTCATTCTAACCCAACACTTAAAAGAAGAAGAAGAAGAAGAAGAGCTTAATTAAAAGAAAAACTGGTGCCGGCTAAGCAAAAGGAAGAAAGAAGGAGAGGGATGGATTGGCTCTTCATGCTGAAAAACAATACATTTATTTATAGGCAGATGGAAGGTGCTAAAGAATTAATTAATATTAAATGATGGCTGGAAAGAGACAACCCGCTCAATGACTCCTTTATTGCGCCAACCATAGCAGTTTTGGACAAAATTCTCTTCCCATCTGCTTGCCGGCTCACTAAATTCATTAAAGTTAGATTTTTTTAAAAAAAATTCGACTTTCTTCATAACGCCTGTAATAGCATTTCCAAATAGAGCTTGGTCATGAAAATCTTCATCTTCATCTAAGCTACAGCTGCTCAATAATGGCAAAATTTTGAAAACAGTTTTTTTTTTTTTTAAGATTTTTAACATGCGAAAAATATTTATTATAGCAAATTAGATCAAATCGTCATCTGGCTGACGAGTTGCATGCCATGTGGAAATCAAGTTAGCGACTTGGCCATGTAGAGATTTCATCTCATTTGTCAAAATAATTTTTTTCCTCACGTTTTTAAAATTTAAATTAAAAAAAAAAAGCTATTTCTAAAAGTTTGCCAACTGCAAATTACCATTTTTACTTGAAAGAATATCATGAATGATTCAATTGAGAGAGAGAGAGAGAGAGAGAGAGAGAGAGAGAAGGTTAATTATTCCGTTATTTGAAAACTTCAAATATTTCTCTATACCCAGCGTCCATTTTTGTTTCGTTTATTCTAAATTTAGAGAAGGGTCTGTTGGAGAATATATTAAGATTAATGGCCAAATCATACACACTATAGAGGATTTTTTTTTTTCCTAGTTTGTCCGGAAGTGATTTCTGTCCTTGTATTTTGATAACTAAATCTTGTATTTATATCTGTTGCTTATCCGATAAAAAGTTTTTCAGTAAAATTTTGGCAATATTATATTTGTTTAATAAATATTTTGATATGAATGTTCACTGAAATTATCGAAGAAAGAGAAGGAATTCATATTTATTAAAAAGATCATTATGAAGTGAGAATATTTTAGCAAATGCCTTTCAAGATTGTTGAATTTTGTCATTTGACAAAGAATCAAATTTAGTTAAGGGTGAAGTTCTTGAGTTCCTCAATTCTCCAATCTCTCTCCAATTTTGAATTAAGGTACAAGCTCTCAACCTCTTTTCATGAGAAGAATGGAAGAAGATTTATATTTTTCTTGACTGGTATTTTAATAATTTTAGACAAAATTTTCACTAAATCTAATGACTCATATTGATTCTCTTTAATATAAATCATCATTTTAGTATTTGTCTTATATATTAACCTCAAAACTAAGTGATCTTGGGCTTATCAAATTTATGTTGGTGAGATGCTAAATTTTTTTTTTTTTTTTTTTTAAGTTAAAACCCTCACAAGGGGCCTACGCGTTAATAATCAAAATCGGTTACAAGGTCCTTAATAGGAACCTCCAGCTCTCTAATGCTCGAAAGAGCTACATATAACAAAACGAAAAGAAAACCTATGAGCCGGTGGTTCCTATTACTACGATTACAAAAATAATACCAAAAGCACCTAGGTCTGTGAGTGAGCAGAACCCAAAAAAGGAAGCAAATAATGAAAGCATTCCGCTCAATCTTCCTGCAAAAAAACAAGTAACTATGGCCAAAAAACAATAATAACCCAAAAAAACTGACCTTATAACCCGTATAATGAATTAGAATGGAATAATCTAAAAACCTGCAATTAAAAACACCAGATTAGTAAAACCAAAGAAACCCAGAGCAGAATCATTCTTACCATCCTTTTTAATCAGATAAATCCGGATAATACTCTCCTCATCCATACAATGAGTAAATCAACAACCCGTGAGACTATACCAGTTCAAAAACATCCTCCAGTTTAAACCAACCAGCTCAACGAAAAACCAGTATAAAAAAGAAAAGGTATACACCTCCAGGCATTTCCCAGTAAACTCACCCATTAACACCCAGCCAACAACAGCAGCCATCACCCCAGCAAGAAACAACTCCCCAGATTGGTGAGATGCTAAATTTAATTAATATAAGCAGGTAAGGTTCAAGATCGTTTGATCCTTCAATTAATGTATCAAAGTCTTTAAATATAATTTTAAGTGTTCAATTTGGCTTTATTGGAATGTAATCATATCACTTTTGGTGTCATTAAACTCATCTTATCAAGAAATCTAGTTTGATAATTTCAATTTTTTGACTTAGTATTGGCCTAGGGTTAACCTAAGGGGGTCCACCACCTATTTAGAGTTAATAGAGGGTTTCCTAGGATCCTCAAATAGCTTATAGGAATATATGGTCAGTTGGACCATAGATGGTTTAGTTAAACTCTTTTTTTTCACTTTTTTTTTTTGTTAAAACCCATAAGAAGGTTTTACGCATTAATTATGTAAAATTTATAAGTCCTTAAAGGTTCTTTAGCCATCTAATGATCCAAAGAGCTATAATGACAGAGGAAAAGAAACATGATAAGGCCCAAGAACCTGACTAGCATACAATAAAAGAAAAAAAAAAAGAGAAACCAAAGTAGATAAAGGGCAAATTCCCCACACCAAGAGGCTAGCAAAAGAGATCCATGGAAACAACATCATAAGCACGAAACTACAGGAAATTCACTCATTACCGGCGGTTTATTCCGACGGTTACTACTTGTATTTCGGCGGTTTGGTAAAAACCCGGCGGCTTCTCGGCGGTTCAAAAATCACTGGTAAAAACGACGTCGGAAACCTTTTCCAGCGGTGTTTTACCGGTGGTTTTCCGGCGGTCTAAGTGTCGGTGACCGCCAGTTAGCTTCCGAAGGTCTAAACACTGGTGACCGCTAGTTTTGTTACCGGCGGTGCGACTGCCGGCATGTCTCCAGTAAACCGTCGGACATCGTCGGCAAACGGCCGGTGTTGACCAGCAGTTTTAAAAGTTTTTCGTTGGCATTAATTAATCGTTCGGTATCGACGTTTCTGGCGGCCAAACCGTTGGTTGGCCTCCGGAAACCTGTAGCATTTGAAAAAAAAATTGACAGCCTCCCCTCTATTTAAGGGATTTTCATCCTAAACTCTAAATACAGCAATGTTCACAATTTTGGGTAACACGCCACTATAGTCAATCATAATAATTATCACAAATATATTCATTAAAATAAAATAATAAGTGAAACAGACCATTTCATAACTTTTTTTTTTTGGTTAAAACCCACCTATGGGGCCTACGCGTTAATATCACAAAAAACGGTTACATAGTCCTTAAAAGATTCCTCCAGCCCTCTAATGCTCGCATGAGCTACAATTAAAAAGAAAAAGAAAAACAAACAGCCTATGAGCCGGAGGATCCTTTTTCTACGATTACAAAAACAATAACGGAAATAGTCCGGGCTGTGAGACAACAGCACCCAAAAAAGGAAGAGCAGAATGGTCCCTTTCAGCTCAGTCTTCCTGCAAAAAACCAGAAGATAATAGAAATAGAAATACCAAAAAGAAAAAGAGAATACCTTGCGGTCACTGACGCTCGTAACACGAAGTTTAAATTGATGCCTGCAAGGAATTCTCCAAAAAACATTAAGGGAAAAAAAAGTAGATAATAGAAATAAAAATCCCAGTGTTATCCCTATATATCAGGCCACGACTTCAAAATAACATTAGCCATCCTAGCATTGGACATCCTAATAAAAACCTGCAGACAACTAATACAGTCATTTTCGAGAAACGAAATACTCCAGAAGAAATACAACACAGCTAAAACCATCCACCAGTCCACCCAATGCAACAACATGCCAAAGGATAAACCAATACTCCTTGCCAAAGAAATCCACCCAGCAGAGAAAATATACCAGAAACTCCAGCTAACCAACCTGCAAACAAACTGAAACACATCCACCTGAAAAATGCAAAACCCATCGCAACTCCTGGCACCATACAGAAATCAAATAGCAGCTAATAAAACAGCCTTCAAACAGCTCCAATGAATCCACAACAAAATAACACAATGACAAAGAACCAACCAAACATAAGTTAAACACCTTAACGGGGTTTCCAAAAAACCACACCCCCAGTTGCAGTAAGAGGAGCAAACAATAATACCATGCATACTCAACCAACAACCCTTACCAGGTATGCCAAACGAACAGAAAGCACAAAGAACAGCCTTCAAACAGCTCCAATGAATCTACAACAAATTAACACAATGACAAAGAACCAACCAAGCATAAGTTAAACACCTTAACGGGGTTTCCAAAAATCCACACCCCCAGTTGCAGTAGGAGGAGCAAACAATAATACCAGGCATACTCAACCAACCACCCTTACTAGATATGCCAAACGAACAGAAAGAACAAAGAGCCAAACAACAAAACCTCCAGACCTGCAACCAAGAAAGCAAAATCATATATTTCTGATATAAGGTAAGCCGATATTATCCAGATTAACCAGCCCCTTCAAATTAAGAGGCAAATTAATCACATCAAACTCCGTTTCCTCCTAGCTCCAACCTGCTACCAAGTTTAGCCAAGCAGTCAGCACACGCATTGCCTTCTCTAAACACATGATTAATCGAATAGTTAAGCTTAGAGAGAGTCAAACGAATATTCCTAATAATGTAAAAAATCGAGGAGAAAAAGTATCCACATTTTTTATAATATTAATGAGACTTAAAGCATCCACCTCAATCTCAATATTAAGAAGACCTCTATTATTACAAATGATAATACCTTTAAGTAGACCATTTCATAACTAAATTCATAAGTTCAACCAAATAAGTTCATGACTAAGAAGAAACCAAATAAGTTCATAACCAAATATGTTTATAATAACTTCATCATAAGTTCATCAAACAAAAAAAAAAGTATTAATCCTCCTCCATATCCTCGTTGTTTGGTGATGCATGTGACTGCTCTTGCTCTATCTTATTTTTATTTTCATCTCTGTAGGATCGCAGCTCTGCCTGCATCTTATTTTGAACATTTCTCATTTCTTCTCTCTCTCGTCAGCGCTGCAATCCTCTGGCTTATAATTTCTTCAGCTCCACTTGGATCATAAAATGCTGAGGTAGATAAACTTCCCTCATAAGCATAGCCTTGCGAACCCATGCCATATACCCTCTACCTCTGCCTTCCTCCAACAACATCTGACCATATATGATACTCAGAATACTGGGTCGATCCTGAAGTGAGTGGTTTATTGAGACAAATATGTTTCATATACCGATCACACCACCAGGGGCGGAGCCAGGATTTTGTTCATATGAGGGCACAAAATATTGAAGTAAAAAAACCCTCAACTTTTTTCATCCGGACTTGGGACCGTCATAAGCGGTTTGAAAAAAAATTAAACCATTATATTTATTATAAAAACATAAAATATATAGTAAAGAAAAAAAGTTACAATTGAGAACACTAATATTGATATTCTTCTTATCTGTCATCTTTAATTTCTCCCGTTGAATCTTCATTTTTGAAATCGTTGTACAATCAATTCATTATCAATATTATTAAAATTATCATTTTCAATATAAGTAAGTAAACAGTCATTCATCCAAGAGTCTCCCATACAATTACGAAAATGATTCTTTATAATTTTCATTGCAGAAAATGCTCGTTCAATTGTTGTTGTAGCAATTGGCAACATCAAGTCATTATCGTTTGATACCCTTTTTGAAGCAGGATTAAGCAAGCTTTGGCCATATCAACCTCTCACAATTCTCATCATATGAAATTAAGAATTTAACCATCTCACAAATCCTAAATTATGAAATAAATAATATGATTTTTAATCATATGAACCTGGATTTGTTAAATTTTATTTATAGCCAAATAGCTAGTTAGATAAATCAAAGAAGAATTAAAAGATTTATAGTATTTATCCCATCACATAATAATACTTATAGTTATAGAAGAAAAAAAAAAACTAAGAAATGCATAAATGGAGAGGAGAGATAGCCAGAGAGGGGATTGCTACCGTCAACCAGATCAAAAAAATAGGGAAGGCGGTGTTGTTGGTGCTCGTAAGAGGTGACAGAGGATGGCCGGTGGTGCTCAGGCTCGGCGACGGTGAATGGGTGGCCGGCGGCGGGGTTCAGACTCCTCTAGCTCCGAGAGAAATAGGAGCGCGTAGTGCAGTCGAGTGTAGCGACGAGACGGAGTGAACTCTGCCGCTCTGCTTATCTCTGCGGAATAGGGAAAGGCATAAAGGAAGAAGGAAACTTAATTATTATGTATTTAATGTTTCATAAGTATTATTAATAACCTAATATTCCCAAAGTCAGTGGGGGCCACTGCCCCCATGGCCCCCACACTGCATCCGCCGGTGCAAACCACTGATTAAACCGGCATTAATTCCGGCGGCTTGAGAACTGTCGGTCCAAACCACCAGTAATTGATGAATTTTCTGTAGTGCGAGCAAGCCAGAAGGGACAACAGGACCACCATTGGCGGATTTAGGAGGGGGGTGGTGGGGGCGGGGGCTAGGGGGGCATGTCCCCTTTCAAAAAAAAATCTTATAAAATCAATCAACTTTTGGGCTGAAATGACTTTTTGTTCACTATCTCTCTCTCTCTCTCTCTACATTTTTTCTCTTATAGTGGCAACCTTTTGTATTTGATTCCCTCTTTCCCCTCTCTCTCTCTCTCTCTAAAGATCTCATGAGAGTGAGATGATATTTTTCACTTAGCTATTTTTATTTATTTTTATTAGATCATCTTAAACTTTTTTTTTCATTTTTTTTTCATTTTAATCATTTTTCTTCACATTACTAGTTTTTTTTAAATAAAAAAATCATCAAATTTTTTAATTATTTTAAAATCTCCAAATTCTCTTTTATACGAATATATAATTAAAGCCAACAAATTACACTAGAGAAATATTACAATATTTAAATTTAAATCAAGTAGCTTATATACTAATTATAATTTTTTATATTAATAACATGCAATTTTTTTTATATTTATATAATTTATTTATTTATTATTATTATTTTTATTTAAATTAGACATGAAAACCTTAAGTTAGATATTTAAAAAAAATTAAAATTCTAATGTCAATTTCAAGCTCGAATGAAAAAACTTGATGGTATTTTTCAAATTAAAAATTTGTGCCCCCACAGATAAATAATCCTGGCTCCACCACTGACGACCACCCAATAGCAAAGAAACAAACATAAAGTACCGCCTGCATGAAAAACACAACGGCAAGAAGGAAAAAAAAAGAAATAGGATACGACACCCCACACAAACAATTAGCTTACAGAGACCATAAACAAAATAAAACCCCAAACCACCAAAAGACAAAGACAACTAGAAACAAACCTAAGACCTCTAAAACACCATTAACCAAATAGGAGAACCAAACAACACCCCAACAGACCAACCAAGGATGGCCCAAAGAAACACCTAGAAAAAGCACACATGCCCCCAACCAAACCAAAAGAGAAATCAAGACTAGAGAAACCAAAATTTAACCAACCAAACAAGCACGATTAAGAGGGGCCACTCATAGAGTAATTAACAGGAAGTAATATTTTCTTTTTATCATTTTTCTTACATTTTTTTGCTAGATACATTGGAAAATAAGCCTTCATTATCAACTTGCACCATGGACAAGTCACAAGCCTCCTAAGAACCATTGCCAAAAGCAACAATCCCCTCTCCACATTCCCATTTAGTCAAGGAATCAGAGATAGATATCCAGTCAGAATGATCAACCAAATCCTTAATAGAATGATTTGCCAATTGCTAATTCACTAAACATCTTAAATTTAACAGAGCTTCATCCAAAATATATAGGAGAAAGAGAATATTTATAATAGGAATTTTATTACAAAATGTCCATGCATTCCATCACCATTACATGAACAGAGGTGTCAGAAGGCTCCTGTTTAGGTAATTCAACAACCTTATTAGTAGCCACATTAATCGCATTAACCTCATCCTGAATAGAAACAAAAATGTCAACATTAGGTGCCAAAATAAGAACAATAATTGGCATCATCACAAGAATAGAAGAGCATATATGAAGGCTCCTGTTCAAATAATTCAACAACGTCAAAAGTAGTCGCACTAAGAAAATTATCCCCATCCAGTATAGTGACAGTAGTGTCAATATTAGGTGCAACAATAGGACTAGAAACCTTAAAATTATGTAATTCCACATTTTCCTAAACAACATCCTCAGAATTACTCATAGAAGCTAAAATATTTGCTTCATTAACAATAGCAACAAGCTTATGAATGGCTGCAGGCACCGACTCTATGTGGGGGTGAAGGATACGACAGTTGAACTTATTGTGCCCCAGGGATTTGCAATCATCATAAACGGGGGGGAAATTCCTCCATTTCAATATGTTGAATATATCCTAAATTATTAGGACCAATCCGCATAGAATCGGGGCAACATTTACAACATCCAATTCAACCAATATACGGCCGCAATTCGATCGAGGTAACATTATCAATTTTTAATGGGCGACCGACTAAGGAACCCAATACATGAAAGATGCTGGGGGATGTAAGTGTGCATAAAATAACTCTTTTAGCATATATGAGCCATTATAAATCTTCATCAAATAAAAAAAAAATCAATTTATTAAAAATTAAAGTTATAAATAAAGAAAACAATATAAGAGAATAGCCATTTATTAGTTCCATGGAGTTATAGACATCATCAACGTCAATGTTCATTGAATTATTGAGAGATTTGGTTTTACTAAAACAGATTATTATCCAATTATTGTTAGAACAAATGAATGGCATCACTTTTCATGAAACTATGATTTTTTTTTTAGATAAAACCCTCAAAGGGGCCTACATGTTAATTTCAAAAAACCGGTTACAGAGTCCTTAGAAGGAACCTCCAGCTCACTAATGCTCGAAAGAGCTACACGCATAAAAGATAAAACAAAACCTACGAGCCAGTGGTTCATTTCTCTAAGATTACAAGAAATAAAGAAAAAAGTGATTGGGCTGTGAGTAGACAGCACTCAAAAAAGGAAGAGCTTAAAGTCCTCGTTCAGCATCCTCTTCCTGCAAAATTGAGAAAAAAAAAAAGAACAAGAAATAACAACAACCTACCAAAACAACCTTGCAGTCATGTAAGCACCTATAGAATAATCTGTTCCTGCAAGAAATTCTCCAAAAAACAAAATCATTATCACAGCATTTCAAAGTAAAACAAAACTTGAAATTAACGCCACTCTTATAGGAATAAAAACACCACATGTCCAAGTTCCTCCCGAGAAAACAAAAAACGATCTGCTGATGATTAACCTTTCTCAAATCCACCAAGTTATGCCAATTGAAATAGAAAACAGTGTTAAAATCAGTATACCATCTCCAGCTATCCCGAAACCCCCCACAGCTTCTCTTCAGCCCAAATAAAACAATCCACCACCCAATTAACAAGGATAACCAAACCTGTAAATAACCAGAGACGTGGAACAACCATTCCAAAATCCAGAAGCCAAAAGCCTTAAAGATAAAGACGAAAACAAACCTCCACACGATGCAGGAATAATAAGTTAATAATATAGTAGTAAAATTCATATCCCTGTAGGAAATCAAAAGGTTCCAGATCCCAGCCAAGACCAAACCCGAAACGAAATATCCAAAAATACCGCTACCAGGAAAATTAGAACAGAAATAACAAAAGAAAAAGAAACTATGATATTAATATATTTATTTACTCCTAATTAGTTTTTCATATATAATAAAGATTCATTATGGAGCCCATTGTGACAAACACTCATTCAAACAAACATCACATGAGACACTAATAGGTCTATTTAACCTATGGCACCATAAGAATCATACTTATTTTACATTTCCTTCTTAATAGATAAACAATTGAAATAATTAATTATCCCCATCATTCCAACTCATCATTCAATTTCTTCACTCCCAAGTCTTGACCCTTATTTTGTTTCATGTTTTTAGTTATTGAAATGCTGACAATGCATGCAAAGGTAAGCAAAACTCATAGTATCCTACGTAAGCTAAATATTCAAATATTGATAAAAAAAAGTATGATTGCTTGCATTTTTTTTTTAATATTTAAAATATTGACCTCTATTTTATATGTCAAAATAATACCCCTGAACGCAATAGTTAGTGGTAATGGCAAGGAAAAATTCGACATACACAAAATTAATGCCCCCTTGCTTGAATGTCTAAACTTAAAAGCTAGTGTTTCTCTAATGGAAAATCATTCATTACAGGTGGAGTTCTGGCAAACAATTTTATGGCAGTTTTCTGGTGGTTTTTCGATGGAATATGATAAAACGACCTTTCCGGCGGTTTTTTCGGTGCTTTAATTGTCGCCGGCATTTTCCGACTGCTTTTCCGGCCGCTTTTAAATAATTTTTAATTTTAATACTTTATTTTACATCATTTTTTATTATTAATTTTCATTTTAAATTAATTATATATTTTTATTCTCATTTTAAACTTGATTATTAATTTTACTTCTTTTTATAGTTTAAAACTTTATTTTAATTAAGTAGTAATTTAATAACTTATTATTTATTTTAATATTTTAGTTTAATTATTTTTAACTTTTAATTTGACAAAATTATAGTTTAAATATAAAAGGGTATGTTTTTAAACACATTTTCATTCTCAGCAAACGGTTGGGTTTTTTAATTTTCCTACAGGAGGAGTTCGAATCCCACGGTAGCCATTTCGCGGGCAGCTCTAGGTCAGCATCGGCAGGCAGCTAGGCAGGGCATCGCTCGTGCAGCTGGTTGCTTTTTTTAATTTTCCGGCAGCTTTATACCACCGGAAAAGGCTGCCAAAAATTTTTTTCTTGCATGCGAGTTTTACCGACATAAAATTTTCCTCCAGAAAACCAGCAGTAAATTCACAATCCGCCTAAAAATGAAAAAATGCCGCCAGTAACAGATGATTTTCATGTATTGTTCATTTTTTTTTCTTTTAAATGAAAATGTTACTTCAGTTGAAATTTTCAGATGAAAGCCTTTAGAGAGACATATATGGCTTTCTCATATTTCACAATAAATTTAGAGAATTATTTTATAATAAATACAATATATTAATAACTCACATATACTGAAGTCATATAAGAACTATTATCTTTCTAGAGTTTTAGCTCTCATCGCTTAACAATATTCGAGAAAATCTTATATAATCATATGCAATTTAAAAATTTTATCTTTAAATTGCATTGTAATTATCTATATTATAAAATATTCATCATCCTAAATTTTGAGCAAAAACCTTCTTGCCTCTCATAATTTCAAATATTAGTTCCAGTCGAAACAAATCTTAGAACCTTCAAATTCATCCTAATCAAATTTTAATCAAAACATCAAATACTTTTCTTAAATAAAATTAATCTAATTTTTTATTTAGGGAACTTGTTTAAGGAGTAACGTTTTATTTTTTTTATAATACGTTACATACGAAGATTTTAATCTACGTCGGCCTTTCAAATAAATCCAAAAAAAAAAAAACAAGATGGATTAAAACAAGTTGGATCAATGTTCCACAGACCAATTCTATTTATTAGCAGAAAAAAACAAAAAAAATCTGTTAAGGTGTTAAATGTAACTTTCTTGCAAAGAAATTTGGTTATACATAGAACATCATTTTCATTTATATGTCATAAAGAAATTATTTTTTAATAATATACCACATATGAAGATGTTAATCTATGTCAGCCTCTCAAATCAATCCAAATAAAAAAATGGTTAAACCTATTTGCATCAAAATTACAACCGATATGTTTGTTAGATGAAAAAACAAAAATGTCACTTAATATGTTAGATGTGAATTTCTTGCTGTCAGATTGAGCTTTTTTTTTTTTTGTGACGAGGAAGCATTGTTCTTAGGCCAATGAAAACCCTGGACGACCTAGCATGCAACCCACACCAATTTACACGGGCCAACACTTATGGCTTTCACTGCTTGCTAAGAGATTCGAATCAGGGACCTAGATCCCAAATAAGATAATTAGCCTGAAGCCCCAAATAAGATAACTAGGAACCCCACCAACGGAGTTGGACAACAAGCCTACAACCAAGAAGCACTTAAATTTTTTAATCACCATCAGGATATCTTGCAGGTAAAAGATGAGTTTAGGTGCTAGTTAATAATTTCCCCAACTCCTCAATTTATTGATTTTTTTTAGCAAGGTTAACTTGCCTCAATTTTCATGCAAAAAAAATGATAATTATCATCCAATCATTTGTCTTCTTCAAAAATTATGATGCAACAATGCGTTGTGATGTTAAAAAAGTCTAATGATAATAAAAAAATAATCACTTAGTCTTTAAAAGCTTTATCCAAATGGCATTTATAAATAATGGTGAAATATACCATTCAAAGAAGAAGAAGATGGACGATATTGCTCCAACAGTATCAATTGATAGTAAAAAATCACTAAGATTCTTCTCCAAAAATATGTCCGTTAAGATTACATATAGATCGAAGTGATGATATATAGAAGGTGTCAAACAGAGTTCCATTAGATTGATTATACTTTAATTGGGGTGAAACAAGTGTCATGTTTTCCCAAAATTAAAAGTGAAAATTAACCTCTTTTTTTATCTTTGATGTTGTTTCATAGTTAAAGCCACGTCCATGCCAAAATAATAGAAGTATGATAGCTGGGAAGAGTCATAAGTCATTGATGATACCTCTAAAGATGTTCAGTATTCCAAGTTTAATGTAGAATCTACCCATTTGAATTTTTTATTTTGAAAATTTCATAATTAAGTATGATAACTGTACCATTGCATATGATCCCTCATAGCTAGAGAGATGAAAATTTATTACATTGGGGTCCCTTCTCAATAACTTTTAGACTTCACAAGATTATATCTCCAATAGAAATAAGTCAGGATTTCATCATTTTATTAAAGTGACAAGCTACTCGTTGATGGTAGGTAGCAATCTTGAGTGGAGTTGCATAACATGTTTATGAAATAAATTTAAGATGATAATAAATACTTGTCCTCATTATTATTCATACTAAAGTTAATTCCCACAATCGCCACCAAAGCCGGTGCTCTACATTGACTAAAATGTTGATTCCCATTTGTACCACCATTGTGATTGTCCATCATCACTATCAAAACTTAATGCCTTCAATTTACCTCTTAGTTAATGATTTGCTCTTTTATAATAGAAAGACATAGCATACTGTTAATAATTAATGATTTTTTTAATAACTCAAAGTCCCTTTATTCATCATAGAATTCATCTTGTACAATTCACTTATAATACATTTAAAAAGAAGTTGATTGTCTCCATTTAGATAGGCTGAATTCTAGGTATCAACTGCTCTTTTATCTTGTAACGGAGCTACGATTTTCCTCTTTAAATTGGTTGATAATCTCTGTAGAATTGATTGAATCTGAAATGAGATGATTCTTCACACCATTTTGATGCTATGACTACATTTGTTCGATCTTATTATATTTCACTTTATATATAGACATAGATATATGAACCTAAATCGCTTGGTCTATTATTGCGCAACTAGTTCCTGCGGACTAGAAACTTAAAAATTATGTAATTCCATATTTTCCTAAACAATATCCTCAGAATTATTCATAGAAGCTGAAAATTTTATTTCATTAACAATAGCAACAACCTTATGAATGTTCGCAAGCACCGACTCTAAGTAGGGGTGAAGGATTAAACAATTGAACTTATTGTGCCCTAGGGACTTGCAATGATCATAAAAGGGAGGAAATTCCTCCATTTCAATACGTTGAATATATCCTCAATTATCAGGACCAATCCGCATAGAATCGGGGCAACATTTGGAACATCCAATTCAACCAATACACGAGCAACAGATGGCCTCAATTCGACCGATGTAACATTATCAATTTTTAATGGGCGACCGAATAAGGAACCCAATCCATGAAGGATGCTGGGGGATGTAAGTGTGCAGAAAATAACTCTTTTAGCATATATGAGCCATTATAAATCTTCATCAAATTAAAAATAATAATCAATTTATTAAAAATCAAAGTTATGAATAAAGCAAACAATATAAGAGAATAGCCATTTATTAGTTCCTTGGAGTTATAGACATCATCAACATCAATGTTCATTGAAATATTGAGAGATTTGGTTTTACTAAAACAGATTTTTATCCAAATATTGTTAGAAGATCAATGGCACCACTTGTCATGAAACTGTGATATTAATATATCTATTTACTCCTAATTAGTTTGTCATATACAATAAACATTCATTATGGAGCCCATTGTGATCAACACTCATTCAAACAAACATCCCCCCCCCCCTAATAGATAAACAATTGAAATAATTAATTATCCCCATCATTCCAACTCATCATTCAATTTCTTCACTCCCAAGTCTTGACCCTTATTTTGTTTCATGTTTTTAGTTATTGAAATGCTGACAATGCATGCAAAGGTAAGCAAAACTCACATTATCTTATGTAAGCTAAATATTGAAATATTGATAAAAAAAAGTATGATTGCTTGCATTTTTTTTAATATTTAAAATATTGACCTCTATTTTATATGTCAAAATAATACCCCTGAACGCAATAGTTAGTGGTAATGGCTTTCTTCTTGCTTTCTAGAGCAACTTTTTCATACAAAATTTTTTGAATTTAAAATTTTTTTACTAAAAAGTCGTTTTATAAAAAAATACGAAAGCTGTCCCAAACGAAATTTTAAAAGCTAGTCTTCATTTTTTTTCCTTTTGAATGGAAATGTTACTTAAGTTGAAATTTCCCTGTGAAAGCCTTTAGATAGACAAATATGGCTTCATATGCTTCACAATAAATTTAGAGATTTATTTTAAAATAAATACAATATATAAATAACTCATATAAATTGAATTCATATCAGAACTATTATTTGACTAGAGTTTTAGTTCTCATCACATGCCAATATTCGAGAAAATCTTATATAATCATATGCAATATAATTTAAATTTTTTACCTTTAAATTGCCTTGTAATTATCTATATTATAAAATGTTCGTCTTGCTAAACTTTTAGCAAAAACCTTCTTGCCTCACATAATTTCAAATATTAGTTCCACCAATAGTCGAAACAAATCTTAGAACCTTCAAATTCATCCTAATCATTAATCAAAACATCAAATAATTTTCTTAAATAAAATTAATCTAAATTTTTACTTAGGGAACTTATTTAAGGAGTGACGTTTTAATTTTTTATAATACGTTACATACGAAGATTTTAATCTACGTTGGCCTTTCAAATAAATCCAAAAAAGCAAGAAGGATTAAGATAAGTTGGATCAAGGTTCCACCGACCAATTCTATTTATTAGCAGAAAAAAAAACAAAAAAAATCTGTTAAGTAGTTAAATGTAGCTTTCTTGCAAAGAAATTCGGTTATACAGAGAACATCATTTTCATTTTCATCTCATAAAGAAATTATTTTTTTAATAACTATGTCAGCCACTCAAATCAATCCAAATAAAAAAAATGATTAAACCTATATATTTGCATCAAACTTAAAACCGATATGTTTGTTAGTTGAAAAAACAAAAATGTCACTTAAGATGTGACTTTCTTATTGTCATATTGAGCTTTAATTAGGGGTGTCAATATTTAACACGACACGAAAATTCGACCCGAACTTGACTTGGAATTTTCGGGTTAGACCCGACCCGTTTCACAAACGGGTCGGGTTCGAGTTCCCGGATTCGACCCGCTTGAAATACGGGTCGGATTTGGGTTGACCCGGGTCAACCCGGAAACCCGTTTGAAATGATTGCCCGGCTGCACGAGGACCTACCCGGCTACCCGCGGACCTACCCGAGCCTGCCCGCCCCCTGCCTGCGGCTACCCGCAAGCCCGAGGCTGCTCGCGCTGCTGCCTGCCCGCCCCCTGCCTACGCGCCCGCTGCAGCTGCCCGCATGCCCCTGCTGCTACCCGTGCGGCTGCCCGCGACCTCGCCAGAAAGCTTACGTGCACACGCACCTGCCCCGCGTTGCAGCACCCCGCCCAGCACTGCCGCTGCCCGCCTTCCCGTGTCAGGTCAGGTCAACTCGACAACCCGCTGGGTTGGGTCCAAGTTCGAATTTCCGTCATGTTTACCTACTCGGAACGGGTTAGGGTCGGCCCGTTTGAACCCGAGTCAGTTTCGGGTTCGACCCGAACCCGACCCGTTACCTGAAATTGACACCCCTAGCTTTAACTAAGCTAAATTTTATTGTTAGTTTGCTACAAAAGAAGGTACCTCATATTTAACTACAGCTTCACCTGAAGCTTCCTCTATTGGTGACTTTTGCTCTATCTTGTAATTTTCTTTCTATTCTTCATTGTATTTTTGTAGGGACCTTAAGTTATTAGGTTTCTTATCTTTTGCTTTGATTGTAGATCTTCGAGCAATATTGGCTCAATGTCACTTTAGGAGCTTGTAACCTTTTATTGTGTTGGCCCCTCGGTGGATTAAAATAAATAAAAAAATTAGTTATTTGCTGTTAATTGTCACAAGATACAAGATTAGGGGTGTCAATTTTTGACACGACACGAAACACGACCCGAACCCGACCCGAAAAAATCCGGGTTCGGGTCAACCCAAACCCGAAACGGGTCGGGTTCAGGTTGAAGAAATCAACCCGTTTTAAAAATCGGGTCGGGTTGACACGGAAACACGAAATTGACCCGAAAGTGACACGAAAACTCATATTTGACCCGAAAAACTGAGTTTGACCCGATTTTGACCCGAAAAACGAAGATTAACCCGATTTTTGACCCGAAAACTTGCAATTTTGGGTCAATTCCAGATCATTCGTGTCGGGTCGGGTTCGGGTCCGGAAACCTGACCCATTTTTAAAAACGGGTCGGGTTCGGGTTGACCCGAACAGTGCCGGGTCAGTTCCGAGTTCGACCCGAACCCGACCCGTTGACCCGAATTGACACCCCTATTCAAGATGGTGATAAGTTTCTGTAATAATAAGAGTTTGTAGTCCAGATATATTGAATGAAATAAAAAGCTCAATGATAGAGTACTATAGACCTTAAAAAAGTTGCACTAATCAACAAAAAAAAAAGGAGCTAATAGAAATCGCGTTTGATGTGAATAGCTTGAGGCAAAATTCAAAAACAAACCTCTATAAATGAAAAAAAAAGGATTGACAAAGAAAACTAAAGCTCATAGTCAATAGGGCAACCATATATATGATAGGCTTAGACAAAATTGTTTGCAATGTCTCTTTGCTCTGTTCTCAATTGTGCAAGCAAGAGTAGTACATGTAAGGGGGCAGTATCAATGCATGACATGAATCAGAGTTAGGCTTCGTTGGGACAGATTTCTTACTGTTTCTTAAAGCAACTTTCTATTATTAAAACTTTAATTTTTAAATTAGAAAGCCGCTTTAAGAAGTAATAAGAAAGCCGTCTCAAAAGAAGCCTTAGTTTGAAAAATAATAACTAGATCAAACAATGAAAGTTACTAAAAAGATAATGCATGATATGAATAAATAATTAATAAGGAATGAGTAATTCTGTTCACAAATGAGAGACCATAAGCAGAGGATAAAATTGGATTGAAACATAAAAATCATTGCACAACAATCCAAATAGCTTTTAGACTTCACAAGATTAGATCTCCAATAGAGATAGGCCAAGATTTTATCATTTTATTAAAGTGACAAGCTAATCGTTGATCGTAGGTAGCAATCTTGAGTGAACTTGCATCATGTGTTTATGAAATAAATTTAAGATGATAATAAATACTTGCCCTCATTATTATCCATACTAAAGTTAATTCCCACCGCTGCCACAAAGCCAATGCTCAACATTGACTAAAATGTTGATTCCAGTTTGCACCACCGTTGTGATTGTCCATCATCACTATCAAGGCTTAGTGCCTTCAATTCACCTCTTTGATATTTTTAAAGATTCAATTCAAAGTCTCTTTATCCATCATAGAATTCATCTTATACAATTCACTTATGTTACATTTAATAAATAACTTCTCTATTTATGATGAAGGATATTCTTTATAACATATGAATCAAATTGTTTGAATCATTTCATCAGGCTTAAACCTCGTGATTTTTCTCCTGCATTTTTTACGTAAAAATCCCATATCCCATATAAGTTGCTCCCACCTTTATGTTACTTTTGTTTGCATAAGATCTTCATATAATGTTAAGATGATAAAGTATTTTTCTACTATTGCAATTGTTCCAGCACTCAATAGTTCGGTGTCATCTATGAGAAATAACTCTAGAATAGGGTCAAACTTGGATATAGCCTCAAAAAGATATTAACAATTGTTTGTCCATGGGGTACTAGATTAGAGATTTGTTTTGCTAGGGAAAAAAAATATATCCATAACCAGGCTTTGTTGGAGTAGAGTGGCACTACCTATCTAGGAACTATGATAAAAAAAAAAATTATCCATAACCAGGCTTTTCATCGAAGCCTCAATCTTCTTTAAAAAAAAAAAAGTTTATTGTCTCCATTTAGATAGGCTGAATTCTAGGTATCAAAGGCTCTTTTATCTTGTAACAGAGCTTGATTTTCCTCTTTAAAGTAGTTGATAATCTCCGTAGAATTGATTGAATCTGAAATGAGATGATTACTCACACCATTTTGATGCTATCACTGCATTTGTTCGATCTTATTATATTTCGCTTTATATATAGATATAGATATATATGAACCTAGATCGCTTGGTCTATTATATATATATCAAGAAAAGCTCATGCATGAAGCTAAACATGCATTCCTAGCTTTCCCAATAAAGTGTGGAAAATTTTACTTTTTTTTTCATTCATTTATCTTTCAAAATATTTAGAGAGAGAGAGAGAGATATGTCGAGCCGCACGTAAGTCTTTACATGCAGATTGACTAGGTGTAGGATCACTAAGATAATTGGGTAATAATTATGATTATATATATTTTATGTTCTTCGAGCACAAATCGTCATACTACGGGAAACAACATTGGCCATTCCTGCTGATGATTCTATGGTGTGGAAAAGGATTTGTCAAATCAAATGGGAGGTTGGACAATTTATTCAATGAGGTGTGGCCGGTTAGAGGTGATGTTTTCTTTTGATAAGGCCATTGAATCGGTCCTTATTCTATTGATAGATTTCTTAACAGTCACACTCTGGACAATATCAAAGTTAAAAGTTTTATTGAGGATGGACATTCGTGTGTGAATAAATTTTTGGATGTTATTCCTTCAGTGTTAGTTGACATTATTAAGGATATTCCTTTACATCTGCATGTTGAAGATAAGATTCGTTTCTAGTTTTCTTCTGGTGACATTGTTTTAAAAAAGGTGTGGAATATTTTTAGAGTAATTTATGAAAAATTCTTGATTTTTTCTGCTTTTTGACATAAGAACATTCATTTATCTTATTCGATTCTTGCTGGGCGTTGTCTTAATGATTTTCTTCCTATTGATAAGTTATTGATGAGAAAAGGTTTTCATGGTCCCTCCAAATGTCAATGCTGCTCTAATGTCAAAACTATCAATTATATTTTTGTTAATGGACATATTGTCCAAAAAGTCTGCATTTATTTTTTTGAGTTGGCTAACAAGGGTGAATTTAATTGCAATGGTAATGTTTTCTCTATTCTTCATTATTAGTGTACTCTGATCCCATCAAAGGTCATATTTTAAATCTTTTGTCTATCCTTATTTTATTGTTCTTTTGGATGGGTAGAAATGACTCTAAGCACAATGATATTAAAATGGAAGCCAGAAGCATCATAGAGATAAAATTTTTAAGTTATATGTTGTTAATCTCATTTCGGCCACTAACTACAACAAGTGCTTTTCATTGCTGTTGATTTGGGTATTTATAACATGAACAATGTTTCTAATAGGATGGACGTCATAGTGTGAGGTGGGTTAAACCTTTTATTCCTTATTGCAAATTAAATTCTGATGGGTCTGTTGGTGCCAGTTATGCTAGTGCAGGTGGCATCATTAGGGACTACTTGGGTAATGTTATAGCTATTTTTACTAGTCCTTTAAATTTTTATAATTCTATCATTACCGAGCTTTTGGACATGCCTTGTGGCATAGATTTGTGTCATAGATAAGGGATTGTGAATGTATAGATTGAAGTGGATGTTATATTTATTATTCATATTCTTAATGATGTGGTCAATGGTAGACCTCAGAATTTCTATCTTATTAGAAAAATTAAACAATCCCTGAACAATTTAAATTTTTATTCTTCTCATATTCATTGGGAAGCTAATTCTGTTGTTGATTGGTTGACTAAATTTTGGTGTCGCATTGTTGGTTTTCAGGATTTCAATTCGATGAACTTACCTCACTTACTGAAAGGTATTATTAATTTGGATAAGTCTGGGATGCCTTATATTCGAAATGTTTGATACGTGTTTGGCTCATTTTTTTGGTTAGGGTTTATGTTTCTTTGTAGTTCCTGAATGTATTGCATCCTCTACTATTGTTTTGTTCTCTCTTCGGGGCTTTCTGTTGCGTTTTTTGTTGTCCTGCTTTTGTCTCTGCTCCTCGTCCTGCTTGTAGTTGATGCAGGTTTCTTCTTTGGATAGATTTTTGGGGCTTTTGTTGTATTCCTTTTTTTGAAGTTTGGATGGTGTATTTTGATTTCTAGGAGGTTCGGGGTTTTGTTACTGCTGCTCTGTGGCAGTTTCTTGCTGGTTTTTGTTCTATCATGGCTTTGTTTACATTCAATCTTTATGATCTTTTGGTTGCTTTCCTGCTTCATGGTGCAAATCTTCATTTGGAGAGGAAAATATTTGATATTTGGTTGTAGTTTATTTATGTCAATTGCTTTCTTTCCTTTGTGAGTGATGGCATATACTTGTGTGGTGAGACTGTAACCTTGAAGAATGATCTTGCTAGTCTATTGAGATGTCTCAAGGTGTTTATCATTTATATCATTTATTTTGCTACTATTAATTAGTGTATGAATTCTGGATTGGCTACCAATATCCTTTCTAATACTGGTATAAAGAAGAAGAAGATGTATATTTGTGTCATTATTATTTTTTTTTTTGGGGGGAAAGTCCGGCGAACCCATTTTCATTAATATAAGATAAAAAAGCTAGTTACATGTGTAGAAGATCAAAAAGTGGACACTAACAAAAAAGTGAAAGCAAAGGGAAAATGAGCACCAAAGTGCCAAAATACGCATGCTAAAAGAAATTCAAAATTTGCTGGAGATCAGGCATTGTCCACCCAGAACAGGAACACGAATTCATCGTAAAGTCTTGAGCAGAAGGAAGGCCTCAACTAACACACCGATCCCTAGAGTTGGCAGGAAGCTTGGAGAAATCTGGCTCAGGAAGACCAGTCTTCACCTTCTTGAGCAAAAAAAACCCCCGATTGCCAAAATTGCCATCAAATGTGAATAAGTTGCAGAATTAGCCATCCAGGGGGGAGGATGAAGACTGCACATCATCACCCCCTGCATAACAATAGAGAAGAGAAACCAAATCCCCAAAAAAACATCACAGAGAAGGCACTTAGAGTTAGAATAAAAAGGCTCCAGCATATAAGAACCAGCATAACCACCAAAACCAATTATGTCATTATTCTTGATATCAAGCTCCTTAGTGCTTCTGATCATATCAGTCATGATATCTGCCTTCTTTTCAATTTTACATCTAATTTCTATACTATTTGCCATTTGTGCTTTTTTGTTTGTAGTGGTTCTTTTTTTTTTTTTTTTGCAGGTTTTTGGCTTGCTCGTTGTAAGCTTAATTTTTTGCGAGGAAGATGATACTGATTGTCTTTATCTAGATCTTTTTTTTTTGGGTGCTGGCTCCTGACCTCCTTAACATGTTATTAGGTTTTTCTGTAATTATAATTAGAGGGAACTTTCGCCTTGTAGGTTTTTTATTTTGATTTTGTTATGTAGCTTCTCGGAGCGGTAGAAAGTTGAAGGTTCCCCTTAAAGATCTTGTAATAGTCTTCTTAATTAACGCGTAGGCTCATTCATTATTTTTACAAATAGAAAAGGTCAATTTATAAAAAGGAGCTTAATTCAAATTTAAATTAGTTTAAGGAGCACGTGAGCGACAAAATTTAAAAAGGAGCAAACACGAAATTTAAATATTCAGTTTCAGTTGAAACCGGAACTTCATTATTCGATTACCATTTAATAAAATAAATATTTTTTCCTAAGAAATCTGAAAATAGATATCCGGTTCCTTAATAATTTTTTTATCTCTGGTATCTATTATCCGATTTTTTCTCTGATATTTATTAATAAAAAGATTTTTATTATTTGGTTTAACGATTTAATAAAATAATTATTTTTCTTAAGAAATCGAATAATAGATATCCGGTTCCTTAATAATTTTATTTAAAATATTATTTAATGTTTTTTAATAAATTTTTTTGTGTAAAATTTGTTAGTTGAATGAATTTTTATATTAAAATATTATTTTAAAAATTATTATAAAAACTGTCCCAAATGAAATCTAAATATTATATTCCATGCCTAGTGTTACCCGATATAAAATTTGTCAATAGATTTTCTGCAATACTATATTTGTTTAATTAGTATTTTGATATGTATGTTCACATAAAATTTTCAAGAAAGAAAAGGAATTCATATTTATTGAAAGGATGATTAGGAAGTAAGAATAATTTAGCAAATGTCATTCAATGCTGTCGAATTTTGATTTGTTGGTGGTGGAAGTAAATAATGCAACGAAATAGACAAGAAAAAAAATAAAAAAACAGCGAAAAGTAAAAAATATCAGGATTTAATGTAGAAAAATTCAAAACCGATAAAAAAATCACGGAGCTACATCACTCCAAAAAATTAACTATAAAAATTGAGAAGATTTTGTTTTTATTTCTTTTATCTCTCGCTCTCTCCTTGCTTCTTTTCTCACTCATGCCGTTTTTACACAACATCGAACAAAGAGATACACCCACATACACCTAGAAACACCACCCTTAAGAAAATCTAGAAAGAAAAACTACCCAGTCGGGCTTGCAGCACCGCGGTGCCAGTTTAGAGCTTCATGGCGCTAAACGCTCTGTCTCCAGTCAGCTTGACAACACCGCAATGCCTTATATGGAGCGTTGCAGCGCTCTGTTCTCTGTCTTTTCTACAATAAAACTATACAGTGTTGGTGTGCTCAGGTATACAGAGTTGGGACACTCAGGTACACAGCATCTGGCTCTCGGGTACATAACGTCGAAGCGTTGTACAAAAAAAAATTCTGGTGCAAAACACCCAAACCTAAGCAAGGGAGGACCCCCGAGCACGATAAATTGAGTTGAGATCTGTGACAATATTACAACATGAATGACCAACATAATTTGATTCCACGTAGACTAACATGATTTTATTTATCTTATAAAGAATCAACTTTGTGAAAAATTGAATTTTTCAATATACATAATATGATCACTCCAATTCAATTAAAAATGTACAGATATATGACGTTTGATGCATAAATAATGTCTTAAGAATATTGAAAATTATGTATAACAATATTAAATTAAAACTTAAGGAGTGCAATAAAATATTGATTACTTTAAACATCCCAAGTGATGATAATTAGATGACGACGACATATGATTATTTATTATATGTTTAGTCATTCTTGTTGAAGTTAAGCATTAAAATGTATTTCCGGGTCGATAATAGCCACATCATGAATCAAGGTAGAGCCAAAATTCGATTGGATAGAGAAATTAGCCTTCCTCAACTGAGGGTGCAATTTAACAAACTCATAATTATTATGACCCACAACTTTACAATGAAAATAAAAACTAGGCAAACCTTCCAAAACGACCTTTTGAACATAACCAAAATTTTCAAGACCAAGTCATACAAAATCGAAGTGGGATTTATAAATGCTCATTTCCACAAGAATGCGCGCAACAGATGGTCTAGAACACACAGCAATGACATTATATATATGAATCGGTTGGCCAAATATATAACCCAAACATAAAAGAATGAGAGGAGAAAAAAGATGAGCGAAGTTCAGAAAAGGAAATCCAGACAAGGACGATCAGAGACTCTTCCGATAAGTCAAGAAAAGGGGTCGCATAATCAAAAAGCTTGGCAAAATGAAGAACTTCTTCCTCCGATATCCATGACACTGGCAAACCCCTAAGGATAGTCACTTTCAGCTTCGGAAACTCCACCGAAGCATCAGATCCAACTAATACCTCTTTGAAGGATTTAGATCGGCTCTTACAAGCAAGTAAGCAAGGGTCGGAACGTTTAAAGACAGAAGAAAAGGAGAAACCCAACCAAAACCGGAGAGACAAAAAAGAAAAGAAGAAAAGAACCACACAACCTCATAACGTTTGAAATGGCTTCTTTAAAACAGCTTTCTAATACAAAATTTTTTATTTTTGTACTAAATAGCTGCTTTACGAAGCAATAAGAAAGTCATCTTATAAAAAACGTTAGTGTTATGTTAGTATCCCGCAATGGCTGCGCCATTTTTGATTTGAAGGTGGATGCATGTTATTGTTATTATAAGTATTATTTTTAGTAGAGGAAGTCATATGCTAAGAAATATAAATCTTATATTAGATATCAAGACTTAGAAAGTGTCGATGATATGCATTAAGCTTATTGGGAATGATATGAATTGATATTATTATCATAGTGAGTGTGTAACATACAAAATGCTCTATTATTTGCTATTGACTACAAGCTTGCAAAGATTATTATTTTTATTTTAAGATTTAAATTAGGGCCTCCATTTTAGAGGTCAGTAACCACTCAACTCAATGGTTAGTGGTAATGTTGATGAAGCTTACATTAGAATAACATTGTGATTTTAAAATTAAAGCCCTCTTGAAAGTCGAACTTAAATGCATAGACCTAGACCTGCTAGTCTTCACTTGTTTACTTTTAAATGGAAATGTTACTTTAGTTGAAATTTCCAGATGAATGCCTTTGGAGATGGAGAAATTATTCTATGCGGACACCAGACTGTCCGGAGACCAATTAGAACGCACCACGTCACTCGGTATTGAGCGGTACCGAGCACCAGTACCGAGCTTAAAAATGACGTGGCGCTTTCTGGTTGGTCTTCGGACACCGTCCTACAGGATCTGCACATAATAATTTTTTCGTGAGATGAGAAATTATATGAACATATATGACTTCATATAATTTCTCAATAAACTTAGAGATTTACTAAGAAGTAAATATAATATAAGAATAATTAATCAACTTATATATTAAAATGATTTATAATTTAATAATTTTATCTTTAAATTTTGTTATAATAATCTATATTATAAAAGTTTCATCTTCCCAAATTCCAAACAATTTTTTTTGTCTCTCTCATTTGAAATATTAGTTCGCCAAAACAAATCTTAAAACCTTAAAATTCATCCTAATTAAAATTTAATCACAACATTAATTTTTTTCAAAATAAAATGAGTTTTATTTTTTTATAATGTCATATATGAAGATTTTAAGCCACGTTGGCCTCTAAAATAAATTCAAAATAAAAACAAGAACGATTAAACCCACATGCAATCAGACCCTCCACCGACCATATGACCAATTCTAATTGCTAATAAATAAATAAATAAATCATTTAAGGAGTTAAATGTAACTTTCTTACAACGAAGATCGGTTATGCAAAGAACATCTCTTTCATTTTAATGTCAACATCAACTTATGCAAAAATATATATATATATATATATATATATATATCTTATGCTTCGTTTGGGACGGCTTTCTTATAGCTTTTTAAAGCAGCTTTTTAGTACAAAATTAAAATTTGTGTACTAAAAACTGCTTTAAGAAGCAGCTAGAAAGCCGTCCCAAACGAAATCTTAATTGGTCTAAAAGTCCCCAAAAGAAACACTTCGTTTATCACGATAATGACAATTAAACATTTCCTAAATATTTAAAAAATCTGAACCTTCCTTTTTAATTATATATATATATATATATATATATATATATATATATATATATATAATATATAATATATATATATATATATATATATATATACTAAGCTAAAAATTAATGCCTATGTAAATGCATAAAAAAAAAAAAGTAAAATATAAACAAGACAAAAAAGTTCACTAACAGTTATGAAGTTTTTTATCTATATCAGACTCTCAAGTCAATCCAAATTTAAAAAAAAAAAGAAAAAAAAATATTAAATCTAATTGCATCAATCTTCCCACTAATCAGTTCAAGTAATAATGACAAGTTTATTGTTAGTAGAAAAAAACAAGAAAGTCACTCAAGCTGTTAGATGTGATTTTCATCTAGTCAGATTGAGCTTTCGATGTACTAAATTTTATTGTAAATTTGCTATAAAAGAAGTTACCTCATAATTAACTACAATTTCATTAGAAACTTCCCCTTCTTTATTTATAATAATTATTATATCGATCAATTTCATTTTCATGTTAGGATCAATTTATGCATGCCAAGAACATCTTTTCATTTACCATAAAAATAACAGATATATCATCAAAAAATTATCTTGACGAGGCATGAATCTCGAGGCAAAATTAAGTTGGAAACTTTAGGGATCATCCGAGATCCGATTTTAGCAAATTTACAGTCGAACTGAACGTCTCATAATTATGAACGCAACAACACTAAATTAAACTCAAATCTGCGCCAAAATGGGTCCAAATCAAAGAACCGAAGCGCCTTTGAAAAGTTTAAATCATAAATTGGATGATTAAACAGTTTCCAAATGTTATATGCTTACAGTCAAATCGAGCGGCTTGAGGAGACGAATCCAACGAGGCCAAGATTGCTAAATTCTGATATCATAAAGACATTCAAATATCCAATAAACAATCGATAATCACAGAAATCAATATTGGCCATCCATTCAAACCACTCTTAATTTACTCTTGATCTTCCTCCTATTTACTGGCCATATCACTCTAAGAAATCTATAAATATACCCGTCATTTCTCATAGAATGGGAACCCATACAAGGAAAAGAAATATGAGATCTCTCTTGTCACCAAGCTCCTCCTCGACCATCGCCCGAACTTTCGCCAGACCACCGATTGATGCCGGACATCCACCGGGCCACCAACTGATGCCCAACTCCCGCCAGACCACCGACTGATGACGAACATTCACTGGACCACCGACAGATGACATACTTCTGTCAGACCACCGACTAACGCCAGACTAATTTCGCTGGACCACCGACATTCTGTAGACTTCCGCTCAGCCACCGACTGACACCGGACCTCTGCTGGATCATCGACCAATGCCAGGACTTCTGCCTAATAAACTGATGCTGAACTTCTACCCAACCGAACATCGACGAGCCTTCACCTAACCTTCATTTTTCACTGGATTTCAACCAAACAGTTGATTATTATAATATGATCGTCCTTAAGGATGATCCAATTAACTGTAATCAGCTCAAACACTAGTGGAATAATTTCAAATGGGCGTAGCCTCATTGGTTTTTCCCATTTACAAGTTTTCCAAACACCCAAAAAATCGTGTGTTTTCTATTTGTGTACTGGACATCCGTACAACGCTGAGAGATAAAATTCTAACTCTATCGCCACATATATTCTAGCCCGCAACAATAACCATGCAGCATTTCCTAATTAATTACACTTTATTTAGATATATTAGATAGCTTAAGATATTTGAAGGATATTGTACAATAAAGATAAGTCCTGTCTATCTTTTCTCAAGCATTGGCCTTTCTTAATATTGAACAAAGTTTCTTTTATCTCAAGCTCAAAAATGATTGCTCAAGTAAACACAAATATTATCAAGAACTATGAAGCCATAAATTGAATGAGCAACTTTTATTCCTTTTAATGGAGGGGCTCAAATGGGAGCCAAAGTTATGTTTGATTTCCAATATATACAAAATATCCACATGGTGCTTTGTAATTAAATTATAATAATCTAGGATAGGTCCAGTACTAAATGATGGAGATGATAGAGTTGATGATTATGGTTCAAAGGAAAAATTTTGATGTGTGCTTCGAGGTAGAGTTATGAGATCTTATGCATGAAATAAGTTTAGAGTTATAAATCTTCCCACAACCTCTTGTGCATAAGAACTCTACCATGGCTCATGCCCCTATAAGCTGAATGTGAAACTAATTCATGGAGGTAGGGATTGTAGAATTTACAATCCTTAGGTTTCCAATCATACTAGTCCTCTTAATAAATTTTATTTCCATTAAGTTGTATAGGTGTAACTTTAGGTAGTGTGGAGTAATTTTAACACAGATTTGATATAAGGAGATGCAAGACATAGTGGCAGTTAAATTAATATTAGTCAACGGAACACTAATATACTTGCAACATATCAATCATATCCTTGTTCCAATAATAAAGGGGAAATTTTGGGAATTTAGCCTATATGAGGATATCTTTGAATTATTCCTTGGTAAGCTAATTTCTTAAGTATGAATAGTTTATCGTTAATGAAGCAAGGTCCCTGGGTCCATAACATATCATATCCTTCCAAGTAGTAAGACTTAAAGGGAAAAAAATTTAGCAAGTTTTAAGTGTTGGAGATTACCTTTGAATTTTACGATTTTTAATATCATTATGGACTTCTTATAAGATATGAAGCGGGACTTCTTATAAGCAACATATCTGAAGAGTGCAAATTCTTATTCTTTCCATCTAGACAACAAATTTTCTCCTAAGAATGAAATTTTCTCATATGTATTACTTATATAATATAGGTTGAAATTTTCGTACTTTGTATTTCGGCTATAAAGGAGATCCTTTCTAGTTGACAATGGAGTTCGTTTAAGCATTCCTCAAAACTATATGTAAAGTCATCCTTTTATGGATCTAATGGGATTTAGGTGATGGACCAAGGGTTCATGGTGATTATTTGGAATGTGTAAGGGTTTTGGGAGTGTAGAGGATAGATGGATGGTTCTTATGGTGGTAATGGGCAAGTGGTTTCAAAGCTAGATAGCCTTGGGGTGACCAATTCTAATTGTTAATAAATAAACAAAAAAATCATTTAAGGAGTTAAATGTAACTTTTTCTTACAACGAAGATCGGTTATGCAAAGAACATCTCTTTCATTTTAATGTCAACATCAACTTATGCAAAAAAAAAAAAAAAATTCTTAGGCTTCGTTTGGGACGGCTTTCTTGCAGCTTTTTAATACAAAATTAAAATTTTTGTACTAAAAATATCTTTAAGAAGCAACAAGAAAGCCGTCCCAAACGAAATTTTAATTGGTCTAAAAGTCCCCAAAAGAAACACTTCATTTATCACGATAATGACAATTAAACATTTCCTAAATATTAAAAAAATCTGAACCTTCCTTTTTAATATATATATATATATATATATATATATATATATATATATATATACTAAGCTAAAAATTAATGCCTATGTAAATGCATAAAAAATAAATAAAAAGTAAAATATAAACAACACAAAAAAAGTTCACTAACAGTTATGAAGATTTTTATCTATGTCAGACTCTCAAGTCAATCCAAATTACAAAAAATAAAAAAAAATAAATAAATAAAAATAATTGCATCAAACTTCCCACTAATCAGTTCAAGTAATAATGACAAGTTTATTGTTAGTAGAAAAAAACAAGAAAGTCACTCAAGCTGTTAGATGTGATTTTCATCTAGTCAGATTGAGCTTTCGATGTACTAAATTTTATTGTAAATTTGCTATAAAAGAAGTTACCTCATAATTAACTACAATTTCATTAGAAACTTCCCCTTCTTTATTTATAATAATTATTATATCGATCAATTTCATTTTCATGTCAGGATCAATTTACGCATGCCAAGAACATCTTTTCATTTACCATAATAATAACAGATATATCATCAAAAAATTATCTTGATCAGGCATGAATCTCGAGGCAAAATCAAGTTGGAAACTTTAGGGACCATCCGAGATCCGATTTTAGCAAATTTACAGTCGAACTGAACGTCTCATAATTACGAACGCAACAACACTAAATTAAACTCAAATTTGCGCCAAAATGGGTCCAAATCAAAGAACCGAAGCGCCTTTGAAAAGTTTAAATCATAAATTGGATGATTAAACAGTTTCCAAATGTTATATGCTTATAGTCAAATCGAGCGGCTTGAGGAGACGAATCCAACGAGGCCAAGATTGCTAAATTCTGATATCATAAAGACATTCAAATATCCAATAAACAATCGATAATCACAGAAATCAATATTGACCATCCATTCAAACCACTCTTAATTTACTCTTGATCTTCCTCCTATTTACTGGCCATATCACTCTAAGAAATCTATAAATATACCCGTCATTTCTCATAGAATGGGAATTGAACCCATACAAGGAAGAGAAATATGAGATCTCTCTTGTCACCAAGCTCCTCCTCGACCATCGCCCGAACTTTCGCCAGACCACCGATTGATGCCGGACATCCACCGGGCCACCAACTGATGCCCAACTCCCGCCAGACCACCGACTGATGACGAACATTCACTGGGACCACCGACAGATGACATACTTCTGTCAGACCACCAACTGATACCAGACCACCGACTGATGCCAGACTAATTCTGCCGGACCACCAACATTCGGTAGACATCTGCTCAGTCATCGACTGACACTGGACTTCCGCTGGATCATCGACCTATGCCAGGACTTCTACCAGACAAAAAACTGATGCCGGACTTCTGCCCGACTGAACATCGACGAGCCCTCACTTGACCTTCATTTTTCACTATATTTCAACCAAACAGTTGATTATTGTAATATGATCGTCCTCAAGGATGATCCAATCAACTGTAATATGCTCAAATACTAGTGGATCATTTCAATTGGGCGTGGCCTCATTGGTTTTTCGCGTGGCCTCATTGGTTTTTCCCATTTACAGGGTTTTCTACAAAAAAAAAATCGTGTGTTCTCTATTTGTGTACTGGACATCCATACAGCTCTGAGACATAAAATTCTAACTCTATCGCCACATATATTCTAGATCGCAACAATAACCATGCAGCATTTCCTAATTAGTCACATTTTATTTAGACATATTAGATAGCTTAAGATATTTGAAGGATATTGTACAATAAAGATAAGTCCTGCCTATCTTGTCTCAAGCATTGGCCTTTCTTAATATTGAACAAAGTTACTCGAATGCAATATATTAATATATGAAATCAATATTTATAAGTTTAGAACTTAGAGCTTACAAAAAAAATAAATACATTATATAATATTAAAGCATAATATGAGTCTTTTGTGGACGTACTACCCGTCATTTTTTCATGAATTACCTTGGTCTTTGGCCTGAGGCTTAATGAAGAATGGAAAGAAAGGTGCATGAATCTCTAGCAAGTTTCATACTGTTATGTTCATCTAAGCAGGATGGTGATAAATTTATCTTATTTGGTACATAAATATATAAAACTAAATATTTCAATATTAATAATGTTATGACTTTGCCATCAAATATCAAGAAAATTTGGTTCAAGCCAAATCAATCTGGTCCAAGCCATTGATCTGATTCAAGTTTGTCAACTTAGTCTATTTGGCCTTAGTTCAAAGGGAACTCGCCAATCTATAAATATAGTACTCACTCCAAACATGTGATTGTGATATATCAACTTATCACGAGCAAATGAGCATGGCCTATCAAGTTAGCCCTAGTGATTACTCAAGTGGGAAACTTCCTTCAAATACAAAACTATTGCTTGACTATTCAACTATTCGTCCACCTATATGCACCAAGCTAGCAATTTATTATTAGTTCAATGGGTAACTTTTTCAAGTCAGACATTCTTAGGCTACACAATATTTGTATCTTCACTAATTTTCTATAAACCTATATATATATATACATAATTTTGTAGCACTAAGGCCCCAAACAAAATTTATAAATAAGGGGTCAAGGTGAGCTTAGTTTATGCAATTTCGTATTCAAGCTCATTTATAAAAATCTTAGAGCATCTCATGACTCTAAATTATTTCTCAGCTCTCTATTTGCTCTGTGTTCTTACTATAGTTTGGTGTGATTCAACATTGTAAAATGTGTGGTGCATGGAGCATACCGCAAACTAGAAGAGGAGTATGTCAAGAAGAAGAGCAGCAACATAGATGTGAAGAAGTATCAGGAATTCACTACTATCAGGCAACTTGCTTATTTTTAAAAGATATTATGAGAATGAACCTAGGAGTAGGAGAATGAAATTAAAGAACAACTTCCACTATAAATTTTCGTGTAGAATCCTCCTTAATTCTATGGTGAGTATACAAAGACTCATTGGAGTTTAAAGCATTCACCACTACTTCAATGACTACTTATTACCTACACAATTAGAGTTAACCTTTACTATTCATCTCACAAAGAAGTCCATTTTTTATTCACTTGGTAAGCAAGCAGTTATTGAACAACTATTTTAAGCTCATTTTCTTCACTATATTTCTCTAAGCTTCTAAATCTTCATCACCATTCTAGAATTTTTTTTTGTGGCAGGTAAGTTTTATCATGTCTTGGTGGTGTACTTTGTTGGCCAGCCTCCTTCAACAATTGAAGGATTTGATCTTGTTGCTCCTCTATCCTATGTATGAGCTCAAAATATCCACATGGTGCTTTGTAATTAATTACACTTTATTTAGATATATTAGATAGCTTAAGATATTTGAAGGATATTGTACAATAAAGATAAGTCCTGTCTATCTTTTCTCAAGCATTGGCCTTTCTTAATATTGAACAAAGTTTCTTTTATCTCAAGCTCAAAAATGATTGCTCAAGTAAACACAAATATTATCAAGAACTATGAAGCCATAAATTGAATGAGCAACTTTTATTCCTTTTAATGGAGGGGCTCAAATGGGAGCCAAAGTTATGTTTGATTTCCAATATATACAAAATATCCACATGGTGCTTTGTAATTAAATTATAATAATCTAGGATAGGTCCAGTACTAAATGATGGAGATGATAGAGTTGATGATTATGGTTCAAAGGAAAAATTTTGATGTGTGCTTCGAGGTAGAGTTATGAGATCTTATGCATGAAATAAGTTTAGAGTTATAAATCTTCCCACAACCTCTTGTGCATAAGAACTCTACCATGGCTCATGCCCCTATAAGCTGAATGTGAAACTAATTCATGGAGGTAGGGATTGTAGAATTTACAATCCTTAGGTTTCCAATCATACTAGTCCTCTTAATAAATTTTATTTCCATTAAGTTGTATAGGTGTAACTTTAGGTAGTGTGGAGTAAATTTTAACACAGATTTGATATAAGGAGATGCAAGACATAGTGGCAGTTAAATTAATATTAGTCAACGGAACACTAATATACTTGCAACATATCAATCATATCCTTGTTCCAATAATAAAGGGGAAATTTTGGGAATTTAGCCTATATGAGGATATCTTTGAATTATTCCTTGGTAAGCTAATTTCTTAAGTATGAATAGTTTATCGTTAATGAAGCAAGGTCCCTGGGTCCATAACATATCATATCCTTCCAAGTAGTAAGACTTAAAGGGAAAAAAATTTAGCAAGTTTTAAGTGTTGGAGATTACCTTTGAATTTTACGATTTTTAATATCATTATGGACTTCTTATAAGATATGAAGCGGGACTTCTTATAAGCAACATATCTGAAGAGTGCAAATTCTTATTCTTTCCATCTAGACAACAAATTTTCTCCTAAGAATGAAATTTTCTCATATGTATTACTTATATAATATAGGTTGAAATTTTCGTACTTTGTATTTCGGCTATAAAGGAGATCCTTTCTAGTTGACAATGGAGTTCGTTTAAGCATTCCTCAAAACTATATGTAAAGTCATCCTTTTATGGATCTAATGGGATTTAGGTGATGGACCAAGGGTTCATGGTGATTATTTGGAATGTGTAAGGGTTTTGGGAGTGTAGAGGATAGATGGATGGTTCTTATGGTGGTAATGGGCAAGTGGTTTCAAAGCTAGATAGCCTTGGGGTGACCAATTCTAATTGTTAATAAATAAACAAAAAAATCATTTAAGGAGTTAAATGTAACTTTTTCTTACAACGAAGATCGGTTATGCAAAGAACATCTCTTTCATTTTAATGTCAACATCAACTTATGCAAAAAAAAAAAAAAAATTCTTAGGCTTCGTTTGGGACGGCTTTCTTGCAGCTTTTTAATACAAAATTAAAATTTTTGTACTAAAAATATCTTTAAGAAGCAACAAGAAAGCCGTCCCAAACGAAATTTTAATTGGTCTAAAAGTCCCCAAAAGAAACACTTCATTTATCACGATAATGACAATTAAACATTTCCTAAATATTAAAAAAATCTGAACCTTCCTTTTTTAATATATATATATATATATATATATATATATATATATATATATATATATATATATATATATATATATATATATATATATATATATACTAAGCTAAAAATTAATGCCTATGTAAATGCATAAAAAATAATAAAAAGTAAAATATAAACAACACAAAAAAAGTTCACTAACAGTTATGAAGATTTTTATCTATGTCAGACTCTCAAGTCAATCCAAATTACAAAAAATAAAAAAAAATAAATAAATAAAAATAATTGCATCAAACTTCCCACTAATCAGTTCAAGTAATAATGACAAGTTTATTGTTAGTAGAAAAAAACAAGAAAGTCACTCAAGCTGTTAGATGTGATTTTCATCTAGTCAGATTGAGCTTTCGATGTACTAAATTTTATTGTAAATTTGCTATAAAAGAAGTTACCTCATAATTAACTACAATTTCATTAGAAACTTCCCCTTCTTTATTTATAATAATTATTATATCGATCAATTTCATTTTTTCATGTCAGGATCAATTTACGCATGCCAAGAACATCTTTTCATTTACCATAATAATAACAGATATATCATCAAAAAAATTATCTTGATCAGGCATGAATCTCGAGGCAAAATCAAGTTGGAAACTTTAGGGACCATCCGAGATCCGATTTTAGCAAATTTACAGTCGAACTGAACGTCTCATAATTACGAACGCAAACAACACTAAATTAAACTCAAATTTGCGCCAAAATGGGTCCAAATCAAAGAACCGAAGCGCCTTTGAAAAGTTTAAATCATAAATTGGATGATTAAACAGTTTCCAAATGTTATATGCTTATAGTCAAATCGAGCGGCTTGAGGAGACGAATCCAACGAGGCCAAGATTGCTAAATTCTGATATCATAAAGACATTCAAATATCCAATAAACAATCGATAATCACAGAAATCAATATTGACCATCCATTCAAACCACTCTTAATTTACTCTTGATCTTCCTCCTATTTACTGGCCATATCACTCTAAGAAATCTATAAATATACCCGTCATTTCTCATAGAATGGGAATTGAACCCATACAAGGAAGAGAAATATGAGATCTCTCTTGTCACCAAGCTCCTCCTCGACCATCGCCCGAACTTTCGCCAGACCACCGATTGATGCCGGACATCCACCGGGCCACCAACTGATGCCCAACTCCCGCCAGACCACCGACTGATGACGAACATTCACTGGACCACCGACAGATGACATACTTCTGTCAGACCACCAACTGATACCAGACCACCGACTGATGCCAGACTAATTCTGCCGGACCACCAACATTCGGTAGACATCTGCTCAGTCATCGACTGACACTGGACTTCCGCTGGATCATCGACCTATGCCAGGACTTCTACCAGACAAAAAACTGATGCCGGACTTCTGCCCGACTGAACATCGACGAGCCCTCACTTGACCTTCATTTTTCACTATATTTCAACCAAACAGTTGATTATTGTAATATGATCGTCCTCAAGGATGATCCAATCAACTGTAATATGCTCAAATACTAGTGGATCATTTCAATTGGGCGTGGCCTCATTGGTTTTCGCGTGGCCTCATTGGTTTTTCCCATTTACAGGGTTTTCTACAAAAAAAAAATCGTGTGTTCTCTATTTGTGTACTGGACATCCATACAGCTCTGAGACATAAAATTCTAACTCTATCGCCACATATATTCTAGATCGCAACAATAACCATGCAGCATTTCCTAATTAGTCACATTTTATTTAGACATATTAGATAGCTTAAGATATTTGAAGGATATTGTACAATAAAGATAAGTCCTGCCTATCTTGTCTCAAGCATTGGCCTTTCTTAATATTGAACAAAGTTACTCGAATGCAATATATTAATATATGAAATCAATATTTATAAGTTTAGAACTTAGAGCTTACAAAAAAAAATAAATACATTATATAATATTAAAGCATAATATGAGTCTTTTGTGGACGTACTACCCGTCATTTTTTCATGAATTACCTTGGTCTTTGGCCTGAGGCTTAATGAAGAATGGAAAGAAAGGTGCATGAATCTCTAGCAAGTTTCATACTGTTATGTTCATCTAAGCAGGATGGTGATAAATTTATCTTATTTGGTACATAAATATATAAAACTAAATATTTCAATATTAATAATGTTATGACTTTGCCATCAAATATCAAGAAAATTTGGTTCAAGCCAAATCGATCAATCTGGTCCAAGCCATTGATCTGATTCAAGTTTGTCAACTTAGTCTATTTGGCCTTAGTTCAAAGGGAACTCGCCAATCTATAAATATAGTACTCACTCCAAACATGTGATTGTGATATATCAACTTATCACGAGCAAATGAGCATGGCCTATCAAGTTAGCCCTAGTGATTACTCAAGTGGGAAACTTCCTTCAAATACAAAACTATTGCTTGACTATTCAACTATTCGTCCACCTATATGCACCAAGCTAGCAATTTATTATTAGTTCAATGGGTAACTTTTTCAAGTCAGACATTCTTAGGCTACACAATATTTGTATCTTCACTAATTTTCTATAAACCCTATATATATATATACATAATAATTTTGTAGCACTAAGGCCCCAAACAAAATTTATAAATAAGGGGTCAAGGTGAGCTTAGTTTATGCAATTTCGTATTCAAGCTCATTTATAAAAATCTTAGAGCATCTCATGACTCTAAATTATTTCTCAGCTCTCTATTTGCTCTGTGTTCTTACTATAGTTTGGTGTGATTCAACATTGTAAAATGTGTGGTGCATGGAGCATACCGCAAACTAGAAGAGGAGTATGTCAAGAAGAAGAGCAGCAACATAGATGTGAAGAAGTATCAGGAATTCACTACTATCAGGCAACTTGCTTATTTTTAAAAGATATTATGAGAATGAACCTAGGAGTAGGAGAATGAAATTAAAGAACAACTTCCACTATAAATTTTCGTGTAGAATCCTTTAATTCTATGGTGAGTATACAAAGACTCATTGGAGTTAAAGCATTCACCACTACTTCAATGACTACTTATTACCTACACAATTAGAGTTAACCTTTACTATTCATCTCACAAAGAAGTCCATTTTTTATTCACTTGGTAAGCAAGCAGTTATTGAACAACTATTTTAAGCTCATTTTCTTCACTATATTTCTCTAAGCTTCTAAATCTTCATCACCATTCTAGAATTTTTTTTTGTGGCAGGTAAGTTTTATCATGTCTTGGTGGTGTACTTTGTTGGCCAGCCTCCTTCAACAATTGAAGGATTTGATCTTGTTGCTCCTCTATCCTATGTATGAGCTCATCCAAGGATGGGTTTTGGGAGCCTAATCTAAATTGATTACAATATCTATGATTAGTGAACTTATTTCCGATTTGATGAGTGTTAAAATGAGGAAATCTATTACCAATAATATTAATTATGTTAGTTATTGTTTTGCTATGATGTTAATTAAGATATGCTTCTTGTATACAATGCTAAATTATTATGTATTAATAAAATTTGTATAGGTTGAATATTTAATATCTTAGATCATATAAAGATTCCATATGTACATAAAAATTGCAAAAGATATAAGAAATTTTTACACAAAAAAAGGAAAAAATCTTAGGGTCTAACTTAGTTAATATAATTCACCAAATAATTGAAGATATAATAATTAACTCTTTTAAAGAAAATGAGCTTATACACAACTGAGAATAATTGTTTGATTCTAAGTTCTAACAGGTTGAGAGTCCACAGTCGCACAATGAAATTAGGTGATGAATGTGAGAGTTGTTGATAGTGGTCGGCGACATCAAATATAAATTAGAGCTCTAAAATTTTTAAATTTTGTCAACTCTATAATCTCTTCTATGTAGAAAATGGAGTCATATTAATAGCCTCTTTGAGATGCGTACTTTGGTATATTTAGTGATAATCTAAATTGCTTCATTAAACGACATATATTTATTCATTTAATAATAGGTCGTTAATAAAAAAATTGAATATCTTAATGACCATAGATTTAAATGATCTTGAGCTTGTTAGATTTGTCTCATTGAACCCCTCTTAAACTAGAAGATATCAAATCTAGAAATCATTTGATTCTTCAATTAATACCCTAAAGCTTTAAATATGATTCAAGTGTTTAATGAGCTCGCCTTATCGAGGTGTTTAGTTTGAATATAAGTTCTCCATTCTTTCTTTTGTCGAGGGTTTTAGGTTGGAGAGAAAGAAGGAGAGAAACAAGGGAGGTGTGTTGTAGTAAGTATATAATTCTAAATTTTAATTAAATTTAATAATTAATATTAGTTAATTAAAATATTAAGTTAATAAATTAATATTAATTATGATTTAATTTGATTAAATAAAGTTTTTTTATGTTTGATTAGATTTATAAACTCTTAATTAATTATTATATAAATTATAAAATCATGTTAATTATAAATTAATTAACCTTATTAAAATTGATACAAAACTAAATCAACATTAATAATTCATATTAGTAAATAAAAAAATAAATGTAATTAAATTAATATTATTTACACTTAAATATATTAAATAGAAAATAATATTTAATTAGCTTAATAATTAATTGAGTTATTATTATTTTATTATTTAATTAATCTAATTAAATTAAAATAGATAAAATTAATGTAATTAAAAATTACAAACATATAAATTAATTCTCAAATTCATAAATAGTCAAACATTTATTTTACATCCATCAATTAAAGGATATATAGGATTTAGTTCATCTTGATCTGCTGTTGGTTGAAAATTTTGGTCATTAACCAAAATTATTTGTATGAATTTATTTTAATTAATCTCCATATATATATAGGAATTTATTTCAGCTAAATCCTATTAACAGCCAAAAAAGACCCCTTAGGGTTCGACGGAAGGAGTAGACAGCGGGAGCCGGGAGGTGGCGACCTCAGGAGCGGTTAGTATCTGTTCCTCCTCTTTTTGGCTTTTCAATATTTGATTAGGGTTTGATGATCCTTTGTTAACTACCAGCAGCGATGATGTCTATTTACTAAGCTTTGGAACCAACCACAATGATCGATGGCCTATTCTTTGGGCTGTTTTTTGACAATACAATCTCCTCTACAGCGTTTGGGCATTCTTACTGCGCTGTTTGAGACCGCAGAGAGTAGCAAGCCACCTCCATAAGCTCAGATGGAGATGAATAATAAGATAGAAATTTTCTCAAATCTAGAGAGGGCTTGCATTAGTTCCAACCATTCTCTAATTCCACCACTAACGATGGCATTGACGTTGATGCTTTCAGGAATGCTTTTCGGATGACTTAGAGGCTTTGCTTTTCCTTTCAATGAAAGCTTTTGGGGATAAAGTTCTGTTGTGGACAACATTGGCAGGAGGTTGGCAACAGTTTGATTGGTGCGTTGGCCATAGGTAGATGATTACTCGGTTGATCTATTAATGATTCAACACCCGGTCAATGACTTATAACCTGCGTTAATGGAGTGCAAGAGACTTGGGTGCAGATTGAGCTTGGCCAAGAGGAAGATAGAGTTCAATTGACCACATTAGGTTTGGGAGAGCACTTTAGGCACCTAATTTGTAGATGCAAATCCTTATGATTAATTATCCCTCCTAATAACGAGAGAGAAATTTTGATTAAGGCTAACTGTTAAACACTAAGTGGATGGTGGGGGAAATGATGACAAACTGAAGTAAAATTTCATGGTTCTATCATCTTGGGTTTTTATAGATCCTGATATAATTAATCAACAAAGGAAATCATCCCTATATGAGCGAAGGATCATTGTTGGTATTCATGGGTTGCATCATCTAAGACGAACTTGTAGATCTACGGTGAATATTTCTCTAAGGTGATAATTATTATGCCAACCTTTGCTAATAGAAGGCTTTATGTCCTATCAAGTGAATTCTATGATTCATTTTGGAAAAAAAAAAAAAAAAAAACATGTTCTTTTGGAAATAGGATGATCAAATGTTGGCGGATGGGTTTAATTTTTAATAATTTAGGACAATGAAGTGGATGATTTTAAAAGTAAAAGATGGAAGGCAAGTAAAAAGAAAAAGGTTGAGAGCTTGGAATGAGTAGATGAAAAAGGTGCTAGTAAAGATTAAATTATTCTTTAATATGTTTGATGAATTCTGCGAACTTGGTGTGCAATGGAATTTGAGAATTCAATTTTTTCCTGAACATAATATAATGTTATGCTCATTAGTTTATAATTTTAAATAATGTTCCTCATAATTAAATAAATTCATGCGTTCAATGAAACTAAGTTTTTTATTGGCACCCCCCACTATGCTTAAGTTGTGCCTTTGGCGTCCCTTGGTGCTTTGGGCATTATGCAACTATAAGGCAATTGAGAGTTCTAACAAAAGAGGTGACATGCAATATATGGCTTTCAATTGAATAATATCTACTCTTTTGATCTCGTGGTTCTTTAGCGGTACCACAGCTTCATTTGGAAGCTTCTTTCCTAAGGAGAATGAGGGAAGATTTGAGGTTTAACTTTGTAATGTTATAGATGCAATAATCTACATTTCATGCAATGAATTTTGGTTGTGTGATACAACAAATTTTGCTATGTAATGCAGTAATGTAGGGTTAATACTGTGTACATATATCTCATTTTAGACTTTATAGGTTGAAAGCTCGATGCATTGAATTACACACCCTTTTCTTTTTTATATATAAAAAAGGGATCCACCGAGTGATTCGGCACAATTTATTTCTTTAAATGTGACTTTTCTCCTAGATGTTTCAATAACTAGAGAATCCTCATCTGCTATAGCAACCATAAGCCAATCTCATAGCCTCTGTCTCCATGGATGTCAGGTTTTCTAGTCAAGTTTCACCAATTTTATATTTCAAATTAGTGTTCATTGTGCCTTGTGCTATGATGCACAAATACAGCCACGACATGGACACGGGACACATCAATTATTGAAAATCTAGGATGTTGGATGTTGTATTATAATTTTTTATTTTAAAAATAGTGTATAAAAATTAAATAAATATAATATTAAAAATAAATTAGAAATAAAAAGTCATTTAACTAGAATTTTTTCTTAAAATGATTAATAATAGGATGTCCAGAGTCTGACGTCAATGCCATATATCAGGCATCGAGAGAGGAGACGTCAATGATGTCGAGAGTTAGACATCAATGTTATGTAGTAAGTCTCGGGCATTGATGTCAATAGGGTGTTTATCGTCAATGTTGTGAGGGTATTGATCGTTAATGTTAAGGCGATGTCGAAGAAACATGAGCTTTGAAGTTGTGAGTGTTGAAATTGCTAGCGTCGAGCATCAATGTCCAGATAGTGTCAAACTTGGATGTTGACATGATTTTGAAATGTCGATGTTGTAACGACATTAGATGTCACTGTTGAGATGACATCATGTATTGTTGTGAAACTAACGTGGTGACCCATCAAAGAAAAATGAAAATGAGAATATTCGATGAGTGGGGTATTGAGTGCGAGTGATTGAATTGGTGTTGTGGATAAGATATACGAAATTTAGTTTTTATATCTTAAATATAAGAAATGATATTTAAAAAATATTTCATAAAATATTTAAGATGCATGTCGGACACACGTGTCCAATTTGTTTTTAATAATTTTATAATTGGATACATTTTCGACGTGTCCGACGCTTGTCAAAGGCGTGTCAGATGAGTGTTGTGTCGGATACGTGTCAGTCATTGCATGCCTCTTTTAGGAGAAATGTCGGTACATCATAGTCCTTGAGGAATTAATGGCTGCCATCCTATGGAACTTCAACTGATATGCCATTCTTAGCTTGGATGAGATTTAATAGTCTATTTGATCTATTTGATTTTGCCATTTTCTTGTTTAAGCTTCTTGCTTATTTTATTTCGTTATCTCTTTAAAATGCACTCATCAGCAAACCTGTATTTTCTATGGTCTGTCTTTTTTTTATGAATAACAGTCCTATGTCATTTCAGAGTATGAATTTGTGCATGAAATAGACATATACTGCTTCTTGTAACTTTCATCTAGGCTTGTTTTCCTCTATTGGATGTGTGTGATATAATCCTTTTGCCTCTAAGGGTGTCAAAGAGCTGTCTTTCAGAGGTTGAAAACTTATCCAAGGTATTTACTCCCTTCTCCTTTCTTAAATCAACCACTTTTTCCATTTACATCTCAGCACCTACGCTCATCCCTACAACTAGCCTTAGTACCCTATAATTTTTTAAAAATTATGCAATCGGATATTGAGGCATTTTTTATCCGTGAGATGAGAATAATTCTTGAATTAATTTTGAAGTGTAAGTGTCATAATCAAAATATATATATATATATATATATATATATATATATATATATATATATATATATATATATATATATATATATATATATATATATATATATAGAAGTTTTATACTAAAATTAGGATAAGATCTTAGAAAGTCAAAGCAAAATTATAATAATAAGTCTCCATACTATAAAATTAACATTGACAAGTTGTCTAAGCCATTAAGATCATAATTTATAAATTCAAAAGTATCCTCCACTCTCGTCACTTAATAGTTATTTATTAGAATCATCATTACAGTGAATTGTTTTCTATAATCCCTCATTCTCAAATGTGTCAACATTCTCTCAATATTCCTCCTCATCTTCTGTCTCAATCATTTTCCATTTCCATAACCAATAAAAATTAATAAGAATATAAATTAAAATTTAAAATTATGCTTATGTTGATGATTATAATTTCAATTACTTAAATTTTTATGGTAACATTATCTGTTACTCTCTTGTTGAATTGTTGGACTCCTCAAATCATTTATCATCTAATAAAACATCATTATAAACTAATGGTTCTTTGTCGCCCAACACAATTTTCTTCTTTAAGACTTAATCTTTTTATCTCTTGTTGTAATTAATGTAGACCAATGTGTTCATTCCTTTATTTAGCCTAATGATTTCTCTTCTTAACATAAATATGGTTATTTGTACTCTAATTTCGTTCACACCTTTATAAAGAGCATACAAGACTCAATACATTGATAGCAAATTATTATAGTGCTAGAGTATTATCTCCACATTGAATCCACCACTCAACTAATATTTAGTTTAAAAAAGAACAAAAAAAAGGTAGATGAGTTATCACTAAGAAGAGGAGAAGCATTGGAGGATGGTGAGTCAACGTGGTCGGGTAGTAGCGGCTCAGAGTGGCCAAATGGCTGCAATGTAAGGTTTGGGCAGCCGTGAGCTTGCGAATGGATTGGGAGGGTTGAGGATAGAGCCAGAGATTATTGGTTTATATTTAGTTTTTTTTTTAAGAAAAGAAAATATATTTCAACGAAAATAAAGGGATACAAGCAAGTCTAACATAGGACAAAACAACAATTACAAGGCTTAAGCAACAAACAAAGGGACATCCAGTAAGTAAAAGTGTAAAAAACAAGCTAACCCAGTAATGGCAAACTTGCATCTAGAGGTGGTAACGACCAAAACCCACATACACAACCTTGCATCCCAAACAAAGGTTACTCCCCAAACAAAGGTCGCCAAACATAGTAAGAAGACGCACTACCGATGGTTACCAACAAGCCACTTCCGACCAGATGGTGAGTAGAAAGTAGCTACATCATTGCCTGGGCCACATACACCCGCAACAAAAAACCAAACCAACAGAAGCCAATCTAACGGAATCGAACACAACAGCTCCAAAGCCATCAAGTCAATAAGGAATAAATAAGCCCAAGGTAATTACTTTTTTTTCTACCACGATGCTTGCCACCACCATGAGAAGAGGCTTTGTTAACACTACTACCAACCTGCAAATTATATAATTCAAGAAGTTCATCAACCGGGACATCCCCCTCCCCCTCACCATAAGAGGAAGAATCCAACAATCAGAGTGATCCATATTAGAGTCTGTCAACTTGCTAGTAATTTGAGCTTTTAACGCTTCATTAGAAATTAGAGAAACTGGAACATAAAAAAAAGGTTCATGTTCAAGCTCACCCACTGGCACATCCAGAACAGCTAAAGGAGAATCATCATATGCAATACCCAACTCACTAGACGAACCATTATCCATCACCTTGTTAACTTCGCACGGGCCCTTCAACACCTCCACTTGATTAACATCAGAAGCAATAGGAGGATGCTCCAAACTCTTAATTTCCACCATAGAGCCAATGTTAAGAGAGACAGGAGGACCCCTCGAAGAAACCACATGGTCATCGGCAACACTCGGAATGGGCGCCACCACATGGCCCACATCAGGAAAATGAATAACCTCCACATGCACTACAGGAACTAAAACAACAGGCTCAAATAAGGGCTTGATGTCAGTAACATTCGCAGGTTGAGAAACCTTCTCATTACCAACAACACCAACCTCCACACAATTTTGCTTAACCAAATTAGAACCAGTTTCAAGCATACTTTTTTCCTCCACTAGTGCGGTTACCATCGCCAACATTTGAAAGAGGTTGCACCAGCAGGAGAAGGATTAAGATGTGGATGAAGAATACAACATTCAGCTTGAAAATGACCCAAGGATTTACAATGCACAGAATAAGGAGGAAAGTCCTCCATAACTACAGCCTGAATGTAACCCAATTTTTCGTGGCCAACCCACACTTTATCAGGATAGCGCTTGGTTACATCTAACTCAACTAAAACACGAGCTACAAAAGACGAGATTCAGAGGAGGTAGCATTATCTATTTTAAGAGGGCGGCCAAAGAGGGAACCAAGACCGTGAAGTATTCTAGGAGAGAAAAGATGAGCTGTAAGGTTGGAAAACGAAACCCAAATCGGAATAATTGGGGACTCAACCTCAATATTAAAATTCGGAGTCTATTTGCACAATTTCATATAACAATTGTTCACAAAATAGGAACGATGGGCAAACACTGCGATAATCAAGTTCATTCACAAGCTTTATTAAGACATGCTTAGAGTTAAGGACAGTAATCGAGAAATCACCAATCAATTTAAGATTGACAAAATTTTTCGAAAGGCATCGAGAGAGGGTCTCAAACTGGGCGACAAGAGCAAGAATTTCAACCTCTGAAATCCACAATGAAGGTAATCCCTGGTGAGTCGAAATTTTGAGGTCGGGGAATGCAGACGCGGCAGGAGACAAGCCTGAAAAAGCATCCCTAAATGAACGAGAGGATGAAATCCCATTCAAAAACCAAGGTCCTGCACCCGGAGAGCAGCCATAACTCCGAAAGAAGGCAAAACAAGAGTGAAATAAAACTAAAAGACCACAGAAATAGGCAAAATTTAGTAGTCATGGACTTTTCTGCTGGCGAAACGGAAGGCGGAAGCTTGGCGTCACAGAGAAACGCGACGCATTGCCCCAGCAAAGAGCCCTTTACAGTGAGCGAATTCCCGTCATGGATTCACCTCCGACATCGCCACCAAAGGAAGCCTAGATGTCGCAGCTAGGGCATCGTGAACATAGTTTATATTTAGGTTTAGATGTAATGAAACAATAAAATAAGGCTTTGAGCTTATATTATTCATAAATTAATTTTTTTAAATTACCCAAACCCTAATGTTTGAGGCTTAATGGTTAGGATGGAAGATATAGGAGAGTAGAGAATAGTGGTGTTGTTGGGATGGGTTTGTGGGGGGTTGGGGTGGTAAAGGGATTTTTTGGAGGTTATTGAAGGGTGTGAATTGGGGATTATGAAGGTTGGGTGTGGAGGCTTTAATATTTTTGTTTTGTGGGTGGACAATCTTGTGATAGAACTTTCTCTTCTAAATATAAGGTAAAGTGAGCTACAATAAAAAGCGAAAAAAAAAAGGGTAATATTGATAGAGTTTTGCTACCGAAATTAACTATGCCCCATCAAACTAAATAATTAGAAACCGATATTAGGAGGATATAAATGCCCCTTGGCGTACTTCGTCAAAAAGGATATTTGTTGTTTTGGTGTTGTGGGTATGGTGGTTTGTTTTGTTGTTGTTTGTGGGGGGGGATTGAAAAATATATTGGGGAGGAAGTAAAAGATTGAGGGGTTAGTTAGATGTTTTGTTTTTTTTGTTTTATTTGTTTGTTTGTGGGGGTGGTTGGTGAGGTGTGTAAAAAATATAGTGGGGGAATAAGGATGAGTGGTAATTAATTAAAGTGATGGGGTATAAAATAGGGTTTTTTGTTTGTATATATCATTTGTGTTAAGTTGTTTTTTGTTTTTAGTATTTTTAGATTGTTTTAATTGGTGTGTATGGGTGGTGTTGATTGGGGTGAAGTTGAGACACGGTTGATTGGTAAATTGTGGGTTATTGGAGTTAGTGGGTAAATCCTGATAATTATTTATAATTATTAACCCTAAACAAAAGGCCCCACAAAACACTGAATCATAGATGCAGAGCTTTCATACCTCATCAGTAGTCCACAATTGACAATCTTATGATCAATTTAATTTATTCATCACCGCTTTTCATTCCTTCAATATTAATAACTTATTTAGTAACTCAGATTATAACTATAGATCTTATGCTTATGGAGAAGCATCTAAAAATTATTAAAGAAGGTGGCATTTTTTGGCTATTCTATGAGATTAATTTTTTTAATATTTCTGTGAGATATTTTCTTTTTATTTAGATTTGAAAAAAAAAACTTACATAATTATATATAGCATACAAAATTTATGCTTAATTTTTATTATAATTAAGTATGTTATAAGAACATTAGGCCAATAGATTAGAGATGCACCAAAAAAATTTAGGACTTAATATAAAAGAATATCAATATATTTTAATAAGATTTTTTTTTTCTTTAATGAGAGCTATTTGGTGGCTTGAGCTTGTGACCCAAATGGTCTATCAGAGCTTTAGGTTTGGGTCGAGGGCTCGACCTAATAGTTTGGCTTTATTTCACTTCTATTGTTTTGAGTTTGTTTGAATTTTATGCCAATAAGTTAGAGAGAAATCATTGATCAATTATTTGGATTGATTAGAAAAAGTGGTAATTGTTGACCTGGTCGCATCGAGTAGCAGGATCTGGCTGGCGGTCATGGATGGAAGACAGAAACTTCAACTAGTTGAGTTCGGCGAGAACAGTGGTCGAGATCGGGAGAGATGTCAGCCTGTAAGAGGTAAGTCACAAAGCTAACTTTTTTCCTGTTCGGTTCTGAGAGAGCGTGAGCGTGCGAATGGGGGTTGCCTTTGGTTTTTAGATAGACTTGCGGGAATTTGTCGTGGGGTAAAAGTTAAGAGGGCGTACTCCACTTAGCTCGCCCAATAATACAGGATGAAAACTAGAATTCTACATTGATACAAATAGCTTTTTTTTTTCAAAAAAAAAAATATTTATATTGAAAGTATCTAGAATATGCAACTTAAATATGAAGCAAATTAAGCAATAATATTACACCTAAACGTCATTCTCTCAATCCAAATTTCCATATGGCTACAAAGTGATTTTGAGCTGGATGCATGAAACTACCAATGACTTGAAGAAAAAAACGTTCATTACATGACCTTAAAGTCTCTTTGGAAAGCAAAATCTTCACTAATATATTTTGATTATTGACTAATTAGAAAATGACTAAGCAACTATACAGTTCTATAGAATCAGAACTTCAATGCAAAGGGAAGAAAAAATTTATCCTGAACTTCATAAATCCTTTTTATTGCTCCAATTAATCGATAATGTCTTTTATAAAACTATCTTTAGATATAGTTTGACATAAATCAATAAGTTACAGTATTTGTTTCTTTTAAGTACTTTTCGTTAACAGTAAAGCAAATACATTTATTTTGAACCGTATTATGCTCCTAAAGGTCAGCTCTATTCCAAGCATTGTGGATTGAGGTTTCGTTTGGGACAGCTTTTAGCTGCTTCTTAAAGAAGCTTTTTAGTATAAATTTTTTAATATTTGTACTAAAAAATTACTTTAAGAAGCAGCAAGAAAGTCATCCCAAACAAAGCCTGAATGTCATGACATTTCTGTAAAATAAATGTTGTGTAATTTTCTATTTACTTTGCTTGGATTTCTCCATGAAAATTAGCTCGAACAATTTTTTTTTTATTATAGATCATTTGTTCAAATTTAAGTATGTGCCACATAGGCATCATTATCAAATGATTTTGGGACTATTGGATTTATGTTATTGAGTTGCTCAATTTGATTATAAACATATAAGATTTAGATATGATTTGATGCATCAATTAATATAGCGACTTTATTAAATATTGTTCATTCTGACTTATGTCAGATCATCTTTGATCTCATTAGATTCTTCTTTTTGAGACAATCAATTTGATTATTATTTAATTGAAATTAGAATTCGGCTTATCATAAATTTAATTCAAGAAGTTTCTAAAAATACATCGAAATTCATGCTGATCAAGTAAAATTTTTTTAGACTTATCAATCACAAAAACTAAATAAATAAATTTGAAGGTGATTTCGAAAAATTCTCTAGAATAAAATTCACTTCTCAATTTATGAATATAATTTCAGAAAATTTTATTAATCATTACTCATTCTTTATATCAAATAAACATTTAAACATTACATTATAAATGAATTTAATTATTTTGAAAAAAGTGCAATGTTAATTGTTCTTTGTGAAACAATCAAGCTCAAGAGTTGGCCTCATGTGCATAAGAAATTATTACATGCGATTACCAGAACATCCAGAGACGAATCAAAATGTGTCATGTTATCTGTTACACATCAGAACACAGTACTGATACACAATAAAAAAAATGACATTACGCATCCTGATTTTACCTCCAGATAGTATTCGGTGACTGCACGTAATAATTTCACCATATGCATGCATTACTTTCTAAAAAAGACATAAATAAAAATCATACTTTATGCTCTCAAGTTTCAATTTTCAAATATTATTTTTATACATAAATCCAAATAACTCTCATATATTATCAGATTATTATATATATGCATACAATATATGTGTGAACATTCAACTAAAATAATTACATATAGCCTTTTAATTGTATCATTCATGCATATCTGAACCTAATAAAATTTTCATCGAAAATACAACAAATATTTCTTTTTTCTGATCATGAGAGCACGAAGCACAAATTTATTAGTTGTTAGAAGGAAGACAAAGCCTCTTTATCACTCACCTATTACACTATTTGCAAAGAGGGCCAATGTTCACATATATGCATGAGAAAAAGAACATATAAATACTTAGCTAAATTTTTTTCATCTACGTATATAAACAAATTTGTTCTATTTTTCCAAAGAGATTCCTTGGCTTGCAATTTTCACACTTGGCCATGCTTCAAGTGTGAACCCTATGACAAGGGAGAAAAACTATAGAAAGAAAACAGTTAGAAAAAAGAAGATAAAATATTTATGTTTGTTTGGGACGACTTTCTTACTAATTCTTAGAGCAAGTTTTTAGTAAAAAAATTAAAATTTTTATATTAAAAGCTGGTTTAAGAAGAAGCAATAAGAACGTCGTTCCAAAAGAAGCCTAAGGCGTCATTTGGGACGGCTTTCTTACTGCTTATTAAAGTATCTTTTTAGTATAACAATTCAATATTTGTACTAAAAAGCCGCTTTAAGAAGAGTGGGAAAGCGGTCTCAAATGAAGCCTAATTAGTCTCCTAAGAGTACATTCCCTTAAAGAATTTTCTTGTATGAAGGATGCAGATAATTTCCCCTCTCCCCTCTACTTTAAGAACAAAGGAAAGAGAGAAAAAGAATGGCTTTTTTCTTTTTTCGGGTTGATTTACAATACAGGGAAGACTTGGACGCGTCCGCGCTTGCAAAGTAAGCAAAGGAAACAAGCAGCGGATGAGGTGGCGTTTTCTCCGATCCCACTTCGCACGTGTGGAGCCCCCTCTGACACGTGTGTCCCTTCACTCGCATTCTTCTTCAAGTCCATCTCCTTTCCCCCTCTTGTTTATTAAGGAAGGTGGTGCGCCCTGTTTCCACTGCTCTTCTCTCTTCATTGCTCCTTCTCTACCTCTCTTTCGCTTTGTTGTTGATATTTGAAGAAGAGGAGTAGAGAAGAATGGGAAGGCAGCCTTGTTGTGATAAGGTTGGGCTGAAGAAGGGGCCTTGGACGACAGAGGAAGACAAGAAGCTCATCAGCTTTATCCTCAACAATGGCCAATGCTGCTGGAGAGCTGTGCCTAAGCTTGCAGGTCCTCCAAGCTTTGAATCACTCTGGTTCCTCTATTGCTTGAAGAGCTTTCTGGTTTTCTCTTAGAAATGTTGGATTCCATAAGTAAAGAAGTTTTCCTTTTATGACGTGAAGTTTGCATGTTTGCTGATTTTGGAGAAAGTGAGAGGCAAAGATTTTTTTTTAAATTTTTTGTAGTTATGTGGAGAAGGGGAAGTGGAGAATTTAATCTTTTTACTTTCATGTTTTTATATAGTATATTCTGATTAAAATTATGTAAATATTGGGCAATGGCTCCTTCCTCTCCCTACTCTACCTGCTGATATTTTTCTTGATTCAGTTTCTTCAGAGGAGGAGAAGGTGGCTTGATCTGTCTCAGCTTTTAAATTTTTCAATAAAAAAGACTTTTTTTAGACTTTCTCTTAGACTTAATTTGTCTATGAATTGACTTTCAGCAGTAGTAGATCATATTTGAACATCTTGTTCGACTTGTAGAATGTATTATCATCTTTCAGAACATGTTGCAGGCTTGCTAAGGTGCGGAAAAAGTTGCAGACTGAGATGGACAAACTATCTCCGTCCTGATTTGAAGAGAGGATTGCTCTCAGAATCCGAGGAGAAGCTGGTCATTGATCTCCATTCCCAACTTGGAAACAGGTCCCTCTCCTCCCCCATTATATTTCTCTTCCAATTACTAATCCGTTTCTCTTCACATCAAGCTGAGACTTCTTCATCTCTTTCAGGTGGTCAAAAATTGCTGCAAACCTCCCTGGAAGAACAGATAATGAGATCAAGAATCACTGGAACACGCATATAAAAAAGAAGCTAAGAAAGATGGGAATTGACCCTCTCACACACAAGCCCCTCGCCTCTGAAGAACAATTATCTCATCAATCTGAACACCATGAGGCCCCCTCCGCCTACTCCGACTTATCAACTGCGGCCAATCTCCATTGCCCACTCGACGGCCCGGAGACTTTCTGCACTGATGAAGTTCCTCTCATGGAGCCTCATGAGATCATTGTACCCTGCACTCCCTCCGCCACTCCATGCTCATCATCTTCTCGATCATCATCCTCAACAACTAAAAGAACAACATGGTCGTCGTCATCATCATCATCGTCCAATTCTTCAGTAAAAGCTGAGGAGATACAAATTCCATCCATGGAGTGGCCAGAATCAGTATCTTTCTGGGGAATGGATGATTTTATGGGATGGGACTTTATTTCTCATGATGGAGAAGGAAAGCTGAGCTCTACTGATCTTTTCAACCAGAATCAAGAGCAATGGAAGTTTGAACTCTTTTGATTGCGTTACTTCTTCCTTTATTTTCTCCTTTTTCTTTTCTCCTTGCTGGTTTGTCTATCATTGTGGCAAAGAGAGGTAGAAGAAATAAGTCTTACAGAGTGATTAGTCACTTTCTGTATGTTCATAATAGGAAGGTTTAATAAGTGAGAAAGAAGTTTCTTTGAATTGTGGATGTAATTTCCTCTACTGCTCAAATAGTCAAATGTATAGAGAAGTTTATTAATTCTGTATCAAAAGTCAATTTGGGAAAAATTATTCTGTGCTAGCGCCGAATGTCGTCTAGAGACCAATCATAATGCGTCATGTCACCCCTTCGCTCGGTACCGCTTACGTGGATGCATCTTATTCGTCTTCAGATATAGAGCTGCATCCGGCCTCTGCACAGAACAATTTATCGGAATTTGGAGGCTAATCAATGTCAATTCTAAAGACGATTTGGCTGGTTTTATTCATTTGATCGAGGCTTTGTGTTTATCGATTTGTGAAAATATGTGATGGGATTTGATTGGTAATGTTTGGTGTACTCTCAATTTGTTGGAAAGATAATGTATTTGATGTATGCAATATCTGAATATTTCAGTAAGATACATATAGATTCCTCTTTTTATATTAAAATTATAAATTTTTCCCAATAAATTTAAAAGTTTGTTGGCTAATTACTTTCAATTATGTGTGATTAACTCCAAATATAAAACGAGAGTAAAGAGGAGGATTGGAATAAAGTAAAGCTAAATACTTATTCATTTCAGTTCTTCAGAAATAATTTTAAACTACTTCACTGATTATTCAATAGTTTCTTTTCTTCTTAGTTTACAGGTCCATACTACAATATTACTACATGCTTTATTCCCTCTTTGTTAGCTAAACAGGTGCAGCTACAATTCATGCGGTATTCATATACTGATATGTAAGTGATATATGATCTGACAAGACTTTCTCCTATTGGTGAAATGACTCTGTGTTGATACGGATGCCGTCAAGAAGCGAATCAGAACGTGCAACATCACTCATTTGTTATATATCGATTGACAAGGCATTCGCCTCTAGATGGTCGAGTGTCCGCACAGAATAATTTCTCATCCTATTGACAAAAAGATATTTTTCTGCTAGCTCATTAACTTATTTTAAGAAGAATAAAGCTTCGTTTGGGACCATTTTATTTCTTTATAAAGTTTTTATTCATAAAGTAACTTTTAAAACTATTATAGAAAGTAGTTTCCTTATACAAAAATTTGGAAAATATATATAAACATAAATTGTGATTGAACTCTAATAAATAAAGCAGTAAAAAAAACTTTCCCAAATGAAAGCCTAAATCATCGATCAAAGAAAAAGAAAAAAAAAAAGAGAGGGGGTGACTATAAAAAGTTTCCTTCAAATATAATTTCATTAAATGAACAAGTAATCAAAGCTTCTGAATATTTTCATTAAATTCAGAAGCAACTTTTATAGTTGTTAAAGATATATATCTTTATGATGTTAAAGATGAGTAAAGGGTTGGTAGCTAAGGGAAAAAAGCATCCTTAGGCTATTTTGAACATGTTAAAATTAATATCACAAACTAAAAAAACAAAGATGATTTTGGAACTTTACTTATTGATGATGACATAGTGAAAATAAGAATCATTAAAGATAGATTGAAGGAGGCTTGAGATAGGCAAATAAAAAATAGGCATTTATAGTGTGCAATATGATTAAATAAATCATTCATCCAACCACCATAACATATAAAAAATGAAAGTATGGTTCAAATGTTTAAATGTGGCCATAGTCAATGAATATGATGCATTTTATGAAGTTTTCCAAGTCAATAGATTGGGCTATGATAGGTCTATGATTCGGCCCTATAAACCTTAGAATGAAGTAGTTGATTCTTTGTATTTACAAAAGTTTTTTAATTCACTAAAAGGAGTAGATTTGGCATAGAATGAAAAGCTTAATCTAATGTACATTACGCCTTTTGTGATAATTGATTGAGAAAAAAAATTAAGTTCTTTGTAAGTTGAGGCTAGTAAGCACATGAGGGAAGATTATGATGTGCTCTATATATCATTGAAACATCATCAAAAATTATCTTGATCAGGCACGAATCTTGAAACAAAATCAAGTTGGAAATTTCAAGAATTAAAATTGAGACCATCCGAACTTTGATTTCTGCAAACTTATGGTCAAATTGAGCGTCTCGGAAACACGAACCCAACGACACCAAAATCGACCCAATCCGAGCCCAAATGAGTCCAAATCAAAGACTCGAAACAGTTTTGTAAGGATCAAACCACAATTTGGGTTACCAAACGGTCTCCAATCATAACATGCTTATAGTCGAATCGAGCGGCTCGACTAGATGAATCCAACGAGTCTAAGATCATTAAATTTTGATATCATTAAGATAGTCAAAAGTCCATTGAACGGTGCATGATCACAGGAATCAAGATCGGTCGTCCATCAGAACCACTCCCAATTTACCCTTGATCTTCCACTTATTTATAAGTCATGCCACTCAAAAATTCTATAAATAGAATCTCATTTCCTCTTGAAAGGGGGAGAAGAGCCAAGAGAGAAGAAGGAATAGAAGACTGAAAGCTCCAGCTGCCTATCTCCTCCTCGACCACTTTCGAAGTTCTGCCGCACCACCGTCGGAGTTCTGCCGCACTACCGTCAGGTTCTGTCGAACCACCACCATACCATCTAAGGATGTAGAAGTGTCACCCGAAGCTGGAGTGACCCTGACTGGACTAGCACCTTAGGCCTGGACTTCTACCGGACCACCACCTGACACCCGGAGTTCTGCCGGATTATCGCCCTATTACTAAAGTCTTTCTGACCCCAGTCTCCTATTGACTACGTTCCTTCCGACCTACGTCACCTTCTACAGTCCTTCTGACCTCCCTCACCATACAACATTCTTTTTGACCCTGGTCTCATGCCAACTACGGTCTTTCTGACCCTAGTCTCTTGCAGACTACAGTCCTTTTGACCTCTGTCGCTTATTACGATCATTTCGACCTCCCTCACCAGACAACGGTCTTTCTAACCCCAATCTCCTGTCTACTACGATCTTTCTAACCTCCATCGACTACTATGGTCCTTCCGACTTCCCTTGCAGACAACGGTCTTTCTAACCCCAGTCTCCTATTGACTACGGTCCTTTCGACCTCCCTCGCCAGACAACGGTCTTTTTGACCCCAGTCTCATGCCGACTATGGTCCTTCTGACCTTCGTTGCCTACAAGGTGACCTCCCTCGCCAAATATGGTCTTTCTGTGACGCCCCAGGCATCCATAGTGAAAGGATTCGTCTGACATTCTGATCGAACTCCATTCCAGTTCCCTTGCTCGGACCTGAAATTATCAACCACATATAATGAGCTTTACAAAGCCCAGCAGGTCACCTAATACCTATAACTGAAACCAAAGCACGGCGATGCTATCAATATGCATGTCAATCTATCAATCTGAATCAGTCAATGGTCAATGAGTCTATGCAGTACGAAAATTCAATAGTCAATAAAGCCAGTCAATGCAGCAGCAAGCGAATCGATAAATCAACTCAATAAATCCATGTCAATCTCAAAGAAATCCGTACGCAATAGGAAATCAATCAATCTGTCAAATCAATCACTATCAAATCAAATCAATGCGGTCTAATCAATACTATTTATTCAATGAAATCAAACGAGGAAAGCAGTACGATAAATCTCAATTTAGTCTAACAATGAATCCATGCAGCAGTCAATACGGTGCAGAAATAGTAACAACAGTGAATCTCAAGATCAATAAATCCATAGGCAGTAGTAACAATAAATCTATAAGCAGAAATCAATGAATCTATAGGCAACAGTGTCAATAATTCTATACTATTCACGTCCATGCTATCAATACAATATATATATATCCATCCATTTCTATATCAATGCTCAATGTCGATGCACAGCAATCAATCAGTGAAATCAATGAAATCGTACGATCTAGTAAATCCAATCAAAGTCGATAAAGCAGGAATCTATAAAACAATGAATCCATAAATCAATACAGTAAACATGCAATTCAATACTATATACTGGACAAGTACAATCAACTGGCTATGTTGCTGTTGTAGAATCCATATTGCTGTTGTAGATATCCATACATTGGTTCTATCAATAAGAGTCGTCACTCTATTGCCCGTCGGCCGCCCCCGTCGGCATATAATCTCCTTATGACTCCCAATCGTTATATCAATGATCAATGGTTTAAAGGAAAGCCCGTCGGCCCACCATCCCTGTACAGGTCAATATCAATCTCCAACCAATGTTCAACCAGGTTATACGTGTGTTCCAGTATCAATAATCAATCAATAATCAGTTTAATAATCAATATTAAAGCAATCTATAGCAATCATATCAATAATCATAAATCATAAGCATATCAATCTAATCTATCAATTTCGGGAAAATCAGAAATCGTACAAAAATCGGGCAGAGTAACGACAGTCGGTCAAATTTACACAAAAAATCCTGCAAAAAGGCACAAGTTCCAAATTCTTTCAAATTACAGTAGAACATTCACGACATCAATATAAGACTATTATTCTATAGAATCCAAATCAAATCACGTCCTGATATTTTTCTATTCAATTAAAATCGCGTAGAATCAATTCCGACCGGTAAAATCATCGCAGAAAAAAATACTCAAATCGTGTACAATATTCATATCTATAACATACTAAAAGTTGTGCGGTGAAAGTCGTGTCAATACAAAATCAGGTCAAAAGTTCGACTACAAAAACACAAAACAGTGCACAACTCGATCAAAATACAAAATCTTCGAAAACAGAAATAGGGTTCGGAGTCCTTACAGCGAGACAAACAAATCTTCTAACAGCGTCGTCGGACGAAAAGCGCTCCGCGGGCTCCAAAACCAAGCTTCCTTCTTCTCTTCCTTCTCTTTCTCTCTCTTGCCTTTTCTCTCTCTCCAAAATGAATCCAAAATATCTAAAATCCGATATTTATTAACACTGATCGTCCTGGACGATCCAAATTTCGTCCTGGTACGATGGGTTATCTGGACAAATTTCGTACAGACGAAATCCAAATTCGTCCCGGGCGACTAGCTCTCTGGACAGATTTCGTACAGACGGATCGTCCCGACTGCTCCAGGTTCGTACAGACGAAAATGGCAGATTTCTTCACAAATTTCTTCAGTTCGTCCAGTACTAAAGTCAGATCGTACGGGACTAACAGCACAAAAAAAATCAGCTTTTTAAGGATTTTACAATCTACCCACCTAAAAAAAATGTCGTCCTCGACATTTCTCTTAAGGGATCGAATGCAAAATCGATACAAAGCAAATCCGTCCAATCAAAACTCAAATCGAATCGAATCGAATCAAAATCAAAACTCGTTGAAATCCATACAGTCACACAATCCAGTCAATCACATGTCATTCAATATGTATGCAAAACGATGCACGTGAAACAATCCATTCTATCAAACTATCAATCAAATCCTTTCACTACACTTGCTCTGATACCAACTGTGACGCCCCAGGCATCCATAGTGAAAGGATTCGTCTGACATTCTGATCGAACTCCATTCCAGTTCCCTTGCTCGGACCTGAAATTATCAACCACATATAATGAGCTTTACAAAGCCCAGCAGGTCACCTAATACCTATAACTGAAACCAAAGCACGGCGATGCTATCAATATGCATGTCAATCTATCAATCTGAATCAGTCAATGGTCAATGAGTCTATGCAGTACGAAAATTCAATAGTCAATAAAGCCAGTCAATGCAGCAGCAAGCGAATCGATAAATCAACTCAATAAATCCATGTCAATCTCAAAGAAATCCGTACGCAATAGGAAATCAATCAATCCGTCAAATCAATCACTATCAAATCAAATCAATGCGGTCTAATCAATACTATTTATTCAATGAAATCAAACGAGGAAAGCAGTACGATAAATCTCAATTTAGTCTAACAATGAATCCATGCAGCAGTCAATACGGTGCAGAAATAGTAACAACAGTGAATCTCAAGATCAATAAATCCATAGGCAGTAGTAACAATAAATCTATAAGCAGAAATCAATGAATCTATAGGCAACAGTGTCAATAATTCTATACTATTCACGTCCATGCTATCAATACAATATATATATCCATCCATTTCTATATCAATGCTCAATGTCGATGCACAGCAATCAATCAGTGAAATCAATGAAATCGTACGATCTAGTAAATCCAATCAAAGTCGATAAAGCAGGAATCTATAAAACAATGAATCCATAAATCAATACAGTAAACATGCAATTCAATACTATATACTGGACAAGTACAATCAACTGGCTATGTTGCTGTTGTAGAATCCATATTGTTGTTGTAGATATTCATACATTGGTTCTATCAATAAGAGTCGTCACTCTATTGCCCGTCGGCCGCATTTTCGGCATATAATCTCCTTATGACTCCCAATCGTTATATCAATGATCAATGGTTTAAAGGAAAGCCCGTCGGCCCACCATCCTGTACAGGTCAATATCAATCTCCAACCAATGTTCAACCAGGTTATACGTGTGTTCCAGTATCAATAATCAATCAATAATCAGTTTAATAATCAATATTAAAGCAATTTATAGCAATCATATCAATAATCATAAGCATATCAATCTAATCTATCAATTTCGGGAAAATCAGAAATCGTACGAAAATCGGGCAGAGTAACGACAGTCGGTCAAATTTACACAAAAATCCTGCAAAAAGGCACAAGTTCCAAATTCTTTCAAATTACAGTAGAACATTCACGACATCAATATAAGACTATTATTCTATAGAATCCAAATCAAATCACGTCCTGATATTTTTCTATTCAATTAAAATCGCGTAGAATCAATTCCGACCGGTAAAATCATCGCAGAAAAAATACTCAAATCGTGTACAATATTCATATCTATAACATACTAAAAAGTTGTGCGGTGAAAGTCGTGTCAATACAAAATCAGGTCAAAAGTTCGACTACAAAAACACAAAACAGTGCACAACTCGATCAAAATACAAAATCTTCGAAAACAGAAATAGGGTTCGGAGTCCTTACAGCGAGACAAACAAATCTTCTTCTAACAGCGTCGTCGGACGAAAAAAGCGCTCCGCGGGCTCCAAAACCAAGCTTCCTTCTTCTCTTCCTTCTCTTTCTCTCTCTTGCCTTTTCTCTCTCTCCAAAATGAATCCAAAATATCTAAAATCCGATATTTATTAACACTGATCGTCCTGGACGATCCAAATTTCGTCCTGGTACGATGGGTTATCTGGACAAATTTCGTACAGACGAAATCCAAATTCGTCCCGGGCGACTAGCTCTCTGGACAGATTTCGTACAGACGGATCGTCCCGACTGCTCCAGGTTCGTACAGACGAAAATGGCAGATTTCTTCACAAATTTCTTCAGTTCGTCCAGTACTAAAGTCAGATCGTACGGGACTAACAGCACAAAAAAAATCAGCTTTTTAAGGATTTTACACTTTCTAACCCCGGTCTTCTACCGACGACAGTCCTTCCAACTTTTGTCACCTACTAAGGTCATTCCGACCTCTGTCCATTCGACTATGGTCTTGCCAACCAAACAAATATGTGACTAGCAGGTGCATGTTTGAACTTGCCATTCAAAAATTATTTCATAAATCATTATAAGTCTATATTATAAACTGTCTTTGCATGATCATTTATAGTGTAGTGCTTTAATTATCATATTTTTTCATAATTTTTTAGCATCGTTAAAATTTCTTTAAAAATTGGCATTTGTCGGTAGAACTGAGATTTTTGGGACCATTAGGTATTTGCTTTTGCAAATAGATTTCACCATAATCTTTTAAAAAAATGAGCTCATTTATAAATATTTTTCTATAATTTTTTGAATCCCTAAAAGAATTTTCATAAATTTTCTACTAAAATTTTGTAATAAAAAATATATCTTAAGCCATAATGGCTTTTTAAATGCCATTTTCTTCCCTTGATAATTTATTTTCACCAATAGAGAGCAGCTTAGGAGATTAGGAAAGAAAGAGAGGAGAAAAAGAGAAAATCTTGGTTTTGGGCTACTTTGAAATCTTGATTTCGTTCATTGGCCCAGTTGAAAAGTTTGTTCGTCTTGAGATAACTCATATTATGTCTATCTAAATTTTCAAAAATACGCAACTTTTAGCAACTTTTTTAATTAAAATTTTATATATACTAGCGAAAAAATGTTGATAACTTTTTATATGTTATAAAAAATATGCAACTTTTTCAAAAATACGCAACTTCACCGTGTAACTTTTTATATGTTATAAAGATTATGATTATGTATATTTTAAATATTTTCTTGAAATTTTATAACTTTAGTTTTAAAATTTGTGGTTATTTTTAATGATTAGAAAATTATGTAGATGTTAAAAAATAGTGTTGTAGTACAATAATAGTCTTAAAATATCATTTTACTCAATCCCTGATAATTAAATAATTTTTTGAAAAGAAACATTTTTTCTTAGTAGGATTTTCTGTTGTCTACCGTTATATAATACTATACAATTCTTATACATACTCAATTACTCTTTAATTGCTAAAATATGATATATATATGCATATTTGATTAAACTATATCTTCTTGGAGTTATAAGGGTTCAGAATCCGCTGATATTTTATCTATGTTAGGGGATTGTTGGGAGCTATAAAGGGCTAGAATCCTTTGAGATTCTATTTAAGACAATGATGTGTGATATATTCTGGTGATATAAACACAAACAAAAAGGGAGTAGCAAGTGGTCAGAATCATTTGAGGTTCTGTCTGGATCCGAGAAATGTGATATAAACTACTATGTGAAATAAATTTTAATTAATTTATTTGTTTAGTATTGTTATTTAAATCAAGAAAAAATTGGTATGCATTTATTATATCTCTTAGTATAGTGATTTATTTAAACTGTATTTAAGTGCTTTTAAATATTCACCAAAATATTTAATAAAAATTTTTTAAAAATTCAGGTTAGATTTTACGTCCTGGTGAGCTGTGTAGCTCACTGTAATTTTGTATCTAATTTTCAGGATCTGGGATGGATAAAGAGATTGTGTACTAGCAGTTATGGTTCATATCTGATATTATAAATATTTTGTTATTTGATTTTTGTACGGTCATTGCTAGTTAAATTTTAATTATGTAGTTCTTGTCTATATTTATGTACTGTAGTTTAGATATTTATTTTGATGAAATGAAAAAACTCTCATGGATGAGTATATTTTCAGTATTTGTCTATTTTAGTAACTCTGTAGCCTGTAATTTATTTTAATGAATATTTGTATAAAATCTAAAATAATTCCAAAACAAGATCTTGGGATTTGTCTGTCACAGCTCAACATGATATATAAGACTTGCCCTAGTCGGATTAGGTTGTGACAAACGTCTTGTGAAGAAATAAAATAAATCACTTTTTCGATAGTTTAAACCACTGTTTTAAGTATCATATAACAACAGTTTTAAAACCACTGCTAGATAATGTTGCATTTATCTCCTTTTTTTTAATAGTGATGACCACTTTTGTTAACCCATTACATAGTAAATATATTTTATTTAATTCCAAAATAAATAAAATAAAAATAATCTTACATTGCCCATTACAATTAGCCAATGTATAAGATTTAGCATGCATGCAATGGTGAAAATATATAAATCAATCTGTATTATCCCACCGAATTATCCTAAAGTTCGCTTGAGGAGACGACACATAAGATGTAATCGGCATTATTTTGTTGGGATCATTTTCTTATCGTTTTTTAAAGCAGTTTTTTAGAGTTACTTTAAAAAGAAAAAAAAAAAAAAAACATAGCCTTAATATTGAATTGGGAAATTTACATACCTACCACTTTATAACATCCTATTTACATATCTAACACCTAAAACTTTAATATTACATGAATATCACCCTATATTATTTTAATATCAAATATACCACTTACACTTCTTTCCTACCACTCATATATTTCATTTCTACCACTCATATTTGGTATGAAAATGAACTATGGGTGGTATGTATGTAATATTAAAGTTTTAGGTGTTAAATATGTAAATAGCATAGTATTAAGTGGTATGTATGTAAATCTATTGCTAATGAATTCAACTTAGGATTCCTTATTATTTTTTAAAATAGCTTTTTAATACAATTTTCTTTTTTAATTAAATTTTTTTAAGAAATTACTTTAAAATAGAAAGAAAATTATCGCAAACGAAATCTTAATTTAGCTTTACAAAAAATTCTTAATATAATCGCCCATTAAAGCCTGGAGCATTACTAAGCATATTTATTTATTTGTCAAAAAAAAAAAAAAAAAAAAACACAGAATCATAAATCAGAAGGTCCCAAATCTCTCTCTCTCCCTCTATATCAGAGCATGAATGGAACATTTCTGCGTTATAGTAGTCAAAGGTTTGGTTTGGGAGTGCTTTCTAAATAGCTTTTTACAATTCATTTGAGGCAATTTTTTTAATAATTTTTAAAGTAGTTTTTTAATATAAAAATTTTTAATTGAAGAAATTCTGTATTAAAAAACTGTTTTAAAGAACAATAAAAAAATTGTGGCTTAAAAAAGAGCTTTAAAAAGCAAAAATAAAAATCATTAAACTGCTCCAAATAAAGACTTATGTTTTGTTTGGGAGTTTTCTCAGTGCTTTCTACAATAAGATTTTAGTACATAAGTTTTTTTTGAAGCAATAAAATAATGATCAAAAGCTATCCTAAATGAAGTCTTAGGCTTCATTTGGAAAGGCTTCATTTGGGACGGCTTTTTTATTGCTTTTTAAAACGGAATTGTAGTACAAATTTTTTAATTTTTATACTAAAACTCCGTTTTCAGAAGCAATAAGCCTTAGTGGGGAAAATAATGTTTTTAAAAGCTCCTGTGAATATAACAATTCTGATTATAAAAAAACAGTGAGAAAATATCAAGAAAATACTAGCCAAATAAAATTATAGTTATACTCTATGAAATAAAACAGGGAGAATAGACTCTTAGGGTCTATTTGAGACAGCTTTCTCATTGCTCTGCTTTTCAAATAACAACCACAATTTCGTTTGGCTACAGCTTTCATACTACTTTTCATAAAATCTTATGATGAAAAAAAAAATTTGGCTACCAGATTAACTAAATTGTTTTCTCTATAATTGTTGTGGTCTAGAATACACGAGGGCAATAGAGTTATAGTTTTACGTCTTAGTGTTGTACGAATATCCAACTCACACACATATAATATAAAATTTTTTACACTGAAAACCTTGGAAGGGGAAAAACCACGGGGCCTACCCCAGTTGATAATGATTCCACTAAAATTTGAGTTGAGTACAGTGGGATGACTCGTCCCTGAGGGTGATTAGATTATAATTGTCAACTGTATGATTGTTGTCTGGTGACAAACATCTTGTGAGAAACAGCAATGAAAGTCTGGTGTCACTTGGTGATCTGGCGGAACTCCTGTCGTCAGTTGGTGCTCTGATGGAAGTCCTGATATCAGTCAGTGATTTGGTGGAAGTCTGGTGTTGGCCGGCGGAAGTCCGACTTCAAGAAGTGGTCTGGCGGAAATCTGGGTGAAGATTAGTGGTCTGGCAGAACTCCGCGTCGGGTGGTGATCCGGCAGAACTCCGACGTCCGGTGGTGGTCCGGTGGAACTCTGGCATCATGTATTGATCCAATGGAACTTCAGCATTCGATGGTGGACCGGTGGAACTCCGGCGTCGGGTGGTGGGCAGCGCTTCAAGCCCTTAATTTGGTCCTGTTAGGGTTCAGATTGAGTCGAATTTGGTGTCGTTGAGTTTATATTTCCAAAATGCTCAGCTTGACTGTAAGTTTGCTGAAATCGGAGTTCGGATGGTTCCAATTTTAATTTTGGAAGTTTCCAACTTGATTTTGCCTCTAGATTCATGCCCAGTCAAGATAAATTTTTGATGATGTATCAACAACAATTTCACAATCAGTTTAAAAAAAAAATTATAATCATCTCAAATAGACTTTTAATTCAATTTAAGTTTCATCTGAATTTAACTTTGATTTATGTCCTTTTCTACCATATATATATATTATATATTTCAGTATTCAGGGTGGAAAATATTATAGATAATGGAACTCTAAAGTGTCGCCATGTGTTTATCATTTGGAAAAATTGACGATGCGCATAACCGAGAAATTATCTGATTGTCCCTTTCGATAAGAGAATTTATGAGCATCAGCAGTCCAATTCTGCCTGATTTGGACAATTTTTAGAGCAAGCTAGCTGTTCTCAATATTGGCCTATCTGTGACTTGTCTCAATACTTTTTTTTACTACAAGCTTGCAGATGTGGACTTATCTTCTCGAGGACCGTTCAATATCTTATTATGAGCTTATGCACTGTTAATATCAACAATATGTGATAAGTTGTTAAAATAATTAATTGTTAAAAGAAAAAGGGAGAGTGAAAGAAACGTTATATATATATTTTTTTTCTAAATTAGGTGAAATTATTTTGTATGGATACGTATGCCGTCCAGAGGCTAGTCAGAGCTCCCCATGTCACCCTATTTGTTGTGTACTGCGGCTTTGTACCCGCTGTGTACCAGATGATCGATGTGATGCGTTCTAATTCACCTCCGGACGATCTGATGTCCACATAGAATAATTTCTTATGAATTAAAGAGAGAGATAAATAAATTATTACGTGTCATTATACTTATTTTCTGGCAATATTATATAAAATAATTATGTTAATTATATCTTTTTAATTATTATTTTGTTTCGGACGACTTTCTTCTTAATTTTTAAAGGAGCTTTTTAATACAAAAAAATTTAGTTTGTTTTTAAAAAACAATAAGAAAAATGTCACAAACAAAAACTACATATTTTGCATTAAACATACAATCAAATTTACAATATACAAATTTTACAATGTTTGACTTGAGCTCATTATAAGTGATTTATAGTATACATTTTTTTTTTTTTTGAGAAAAATATATTTCATTATGCATAATATAATTTTTTTATTTTTTGGATAAATTTTTTCACCCAATGTTTATTTTAATTTACAGTTGCCCGCTTACCCGCGCTGAACTGCCCACTCGCCCGCTGCGTCGCTGGCGCCGGCCCGCCGCACCGCGTCCCGCTGCGAACCGCCGAACCCACCGCGTCCCGATTGGTGCCGGTTCAGTTTCGGGTTCGACCCGAATCCGACCCGTGACCCGAAATTGACACCCCTGATTCCAAATACCTTAGAGTAAGACATTGAAATATCTTAATAAAATAAAGCGTACAATAAGATTATATAAAAAAATAAATAATAATAATAATAATAATAATAATAAAAGATCTGATGTGGGCCACGGCGGCCCGTGTCTGGCACGTGATTAACCTGGTTTTTTCTTATTAATGTGTGAAGAAAATTGTGAGCCGACGATCAATTTATTAATGATAATTTTAGTTATAAATTTGACCAGACAATACAAGCTAATTACATATTTAATAATTAGAAATAATACCTCTGATATGTTATCAAAAAATTATCTTGATCGGACACGAAACTCAATGCAAAATCAAGTTGGAAACTTCCGAAATTAAAATTGGAACCATCCGAACTCCGATTTTAGCAAACATATAGTCGAACTGAGCGTCTCGGAAATACGAACCCAACGACACCAAATTCGATTGAATCCGAGCCCAAATGAGTCCAAATTAATGACCCGAAGCGCTGTTGGAATGTTTGAACAACAATTTGGATTACCAAACGGTTTCCAAACATTACGTGTTTATATTCGAATCGAGTGGCTCGACGAGAAGAATCCAGCGCCGAATTCCGAAGTCACTAAGACCTTCAAATGTATGTTGAACGGTCCACAATCAAGGGATTCAATATCGGTCGTACCCATCCAACCACTCCCCATTTGCCCTTGATCTCTCACCTATTTACTGATCATGCCACTCCATAAATCTATAAATATACCCCTCATTTCTCTTTAGAGGGGGATCCAAGCAAGAGGAGAAGAAAAGAAAAGAAGGAAGAGAAGGAATAAGTTGTTCCTCGACCACCACCGGAGTCTCGCCGGACCACCACTTGAGGCCCACACCTCCGCCGGACCACCGATTGACGTCGTTGCTTCGCCAGACCACCACTTGAGGCCCGGACTTCTGTTGGACCACCACTTGAGGCCCTATGCTCCACCAGGCCACCACCTAAGGCCTGAACTTTTGCCGGACCACAACTTGAGGCCCTCACCTCCGCTGGACCACCGCATGATATCGTTGCTCCGTCGGATCATCACTTGAGGCCATGTGCTCCACTAGGCCATCACTTGAGGCCCTGTCTCCACCAGGTCACCACCTAAGGCCCGAACTTCTGCCGGACCACTGCTTGACGTCGATGTTCCGTCAGACCACCACTTAAGGCTAGGACTTCAACCGGACCACCAATTGAGGCCCTCACCTCCACCAGACAACCGCCTGATGTCGTTGCTCTACCGAACCACCACTTGAGGCCATGTGCTCCACCAGACCACCACTTGAGGCCCTGTGCTCCACCAGGCCACCACACAATGCCCAAACAAACATGTCTATGTAACTCCCACCATGTAATGCGCTTTATATGATGTGCATTTGTATCACCAAGCCAAGGCTTTCTCCCAAGGAAGGGTCTCATTTGTAATTGACTGCAAATACTAGTGGATTCATTCAAACTAGGTCAGACCCCATGGTTTTCCCCCTTTTCAGGGGTTTCCACATAAAAACTCTGGCGTCTCTTATGAACGCTACACCCTCTCTTTTTATCTGTGTGTGTGCTGAATCTTCGTATAAAACTGAGACGCTAAACTTTATATTTCTCTACCGTCACGAATACTCCAGGACGCAACAACCTCCAAATAATAATAATAGTAATAATTTGAAATAAATTATATATATATATATATATATATATATATATATATATATATATATATATATATATGAGAGTGCCCACTGTATTCTCATAACTGTACATATCTTATGTGTATAGAATTTTTAATAGATTTAAGATCACACACAGCCACTCACCAATGTTAATATAAATTGAAGTAATTTAAAAAAAAAAAATGGATTATATAAATCTTTTTCAATTATTCTATACTATTATATTTCTTTTACAAGTGGGGCCACCTAGTTGTTTCATGGACAGACAAGTGTTATAATGCTAGTTGTAAAGTTGTTTTAAGGAAAGTAATATTTCCCATGAATAAAAATAAATAAGTTCCTTTTTAAATCAAATAGTTATTTTCTTAAAGGTGTCATATATTAAAAATTCTGAGGATAAAATGCAGCCTTCTACCATAGAAATATTTTAAAACTAACAAAAGTGTAGTGAACAAATGAAATTATAGTTGCACTATGAAATAGAAAACAGTGCAAAGTTATTTCAAATGGAGAAATTATTATGTGCGGAGTTTAGATACAGTGAATCGTTCAGTTTTATGGCAGTGAATAATAAAAGCACAGTTATTGTTCATCATTGTGCTTTTACTGCTCATAACTGCATTTTACAATATTTTTAATGTTAACGGTCACAAAATTAATCAAATGATTTTCTGTGTTCGAATTCCGCACGTAATAATCTCTCCTCAAATTGAGCCTATATATCCATGCCTTTTCAATAAAAATTGAATCTAGAGAAGTAGATGTACGAATATTTGAGGCAGGGCCCACACGTTACAAATAATAGTGAGATATATAAAATGGAAATAACATGTAGCTCCGATTGGATGATGGCACGTGGATTAAAAGATGAAAATTAGGATATTCTTTGTAATTATTTTTAAGCAATAAATTTGTTTTTAAATTATTATTAAATACTACTCTTTACATATTTTTTTTTTTTAAATTGTGATGAGTAAGTATTATTTTTGTGGCTAAATGCTATAAATCGACAAATTTTTAATTAATTTTTTTGTGGATAAATAATCATCTTTATAATAAAAATTATGAGCCATAGAGTCTTTTGTTTAATTTTCTTAATTTGATTAAAGATTAAAATGTGCCTAAATGGCATATATAATTCTATTTTAAAATAAATATCTTGACTACTAATCAAGTTTTATCACACAATCCCATCAAAATGACTATTAATAAACATCTAGTAAAATAACCCACCTTTATTTTTATTCTAAATAAAAACTTTTTTTTAATAAATTCAGCTCATAAAAAAGATAAACTAACAACCATGGGTGCATATTGATCAAGCATTACAAGCATATCCAATATATGAGAATCCTCCTTTTTTTACCATTATTATTATTTTTTTATTCCATATGAGTATTCCATGCATTTCATAGAAATATTTCAATTTCTATTATTTAATTAAGCATGGAGATGTTTGGGTTAATTGATAAATCAGATCATGACTTAGTGGTTTGTAACTTCCCTTTTATGATTGAGGTCATTGGTTTAATTCTTAGGTTTCATTTGGGATGGCTTTCTTACTGCTTCTTAAAATGATTTTTTTACAAAAAAGTTAAAAAAAATTGTGCTATATTTAAAATTTTTGTATTAAAAATCTGTTCTAAGAAGCAATAAAAAAGTTGTCTCAAACTAAGGAGCAATTATTCTGTCCGGAAGCCAGATGCAGCTCTACGTCCGGAGGCGAATCAGGTGCAGCCACATCAGCTGTACTGAGCTACAATACTGAGCCGCAGTACACAACGAAGGGTGTCGTGACACATTCTGGTTGGTCTCCGGACAATATTCGGCATCTGCAAAGAACAATTAAACCATACAAAGCCTTACTCTCCACGTTCTTATAATTTTCTTAAAAAAACTCAATAAGTGCTGTCTATTCTCTCTTGTAGTAAAGAGTTTGTCTCCTTCTACATTCATCTCTGTAATAAGATGTTGTACTCTCTTTATACATATGTGATAGGATTCCTTTCTAAAAATTCATGACAATAAAGTGAAAAAGATGCATAATATTTTTTACATGGAACTTTTTTAGTGATCAGGCATGCATGGTATAGAACTAGCCAGCGAGTGCTCTCATAATTAACCTAATAAACAACAGTTACAGACCAGCAAGCAAAGAACTTTGAAAGAGAAAAAGGAAAGAGCCAAATGAGGTGATGATTGAAACTGCACAAAGAGGGAGACAAAGAAGCAACTGGCTGTGCTGCTAGCTCAGAACCTTTTTTATCTTTCTCTTTTTGCTGGATCTGAGCAAGTAGTGAGTGATCTTTGTGGAATGTTGAATGGATATACTGAGGAGAGAGATGGGCAGATGATGATAGTGTTGATTTGTTTATTTGGAATGTGGGAGAGCAACATGCAAAAGAGCTTCAGAGCTGTTCTGAAATATGGGGTGATTTAAACAGGGAATTTGCAGAAGACAGAAGAGGAGGGATGCTTATGGACAACTTAGTATTGTATATAATATCCTCAATTACTTATGTTTCATTTGAGGCTATTGTTTTATTGCTTTCTGAGATAAATTTTTTTAATACAAAATTTTTTATACTAAAAAACTGCTTTAAAAAGCAGTAAAAAAACTGTCCCAAATGTTGATAACATATCTTAATATTTTTTTAAATAACTCTTTTAATTAATACCTTAATATTTTACCTAATGAATCAAATCTAAGTTGTTTCTTTTATAATTTGAGTTAAATTTGAATTGAATCGAAATGTATATCAATAAATATAAATTGCATAGGCACATACTCAAGTGTGTGTATATTGTATGTATGGACTGTTTTCTTTTGCTTGTAGCTCTTTGAGCATTCCTTAGTTTTCGATCCCTTTAAGAACTTGTAACGTACATTTTTTATATATTACCGTGTAGGCCCAGGTTTAACCCAAAAAAAAAAAGGATTAAAATTCATTTTAAGAAATTAGAGATTAATCAATTAAAATTAAATTGAATAATTAGCTAGAGCCTAGTTCAAATCTAAGTTATAATTCCACCAAACCTTCTATTTGTGAGTGATTTGTGTTGCTGCATTCTCCAAAAGTGATGAGAAAGTTACAATTTATCTTCATCTATTTTTTCCATGCTTGGAATTTGATTTCTACGCTTCTTCATATTTTTCATTCCAATTTGATATTTGAAATTATGTTTCATCAACTTTATTGGACTTGCAACACCGAGAGCTTCGAAAATATTATCCTTCACTAATTGATCAAATATTTCGGCTTCATTTGGGACGGCTTTTTTCTCGCTTCTTAAAGCGACTTTTTAGTACAAAAAAATTAATTTTTATATTAAAAAACGTCCTTAAGAAGCAGAAAAAAAATCATCTCAAACGAAGACTTCATCAATGACATATCAAGACTTTCTCCACAAACATCATAATAGACATTCCCTCGCCAATCAACTCTCTTTACATTGTATACCTTTCTAATCATAAATTTTGACTTATGGAACCATTTAAAGATCTCATGGAGACTATCCTTTGTAATGGTTGACTTGAGAATTGAGATTGAATGATCAACCACTTTTCTAATGACTTTGCCTCAGTTATATTTTTCATATACATATAATTTATATGATTTATATTATAGCATGGCCCTCCATTTGCAACTATCTATATCTGATCCAGTCACAGCTTTCTCCTTATTTCAAATATTCTTTCTATATCCTCCTCCTTTGATGCTGCTAGCTAGGCTGTAATAAAGGTGACATTGGCCTATGAATGAGTAAGTTATCCTTTTCAATATTTGGATGACAGCCCTTCTATGTTTGTGATGGGTCACTATTTAATATTTATGCCCTTATCCCTTTTCTCACCAAAGAAAAAGAATAAGGATTCGTTTGGGACGACTTTTTTATTATTTATTAAAGCAGTTTTTTTTAGTATAAAAATTAAGGTTTCGTTTGTAACGGTTTTTTTTTTACTACTTTTTAAAGTAAGTTTTTAGTACAAAATTTTCGATTTTTGTAAGAAAAAACTACTTTAAGAAGTAGCAAAAAAGTGGTCTCAGAGGAAGCCTAAGAAGTAGTAAAAAAGTCGCTCCAAACAATGATAAAACTTTCATGTTATTTTTTTAAGCATTTTTTTAATACAAAATTTCTATTTTTCAAAAAAAATATGTATTAAAATAACTATTTTTAAAAATAATAAAAAGATGTTCCAAACAAAGCTAAAATTAGATATCAAATATGACGAGATATTAATCTACCCAATACTTACAATTGATGTACCCAGTCCTTTTGTATTAATTTGGTGATGACATATAATTATCAAGCTTGTAAGTGTAATTAAAATTTGATTAGATCTCTAATGATAGAAGATGTGGTGATTAACTAATGAAGCTAATGCATATCTTACAATTGATTAACATAATTGTCCCATTAGAGACCTTTTAAGATTAATTAATTGATAGAAATCTTGGCTTTGATTATAGTTTTCTATTATATTACTGAGAATTTCCTTTTGGTTTCTCAGCCAATTAATTTTTTTTTTGTATTTTTCATCATAGATCGTGGTGAGAATAAATATATGCATGCCTCCTAAAGAAAGATATAAATATAGCTAGTAGGGGTGCAACCGAGTCAAGCTAGCTCGCGAGCTAACTCGGGCTCGACTCAATAGCATGCTCGACGAGTCGAGCTCAAATACGATTTCAAGCAAGACAGCTTATCGAGCTCGAGCTCGAACAACCTACTGCTCTACTGATGTGCTCGTTAAGTAGCTCGCAGATGAAATCGCCAGCGGGGAAATACAATTTCGAGAGAGAAAATGAAGTCGCGGGAAGGAAAAGCTGGCGACGACACAAGCTGGATGGAAGCTTGACGAACGTGGATGCTGGCAAAGCGAGAAGCTGGTGACGATGCGGATGCTGGCGACAGACGCATGCACGACGAACAAATGAAGCTAGAAATGCTGCTCGAGCAGCTCGACGAGCTTTTTTTCCTCTGTCGAGTCTAGCTCGAGCTCGACTTTTGAGCTGGAGCTCGGTATTTGACAGTCGAGCTCGAATCAAACACTCTATGACTCGAGATCAACTCAGAATCATTAGCACCCCTAATAGCTAGTGGTTTAGCACAAGCCTCATATTGGTAGTAGGAAGGTTCATAGATTATCCTTTTGATAATTATAAGAAGTAGTAAAGAATAGAGCAACATAATTAAAAATGTAAATTATGTTGATTAACTATTAATCTAGGTTAGTTATGCGTGGAAAGTACAATGAGTTTCATGATAGAAAGACAGCCCAACTAATTAACTGGGCCACAAATTTGGTCTAGCTAGATAGATATTAAAAACTACTGGGCTGGGCCTCCGCACATATATTCCAAATGAAGACATAGCAGACAATGAGCTAAATATAGGTTAAAGAAAAACAAAGTAGTCATAATGTAGAACATTAATATATACTCTAATAATTTGAAACTTTTTTAAGGAACATAAGTTAGTTTTTTTTTTTTTTTTTGGATAAAACACACAAAGGTGCCTGCGTGTTAATAATAAAAAAATTACAAGTCCTCAAAGAGCATCTAGCTCTCTAAAAGTACAATCTTTGAAGCAAAACCTACGAGCCAAATGTTCTACCTAATACAATGATAAACAAAAGAATTAAAGTAACAAAACAAAGCAAAGACATGGAGACACACGAGCCACTCTAAGCAACCTGCAAGAAGAAATCCCAAAGAAATCTGCAAAAGAGAAGAGAGAAATAACCCAAAGCCAACAAAACAACACCGCAAAATGACCCAGACACATGGACCACCCACCAACGAAAGCAAAACCAAACCCAAAGGCAAAACCAACCGAGGAGGGCCACAGCAAAAGAGAAATTCAACAAAGAAAACAAATTACTTCATTGTAGACTTCCTCATACCACGTTTGCCAAATATAAGTTAGATTAAAGAAGGAAATAAAACCTAATTAGGGTTATTCATTATTGGACAGACACTCAGCCAAAAAGTGATTGGCCTTATCATTCATATTTTGAAAAACCTCCACTAGCTCTACAATAGTTCACTTGCAACATGAATCATTCTAGGTGAAGCCTCTAACCACCAACATAACATCTAAGCTTTATTTGGGACAGCTTTCTTACTACTTTCTATAGCAACCTTTTAGTACAAAAGTTTTTGAATCAGAAACTTCTATATTAGAAAATTGCTTTTGAGAGCATTAAGAAAATTATCTCAAATGAAGTCCTAGTTGAACAAAATTAAGACCACATTAGCATCAAAACCTTAATCCATAATATTTCCACATAAGGATTAACCTTCTCATCAAGAACCAAAGATTAATTGTAATGTTCTTCCTTAGGAAAGCCACTCCCACTAAGAGATACTAAACTAACAACCATCCCTCCATTAAAAGAAGGCCAAAGGTGGATGGCCAACCTATTAAGGAAAATGCTTAGGCATTTGGTTCATGTGACTCACCTTAGATTGATATCATATCTCTTTATGTTTAATTCATCTTTAGCAAAGCATTAATGGCTTTTCATAATTCATAGTCTAATACAAACTAATAAGAAGCATTGATTTAAAAATTTTATAACGAGAGCATAATACTAACATTAATATTTTCAATATTTTTATAACGACAGCTTTTTATATCTTTTTAAAGTAATTTTTTTAGTATAAAATCTTTTTTTTTCAAAAAAAAAAATATACTAAAAAATCTCTTCATTAAATAAATCAAAGCTGTCACAAATAAAATCTCACTATGAAAACCAATGAGAATAATCCTCCAAAATCATTACGTAAGAAATAATCCAAGTAACCAATAGAATAAGATCCATAAGCTTATAATCTTTAAAGATATTCCTAATCCCCACCAACAAAGTACAGTCAAAAGAAAACATATCAATTGTATAAAACATAAGGTATTGAAAGGAATTTTCTAAATAATTAGTTGCAATTGATTTTTTATAAAAACTTTCAGGAAGTGAAATGGTGAGATTTTTTTAATTTCAGATAGAGTTCTACAGGGCTTGAAAGACAGATTATGAGATAGCTACAGTTTTTCATAAAGGTGATTATAGAATTATTATGAAAAAAATAATTTTCTTAAATTGTTGTAGAAAGCAGTTTCCTATAAGCAAAATATGAGGAGATCGATATGAAATAAACTCTACAAAAAATCACAATAAACCAGAAGATCATGAGGCAGCAAGATTCAGGTAATGGGAATGCTAAACATCTTTCTTTTGCAGCAGTAACAACATATCTTCCAGTTTCAGGATATCAAGCCAACATGAACTTCAAGGAAAAAAACATAAATTGCAGGGAAGTTAGTAATTTGCACCGGATTTGCAGTGGCATTTGCAACGGATTTTTTTTCTCGGAAATTACGACGGAAATATTCATTGTTTTTTTTTTTTTTTTGTGCGACGGAATATCTAACATAAATTTGCGACGTCAAATTTGCTGCAAATCAGTCACAAGTCCAACGCTAACTAACATATCTAACCAACTAAGTATGCATCTATTTCATTTGTTCTGTTTCGTTCTATTCGATTTCGGCTCCGGCGATTCTAAATCTCCTTCGACGACATTTCCCGTGGCCTCTCCTCCTTTGACAACGACGTTCTAATTCCTGTCTCCGCCTTCAAAAGCGTTTCTTCTTGTTGCATATGAAGCCTTCAATTTCCTTCCCATCGGATCCAAAGTCACACCTCCTCCCGCCATTCTTCTATGGTATCCAAAGTCACAACTCCTTCACGATGAGATGACAGGAGCTTGGTCTTGCAAAGGTACCCATCTTTCTTCCTTCTGCGCACTTCTTCTTCCAAATTAAATCCCTCATCAGCCAAACTCCTCCTTGCCACTGAGCCGAGTTTTGTTGCGAAGGTATGGTTTTGTTGATAATATTAGATGGGGATTTGATGACTACACATTTTAAATATCTTGGGTCTATTGTTCATAGTGATGGTGAAATAGATGGAGATATTATTAGTTGACATCAAGTTGGATAGTTGAAATTGAGGAATGCATCGGGCTTGTTGTATGACAGATAAGTCCCCCTCAAACTTAAGGGAAAATTTTATAAGATATGGTGAGATCTACAATTCTTTTATGGTGCAGAATGTTGACCATTAAAAGAGAAGCATAATATTAAATTATGTGTTGCAAAAATGAGAATGCTCAAGTGGATGTGTGGCTTTACTTTTAGAGATATGTTACAAAATAAGCATATTCGTGACATTGTTGGAGTTGCTCCAGTGGAAGAGATAATATTAGAGAGAATCGCCAAAGAGTTTGGTGGTCACATATATGCTCATTTTATATGGTTGAAGTGGAGGAATGCATCGGACAGGCGAGCAACCACTTTAGATTGAAGAGGGTGTTTGGGTCGAGTTCTGCAGTGCTTGGGACAGCCCAAACTATATGATAAGGAAGAGAGAAGAACAGATAAAATCCAACTCAAAACATCGGGGGTCTAGGTAGCTCCAACCATACTGAGGACATAGTTTCACACACACTAAAGCGCAAAAGATGTTGAAATAATTTTAACATATTTTAATAATTTTTTGATTATGCATGTTAATCTAAGTATATTGTAGAATGAGATGCTTAATAGAAAACTCACTACAGTTGAGTTGCGCAGTCACATTCACAAGCTCTAGGAGGACCAGCAGTAGGTGGATGAGCGAGCAAGGATAACATCTGTAAGTATATAAGACTATAATACTTAAAAAATATTATAAGTGATGATAATATAATGATTAATCTTATGTTATATTTTGTAGGATAAATATACATGACTTTGAGAGAGCTAGATTGCAGCTGGAGAGAGTTCCTCTGGGCGTTCCGCAGACACTTCTGACTACTGCACTTAGTTGCATGCATTAGGTGGAATGCAGAATGGACGAGTTTATGGATTAGGCTCGCATTCCTACGCGTATGAGGGACAATCCTCTTCTGCCTCCAGCTACTCTAACTGAGAGCTTGTATAGCTAACATGTGACTAACTTGACAGTATAGCTTAAAATATCTTAAAATCACAAGCGGACGTTAACATTCAGATATCGGATGAAGTTTGGACATTGAGATAGCAGATTGGTGGAAATCAACATGTGTCTTCATTGGCCGAGCAAGATAGTGAGGATGCAAATTCTGTTTAATTGTCAGTGTAGTGGTTTTTTATGCTTTTTTTATGTATAAGAATATTTGATATTTTAATAGTGTTGCAGTAATTGTAGAATCCTATGGAATGTGATTGTAAATTTGAGCAGTTGAATTTGATGGTACAAAAGTGTATTTCTTATATTTATTTTATCATTGTTTGTTGGAATCTTAGCATTATTAACTATCGTTTGATTCTGAGGTTGTTGGGATGATTTTGCCCTCTATTGAACCTTTGGGATGTTCTCCTGCTGTTGGGATTGCCCCTGGTAATTTGGTTGATCCAGTGGGTGTGAGTAATTGTAATGGTGTAATTCTTGCTGCGGATGAATTTTTATTATCACCTAATGCCATACCTTTTGTACCCGAGGTTTTGCTGGATGGGTGCGTTCGGCAGGATGTATTTTGGATTCTTCAGTAATTGCTCTGGTGCCGGTGGTAGATTCTGTTGTTGTGAATGTTGATATTTCTACTGGTTTGCCTGTTGAGGGTGTTGTGAATACTAATGGGGTTGTAAAGGTGCTAGAGAATGCGGAAGGTGGTGCTGATGGTTATGTGTCTGTTGCTGTGGATCCGGGTGGGATTGAGGCTGTGTGTCCATCCTGGGTAGAGAGGATGGTATTCCAATTTTCAACAGTTTTGTTGAGATTCCAGTAAAAGAGGTTGATTCACAAGTGATGGCTGACTGTGTGGGTAAGTCTTCGGGCATGGAGATTAGGAATCAGAATAATTGGTTGATTGATTCGTCGGATGAGGAAGCTGATTCTGAATTTTATGAGTCTGATAATGATTTTTCCCTTGAACGTTCTTCCAATGCCACTCGAGGGAAATTTTGGGGGAGAGGTCGCCGTAGAAAATGATTTGACGTGCCGTTTTATTGTTCGTCATGCTGATTATCCTTTCGAATTTTTTTGGCTTTAATGTTCGATTTGCTGCAACGCGAGGCTAAGGGCAATGATGTGGTCGGGGCTCGCGTCCCGGTCGTTTTTTACTGGTGGCAACCGTGGGTGTGTCTATGCTTACTGGATGGTCCATAAGCTTGTAGTACTCCCTATTTTTTGGTCTTTGTGTGGTTTGTCTATTGTAATTTTTTTGGGTTATTAGTATATTTTCCTTATAATAATAAAAACTATCGTTTTTGAACTTCTTGGATTGTTATTGTTGAAAAGTTCAATAACTGATTTTAGGAGCTGGTTTTTTTTTTTTTTTTTTTTTTTTTTATGGTACAAGTTTCCTGCATATTTTCTATGGAAATTCCGCTCTAAATTCGCCGCAAATCCGTCATAATTTGTGACGGAATTTACATCTGCTAAAACAAAATTTGTCGTTTTCTTGAATTTAATTACATCGTAAATCCTCCGCAAAATATTTGCGCCAGATTTAATCCATTGTAAATTCTTTTGTGACGCAGCTTTTACCGTCAGAATGTATTCCGACACAAAATAAAATTTACAATGAATTTGACTTTATTTTGCCGCAGATTTTTTGTCGCAAAAACCTGACTTTACTGTAGTGATAATGCTGAAATTAAGTTGTGTTAAAGTTGCAATCATACATAAGTTTCCCCATATTCTGCTTCCATTGTTGCTGCGAGAAAGACAAACAAAAGTCACATTCAAAAGGAAAAGGGAGGAAAGCCAAGTGTGTATGATCATCTGCTGACATAATTCTAAACCTGTCAACTTCTGCCTATTTTTAAGCTTGTAACAACTCGTTTCTTATATAGTCCTTAGGAAACGTCGTAAAACTAAAATTACATTTACAGTAATTGCTTTAATTATTCCAACGGCAAAAATCATTTGAAGATTTGGAATTGATTCCATGATTTTGGTGGAACCAATTCTTACGTCAAGTACTTTGCATACTTAGGATGAGATAATTAAATGTTTAGTTATTATCATTGGTAGAGAGAATCCCATATTAGTTCAAACAATATATAAAAGCAAATGTTTGTAATATTATTGAAGGACTCCAATAACTTGTGTGCTGCCCACAAGTCTTCAACTCTTCATGCATTTACAGGAAGAACTTAGTTTGTGTGAAATCTGATTGTGTTGCCTTAGATCTCAAGTTAATTTCTTTTGCTCACTAAGTGGGGTGGGTGATGGGGTCCCTCACCTGCTTAATTGGGTTTGGGTGATTTGCACCCTTTTTTATCCGTACAACACTTCGGCGATGTGTACCCAAGCACCCAGCGTTGTGTAGGAGAAATGACAGAGAGCGGAGCTCTGTAGTGCTCTAGATTCGATGTCGCAACACTACGTATTTGAGCATCGCAGCTTTGACAGACAGATTAGGATCAGAGGTTTGAGCGCCACACTGCTCCAAACTAGCACCGCAATGCTTTGAGGGGGACTGAATAGTTTTCTTTCTCGTTTTTTCCTAAGGTTGACATCTCTTGGTGTTATTTACTTGACTTTCTCTTTTGTTTAAAGTGTGAAAAAATGTGTAAGAGAGAAGAAAAGCAAGGAGAGATTGAGAAAGAAAAGATATTTGTACTTATTTCTCCCTATTTTAATAGTTAATTTTTTGATGTGGTATGGTTCCGTGATTTTTTCCTTGATTTTAGTTTTTTCCCACGGTAAATCCTGGTTTCCTTTTATTTCCGCTATTGTTACTTTCTTATTTTTTTTGTTGTGTTGTGTGGTTTACTTTCACATCCCCAACAATTTGGCTTTGTTTGTTTGGAACAAAGAAAAGTAAAGAAAAGATGATCTGTTAAAGTGCTTCGGTAGTTAACAATACAATTTGGCTTTTAGGGATGCAAGAGAAGATGATAAAGGACCAATTGATAGACGAGAGGATGAGATTTTCAAACAAATATATCAACACAAGCTAAATATATAGAGATCCCTCAAAAAATTACGAATACATCATGGGAAAAATCCACTTTATAAGACAAGAATATCAATGTTGCATTTGAGTCGTAATTTTTCAGAATTAAATTTAGGATCATTCAAATTTTGATTTCAACAAATTTATGATCAAACTGAATGTCTCAGTAATGCAAATCCAATGACGGCTGAAGAAATCCAATATCAGACCAAATGAACTCAAAAATTTTCATGGCATTAATTGAAGGATAAATTATCTTCAATTTATGCATGTTTGTAATCAAATGAGAATCTCAATGAAAAAAAATCCAACAAGTCCTAGATCACTAAATTCTAATGCTATTAAGGCATTTAAAAGCTAAAATAATGGTGTATGATCGAAGGAATCAACATGATCCATATAATGGAGTGTTGATGGAATTTTCGTTAAAATTACTTAAGTATCACTCAAAAAATTTATAAATAGACTTGCATTTTTGACATAAAGAATATACTAGACTTTGAATTGAGATTGGAGATAGCTTGTAGGTCTAAAAACGTTTAGCGCTCCACCCGGAGTTTGATGCTGATGATTACCGTTGCCCAACTGTCATTATCCAACCATTATTGTCCGATAATCATTGTCAGACTATCAATTGGCCAACATCACTCAAGCTTCACTGCTCAACCACCACTAGCTAGCACCCTCCATCATCTCTTCAACAACCTCTACAGTAATTATTGGTGACGCAGGAGCTAACGTTGTTAAGATGTGAATGTGTGTAGCTTAGAGTGTGTAGCCTTGTATCTGGCCTTCTTTATAGTTCTCTTTAAATAACTTGAATTGTAAGAAATCAGAGTGAACAATTTAGTAGAAGTTCAGACTCAGCTCTGTTTCATTTCTTGTCTTCTTTCCCGCCTTTTGCTTCTTGTTATCTGTTGTGCAGGTACGAAGCACGGGGAGATCTTAGATGCCCGTGTGTTTGCTCTAGACGACCGGTGATCACGCCTTGTTACGACAGAGGCGGTGTCAATTGGAGACCAAACAAATGTTTTCAACTTTGTAGTCACATTTTATCCGATTGAGAATAATAGCTAATTTCCATAATCTATTTACATAATAGATCTTAGACCAGGGCCTGTAATTTTTTCTCTTTTCAAAATTTTCAAATAAATACTCTGCTATCTCATTTGAAACTTCTTTTAGCTATATATGTGTTAGATTTTCATATAAAATCGAGAAGTCAAACACTCTTTCTACTGCTACGAATATTCTAATTACATAGAATCCCTACTTTTTATCCTTCATGTTCAATGGTCGGGCATGTGTTCAGCGAACAAAAATTTAGAGTTTTATAAAGAGAAATGGATGGCAAGCTTGGCTTCATCAATTTGTTACATTATAGTACAAAAATAATAAATGTGTTCTTACAAAAAATTAAAACCATATGCCCCACCTTTCAATTGTACCCATCTCCTCAATTATTGGTGATCAGCTTGTATGGATTTGTGGAAGGTTTGTGGAGTACATATGATCCAAGGCTGAAGAATACTACATATTTGTTGGTGAGGAGTAGCATGTGATGATGAGCAATGTGTTATATTCTAAATTATATTTAATTCAGATTATAGTTTCGATTGGGCTAGCTTTTTTATCGCTTCTCAAAGTAGTTTTTTTGTATAAAAAATTTAATTTTTGTATCATAAAGCTGTTTTAAGAAGCAGTAAAAAAACTGTCCCAAACGAAACCTATATTTTTCTTTGAATTATTAGACAATTCTTTCTATCACAATAGAATAATATTGTTTCTATCATATTAGAAAATCCAAAAGATAATTATCTTTATTTTGTTATATAAAATACAAGAGATGGTTTTAAATTTAATAAAAATGTGATAGAATCAAGGCTAAATGGTTTGTATCTTCAACTTAATTATTAGGATGGTGGAATGTTTAGGGCTTAAGTTGTGGCAAATATACTAATATATAGATACTTGTTAGCCTAAAAACTTTAACAAATAGGTAGGACTCACTATTGATGTATTAAAAATATAACTCTTATTTTACATGGTGAGTAATTAAAGGCATGGGCATGATTATGTATTATTTTTATATGAAACTTCATTATAGAACACAAATATGATATAGAATTTTATAAAATATCGAGAAATTATCGTAATTCTCGTGCACCATAAAGCTCGAATAATTGTTGCAATTAAAGTGGCAATTCAAGTATGACATGAAAAATTATAAATCTTATTCGTGCTTTATTCTTCCTAAAAAGATATCATCATATTAAGATATAACTATTTCATTATCGACGCCTCTCTCAAAAGTTAGCTCCTATTTAACATATCATATGTCTATTAACCTGATGCCTAACTTCCCATGTACATCAAATAGAGAGCTTGCCCCTACTGCTCTCATATAAACATTATTTAAGACAAACTCATAAAATTTGTTATTCTATATGGTATCATAATACACTCCATCTATAAATATACCTACATTTTCATGTCCATACTCGTAAAAACATAAAATATAAATGATTTGGTAATCTTGCAAATCAAAATTAAGATCATTGCATAAACATAAAATACATCATTTATCATAGCTATATAAAGAAACAAAAAACTAAAAATAAATCTTTGATAATTTGAAAAAGGATATCTTCTGAACTCTTTACTAGAGTTTGGTACTCTGTCCCCGTCTCTCCCTGGTCTCAGTGTTCTCTATTGTTTTCACTTCTTTCTCGTCGGATCGTTAGTCATCTTGCCTCCGAGGGAAGTTTCTTCAACTTTTCCCTAATTTATTTTTTCTTCTTCTTTTATTTTTTCTTTCATTTCTATTTTTCGGCTTTTTTCTTACGTGACCTTTTTTTTCTTGCTATTCTTCATGTTTCTTTGTCTTGGTCTTTATGGGTCCTTAGGATCCATCTTCCTCCAAGAAGAATAGTTTTCCTCCTTTGAAAGTGGATCCTGGTTTTTTTGTCTTCAAAAAATCAGTCTAAAATCTTTCAAGGCCAACCTTGCATTCTCTGATTCTTCAAACTCTTTTCCTCTCTTAAAAACATACATCTAATCATTGTATGTCTACCCTTTTAATTTCTAAGGAAGAAATTCATGCCCTAGCCCGCTCCTTTTGAATTTGCTCTTCTTAGCAAGTTCACATCAAGACGACCTCATGTTGATTTGATCCGTAAATTTTTCTTCTCGCTAAAACTTTATGTAGATTTCTCCTTTACTCTTTGAACCCTCAACATATTCTTATCATACTTTCTAATGACATGTACTATAGTAGTATTTTTTTATCGTCGTGCTTACATTGTGTTAAATTGTTATATAAAACTAATCAAATGGACCCAATGTTTGATATTTTGTTGAATCTTCGATTGCCCCAGTGTGGATTTCATTTTATGTTCTCAAGCTTCATCTATTGTCTCATTGCATTTTACATGGATTGGGGTAGATGTTTGGCCATCCCTTGAAAATTGATGGGGCTATGGCTTCAGGAATTTGTCCCTTTATAGTTCGCACATTGGTTGAACTTGATGTTACAAAATCGAGCTTCTTGATTCCCTCTGGATTGGTTCAAAAAAATTTAGTTATATTCAAATGGTTGTTTTAAACGATGTTCCCACTGTAAGTCTCTTGGAAATAAAAATTTAGAATTTTATCGCCCTCGCCCACACTTGAAAAAAAAATGCTTCCAAACTTATACCCTTAGTTAATAAGGAATCTATCAAACTAGACTCTCATGCTATCATACCTAATGCAACCATTGTTTCTAAAAACCCACCCAATGACTTGGTTACTGGCCCTCTAAACAAAATAATGCTTAAGGTGGATGATCTTTGTAAAGAAGCCTCTGAGGGTGTCGACCTTATTGTTGTAATAACTTCAACTGATGATAAATCTATTGGTAAATCCTACTAATCAAAATATTGCCCCCTCTTGTTGCGACTGAATATATTTCTCATGCTGTCCAGATTGTTTCCTCTACTTCCCTATCTCACAACATTTATATTGCTTCTCTGGGTGAGCAATCTGTTGGTCATATGAAAGGAAATAATTATTTGAACAAATTTGAAGCTCTCTCCAAAATAGCCTCTAAATCTACTGAAGATGAATGTCCTTCTGATAACTCTTTCTGCTAAATCGGAAGAAGAAGAAATCCAATCTTATATTGAACTTAATTCAGCCTATAATGGGGACTATGGAGTAACCTAAAGAATTGTGAAATGCTTTAGACTCTATCAATCTCTAACAATGCGTAGGTTTACTTTGATATAAAAATCATAAAAACTTCACTTAATATACACAAGTATACGTGCTGAATCAAGTAATATAGTGATAGAGTAGAGTATCGATCCCACGAGAAATACATGCTAACTTGCAATTCACTAGTATTATCTACTAAAATTACAACAATTATCCTACTCAAATAAAAATAGTTATCATGAAGATTCAATCACTTAAATAAAATTAGATAAATAATATGAATATACTATATGGATATAATATTTTTGTTTGATGAATGTAAATAAAATGTTTTTCCTAATGATTCTCTTTTAATTGTGATATTAGTCAGAGTATATGCATTCCTAAATTTCTGTCGAGCTTGTAGGAACAAAGAATATCTATTAACTTCCTATAACTATTTCATCTCCTTAAAATTTTAGTATGTTTCATACTCTATTCCTAGGAATGATGCATACTAATTCAATATTCTTAGTTATGCATGCTTTCCTTCGTCGAGGCTCCACATTACACCTGATTTTAACTACATATATATCTAGCCATTATATGCATTAAATTAAGATCTAATAATATAAAAAATATTATTTAATCATTTATGGAATAAGAGAACTCATTACTACTTCATATGATATTTACTTCATCATTTTAAAACTAGAGAATTTAGCTAGACAAGAAGAAATGTTGAAGCAAACTCAATTCCATAGATAGTATGATAGAAAAAATAATATGAGAGATAGATATCATCAGATAGGTTCAATAGATCTTATCTATACTCCTTTTTACTTACATAATTGCTTCTAGAAACACAAATCAAACACTCTAATGATGATATCAAATACTTATCTAAAATTTATTAGTTGCCGCCCTAAAGGAAATTCAAAGAAGCACTATTAATTATACTTAAAGTATATAAGTGAATGAACTCTATTATAAACATAACATAATAACTATATATAGATAAATAACAAAACATGTGTCTGTCGATGCAATGCTAGAAAGATTGATTGGCAGTGTCGCGTCCAATAATAAACTAACACTATTGCGCTATTTTTGTGATGTCATTACGGCGCTTGCCAAGATCTTTTTTTGAAATTATTTCAATTTTTTTATCAATATTCATTAAAATAAACTACATACTACAAATTTACTAAAATATTCTAATACATAAAATAAACTCGTCCACCAAGTTTCTTTTATTTCATCAAAATAAATATTTACATTACAATATATGACTACATGTAAAAGCTACATAACTAAAAATTAACTAGTCATGACTGTGCAAAAATAAAAATAGCAAAATACATATAACCTCAAATTTGATACTAAAGAGCTAACAAGTCCACAATCTTCTTCCCCTTCCCAGATCCTTAAAACCAGAAGTAAAATCACAGTGAGCTACAACAACTAAGCAGACCAAAACAAGCCAATCTAAATTTCTAAATATTTTCTTTATCAAATATTTTGTTGAATATTTAAAAGTAATTGAAATACAGTTTAAAATAAATCACTATACTGAGAGATATGATAAATGCATAATTAATTATTTCATGATTTAAATAATAGTACTGAACAAATAAATAAATTGAAATTCATATCATATTTCTTGAACCTAGACAGAACCTCGAGGGATTCTTGCCTTTTATTGCTCTTTTTTGTGCTTATAGCACTATAATATATCATATATCCATGTCTCAGACATAATCTAAAAAGATTTTGGTCCCTTATAATTACTCATAGTAATTGTCTAACACAAATAAAATTTCAGAGGATTTTGGCCCCTTATGACTCCCAACATATATAATTTAATAACATATGCATATATATCATAACATTATAACAATTAAATAGTAAGTCAGCATGTATCAAAATTACATAGTTTTTTATAACCTCGGGCAACCGAAAATCCCACTAAGAAAAAATACACATTTTTATAAAATTATCAGGGATTGCACAAAATGATATTTTAAGAGTTTTATTTGTAATACACTACTAATTTTTCAACATCAATATTATTTTATATTCAATGAACACCTCACAAATTTCAAAACCCTTTGTTATAAAATTTAAAAAAAAATATATTCAAAATGTGCATAATCATAATCTCTATAACATATAAAAATTATGATGTAAAAGTTTTACCAGTGCAAAGTTAATCGAATTTTTTGCTAACGGAAACATAATTTTAATCCTAAAATTAACAAAAAACTAGGTATTTTTTTAAAATTGAGATAGACATAATATGACTTACCTTAATGAACATATTTCCCAATTGGGGGCGACAAACGAAAACAGCTCGAAGTCCCCAAAACCAGCTTTTTCTATTTCTCTCTCTCTCTTTTTTCTTCTAACTTCTTCCCCAAGCTCTCTGTTATGCATTCTCTTCACGTTAGCCTAATGAAAAAATCAAAAAGGTTTATTTTCAAGAAATCAACGCTTATCGGCATAAGTACTGTTCATATATCCATTTTGCAAACCGATTAACCATAATATTCTAGACATAATTAGTTAATTTATGAATATTTTTCTATAATTTTTTTATTCTCAAATTTGAATTTATAAAAGAATTTAGATAAAATTTATATTTTAATATTAAAGGGTTAGGTTATTTTAATAATGCATTAATGGATTAGGTTATTTTAATATTAAATCATTAGAATAGTTTGTATATTTCTTTTCATAAAAAAAAATATTATAATTTTTTTAATGCTAAAAGAAAATTATGATGCATTACTTATATTTATTAAAATTCAAATGAATCACATCATAATAGATAAAAATGTAGGAATTTAGCAATAATATTATTTCAACTAAGCTAAATTTTATGATTTTCACATAAATAAACAGTCATGTCTCATGTTTGTTGCATTCAATTTATCTTATTATATATTTCTTATCACTTTTTCTTCTTAAAGTTGGTCCATTAATACATGCTACACCATTTTTTTTTTTCCTTTTATATCAATTATAGAAAATTAGCTTTCTAGTTAAGAAAGCACATGAGAATGCTCAACAACAAGTCAATATTTAACTTTAGCCGAAGGTGAACTCTTCCAGTACTGGTAGTTAGAGTTCCCAACCTTATAAATGAAGCTGGCCTTCTCCATCCAAGCAACAAGCAAGAATAGAATACATTTGGAGAGCTTTCGGCCATGGCGATGGACCATTCAAAGGTACATACGTAGTCCATCCATTAATATTATTTATCTATATAGCATTTTCTTCTGTTAATTGGCCTTTTTTTTAGGACATCGACGCAGTGGTGGAATCATACTGTATGTGTAACATAAATCGACGTCATGGTTTCTCTCAAGAGAGCAGATCTCAAAGCTCATCAGCCTGTTCTTCGTTGTCCGTTCGACCTGGAAGAAGACAAATTTTTACTTCAGGAATTTAATTAATAAGCATAATTATTCGATCGATTATCTCCTTATTAGCATTTTTAAAGGTCCATTATATAATAATCTGCTTATTGAACACAATCAAAAGAGGGGCTAGCTTACAATATTCTCCTTCAAAATTTAATTCTGAAACTGTAGTGTATTTTTTGATATTTCAGAACATTCAAGGTTTTATCTTAACAAGAAATATTTGTTATTTGGAAAATAAATTTGATCGATTCGGCAAACAAGTTCAGTTACAGACAATTAATTCAATAGAATCGGGGTCTGTTAATCAACCTTATTAAGCTTTGGTTAATAACATGCAAGCTCTGATAAACCAAATAATTAATTTTGCTGGGTTGATTAAATTGTTTGAATTAATTGAATACTTTTGCCTATGTTTAGATTTAAGTTTAAAGTTAATTAAATTACTAATAAATACTATTTAAATTATTAGCATGATATGCTACTAAATCTTTCTGATGTTTGAAGTAATGCATCATTAAAATTTTCTTGATGTAAAATACTTGGGCTTCATTTGCGACGGCTTTTTTCTTTATTTCTTGAAGCATTTTTTTTAGTAAAAAATTAAAAAATTTTGTGCTAAAAAGTTGATTTAAGAAGCAATAGGAAAGCCATCTCAAATGAATCCTCAATGTAAATTATCAACAGAAGATTATGTTGTTTGGAACTTCAACATAAAAGCTTCATAATTCTGTCTAAAATTTCAATAGATTTCCAACAAAAAAAAAAATTTTTCATCAAGGAGTTTTTCACAATGAGGCTTAAATTTTTATCTTTTTTTTTTTTGGTTGCATGGAATGTAAGTTTTTTCAAGAGAAAAACTGGCTTTCTCTACCAAATCAATTCTTTTCTGATTCTGTAGCTCTCCATATATATATATTAATTTCAAAATCTGTAAATTAGATCGACTTTTTGTAAAATTTTTATATGAGTAATTGGGATCTGATTCAAGGTCGAATGGTCAACGAAAAAGAGGTGCATGAGGTGCATAAGAACCTGTTGCATGAGAGATCAGTCTGAAAGTCTGTATGCATGGAGGCTGGAGCTGATATAAAATTAAAATATGACAGGTCAGTAATATTAAATATCTTCTTCTTCTTTATTATCTTTTTGTATTGAAATATTTTGATATAATTTTGTTTCTCTGAAACAGTTCAGAGATTGTTAGGATTGATCGAGGTTGTTGACTTTACGGATAAAGGATAACATAATTGTTTTAGGTAGCTGGACATGAAGCAAGACTGGCTTGGTCAATTGAAGAACTATATCTGTACTGAGAGATATCTCTGCATGAGGGATCAGATGTTGATAAAAACCCTAAATAACTCTGGCTATGGTTATTGTATTATTTAAGGTTTTTTTTAAATAGAAGTTTTTTTTTTTATATATAGTTAAAATCACATTGAAAGGGCCTACGCGTTAATAGAAGTAATTATATTTTGGATTTTTTAAAAAAAAAAATTCTTTGTAAGTTTCACACTGAGTTATTTTTTAAAACTTTTATTTATTTTTTAAAATATTGTATTTGCTTTTAAAATATTTTTTTTATTTTAAGAAATAAATCATATTATTTAAAAAAAAAAAAATTCTCAAGCAAATTTGAGGTGTTTTGAGTATTTTAATGACAACTACATAATGCCACGGTCTTCGCCCAGCCAACCCTCAACTATCTTGCTTAAATCAAATTTTTTTAATATATAAAGTATATTTTTACTTAATACTAAATTATAAAATAAATAAATAATAAAAAAATAAAAATGATCCCAAGCAGCTCCTCAGATATTGAAAATCGAAGAAGAACTGCAACTAAAGTTTGTCATGTAGCTCTTTATTATTATTTTGAAATAAAATTTTATATATCTTGTTACTTCTTAAAGCAGTTTTTTTAGTTAAAATTTTAATTTTTTTTATTAGAAAATTATTTTATAAGAAGCAGTAAGAAAGTCGTACCAAATGAAGACATAGAGTAAAACTAAAATTCAAGAAATGACTGAGGCTTCGTCGTTGGACGACTTTTTTTGATGCTTTTTAAAATAATTTTTTTTAGTATATAAATTAAAAAATTTGTACTAAAAGACTACTTTAAGAAGTAGTAAAAAAAAATAATCTAAGACGAAATCAAAGACAAAGATAATTGTCTTGATGGTGTGATAGATGAAGGAGAAGTTTAGCGTTTAGGCCTCAACTAACATTATGGTTTGTGAGAAGAAAGCTAAGATCCATAGCTACTAATTTGGTGCTATATAAAATATTGATTGATTGACATCTAAGCCATTATCAGTAAAATCAACTAATATGACTTTTGCAGATTACTAAACTCCAGTGGATTTGGTGAGCTTTATTGGATGCAAGGTTCTTCTTTCTTCCTTTTTTCCTTTTTTTTCCTTGCAGTTTTTTTTTTTCCTTTTCTATTTTGAGTTTTTTTTGCAGGAAGTTCGTGCTGAAATGCGATTAATTGGATCTTCCTTTTTTGGGTGCTGTTTAATCACAGCCCGGTTTACTTTGCTCATTATTTTTGTAATCGTAGGATAAGGAACTACCGGCTCCTAGGTTTTTTTATATCTTTTTTTTATTGTAGCTCTTTAGAGCAGTAGAGAGCTGGTGGGTCCTTTTAAGGACTTTGTAACGATTTTTGTTAATTAACGCGTAGGCCCCTCCCGTTGGATTTTAAACTTAAAAAAAAAAAAAAAGCATTATCATTAAAATCAACTTCTAGAAGCAGTCCTCCAAAATGATTCAATTCAAGTTTTTTTTTTTTTTTTTTTTTTTTTTTTTTTTTTTTTTTCCTGAATGTGTGAATAATATTTTCGCAATGCTAGTAAGGTGAAATCACATTCAAAATTAGATGTTGCGATTAGGGTTTTATTGGTGGCCGAAGAAAAAAAAAAATGCAGTTAGGAGGTTGGAATCAATCCCTCTAAGATTCAGCGCATCAGCAGTTTTCCAGACCATTTCCTACCGCCTAAAGCCAAACAAGCCTAACATAAGTATAGATAAACGAAAAGTATATCTACTTGTGCCCTCTCAATTCACTGCGCCTACTCGCAAGCGCTCAACCTGTAGTTCGACCGGGCTCCATTGCACTAACTTCACAAGCAAGCAAACCCTTATCCTACTCGCGAACGGCCTCCACGGTGTGCTCTGATACCAAACTTGTTAAAACTTGGAGGAAATCTTTGAATGCAAAGAGAGGGAGAGAGGGAGAAGGAGCACAACAACGGAATTCTTTATTCCTTGGACTTAATAGCTTACAAAGAGCGCGGGTCCTTCTTTACATCAACTTCTTAAAATCAAAAATATGATTTAGGATCATATTCTATATTTAAGATTTCTATTCCACAACTTTGTCTAAAAATTTCATCATTAAACAACATCATCAAGCCTTTATCCCCACTACGTTGGAGTCGGCTAGATGAATCATTTTTCTCCATTGTGTCCTATTAAAGGTCAAATTTCTCGTTTAATCTAATAAAGAAAGGTCATTCCTATTATTTTTATAACCAAATAAGTCTTTTTTTTATGTCTGCCTCTACCTTTCTTAAACATAAGTCAAATCTAATACCACATCTACTCTACCTCCCTAACCGGGTCATTGAAAGGGTCATTGTTTTATGTGACCAAAACCATCTAAGTCGACTCTTCTCTACTCTTATTTTCTACTGGAGCTACTCCCACCTTTTTCACGTATAATGCTCATTTTGTATCCTATCTCTAAGGGTAAAAGCCACTCATCCACCTGAGCATCCTCATCTCTGTCACACTTAACTTAGTATTATGCTTCTCTTTTAATGGCCAACATTCGGCATCATAAAGCATTGCAAAGCCTCACTACCATCTTAAAGAATTTTTCTCTTAAGTTTTGAGGGGGTACATTTCTATATCACACAACAAGCCCGATGCATTCCTCCACTTCAATCATCTAAACTTGAATTCTGCTGATAATATCCCATCTATTTCACTATGTCACTCTGAACAATAGATCTAAGAAATGTCTAAAAATGTATCCTTTTAACAACTTTTTAATATAAAAAGTTAAAAATTTTATACTAAATACTATTTTAAGAATCATTAAGAAAAAGTCGTCCCAAACGAAAACTCAATCACTCAGGGAACATACTCACAATAGCTTAATGGACCTCAATATGGATAGTATACTTCTACACATGGTCCAATTCTCAAAGACTTTTTTGTTTTTGGAGAAAAAATCCCTCAAGAGGGGGCTTACACGTCAATAATAAAAAAAATGGATACTAGTCACTTAAAGGATCAAGAGTTTAACTAAAAGACATAGCATTTGAAAACAAAAACCTAATAGAGCCTATGGTCTTACTAATAACAAGAATACAAACAACAAAACATGAAAAACAAACTAAAAACCAAGGAGAAGGCAAAGGGAGTCCAATACCATGAACAATAGAAAGCCAAAATTGAGCAGCAACACGCATGGAAAAGAAAAAAAAATAGTCATGCAACTTGCCACGAACACCTGCAAGAAAAAAAACCACTTACAGCAAAGGGAGTCGGCTCTGAATAAAAGAAGCAACACCAACCAAAGCTCACAACAGGAGATAAAGCACCAGGCAACCAAACGAACCAAATGTTTTATAGCTAGCTAGGAGATCAATTATTATGGAGATCAGACACATGAGAACCGTGTTACCAGTTTTAGTCTCTAATGAACAGTTTAAAAATACAGTGAGATGCACTTTTACTATTCACTTACTACGTTTTTGCTGTTTATACAGACAAAATCAAACGGCTCTCTGTGTCATATATCTCTGCACGCAATAATACTCTCAAGTGTTCTAGACGTGACTCGTTAAATGGATTCAACGCTTATGATTACTGTTAACTGATCTTCTAAACGGATGACTAAAATAAATAATAGATCGATCTATCAAAGCATCAGGCTCGGTTAATAATTTTTCAATATAAAGCAGTTGATAAAAATTTAAGGCTTCATCCATTCACGTGTTTTGATTTTTTCTTAAAACATCCTGTTGTATTTTTCTATTTGGTTTTAAAAATTACAGAGAAGTTTTCTTTTGCTTTTTGTGAGTAAAACTCGTAGAAGATAGCTAATTGTATAGGCACAGCTCATTGTTTTGGCGTAACAAGAGATAGAGAAAAGAAATAGGGAAAAGAAACAACTTCAGCTGCGGCGTCCGTGGATTGAAGGCCTCCTTCTCGATGGAAAAAGAGAACAGCATTCGAATCCTGGATTAACCATTTACGACGGGCTATATCAATTTATGATTATCCGTTTGATCGGCTCAAAAATAAGGATGAGAAAAAAAAGGATGAAGATATCAACTCTTTGTTATAATTATTAAGTTGTGAAGATTAACTTACCTTTACAAACATGTGGATTATAGGTCAAAGTCACAGGTTGGCTTTCATTGTAAAGTATACCATAGTGGCGAATCAAGAGGGTCATTGAATGTTGAAGTTGGTTGCACGGTCGCACCCTTCACTATCTTTCTACCTTCGCAACGATCGCAATCCCAAAAGTCCTCTCCATCTATCCAGCTCATCTCTCTCTCTCTCTCTCTCTCTCTCTCTCTCTCTCTCTCTAATACTCTCTTTAAACTTAATATTTGTTTTTTTCCCTTGCACAGCCACATTTGTTTGCTTTAATGCTTGCATGATATTTTCTTTTAACTGTTGAGGGCTATATGGATATATCCGGGCAGTAAAAAGTATATAATTTTACCGATTTTATTATAATGTTGCACGAGTATATTAAATACTGCTCACAAATATAAAAAGAGTAGAAATATAAAGAATTTTTTATGTGGAAAATTCTGAAAGGAAAAAACTCCTACGGGGCACATGCCCCAGTTTGAAATGGATCAATTAGTGTTTGTTTTGAATATATTACGAAAAATTACAAATGATTGAATTCCGTTCTTGAACTTGAGAAATGATCGGATTACAATAAGTCAGCAGTTCGAGCCAGAAATCTAGCGACAAACTGGGGCTAAACGAAAGTCCGACAACAGTCAATTCCCACACCAACTTCGTGACCGAGAGTAAAATCCAAGCATCAGTTAGTGGATAGGAGGAAGTTTCGGTGATAGTGGTAGTCGGGACTAAAGTCCAATGACGGTCAACGCCGTTTAAATAAAAGAGGATTATATGCGGTGGTCTTAGTAGGAGTATGTTGGCAATGTGAACTCCTAATTAAATTCTCTTTCATTGATCCTCTTCAGACTTCCTAACCTCTTCGTTTTATTTGTTTCTTCATTCAGTGAGGAATGAGGGGTCTCTCTTTCTTCATCATGATTTCTTCTTCATTAATTTTCTGCATAAGTATTCATGAAACGGTAAATAGGATAGAAGTTCAAGCAAGGGCATTCGCCCCAGGCTCGGTATTATGAATAGATATTTTGCCATAATTGATTCCAATGATCATGAGCCGTTTATATTCGAGTATTTGATTTCTTCATGATAACAGAATATCGAAACAATCTTAATTCCGACAATCTTGGGGGCATCGTTGATTCATCTCATCAGCCACTCGATTTGACTATAAGCATGTCACATTTCAAAAACGTTTGATTTGTCCAAAAATTTATGATATTGAACCTTTCAAATGTGCTCGGGTCCTTGATTTGAACCCATTTGGGCTCGGATATGGTCGAAATTAGATGTCGTTAGGTCCATTTTTTCCAGACATTCTTTTTGAATATAAGTTTGCTAAAATCGAAATTCGGATAGTCCTGGATTTAATTTTGGAAGTTTTCAGTTAAAATTTGTCTCGAGATTCGTACTTGATAACAAAAATTATTTGATTATGTATGAAGACTGTCGTTGAATTTGAGCTTCTAAAATGGAGTTTCCTATAGAAGGAGAAAACCTCATCATCTCAATTTTTATAAAGTGTTCATAGGAATTATAATGAATAATTAAATGAAAAATATTACATTTTTATATTTAAAGCTGCCATTATGTTCTCCATCGAACCAGATAATTGAATGTGCATCTGTTTCTTTTCTTTTTTCTCTTCTATTTCTTCCCCCTGATGAAAAATCAACGTTGGAAAACTCGAAATTTTAAAATTGGATACCATCCGACCTCCGATTTTAGCAAAACTTATATGTTGAAATGAGAACTCTCGGAAATAGAACCCAACTCGACACCACAAATTCGATTGAAATCCGTGCCCATATGAGTCAAATAATTATTTGACCTCGAGCGCTGGACTTGTTGGAGAGGTTTTATTGAACATGACAATTTGATTACCAAACTGTTTCCTAAACATTATCGTGTTTATATTCGCATCGAGTGGCTCGAACAGAAATGAATCTGCGCGAATTCCGAAGTCACAAGACCTTCTAATGTATTGTTGAACGGTCCCACGAAATCATGGGATGCAATTATCTTCTTCGTCGTCGTAACCATCCTAACTCACTTCTCCTTTTGCCCTGATCTCTCACTATTTTCTGATCGATGCCACTCCATAAATCTATAAAATATAACCCCCTATTTCTCTTTAATGAGGTTCAAGCAGAGAGGAGAAGAAAAGGAATAGTTGGAGAGATGGAATAAGTGTTCCTCGACCACACGGAGTCTCGCCCGGTACCTACCACTTGAGGCAGACCTAATCTAAGGTGCCGGACCACGATTGACAGTCGTTGCTTTAGCACGCAGCAACCACCACTTGAGGACCAGGATTCTGTTGGACTCCATCAGGCCCTATTGCCACAGCACCTAAGGTCTGAACTTTCGCCGGACCACAACTTGAGGCCCTCACCTCCGCCGGACCACCGCATGATATCGTTGCTCCGTCGGGATCATCACTTGAGGCCATTGTGCTCCACCAGGCCATCACTCGAGGCCCTGTCTCCACCAGGTTCACCACCTAAGGCCCGAACTTCTGCCGGACCACTGCTTGACGTCGATGTTCCGTCAGACCACCACTTAAGGCTAGGACTTCAACCGGACCACCAATTGAGGCCACTCACCTCCACAGACACAACCGCCTGATGTCGTTGCTCTACCGAACCACACACTTGAGGCTATGTGCTCTACCAGACCACCACTTGAGGCCCTGTGGCTCCACCAGGCCACCACACAATGCCCAAACAAACATGTCTATGTAACTCCCACCATGTAATGCGCTTTATATGATGTGCATTTGTATCACCAAGCCAAGGCTTTCTCCCAAGGAAGGGTCTCATTTGTAATTGACTGCAAATACTAGTGGATTCATTTAAACTGGGTCAGACCCCATGGTTTTCCCCCTTTTCAGGGGTTTCCACATAAAAACTCTGGCGTCTCTTATGAACGCTACACCCTCTCTTTTTATCTGTGTGTGTGCTGAATCTTCGTATAAAGCTGAGACGCTAAACTTTATATTTCTCTACCGTCACGAATACTCCAGGACGCAACAACCTCCAAATAATAATAATAGTAATAATTTGAAATAAATTATATATATATATATATATTGAGAGTGCCCACTGTATTCTCATAACTGTACATATCTTATGTGTATAGAATTTTTAATAGATTTAAGATCACACACAGCCACTCACCAATGTTAATATAAATTGAAGTAATTTAAAAAAAAAAAATTGGATTATATAAATCTTTTTCAATTATTCTATACTATTATATTTCTTTTACAAGTGGGGCCACCTAGTTGTTTCATGGACAGACAAGTGTTATAATGCTAGTTGTAAAGTTGTTTTAAGGAAAGTAATATTTCCCATGAATAAAAATAAATAAGTTCCCTTTTTTAAATCAAATAGTTATTTTCTTAAAGGTGTCATATATTAAAAATTCTGAGGATAAAATGCAGCCTTCGGCCATAGAAATATTTTTAAAACTAACAAAAAGTGTAGTGAACAAATGAAATTATAGTTGCACTATGAAATAGAAAACAGTGGCAAAGTTATTTCAAATGGAGAAATTATTATGTGCGGAGTTTTAGATACAGTGAATCTCGTTCAGTTTTATGGCCAGTGAATAATAAAAGCACAGTTATTGTTCATCATTGTGCTTTTACTGCTCATAACTGCATTTTACAATATTTTTAATGTTAACGGTCACAAAATTAATCAAATGATTTTCTGTGTTCGAATTCCGCACGTAATAATCTCTCCTCAAATTGAGCCTGTATATCCCATGCCTTTTCAACAACAATTGGATCTAGAGAAGTAGATGTACGAATATTTGAGGCAGGGCCCACACATTACAAATACAATAGTGAGATATATAAAATGTGAATAACATGTAGCTCCGATTGGATGATGGCACGTGGATTAAAAGATGAAAATTAGGATAGTCTTTGTAATTATTTTTAAGCAATAATTTTGTTTATTTTAATATTATTAAATACTACTCTTTACATTTTATTTTTAATTGTGATATGAGTAAATATTATTTTTGTGACTAAATACTATAAATTGACAATTTTTTTACATAATTTTTTGTGGATAAATAATCATCTTTATAATAAAAATTATGGGTCATAGAGTCTTTTGTTTAATTTTATTAATTTGATTAAAGATTAAAATGTGCCTAAATGGCATCTTTAATTCTATTTTAAAATAAATATCTTGACTACTAATCAAGGTTTATCACACAATCCCATTAAAATGACTATTAATAAACATCTAGTAAAATAACCCACCTTTATTTTTATTCTAAATAAAAACTTTTTTTAATAAATTCAGCTCATAAAAAAGATAAACTAACAACCATGGGTGCATATTGATCAAGCATTACAAGCATATCCAATATATGAGAATCCTCCTTTTTTTACCATTATTATTATTTTTTTTATTCCATATATGAGTATTCCATGCATTTCATAGAAATATTTCAATTTCTATTTATTTAATTAAGCATGGAGATGTTTGGGTTAATTGATAAATCAGATCATGACTTAGTGGTTTGTAACTTCCCTTTTATGATTGAGGTCATTGGTTTAATTCTTAGGTTTCATTTGGGATGGCTTTCTTACTGCTTCTTAAAATGATTTTTTTACAAAAAAGTTAAAAAAAAATTGTGCTATATTTAAAATTTTTGTGTATTAAAAATATGTTTCTAAGAAGCAATAAAAAAGTTGTCTCAAACTAAGGAGCAATTATTCTGTCCGGAAGCCAGATGCAGCTCTACGTCCGGAGGCGAATCAGGTGCAGCCACATCAGCTGTACTGAGCTACAATACTGAGCCGCAATACACAACGAAGGGTGTCGTGACACATTCTGGTTGGTCTCCGGACAATATTCGGCATCTGCAAAGAACAATTAAACCATACAAAGCCTTACTCTCCACGTTCTTATAATTTTCTTAAAAAAACTCAATAAGTGCTGTCTATTCTCTCTTGTAGTAAAGAGTTTGTCTCCTTCTACATTCATCTCTGTAATAAGATGTTGTACTCTCTTTTATACATATGTGATAGGATTCCTCCCTTTCTAAAAATTCATGACAATAAAGTGAAAAAGATGCATAATATTTTTTACATGGAACTTTTTTAGTGATCAGGCATGCATGGTATAGAACTAGCCAGCGAGTGCTCTCATAATTAACCTAATAAACAACAGTTACAGACCAGCAAGCAAAGAACTTTGAAAGAGAAAAAGGAAAGAGCCAAATGAGGTGATGATTGAAACTGCACAAAGAGGGAGACAAAGAAGCAACTGGCTGTGCTGCTAGCTCGGAACCTTTTTTATCTTTCTCTTTTTGCTGGATCTGAGCAAGTAGTGAGTGATCTTTGTGGAATGTTGAATGGATATACTGAGGAGAGAGATGGGCAGATGATGATAGTGTTGATTTGTTTATTTGTAATGTGGAAGAGCAACATGCAAAAGAGCTTCAGAGCTGTTCTGAAATATGGGGTGATTTAAACAGGGAATTTGCAGAAGACAGAAGAGGAGGGATGCTTATGGACAACTTAGTATTGTATATAATATCCTCAATTACTTATGTTTCATTTGAGGCTATTTTTTTATTGCTTTTTAAGATAAATTATTTTTGTATAAAAAATTTTAATTCAAAAATTTTTGTACTAAAAAACTGCTTTAAAAAACAGTAAAAAGCTGTCCTAAATATTGGTAACATATCTTAATATATTTTTTTTTAATATTTCTTTTAATTAATACCTTAATATTTTACCTAATGAATCAAATCTAAGTTGTTTCTTTTATAATTTGAGTTAAATTTGAATTGAATCGAAATGTATATCAATAAATATAAATTGCATAGGCACATACTCAAGTGTGTGTATATTTTATGTATGGACTGTTTTCTTTTGCTTGTAGCTCTTTGAGCATTCCTTAGTTTTCGATCCCTTTAAAAACTTGTAACGTACATTTTTTATATATTACCGTGTAGGCCCAGGTTTAACCCAAAAAAAAAGGATTAAAATTCATTTTAAGAAATTAGAGATTAATCAATTAAAATTAAATTGAAATAATTAGCTAGAGCCTAGTTCAAATCTAAGTTATAATTCCACCAAACCTTCTATTTGTGAGTGATTTGTGTTGCTGCATTCTCCAAAAGTGATGAGAAAGTTACAATTTATCTTCATCTATTTTTTCCATGCTTGGAATTTGATTTCTACGCTTCTTCATATTTTTCATTCCAATTTGATATTTGAAATTATGTTTCATCAACTTTATTGGACTTGCAACACCGAGAGCTTCGAAAATATTATCCTTCACTAATTGATCAAATATTTCGGCTTCGTTTGGGACGGCTTTTTTCTCGCTTCTTAAAGCGACTTTTTAGTACAAAAAATTTAATTTTTATATTAAAAAACGTCCTTAAGAAGCAGTAAAAAAATCATCTCAAACGAAGACTTCATCAATGACATATCAAGACTTTCTCCACAAACATCTTAATAGACATTCCCTCACCAATCAACTCTCTTTACATTTTATACCTTTCTAATCATAAATTTTGACTTATGGAACCATTTAAAGATCTCATGGAGACTATCCTTTGTAATGGTTGACTTGAGAATTGAGATTGAATGATCAACCACTTTTCTAATGACTTTGCCTCAGTTATATTTTTCATATACATATAATTTATATGATTTATATTATAGCATGGCCCTCCATTTGCAACTATCTATATCTGATCCAGTCACAGCTTTCTCCTTATTTCAAATATTCTTTCTATATCCTCCTTTGATGCTGCTAGCTAGGCTGTAATAAAGGTGACATTGGCCTATGAATGAGTAAGTTATCCTTTTCAATATTTGGATGACAGCCCTTCTATGTTTGTGATGGGTCACTATTTAATATTTATGCCTTTATCCCTTTCTCACCAAAGAAAAAGAATAAGGATTCGTTTGGGACGACTTTTTTATTATTTATTAAAGCAGTTTTTTAGTATAAAAATTAAGGTTTCGTTTGTAACGGTTTTTTTACTACTTTTAAAGTAAGTTTTTAGTACAAAATTTTCGATTTTTGTAAGAAAAAACTACTTTAAGAAGTAGCAAAAAAGTGGTCTCAAACGAATCCTAAGAAGCAGTAAAAAAATCGCTCCAAACGAAGCCTAAGGCTCAGTTTGATAAAACTTTCATGTTATTTTTTTAAGCATTTTTTTAATACAAAATTTCTATTTTTCAAAAAAAAAAAGTAGTAAAATATCTATTTTTAAAAATAATAAAAAGATGTTCCAAACAAAGCTGAAATTAGATATCAAAAACAAAGCTGAAATTAGATATCAAATATGACGAGATATTAATCTACCCAATACTTACAATTGAAGTACCCAGTCCTTTTGTATTAATTTGGTGATGACATATAATTATCAGGCATGTAAGTGTAATTAAAATTTTGATTAGATCTCTATGATGGAAGATGTGGTGATTAACTAATGAAGCTAGTGCATATCTTACAATTGATTAACATAATTGTCCCATTAGAGACCTTTTAAGATTAATTAATTGATAGAAATCTTGGCTTTGATTATAATTTTCTATTTTATCACTGAGAATTTCCTTTTGGTTTCTCAGCCAATTAAAAATTTGTTGTATTTTTCATCATAGATCACGTACGTGGTGAGAATAAATATATGCATGCCTCCAAAAGAAAGATATAAATATAGCTAGTAGGGGTGCAACCGAGTCAAGCCAGCTCGCGAGCTAACTCGGGCTCGACTCGGTAGCATGCTCGACGAGTCGAGCTTATCAAGTCTTGAGTCGAGCTCAAATACGATTTCAAGCAAGACAGCTTATCGAGATCGAGCTCGAACAACCTACTGCTCTACTGATGAGCTCGTTAAGTAGCTCGCAGATGAAATCGCCAGTGGGGAAATACAATCGCGAGAGGGAAGATAAAATCGCAGGCAGGAAAAGTTGGTGACGACGCAAGCTGGATGGAAGCTTGATGGACGCGGACGCTGGCAACGTGAGAAGCTGGTGATGATGCGAATGCTGATGACGGACGCTAGCACGACAAACAGATTAAGCTCGAAATGCCGCTCGAGCAGCTCGACGAGCTTTTTTTTCCTCTGTCGAGTAGAGTTTGAGCTCGACTTTTGAGCTCGAGCTCGGTATTTAACGGTCGAGCTCGACTCAAACACCCTAGACCCGAGCTCGACTCGACTCATTAGCACCCCTAATAGCTAGTGGTTTAGCACAAGCCTCATATTGGTAGTAGGAAGGTTCATAGATTATCCTTTTGATAATTATAAGAACTAGTAAAGAATAGAGCAACATAATAAAAAATGTAAATTATGTTGATTAACTATTAATCAAGGTTAGTTATGCTTGGAAAGTACAATGAGTTTCATGATAGAAAGACAGCCCAACTAATTAATTGGGCCTCAGATTTGGTCTAGCTAGATAGATATTAAGAACTCCTGGGCTGGGCCTCCGCACATATATTCCAAATGAAGACATAGCAGACAATGAGCTAAATATAGGTTAAAGAAAAACAAAGTAGAAATAATGTAGAACATTAATATATACTCTAATAATTTGAAACTTCTTTAAGGAACATAAGTTAGATTTTTTATTTTTTTTTAACACATAGAGGAGCTTATGTGTTAATAATAAAAAAATTACAAATCCTTAAAGAACATCTAACACTCTAAAAAGACAACCTTTAAAGTAAAACCTACGATGCAAATGTTCTACCTAATACAATGATGAGCAAAAGTAACAAAACAAAGCAAATACATGGAGCCACATGAGCCACTCAAAGCAAGCTGCAAGAAAAAATCCCAAAGAAACCTGCAAAAAAGAAGAGAGAAATAACCCAAAGCCAATAAAACAACACCGCGAAATGACCCAGACACATGGACTACCCACCAACGAAAGCAACACCAAACCCAAAGGCAAAACCAACCGAGGAGGGCCACAGCAAAAGAGAAATTCAACAAAGAAAACAAATTACTTCATTGTAGACTTCCTCATACCACGTTTGCCAAATATAAGTTAGATTAAAGAAGGAAATAAAAAACTAATTAGGGTTATTCATTATTATGGGACAGACACTCAGCCAAAAAAAAAGTTGATTGGCCTTATCATTCATATTTTTGAAAAACCTCCACTAGCTCTACAATAGTTCACTTGCAACATGAATCATTCTAGGTGAAGCCTCTAACCACCAACACAACATCTAAGCTTTATTTGGGACAGCTTTCTTACTACTTTCTATAGCAACCTTTTAGTACAAAAGTTTTTGAATCAGAAACTTCTATATTAGAAAATTGCTTTTGAGAGCATTAAGAAAGTTATCTCAAATGAAGTCCTAGTTGAATTAAGACAACAGTATCATCAAAACCTTAATCCATAATATTTTCCCTTTAAGAGAATGCAAGAACGCAAGAAGAAACCACATAAGGATTAACCTTCTCATCAAGAACCAAAGATTCATTGTAATGTTCTTCCTTAGGAAAGCCACTCCCACTAAGAGATACTAAACCAACAACCATATATCCATCCATTAAAAGAAGGCCAAAGGTGGATGGCCAACCTATTAAGGAAAATGCTTAGGCATTTGGTTCATGTGACTCACCTTAGATTGATCATATCTCTTTATGTTTAATTCATCTTTAGCAAAGCATTAATGGCTTTTCATAATTCATAGTCTAATACAAACTAATAAGAAGCATTGATTTAAAAATTTTATAACGAGAGCATAATACTAACATTAATATTTTCAATATTTTATAACGACAGCTTTTTATATCTTTTAAAGTAATTTTTTAGTATAAAATCTTTTTTTTCAAAAAAAAATTTATACTAAAAAATCGCTTCATTAAATAAATCAAAGCTGTCACAAATAAAATCTCAATATGAAAACCAATGAGAATAATCCTCCAAAATCATTACGTAAGAAATAATCCAAGTAACCAATAGAATAAGATCCATAAGCTTATAATCTTTAAAGATATTCCTAATCCCCACCAACAAAGTACAGTCAAAAGAAAACATATCAATTGTATAAAACACATAAGGTATTGAAAGGAGTTTTTCTAAAATAATTAGTTGCAATTGATTTTTTATAAAAACTTTCAGGAAGTGAAATGGTGAGATTTTTTTTAATTTCAGATAGAGTTTCTACAGGGCTTGAAAGACAGATTATGAGATAGCTACAGTTTTTCATAAAGGTGATTATAGAATTATTATGAAAAAAAATAATTTTCTTAAATTGTTTGTAGAAAAGCAGTTTCCTATAAGCAAAATATGAGGAGATCGATATGAAATAAACTCTACAAAAAAAATCACAATAAACCAGAAGATCATGAGGCAGCAAGATTCAGGTAATGGGAATGCTAAACATCTTTCTTTTGCAGCAGTAACAACATATCTTCCAGTTTCAGGATATCAAGCCAACATGAACTTCAAGGAAAAAAACATAAATTGCAGGGAAAGTTAGTAATTTGCACCGGATTTGCAGTGGCATTTGCAACGGATTTTTTTTTTCTCGGAAATTACGACGGAAATATATATATTTTTTTTTTTTTTTTTTTTTTTTTTTTGTGCGACGGAATATCTAACATAAATTTGCGACGTCAAATTTGCTGCAAAATCAGTCACAAGTCCAACGCTAACTAACATATCTAACCAACTAAGTATGCATCTATTTCATTTGTTCTGTTTCGTTCTATTCGATTTCGGCTCCGGCGATTCTAAACCTCCTTCGACGACATTTTCCCGTGGCCTCTCCTCCTTTGACAACGACGTTCTAATTCCTGTCTCCGCCTTCAAAAGCGTTTCTTCTTGTTGCATATGAAGCCTTCAATTTCCTTCCCATCGGATCCAAAGTCACACCTCCTCCCGCCATTCTTCTATGGTATCCAAAGTCACAACTCCTTCACGATGAGATGACAGGAGCTTGGTCAAAAGTACCCATCTTTCTTCCTTCAGCGCACTTCTTCTTCCAAATCCCTCATCAGCCAAACTCCTCCTTGCCACTGAGCCGAGTTTTGTTGCGAAGGTATGGTTTTGTTGATAATATTAGATGGGGATTTGATGACTACACATTTTAAATATCTTGGGTCTATTGTTCATAGTGATGGTGAAATAGATGGAGATATTATTAGTTGACATCAAGTTGGATAGTTGAAATTGAGGAATGCATCGGGCTTGTTGTATGACAGATAAGTCCCCCTCAAACTTAAGGGAAAATTTTATAAGATATGGTGAGATCTACAATTCTTTTATGGTGCAGAATGTTGACCATTAAAAGAGAAGCATAATATTAAATTATGTGTTGCAAAAATGAGAATGCTCAAGTGGATGTGTGGCTTTACTTTTAGAGATATGTTACAAAATAAGCATATTCGTGACATTGTTGGAGTTGCTCCAGTGGAAGAGATAATATTAGAGAGAATCGCCAAAGAGTTTGGTGGTCACATATATGCTCATTTTATATGGTTGAAGTGGAGGAATGCATCTGACAGGCGAGCAACCACTTTGGATTGAAGAGGGTGTTTGGGTCGAGTTCAGCAGTGCTTGGGACAGCCCAAACTATATGATAAGGAGAGAGAAGAACAGATAAAATCCAACTCAAAACATCGGGGGTCTAGGTAGCTCCAAACCATACTGAGGACATAGTTTCACACACTAAAGCGCAAAAGATGTTGAAATAATTTTAACATATTTTTAATAATTTTTTGATTATGCATGTTAATCTAAGTATATTGTAGAATGAGATGCTTAATAGAAAACTCACTACAGTTGAGTTGCGCAGTCACATTCACAAGCTCTAGGAGGACCAGCAGTAGGTGGATGAGCGAGCAAGGATAACATCTGTAAGTATATAAGACTATAATACTTAAAAAATATTATAAGTGATGATAATATAATGATTAATCTTATGTTATATTTTGTAGGATAAATATACATGACTTTGAGAGAGCTAGATTGCAGCTGGAGAGAGTTCCTCTGGGCGTTCCTCAGACACTTTTGATTACTGCACTTAGTTGCATGCATTAGGTGGAATGCAGAATGGACGAGTTTATGGATTAGGCTCGCATTCCTACGCGTATGAGGGACAATCCTCTTCTGCCTCCAGCTACTCTAACTGAGAGCTTGTATAGCTAACAGTACATGTGACTAACTTGACAGTATAGCTTAAAATATCTTAAAATCACAAGCGGACGTTAACATTCAGATATCGGATGAAGTTTGGACATTGAGATAGCAGATTGGTGTGAAAATCAACATGTGTCTTCATTGGAGACTATGATAGAGCAAGATAGTGAGGATACAAATTCTGTTTAATTGTCAGTGTAGTGGTTTTTTTATGCTTTTTTTTATGTATAAGAATATTTTGATATTTTAATAGTGTTGCAGTAATTGTAGAATCCTATGGAATGTGATTGTAAATTTGAGCAGTTGAATTTGATGGTACAAAAGTGTATTTCTTATATTTATTTTTATCATTGTTTGTTGGAATCTTAGCATTATTAAACTATCGTTTGATTTCTGAGGTTGTTGGGATGATTTTGCCCTCTATTGAACCTTTGGGATGTTCTCCTGCTGTTGGGATTGCCCCTGGGTAATTTGGTTGATCCAGTGGGTGTGTGAGTAATTGTAATGGTGTAAATTCTTGCTGCGCGATGAATTTTTTATTATCACCTAATGCCATACCTTTTGTACCCGAGGTTTTGCTGGATGGGTGCGTTCGGCAGGATGTATTTTGGATTCTTCAGTAATTGCTCTGGTGCCGGAGGTAGATTCTGTTGTTGTGAATGTTGAGATTTCTACTGGTTTGCCTGTTCAGGGTGTTGTGAATACTAATGGGGTTGTAAAGGTGCTAGAGAATGCGGAAGGTGGTGCTGATGGTTATGTGTCTGTTGCTGTGGATCCGGGTGGGATTGAGGCTGTGTGTCCGTCCTGGGTAGAGAGGATGGTATTCCAATTTTCAACAGTTTTGTTGAGATTCCAGTAAAAGAGGTTGATTCACAAGTGATGGCTGACTGTGTGGGTAAGTCTTCGGGCATGGAGATTAGGAATCAGAATAATTGGTTGATTGATTCGTCGGATGAGGAAGCTGATTCTGAATTTTATGAGTCTGATAATGATTTTTCCCTTGAACGTTCTTCCAATGTCACTCGAGGGAAATTTTGGGGGAGAGGTCGCCGTAGAAGATGATTTGACGTGCCGTTTTATTGTTCGTCATGCTGATTATCCTTTCGAATTTTTTTGGCTTTAATGTTCGATTTGCTGCAACGCGAGGCTAAGGGCAATGATGTGGTCGGGGCTCGCGTCCCGGTCGTTTTTTACTGGTGGCAACCGTGGGTGTGTCTATGCTTACTGGATGGTCCGTTAGCTTGTAGTACTCCCTATTTTTTGGTCTTTTTTCTTCTGCTCGGTGTGGTTTGTCTACTGTAATTTTTTTGGGTTATTAGTATATTTTCCTTATAATAATAAAAACTATCGTTTTTGAACTTCTTGGATTGTTATTGTTGAAAAGTTCAATAACTGATTTTAGGAGCTGGTTTTTTTTTTTTTTTTTTTTTTTTTTATGGTACAAGTTTCCTGCATATTTTCTATGGAAATTCCGATCTAAATTCGCCGCAAATCCGTCATAATTTGTGATGGAATTTACATCTGCTAAAACAAAATTTGTCGTTTTCTTGAATTTAATTACATCGTAAATCCTCCGCAAAATATTTGCGCCAGATTTAATCCATTGTAAATTCTTTTGTGACGCAGCTTTTACCGTCAGAACGTATTCCGACGCAAAATAAAATTTACAATGAATTTGACTTTATTTTGCCGTGGATTTTTTGTCGCAAAAACCTGACTTTACTGTAGTGATAATGCTGAAATTAAGTTGTGTTAAAGTTGCAATCATACATAAGTTTCCCCATATTCTGCTTCCATTGTTGCTGCGAGAAAGACAAACAAAAGTCACATTCAAAAGGAAAAGGGAGGAAAGCCAAGTGTGTATGATCATCTGCTGACATAATTCTAAACCTGTCAACTTCTGCCTATTTTTAAGCTTGTAACAACTCGTTTCTTATATAGTCCTTAGGAAACGTCGTAAAACTAAAATTACATTTACAGTAATTGCTTTAATTATTCCAACGGCAAAAATCATTTGAAGATTTGGAATTGATTCCATGATTTTGGTGGAACCAATTCTTACGTCACGTACTTTGCATACTTAGGATGAGATAATTAAATATTTAGTTATTATCATTGGTAGAGAGAATCCCATATTAGTTCAAACAATATATAAAAGCAAATGTTTGTAATATTATTGAAGGACTCCAATAACTTGTGTGCTGCCCACAAGTCTTCAACTCTTCATGCATTTACAGGAAGAACTTAGTTTGTGTGGAATCTGATTGTGTCGATCAATCAGATTGTAGCGTTGCCTTAGATCTCAAGTTAATTTCTTTTGCTCGCTAAGTTGGGTGGGTGTTGGGGTCCCTCACCTGTTTAATTGGGTTTGGGTGATTTGCACCCTTTTTTATCCATACAACGCTTCGGCGTTGTGTACCCAAGCACCCAGCGTTGTGTAGGAGAAATGGCAAAGAGAGGAGCCCTGTAGCGCTCTAGATTTGATGTCGCAACACTACGTATTTGAGCGTCGCAGCTTTGACAGGCAGATTAGGATCAGAGGTTTGAGCGCCATGCACACTGCTCCAAACTAGCACCGCAATGCTTTGAGGGGGACTGAATAGTTTTGTTTCTCGTTTTTCCTAAGGTTGACATCTCTTGGTGTTATTTACTTGACTTTCTCTTTTGTTTAAAGTGTGAAAAAATGTGTAAGAGAGAAGAAAAGCAAGGAGAGATTGAGAAAGAAAAGATATTTGTACTTATTTCTCCCTATTTTAATAGTTAATTTTTTGGTGTGGTATGGTTCCGTGATTTTTTCCTGATTTTAGTTTTTTCCCACGGTAAATCCTGGTTTCCTTTTATTTCCGCTATTGTTACTTTCTTATTTTTTTTGTTGTGTTGTGTGGTTTACTTTCACATCCCCAACAATTTGGCTTTGTTTGTTTGGAACAAAGAAAAGTAAAGAAAAGATGATCTGTTAAAGTGCTTCGGTAGTAAACAATACAATTTGGCTTTATGGGATGCAAGAGAAGATAATGAAGGACCAATTGATAGACGAGAGGATGAGATTTCCAAACAAATATATCAACACAAGCTAAATATATAGACCCCTCAAAAAATTACGAATACATCATGGGAAAAATCCACTTTATAAGACAAGAATATCAATGTTGCATTTGAGTCGCAAATTTTCAGAATTAAATTTAGGATCATTCAAACTTTGATTTCAAACAAATTTATGATCAAACTGAATGTCTTAGTAGTGCAACTCCAATGACGCCTAAAGAAATCAGATATTAGACCAAATGAACTCAAAAATTTTCATGGCATTAATTGAAGGATAAATGATCTTCAATTTTTGCATGTCTGTAATCAAATGAGAATCTCAATGAAAAAAATTCCAACAAGTCCTAGATCACTACATTCTAATGCTATTAAGGCATTTAAAAGCTAAAAGAATGGTGTATGATCAAAGGAATCATCATGATCTATCTAATGGAGTGTTGATGGAATTTTGGTTAAAATTACTGAAATGTCACTCAAAAAAATTATAAATAGGCTTGCATTTTTGACATAAAGAATATACTAGACTTTGAATTGAGATTGGAGATAGCTTGTAGATCTAAAAATGTTTAGCGCTCCACCCGGAGTTTGATGCTGATGATTACCGTTGCCCAACTGTCATTATCCAACTATCATTGTCCAACCATTATTGTCCGACAATCATTGTCAGACTATCAATTGGCCATCAGCACTCAAGCTTCAATGCTCAACCGCCGCTAGCTAGCCCCTCCATCATCTCTTCAACAACCTCTATAGCAATTATTGGAGACCAAACATATGTTTTCAACTTTGTAATCACATTTTATCCGATTGAGAATAATAGCTAATTTCCATAATCTATTTACATAATAGATCTTAGACCAGGGCCTGTAATTTTTTCTCTTTTCAAAATTTTCAAATAAATACTCTGCTATCTCATTTGAAACTTCTTTTATCTATATATGTGTTAGATTTTCATATAAAATCGAGAAGTCAAACACTCTTTCTACTGCTACGAATATTCTAATTACATAGAATCCCTACTTTTTATCCTTCATGTTCAATGGTCGGGCATGTGTTCAGCGAACAAAAATTTAGAGTTTTATAAAGAGAAATGGATGGCAAGCTTGGCTTCATCAATTTGTTACATTATAGTACAAAAATAATAAATGTGTTCTTACAAAAAATTAAAACCATATGCCCCACCTTTCAATTGTACCCATCTCCTCAATTATTGGTGATCAGCTTGTATGGATTTGTGGAAGGTTTGTGGAGTACATATGATCCAAGGCTGAAGAATACTACATATTTGTTGGTGAGGAGTAGTATGTGATGATGAGCAATGTGTTATATTCTAAATTATATTTAATTCAGATTATAGTTTCGATTGGCTAGCTTTTTTATCGCTTCTCAAAGTAGTTTTTTTGTATGAAAAATTTAATTTTTGTATCATAAAGCTGTTTTAAGAAGCAGTAAAAAAACTGTCCCAAACGAAACCTATATTTTTCTTTGAATTATTAGACAATTCTTTCTATCACAATAGAATAATATTGTTTCTATCATATTATAAAATCCAAAAGATAATTATCTTTATTGTTGTTTTATAAAATACAAGATATGGTTTTAAATTTAATAAAAAAATGTGATAGAATCAAGGCAAAATGGTTTGTATCTTCAACTTAATTATTAGGATGGTGGAATGTTTAGGGCTTAAGTTGTGGCAAATATACTAATATATAGATACTTGTTAGCCTAAAAACTTTAACAAATAGGTAGGACTCACTATTGATGTATTAAAAATATAACTCTTATTTTACATGGTGAGTAATTAAAGGCATGGGCATGATTATGTATTATTTTTATATGAAACTTCATTATAGAACACAAATATGATATAGAATTTATAAAATATCGAGAAATTATCGTAATTCTCGTGCACCATAAAGCTCGAATAATTGTTGCAATTAAAGTGGCAATTCAAGTATGACATGAAAAATTATAAATCTTATTCGTGCTTTATTCTTCCTAAAAAGATATCATCATATTAAGATATAACTATTTCATTATCGACACCTCTCTCAAAAGTTAGCTCCTATTTAACATATCATATGTCTATTAACCTGATGCCTAACTTCCCATGTACATCAAATAGAGAGCTTGCCCCTACTGCTCTCATATAAACATTATTTAAGACAAACTCATAAAATTTGTTATTCTATATGGTATCATAATACACTCCATCTATAAATATACCTACATTTTCATGTCCATACTCGTAAAAACATAAAATATAAATGATTTGGTAATCTTGCAAATCAAAATTAAGATCATTGCATAAACATAGAATACATCATTTATCATAGCTATATAATGAAACAAAAAACTAAAAATAAATCTTTGATAATTTGAAAAAGGATATCTTCTGAACTCTTTACTAGAGTTTGGTACTCTGTCCCCGTCTCTCCCTGGTCTCAGTGTTCTCTATTGTTTTCACTTCTTTCTCGTCGGATCGTTAGTCATCTTGCCTCCGAGGGAAGTTTCTTGAACTTTTCCCTAATTTATTTTTCTTCTTTTATTTTTTCTTTCATTTCTATTTTTAGCTTTTTTCTTACGTGACCTTTTTTTCTTGCTATTCTTCATGTTTCTTTGTCTTGGTCTTTATGGGTCCTTAGGATCCATCTTCCTCCAAGAAGAATAGTTTTCCTCCTTTGAAAGTAGATCCTGGTTTTTTGTCTTCAAAAGTCTAAATCTTTCAAGGCCAACCTTGCATTCTCTGATTCTTCAAACTCTTTTCCTCTCTTAAAACATACATCTAATCATTGTATCATTGTATGTCTACCCTTTTAATTTCTAAGGAAGAAATTCATGCCCTAGCCGCTCCTTTTGAATTTGCTCTTCTTAGCAAGTTCACATCAAGACGACCTCATCTTGATTTGATCCGTAAATTTTTCTTCTCGCTAAAACTTTATGTAGATTTCTCCTTTACTCTTTGAACCCTCAACATATTCTCATCATACTTTCTAATGACATGTACTATAGTAGTATTTTTTTATCGTCGTGCTTACATTGTGTTAAATTGTTATATAAAACTAATCAAATGGACCCAATGTTTGATATTTTGTTGAATCTTCGATTGCCCCAGTGTGGATTTCATTTTATGTTCTCAAGCTTCATCTATTGTTTCATTGCATTTTACATGGATTGGGGTAGATGTTTGGCCATCCCTTGAAAATTGATGGGGCTATGGCTTCAGGAATTTGTCCCTTTATAGCTCGCACATTGGTTGAACTTGATGTTACAAAATCCAGCTTCTTGATTCCCTCTGGATTGGTTCAAAAAATTTTAGTTATATTCAAAAAATGGTTGTTTTAAACGATATTCCCACTGTAAGTCTCTTGGAAATAAAAATTTAGAATTTTATCGCCCTCGCCCACACTTGAAAAAAAAATGCTTCCAAACTTATACCCTTAGTTAATAAGGAATCTATCAAACTAGACTCTCATGCTATCATACCTAATGCAACCATTGTTTCTAAAAACCCACCCAATGACTTGGTTACTGGCCCTCTAAACAAAATAATGCTTAAGGTGGATGATCTTTGTAAAGAAGCCTCTGAGGGTGTCGACCTTATTGTTGTAATAACTTCAACTGATGATAAATCTATTGGTAATCCTACTAATCAAAATATTGCCCCTCTTGTTGCGACTGAATATATTTCTCATGCTGTCCAGATTGTTTCCTCTACTTCCCTATCTCACAACATTTATATTGCTTCTCTGGGTGAGCAATCTGTTGGTCATATGAAAGGAAATAATTATTTGAACAAATTTGAAGCTCTCTCCAAAATAGCCCCTAAATCTACTGAAGATGAATGTCCTTCTGATAACTCTTCTGCTAAATGGGAAGAAGAAGAAATTCAATCTTATATTGAACTTAATTCAGCCTATAATGGGGACTATGGAGTAACCTAAAGAATTGTGAAATGCTTTAGACTCTATCAATCTCTAACAATGCGTAGGTTTACTTTGATATAAAAATCATAAAAACTTCACTTAATATACACAAGTATACGTGTTGAATCAAGTAATATAGTGATAGAGTAGAGTATCGATCCCACGAGAAAGACATGCTAACTTGCAATTCACTAGTATTATCTACTAAAATTACAACAATTATCCTACTCAAATAAAAATAGTTATCATGAAGATTCAATCACTTAAATAAAATTAGATAAATAGAATGAATATACTATATGGATATAATATTTTTGTTTGATGAATGTAAATAAAATGCTTTTCCTAATGATTCTCTTTTAATTGTGATATTAGTCAGAGTATATGCATTCCTAAATTTCTGTCGAGCTTGTAGGAACAAAGAATATCTATTAACTTCATATAACTATTTCATCTCCTTAAAAATTTAGTATGTTTCATACTCTATTCCTAGGAATGATGCATACTAATTCAATATTCTTGGTTATGCATGCTTTCCTTCGTCGTGGCTCCACGTTACACCTGATTTTAACTACATATCTAGCCATTATATGCATTAAATTAAGATCTAATAATATAAAAAATATTATTTAATCATTTATGGAATAAGAGAACTCATTACTACTTCATATGATATTTACTTCATCATTTTAAAACTAGAGAATTTAGCTAGACAAGAAGAAATGTTGAAGCAAACTCAATTCCATATATAGTATGATAGAAAAAATAATATGAGAGATAGATATCATCAGATAGGTTCAATAGATCTTATTTATACTCCTTTTTACTTACATAATTGCTTCTAGAAACACAAATCAAACACTCTAATTATGATATCAAATACTTATCTGAAATTTATTAGTTGCCGCCCTAAAGGAAATTCAAAGAAGCACTATTAATTATACTTAAAGTATCTAAGTGAATGAACTCTATTATAAACATAACATAATAACTATTTATAGATAAATACAAAACATGTGTCTGTCGATGCGATGCTAGAAAGATTGGCGCGCAGTGTCGCGTCCAATAATGAACTAACACTATTGCGCTATTTTTGTGATGTCATTACGGCGCTTGCCAAGATCTTTTTTTGAAATTATTTCAATTTTTTTATCAATATTCATTAAAATAAACTACATACTACAAATTTACTAAAATATTCTAATACATAAAATAAACTCGTCCACCAAGTTTCTTTTATTTCATCAAAATAAATATTTGCATTACAATATATGCTTACATGTAAAAGCAACATAACTAAAAATTAACTAGTCATGACTGCAAAAATAAAAATAGCAAAATACCTATAACCTCAAATTTGATCCTAAAGAGCAAGTCCACAATCTTCTTCCCCTTCCCAGATCCTTAAAATCAGAAGTAAAATCACAGTGAGCTACAACAACTAAGCAGACCAAACAAGCCAATCTAAATTTCTAAATATTTTTTATCAAATATTTAATTTGTTGAATATTTAAAAGTAATTAAATACAGTTTAAATAAATCACTATACTGAGAGATATGATAAATGCATAATAATTATTTCATGATTTAAATAATAGTACTGAACAAATAAATAAATTGAAATTCATATCATATTTCTTGAACCTAGACAGAACCTCGAGGGATTATGGCCTTTTATTGCTCTTTTTTGTGCTTATAGCACTAGAATATATCATATATCCATGTCTCAGACATAATCTCAAAAGATTTTGGTCCCTTATAATTACTCATAGTAATTGTCTAACACAAATAAAATTTCAGAGGATTTTGGCCTCTTATGACTCCCAACATATATAGTTTAATAACATATGCATATATATCATAACATTATAACAATTAAATAGTAAGTCAGCATGTATCAAAATTACATAGTTTTTTATAACCTCGGGCAACCGAAAATCCCACTAAGAAAAAATACACATTTTTATAAAATTATCAGGGATTGTACAAAATGATATTTTAAGAATTTTATTGTAATACACTACTATTTTTCAACATCAATATTATTTTACATTCAATGAACACCTCACAAATTTCAAAACCCTAGTTATAAAAATTTTAAAAAATAATCAAAATGTGCATAATCATAATCTCTATAACATATAAAAATTATGATGTAAAAGTTTTGTCAGTGCAAAGTTAATCGAATTTTTTGCTAACGGAAACATAATTTTAATCCTAAAATTAACAAAAAATTATGTATTTTTTAAAATTGAGACAGACATAATATGACTTACCTTAATGAACATGTTTCCCAATTGGGGCGACAAACGAAAACGGCTCGAAGTCCCCAAAACCAGCTTTTTCTCTTTCTCTCTCCTCTCTTTTTCTTCTAACTTCCTCCCCAAGCTCTCTGTTATGCATTCTCTTCACGTTAGCCTAATGAAAAAATCAAAAAGGTTTTTTTTCAAGAAATCAACGCTTTTCGGCATAAGTACTGTTCATATATCCATTTTGCAAACCAATTACCATAATATTCTAGACATAATTAGTTAATTTATGAATATTTTTCTTTAATTTTTTTTATTCTCGAATTTGAATTTATAAAAGAATTTAGATAAAATTTATATTTTAATATTAAAGGGTTAGGTTATTTTAATAATGCATTAATGGATTAGGTTATTTTAATATTAAATCATTAGAATAGTTATATTTCTTTTCATAAAAAAATATTATAATTTTTTTAATGCTAAAAGAAAATTATGATGCATTACTTATATTTATTAAAATTCAAATGAATCACATCATAATAGATAAAAATGTAGGAATTTAGCAATAATATTATTTCAACTAAGCTAAATTTTATGATTTTCACATAAATAAACAGTCATGTCTCATGTTTGTTGCATTCAATTTATCTTATTATATATTTCTTATCACTTTTTCTTCTTAAAGTTGGTCCGTTAATACATGCTACACCATTTTTTTTTTTCCTTTTATATCAATTATAGAAAATTAGCTTTCTAGCTAGGAAAGCACATGAGAATGCTCAACAACAAGTCAATATTTAACTTTAGCCGAAGGTGAACTCTTCCAGTACTGGTAGTTAGAGTTCCCGACCTTATAAATGAAGCTGGCCTTCTCCATCCAAGCAACAAGCAAGTATAGAATACATTTGGAGAGCTTTCGGCCATGGCGATGGACCATTCAAAGGTACATACGTAGTCCATCCATTAATATTATTTATCTATATAGCATTTTCTTCTGTTAATTGGCCTTTTTTTTAGGACATCGACGCAGTGGTGGAATCATACTGTATGTGTAACATAAATCGACGTCATGGTTTCTCTCAAGAGAGCAGATCTCAAAGCTCATCAGCCTGTTCTTCGTTGTCCGTTCGACCTGGAAGAAGACAAATTTTTACTTCAGGAATTTAATTAATAAGCATAATTATTCGATCGATTGTCTCCTTATTAGCATTTTTAAAGGTCCATTATATAATAATCTGCTTATTGAACACAATCAAAGAGGGGCTAGCTTACAATATTCTCCTTCAAATTTAATTCTGAAACTGTAGTGTATTTTTTGATATTTCAGAACATTCAAGGTTTTATCTTAACAAAAATATTTGTTATTTGGAAAATAATTTGATCGATTCGGCAAACAAGTTCAGTTACAGACAATTAATTCAATAGAATCGGGTCTGTTAATCAACCTTATTAAGCTTTGGTTAATAACATGCAAGCTCTGATAAACCAAATAATTAATTTTGCTGGGTTGATTAAATTGTTTGAATTAATTGAATACTTTTGCCTATGTTTAGATTTAAGTTTAAAGTTAATTAAATTACTAATAAATACTATTAAATTATAGCATGATATGCTACTAAACCTTTCTGATGTTTGAAGTAATGCATCATTAAAATTTTCTTGATGTAAAATACTTAGGCTACGTTTGCGACTGCTTTTTCATTATTTCTTGAAGCATTTTTCTAAGTAAAAAATTAAAATTCTTGTGCTAAAAAACTGATTTAAGAAGTAGTAAGAAAGCCGACTCAAATGAATCCTTAATGAAAATTATCAACAGAAGATTATTTTTGAACTTCCAACATAAAAGCTTCATAATTCTGTCTAAAATTTCAATAGATTTCCAAAAAAAAATTCATCAAGGAGTTTTTCAATGAGGCTTAAATTTTCTTTTTTTTTTTTTTTTTCTTTTTTTTTTTGGGTTGCATGGAATGTAAGTTTTTCAAGAGAAAACTGGCTTTCTCTACCAAATCAATTCTTTCTGATTCTGTAGCTCTCCATATATATATTAATTTCAAAATCTGTAAAGAGATTTTTTGTAGAATTTTTATACGAGTAATTGGGATCTGATTCAAGGTCGAATGGTCAACGAAAAAGAGGTGCATGAGGTGCATAAGAACCTGTTGCATGAGAGATCAGTCTGAAAGTCTGTATGCATGGAGGCTGGAGCTGATATACAATTAAATAACAGGTCAGTAATATTAAATATCTTCTTCTTCTTTATTATTTTTTTGTATTGAAATATTTTGATATAATTTGTTTCTCTGAAACAGTTCAGAGATGTTAGGATTGATCGAGGTTGTTGACTTTACGGATAACATAATTGTTTTAGGTAGCTGGACATGAAGCAAGACTGGCTTGGTTAATTGAAGAACTATATCTGTACTGAGAGATATCTCTGCATGAGGGATCAGATGTTGATAAAAAACCCTAAATAACTCTGGCTATGGTTATTGTATTATTTAGGGTTTTTTTAATAGAAGTTTTTTTTTTTTATAGTTAAATCTCACTGAAGGGCCTACGCGTTAATAGAAGTAATTATATTTTGGATTTTTAAAAAAAATTTCTTTGTAAGTTTCACTGAGTTATTTTTTAACTTTTATTTATTTTTTAAAATATTGTATTTGCTTTTAAATATTTTTTATTTTAAGAAATAAATCATATTATTTAAAAAAATTCTCAAGCAAATTTGAGGTGTTTTGAGTATTTTAATGACAACTACATAATGCCACGGTCTTCGCCCAGCCAACCCTCAACTATCTTGCTTAAATCAATTTTTTTTAATATATAAAGTATATTTTACTTAATACTAAATTATAAAATAAATAAATAATAAATAATAAAAATGATCCCAAGCAGCTCCTCAGATATTGAAAATCGAAGAAGAACTGCAACTAAAGTTTGTCATGTAGCTCTTTATTATTATTTGAAATAAATTTTATATATCTGTATTCTATCCCAAAAGTAAATAAATTTTATAAGAGTTTATAACAGATTCTATAATCTCTGTTTGAGAATTCTTTCTTGTTACTTCTTAAAGCGGTTTTTTAGTTAAAAATTTAATTTTTTTTATTAAAAAATTATTTTAAGAAGCAGTAAGAAAGTCGTATCAAATGAAGCCATAGAGTAAAACTAAAATTCAAGAAATGACTGAGGCTTCGTTTGGACGACTTTTTTGATGCTTTTTAAAATAACTTTTTAGTATATAAATTAAAAAATTTGTACTAAAAGGCTACTTTAAGAAGTAGTAAAAAAATAATCTAAGACGAAATCAAAGACAAAGATAATTGTCTTGATGGTGATAGATGAAGGAGAAGTTAGCGTTAGGCCTCAACTAACATTATGGTTGTGAGAAGAAAGCTAAGATCCATAGCTACTAATTTGGTGCTATATAAAATATTGATTGATTGACATCTAAGCCATTATCAGTAAAATCAACTAATATGACTTTTGCAGATTACTAAACTCCAGTGGATTTGGGAGCTTTATTGGATGCAAGGTTCTTCTTTCTTCCTTTTTCCTTTTTGCAGTTTTTTTTTTTTTTCCTTTTCTATTTTGAGTTTTTGCAGGAAGTTCGTGCTGAATGCGATTAATTGGATCTTTCTTTTTTGGGTGCTGTTTAATCACAGCCCGGTTTACTTTGCTCATTATTTTTGTAATCGTATGATAAGGAACTACCAGCTCCTAGGTTTTTTTATATCTTTTTTGATTGTAGCTCTTTGGAGCAGTAGAGAGCTGGTGGGTCCTTTTAAGGACTTTGTAACCGATTTTTGTTATTAACGCGTAGGCCCCTCTGTGGATTTTAACTTTTAAAAAAAACCATTATCAGTAAAATCAACTTCTAGAAGCAGTCTCCAGTTTGATTCAATTCAAGTTTTTTTTTTTTTTTTTTTTTTTTTTTTTTTTTTTTTTTTTTTTTTTTTTTTAAATGTGTGAATAATATTTTCACAATGCTAAAGGTGAAATCACATTCAAATTAGATGTGCAATTGGGTTTTTGGTGCCGAAGAACAAAAAATGCAGTTAGGAGTTGGAATCCCTCTAAGATTCAGCGCATCAGCAGTTTTCAGACCATTCCTAAAAGCCAGCCTAACATAAGTAGATAAACGAATAGTATATCTCTTGTGCCAATCGGCCTGCTCGCGCAACCCGTAGTTCGACCGGCTCCTTGCACTAACTTCACAAGCAAACCCAATCCTACTCGCGAACGGCCTCCACGGTGTGCTCTGATACCACTTGTTAAAACTTGGAGGAAATCTTGAATGCAAGAGAGGGAGAGAGGGAGAAGGAGCACAGGAATTCTTTTTTCCTTGGACTTGATAGCTTACAAGAGCGGGTCCTTCTTACATCAACTTCTTAAAATCAAAAATATGATTTAGGATCATATTCTATTTTAAGATTTATTCCAAAACTTTGTCTAAAAATTTCATCATTGCCAGCTGAAGAAGAGAGGAGAATGAAAATTTTACGTAGAGATGTGTTTTTCCGACCTTATAGTCAAAAAGCTCTCCTATTAATGAAACTCATGCTTGGTTTGAAACTGTTTTTAGAATAACTTTTTAATACAACAATATCATCAAGTCTTTATCCCACTACGTTTGAGTCGGCTAGATGAATCATTTTTCTCCATTGTGTCCTATTAAAGGTCAAATTCTCGTTTAATCTAATAAAGAAAGGTCATTCCTATTATTTTATAACCAATTAAGTCTTTTTATGTCTGCGTCTACCTTTCTTAATATAAGTCAAATCTAATACCTCTACTCTCCTAACCGGGTCATTGGAAGGTCATTGTTTTATGTGACCAAACCATCTAAGTCGACTCTCTCTACTCTTATTTTTTACTGGAGCTCCCACCTTTTCACGTATATGCTCATTTCGTATCCTATCTCTAAGGGTAAAGCCACTTATCCACCTGAGCATCCTCAAAGAATTCTCTCTTAAATTTGAGGGGTACTTTTCTAGCTATCACACAACAAGCCCGATGCATTCCTCCACTTCAATCATCTAACTTGAATTCTGCTGATAATATCCCCATCTATTTCACTATCACTCTGAACAATAGATCTAAGATGTCTAAAATGTGTCCTTTTAATAACTTTTAATAAAAAGCTAAAAATTTTATACTAAAACTATTTTAAGAATCATTAAGAAAGTCGTCCCAAACGATAGCTTAATGGACCTCAATATGATAGTACTTCTACACATGGTCCAATTCTCAAAGACTTTTTTGTTTTTGGAGAAAAATCTCAAGAGGGGCTTACACGTCAATAATAAAAAATGTATACTAGTCACTTAAAGGATCAAGAGTTTAACTAAAAGAATAGCATTTGAAACAAAACCTAATGAGCCTGTGGTCTTACTAATACAAGAATACAAACAACAAAATGAAAACACTAAAAACCAAGGAGAAGGCAAAGGGAGTCCAATACATGAACAATAGAAAGCCAAAATTGAGCAGCAACACACATGGAAAAGAAAAAACAGTCTGCACGAACACCTGCAAGAAAAAACCACTTACAGCAAAGGGAGTCGGCTCTGAATAAAAGAAGCAACACCAACCAGAGCTCACAACAGGAGATAAAGCACCAGGCAACCAAACGAACCAAATGTTTTAGCTAGCTATGAGAAATTATTATGGAGATCAGACACAGAGAACCGTCCAGTTTGTCTCTATGAACAATAAAAATACAGTAAGATGCACTTTTACTATTCGCTACTACGTTTTTTCTGTTTATACAGACAAAATCAAACGGTTCTCTGTGTCATATATCTGCACGTAATAATCTCTCAAGTGTTCTTGACGCTCGTTCAAGCTTATGATTACTGTTAACTGATCTTCTAACGGATGACTAAAATAATAATAGAACATCTATCAAGCATCAGCTCGGTTAATAATTTTTCATTAAGCAGTTGATAAATTAATTCATCATTCACGAGTTTGATTTTTTAAAATCCTGTTGATTTTTCTATTTGGTTAAAATTCAGAGAAATTCTTCTGCTGTGAGTAAACTGTAGAAGATAGGCTATTGTATAGGCACAGCTCATTGTTTTGTGTAACAAGAGATAGAGAAATGATAGGGAAGAACAACTTCAGCTGCGGCGTCGTGGATTGAGGCCTCCTTCTCGATGAAGAACAGCATTCGAATCCTGGATTAACCATTAACGGCTATATCATTTATGATTATTCGTTCATCGGCTCAAAAAGAAGGAGAGAAAAAAAGGATGAAGATATCAACTCTTTGTATAATTATTAAGTTGTGAAGATTAATTTACCTTTACAAACATGTGGAATTGTGGATTATAGGTCAAGTCACAGGTTGGCTTTCATGTAAAGTAGCCATAGTGCGATCAAGAAACTTTTATTTGGTCCGGTGAATGTACGTAGAGCTACATTCGGCCGGCACTGAGATCGCGCCAAGTAGCAGGCACAAAACGAGAAATACCGAGCAATACCAACAATAACGAGCAATATCATTATGTGAAGACAAAATACCGAGTAATACCAAAAAATACCGAGTTTTTCTAGAAAAAACTCGGTATTTTTTGGTATTACTCGGTATTGCTCGGTATTACTCGGTGTTGGTCTTCACATAACGATATTTCTCGTTATTGCCAAGCAATACCTAACAATACCAAGCAAATACCGAGCAAAAACCGAGTAACTCACGTCCGGTCAGAGGACCTAATAAAAGTTTGCGATCAAGAGGGCAAGGAGCCCTCTTTCAAGGCCATTGAATGTTGAAGGTTGTTTCTAATTACCTTCGCACTTCTCTCTTTCTCTCTCTCTAACTGCTTTACCTAATATTTGTTTTTTCCTTGCACAGCCACAGTTGTTTGCTTTAATGCTTGCATGTATATTTTCTTTGACTGTTGAGGGCTAGGATATCCAGGCAGTAAAGTATATAATTTTACGCTTAATCTTGCACGAGTATCCAACTCACAAATGAAAAGAGTAGAAACATCAAAAATTTTATGTGGAAAATTCAAAAAGGAAAAACTACGGGGCCATGCTAGTTGAAATGGATCAATTAGTGTTTGAATATATTACAAATGATTGATTCGTTCTTGAACTTGAGAATGATCAGATTACAATAGTCAGAAGCCGAGCAGAAATCTAGTGACAAACAGGGGCTAAAAGGAAGTCTGGCAACAGTCAGTGACCGTGTAAATCCATCGTCAGTTAGTGGCTAGGAGGAAGTCCGTCGATAGTTGGTAGTCGGGACTAAAGTCCAATAATGGTCGACGACCGGGCGATGGTCAAGGAGTATGGTGGCAAGATAACTCTGATTTCTCTTCATTGATCCTCTCAGCTTCCTTTCAGTGAGGAATGAGGGGGTCTCTTCTCTGATTTCTCTTCATTAATTTTATGAGAGTATCATGAGCAGTAAGTAGAGAGAAGTTCAAGGGCATGCTCGGAATATTTTGAATAGATTGACAATATTGATTACATTGATCATGAGCCGTTTATCAAGTATTTGAGTTTCTTAATGATATCATAATTCGACAATCTTGGACTCGTTGGATTCATCTCATCAAGCAGCTCGATTTGACTATAAGTATGTCACATTTCAAAAACGTTTGATTAGTCCAATTTATGATTTGAACCTTCCAAATATGCCTTGGGTCATTGATTTGAACCCATTTGGGCTCGGATATGATCGAATTAGGTGTCGTTAAGTCCGTTTTATCGAGACATTCATTTTGACTATAAGTCTGCTAAAATCAAAATTCAGATAGTCTTGAATTTAATTTTGAAAGTTTTCAATTAAAATGACTCGAGATTCGTACCTGATAACAAAAATTATTTGATTATGTATGAAAACTGTCGTTGAATTTGAGCTTCTAAAATGGGGTTTCCTATAGAAGGAGAAAACCTCATTCTCAATTTTTATAAAGTGTTCATAGGAATTATAATGAAATTTAAATGAAAAATATTACATTTTATATTTAAAGCTGCCATGCATTATGTTCTCCATCGAACCAGATAATTGAATGTGCATCTTTTCTTTTCTTTTTCTCTTCTATTCTTTCATTGTGATCTGTCGATTAGAAGGTTTGGCTATCAACTAAGAGGTCTCAGGTTCAAAACGTGTATATGTGATATATGTGTGATAGTTTGCCTTAATTGACGCCTAAATGTCCAAAAAAAAAAACTATATCAGTTGAACATTTAATGCAATTGAGGAGTTATGTTGGATCCTTGCTATGGTCTTTATACAGCATTGAATTACTACAGACAAGCACCTCACCTTGGTCGGTTGGTTGTGAGTTTTGACTACCAACCTATAGGTCTTTGATTCGAGTCTTGTTTATGCAATGTGTGCTAAGCTTGACTTATTTGGCCTAAATGTCCCAAACTATCCCAAACAAAAATAGTTAGACTTTAATATCTAGTACAAAAAATTTTATACTAAAAAAAAGCTTTAGAAGCATTTAAAAAAACTGTCCCAAACGAAATCTTATACAAATTTCACTAATACTTATAAACTTATCATTCCTAAAAAAATCCTTTTTAGTCGAAAAAATAGAATTTTTTTTAACTTCAAGTGAATTTGATCGTAAACATACACGTGACATATATCATACCTCAAATATAAGACATCTTAATTATTTTTTTTTAACATGTAAGCCAATTAAGATAAACTCACACGCACATCGCATACACAAAACTCGAAATCAAGACCTCTTAGTTGATAGCCTAATCTCCCAACCAATAGACTACAGTGAGCTGTGTAAATCTCCATTTAACATAATCAGAAAACTAAGCTCCTAACTAACAAATTAAGATAAGAATCATAATCTTAGTAAATTGTCTTGCTGTATATTAATAGTAGGAAATAATATAACCTTTTGCAAGTTGCAATAAACAGATGTGGAGCATTTATTCACCTGTAGATCTCGATTGAAATGGAGCACTTCTTTCAAACTTTTGTCATCTCATTTGTTTGTAATCTATCTGTAGAATTTGGTCGTGTTCTTACCCGTAAAAGCAAATAATCATTTTCCTTTTCACTTGTCCACATGTCTAGTGAAATTTTTTTTTTTTTTGGACATTTAGGTCAATTAAGGCAAATTCACACACACAACGCATACACATAGACTCGAACCTTGGACCTCTTAGTTGGAAGCCTAAGCTCTCAACTAATAGGCCAAGGAGAGTTGTGTTAGTGAAATTACTGAGAGAAAAAATTTGTCCAAGATATCTTCATATAATTTATATTATAACTATTTTAAAAATTAGAAGATTTATTTTCATATTTATGTAAGATAAATTCTTTTTCCATAATATTAATTTTAAAATAAATTTAAATTTTTTTAAATCAATTCTATTATAAATTTATCTATATATTCTCTTTTTTAAACATTTAAGCAAATTAAGACAAACGCACACACATATCACACTTAACTATGAACTCAATACCTCTTGGCTGATAGTCAAAGCTCCTAACCAAGAGATGATCAAGGGGAGCTTAGTTTCTTTTTTTTTTTTTAAATATGAACCAACATGCAACCAAGCCCAAATCACTAAAAAGAAGATTCCCCCAAAACTAGTAAGAAAGAAAGCGACAAGGCAATAAATGATTCCTCTTCCTCGCCCACCAACACTTAACAAAAAAATTCATCCTTTTAATCTTCCATTCTAAATATGTGATGTTCATTATCCATCTAATTCAGGTTTCGTTTGGGACGGCTTTCTTATTGTGTTTTAAAGCAGCTTTCTAGTGCAAAAAATTAAATTTTTGTACTAAAAAATTATTTTAAGAGGTATTAAGTTAATGTGTCATACTTTAAAATTATGGGAGCGAGTTTTGGAGCATAGGTTGCGGCGTGATACTAATGTTTCTCAAAATCAATTTGGATTCATGCCGGGTAGGTCGACTATGGAAGCCATACATTTATTAAGAGGTTTGATGGAGAAATATAGAGAAAATAAGGAGGATCTACATATGATATTTATTGATTTAGAAAAAGCATATGATAAAGTTCCAAGAGAAGTGCTATGGAGAGTTCTTGAAAAGAAAGGAGTCAATAATGCTTATATTCAAATCATTAAAGATATGTATGCAGGAGCTATTACTTGTGTTCAAACACAAGGTGGATTGACCAAGTATTTCCCTATTTCGGTTGGGTTACATCAAGGATCAGCCTTAAGCCCATATCTTTTTGCTTTAGTCATGGATGTTCTCACTAGACATTTGCAAGAGGATGTACCTTGGTGTATGCTTTTTGCTGATGATATTTCTTCTTGTTGACAAGACTAGAGAGGGAGTTTGAAGGTAAACTTGAATTATGGAGGTCAACCTTAGAGTCTAAAGGTTTTCGCTTGAGTAGATCTAAAACAGAATATATGGAGTGTAATTTTAGTAGTAATAGACCTAGTGAGGGGATTGTGACTTTGGGCGATCAAGTCATTAATAAGAGTACACGTTTTAGATATCTTGAATCTATTGTTCAGAGTGATGGTGAAATAGATGGGGATATTATCAGCAGAATCCAAGTTGGATGGTTGAAGTGGAGGAATGCATCGGGCTTGTTATGTGATAGAAATGTACCCCTCAAACTTAAGGGAAAATTCTATAAGATGGTAGTGAGGCCTGCAATGCTTTATGGTGCCGAATGTTGGCCTTTAAAAGAGAAGCATAATACTAAGTTAAGTGTGGCAGAGATGAGGATGCTCAGGTGGATGAGTGGCTTTACCCTTAGAGATAGGATACGAAATGAGCATATACGTGAAAAGGTTGGAGTAGCTCCAGTAGAAGATAAGATTAGAGAAAGTCGCCTTAGATGGTTTGGTCACATAAAACGGCGGCCTTGCGATGACCCGGTTAGGAGAGTAGAGGTATTAGATTTGACTTATGTTAAGAAAGGTATGGGTAGACCTAAAAAGACTTGGTTAGAAAATATTAGGAATGACCTTTCTTTATTAGATTTAAACGAGAATTTGACTTTTAATAGGACACAATGGAGAAAAAGGATTCATGTAGCCGACCCCACGTAGTGGGATAAAGGCTTGATGTTGTTGTTGTTGTTGTTGTACTAAAAAATTATTTTAAGAAGCATTAAGAAAGCCGTCCCAAACGAAACCTAAGTATCATTATGTTGTAGAGGCAATTATCTAAGATTTTTGACTTCATGATCAATACATTGAAGACTTAGCAATTTGATATTCATTCATAATAGCTCAAATATGTTCATCTATTTACAAAGTTAACCAATTTGGCAAAAAAATTAGAAATTCATTTTTTAAATGAACAAACTTAATGCTTCTTCATTATGTTTGTGAATATAATTAATTGCTCATTGTTTAATTAGTAAGTAGCTTGTCAAGAACTTAATTAGATTGCTCATTTAATTATGGCTTAATAGCATATTGGATGCTTTATTCTATAAGTTAACACGTTACAGGTACTGAATAGTGATAAATAATTCAACACTGTTTGATGTTATGGTACAATAAATGAAGTTATTCACAATACTATAATGATTATGGTACAACATAATCTTAATACTGTTGTGAATAGCTCCAAATCAGACCATCACATTACTAACTGTAGAGCTTCTTTTATTTCAAATAATTTGGTTCTTTTATCTAATCCATATTGGCTAAGTTGTCTCCCATCATTTTCTTATAATTACTCAAATTCTTTTTGTTGCAACAATTAATTGACATGATAGAATCCACTGTAGATTTTGCACTATTGGACAGGAGGCATATTATTTTGAATGTGATCACATTATTTATTATAAAAAATATTTTTTTTTCTTTTAATATTGTATTTAGAAAATATATATTAATCATAGTGGCATAAATAAGCATGTATTGTATTAATAACGGTGTCTATTTTATCATTTTAATGAGTGGAAAATTTTGGATCATTGTTGTGATTCTTTAACTATTTAGATAAAAAAATTGTTACGTATAATTATTTAATTTTTAGTGATACAGAATTTTTTAGCAAATAATGTTAATCAAAATAAATATTTTTTTATCATTAATATTGCAGGTAGCCCTTATGAAAGACCTGAGAGAAAGTCTTCGAGAGTTGTATATTGATAAACCCCAAGAGGCATCTCCAAAGAATCATTCCAAAAGAATTCTCAAGTGTGATGGTGGACAATACAATTATTGAATGCTTGAAACAAAGGATTGTGCCATATGTATGACAAAAATTACTTTAAGGTTTTTATACATACATTTGGTAATAAAGCTAAGCTAAGCTCATAAGTAGTTCATCACGAAGCAAAGGATAATGAACCTCCCCTGGAGACTTTATTAAACAATACATTCTGAGATTTTCCTCCAAGCCCACCAACACTTAACAAAATAATTCATCAAACACAATTAGAGATTTTGTAGTGGTTTATACATACCACTTCTCATTCCGAGTGGACTGTGGATCAACGTCAACCTCAATTTCATGTAGGGCCTCCTTTGAATCCTATGAAATAAAGATTTGATTATGATAGTGGTAGATCGTTTTTCAAATTAACTCACTTTGTAGCTTGCCACAAAACTTTGGATGCTACTCTCATCCTTGATTTACTTCAAAGAAATCGTTCAATTGTATGAGATTCCCAAAACGATCACCTCTGATCGTGATGTCAAATTTTCTATCCATGTTTAGAAGTCCTTGCAGAGAAAGATAAGCACGAAGCTTCAATATAGCTCTATGGCACACCCTCAAACTGACGGCTAAACAAAGACCGTTAATTGAAGTTTGGGCAACCTATTGCGATGTTTTGTGGGAAAAAACATACAACAATGCGATCCAGCCTTGGCTCAACTTGAATTTGCATTCAACATATCACCTAATCAAGCTCCCGACCAAATTCCTTTCCAAATTGTGTATGGAAGCAATCCAATTAACACCCTTAGATCTAATTCCTAAACTTACCATATCCAGTTTCAGCATAGATGGAGAACTGTTGGAAATATAAACCAAAATTAATGACCAAGTTGTTGGAAATATAAACCAAAATTAATGTTTAAGTTTTTTGTGTATCTAGTAAATTGTATGGAAGCAAAATCAAGAAAATGCAATAACTCTTGGTGGTTGGTTGTTGAGTCTTTATTATAGAAATCTCTAGAATATGTTTCTAGAAATGTCTTTGTACTAGTATAAATATGCATTGAGTCTTGTCATATGGATGTAAGAGAGAAAATTTTATAATAGAAGTTCCTCTTGTTTTTATCCTCTTCCACTCTTCCATATAATTTCTCTCTAACAAAGTGGTATCAGAGCTAAGTTCGATGGCAAGTAGTATGAATCTACAAGTGCCTCGTCTCACAAAGGAGAACTATGAGAATTGGAGTCTTCAAATGAAGGCACTATTTGGCTCTCAAGATATTTGGGAGATAGTCGAGAAAGGCTATGTCGAGCATCAAGAAGAAGCAGTATTATCAACAGCCCGAAGGGAACTGTTGAAAGAAAGTAGAAAGAAGGATAAGAAGGCGCTCTTCTTCATTTATCAAGCACTAGATGAAGCAAACTTCGAGAAAGTGGCCAGTGCATCTACCTCCAAGCAAGCATGGGAGATACTTCAAGTTGCATACAAAGGCATAGACAAGATAAAGAAGATTCGACTTCAAACTCTTCGAGCCGAATTTGAGACACTTCAAATGAAGGAAGCAGAAAATGTGAAGGACTATTTCACAAGAGTCTTGACTATCGTCAATCAACTACGAAGGTATGGAGAAGCATTAGAAGATATTCGAGTGATAGAAAAAATTCTACGCTCGGTAAATGATAAATTTGAGCATATTGTTGTTGCAATTGAGGAAGCTAAAGATTTAGAGACAATGACTGTTGATAAACTAATGGGCTCTTTAATGGCTTATGAGCAAAGAAAAAATAAGAAAAAGCAGGATAGTATCGAACAAGTTCTCCAATCAAAGCTCTCATTGAAAGGTAACAAAGACGACACAAAAAATGAAGATAATTCAAATGATCGAGACATTTATGGACAAGGCCGTGGTCGAGGTCGCGGTCGTGGTCGTGGCTTTGGAAGAGGCCGAGGACGTGGACGAGGACGTGGAGGATATCAAAGAAATAATGAAGAAAATCAGAACTCAAGAAATGAAGAGTGGAAGAAAGAGCCAAAATATCAAAGGTACAAAAAATCTAATGTTCGTTGTTATGTTTGCAAGAAATTTGGTCATTATGCTTCTGAATGTTATCATAATCAAGAGAAAGCCAATCTTGTTAAAGAAAAGGAAGATGATCCAGTCTTATTATTAGCATTAAAAGGAGAAGAAGATGAAAAAGAAAACAATTGGTATTTAGATACTGGAGCAAGTAATCATATGTGCCGGGACAAAAACATGTTCGTAGAAATGGAGGCGATGGAGAGCCAAATTTATTTTGGCGACTCTTCAAAAATTCTGGTAAAAGGAAAAGGTAAAATCCTTATTCTTCTTAAAGATGGAACCCATCAATTTATTTCTGAAGTTTATTATGTTCCGGATATGAAAAGCAATATTTTAAGCTTGGGACAATTACTTGAGAAGGGAATTGACATTCATATGAAGGATAAAAAGCTCACAATTAAAAATAATTCAAATGAATTAATTGCCTAAGTGGAAATGACAAGAAATAGAATGTTTATTCTTAATATAAAAAATGGAGTGATGAAATGTTTAAAGTCATGTGTGAAAGATCAATCATGGCTTTGGCACATGAGGCTTGGGCATTTAAATTTTGGAGATCTAAATAATATGTCAAGAAAAGGATTTGTGCATGGCTTGCCAGATATCAATAATCCAAATCAAATTTGTGAAGGTTGTGTATTTGGAAAACAACCAAGAAAGAGTTTTCCAAATGAAGCAAGCTTTAGAGCAAAGAAGCCTCTTCAATTAATCCACACGGATGTATATGGACCCATTGCTCCAGCATCTTTTGGTAAGCATCGATATTTCTTAACTTTTATTGATGATTATTCAAGAAAAACATGGGTTTATTTTTTGAAAGAGAAATCAGAAGCTTTCACTATGTTTAAGAAGTTCAAAGCAAGTACAGAAAAAGAAAATGGATTTTTAATAAAATCCATCAGATCTGATCGATGAGGCGAATTCACATCCAAAGCATTCAAAGAATATTGTGAAGAGCATGGCATTCGACATCAATTAACAGCACCATTTTCACCTCAACAAAATGGAGTAGCAGAGAGGAAAAATCGTACTATTCTCAATATGGTACGAAGCATGATCAAAAGCAAGAGTATGCCTAAAGAATTTTGGGCTGAGGCGGTGACATGTGCTGTCTATACACTCAATCGTTGCTCAACTTCAAACTTATAAGATATGACGCCACAAGAAGCATGGATAGGAAGAAAGCTAAATATATCTCATTTGAAGGTGTTTGGGAGCATTGCATATGCACATGTCCCTGAACAAAGAAGGACTAAGCTGAATGACAGAAGCTCCAAACTCATCTTCATCGGGTATCAATCTAAATCTTATAAGTTATTTGATCCCAAAACTTCAAAAATCATTTTTAGCAGGGATGTTGAGTTTGATGAAGAAGGAGCATGGGATTGGCAAAATAAAGACACACAAAAGGAAGAGCAAGTACCGGTGGAGCTACAAGATGAAGAGCAATTATCTACAAATTTGCAAGATTCTCCAAGTACTTCAGAAGATAATCAAAGACAAAGGAAGACAAGAAATTTAAGAGAGCTTTATGAGGTAACTGACGAGCTTCATTTTATTTGCTTGCTTACAAATAATGAACCATTATAATTCGAAGAAGCGATAAAAGATGAAAGATGGAGAAGTGCTATGGATGAAGAGATCAAATCTCTAGTAAAGAATGCAACATGGGAGCTCACAACATTACCAAAAGGACATGAAGCTGTTGGTGTAAAATGGATATACAAAGTGAAGAAAAATGCAAAAGGTGAAGTAGAAAAGTACAAGGCACGACTAGTAGCAAAAGGATACAAGCAGAAAGAAGGCATCGACTACAATGAGGTATTTACTCCAGTTATTCGTATGGAAACTATTCGCTTGATTATTTCTCTTGCTTCACAAAATAATTGGTCTATTTATCAAATGGATGTTAAATCTGCATTTTTAAATGAAGTCATTGAAGAAGAAGTTTATGTCGAACAACCACTGGGATATATTAAAGAAGGGCATGAATCAAAAGTTTATAAATTAAAAAAGGCTTTATATGGGTTAAAGCAAGCTCCAAGAGCATGGAATGCAAGAATTGATTCATACTTCAAACAAAATAATTATATTCAATGTCCTTATGAGAATGCCCTCTATTTGAAGAAATATAATAATGGAGATATATTACTTGTTTGCTTATATGTGGATGATCTTATCATTACTGGCAATAATCCACTTTTTTTCAATGAGTTTAAGCAAACGATGGTAAAAGAATTTGAGATGACAGATTTTGGACTCATGACATTTTTCCTTGGCATTGAAGTAAAACAAAACAAAGAAGGAATTTTTATCACACAAGAAACATATGCAAATGAAGTTCTAAAGAAATTCAACATGGAGAATTGTAATCCAGTAAGCACTCCAATGGAATGTGGAAGCAAACTATCAAAACAAGAAGAAGGGAAGCCAGTTGATCCAACAATGTTCAAAAATTTGATCGGAAGCCTGAGATATCTAACAAGTACAAGACCAGACATTCTATATGCAGTTGGAATTGTTAGCCGCTTCATGGAAAATCCTACTGAGACACACATGAAGGCAGCCAAGAGAATTCTTCGATATATTAATGGTACACAAAATCATGGACTTCTATATTCTCATTCTAACGAATTTCAACTTTCAGGATATTCAGATAGTGATTGGGCTGAAGATCAAGACGACAGAAAAAGTACAAGCGGATTTTTATTTTATATGGGCGACACTGCTTTCTCATGGAGCTCACAAAAACAACCAGTTGTTTCTCTATCTACTTGTGAAGCTGAATATGTTGCTGCATCATCATGTGTATGTCATGCAATATGACTAAGGAAGCTGCTGAAAGAGATTGGATACTCTCAAGTCGAAGCTACAAAAATCTTTGTTGACAATAAGTCAGCAATTGCATTATCAAAAAATCCAGTTTATCACAAGAGAAGCAAACATATTGATGTTCGGTTTCATTATATAAGAGACCAGATCAAAGATAAAGAAGTTCAAGTGGAGTATGTGAAATCTGAAGATCAAATTGCAGATATTTTCACAAAGCCATTAGCTGCAGATCAGTTCATAAAATTAAAAATACTTCTTGGAGTGGTTGATAAAAATTTTGGTTTAAGGGGGAGTGTTGGAAATATAAACCAAAATTAATGTTTAAGTTTTTTGTGTATCTAGTAAATTGTATGGAAGCAAAATCAAGAAAATGCAATAACTCTTGGTGGTTGGTTGTTGAGTCTTTATTATAGAAATCTCTAGAATATGTTTCTAGAAATGTCTTTGTACTAGTATAAATATGCATTGAGTCTTGTCATATGGATGTAAGAGAGAAAATTTTATAATAGAAGTTCCTCTTGTTTTTATCCTCTTCCACTCTTCCATATAATTTCTCTCTAACAAGAACAACTCAGTAAAGAAATTAAACAACTCCATGAACGCATCCAAGAAATATATGATCCAAAGGAATAATGCTAAATATCAAAAACAGGCCAATAAGAAACGCAAAGCAGTAAACTTCAAAGAGGATGATAGAGTCTGGATCAGATTGCAGAAAGAGAGATTTCCCACTGGAGCTTTTGGGAAAATCAAGCCACGAGCTGATCATAAGCCTTTTCCAATCAAGACATTCTTAGTTTCATCTTATTTGTCTCATTGAGACTTGTTTCAACTAGAAATTTACTGAAAATGAACTTCATATGATCTTGAAGTAGATTTAGGTTTCGTTTGGGATGACTTTTTTGTTATTTTTTAAAGCAGTTTTTAGTAAAAAATTAAAATTTTTATACTATAAAATTGTTTTAAGAATCAACAAGAAAGCCGTCCCAAACGAAGCTTTAATAAGTGTTGTATTTGAATATCAGGATGCTGATGAGAAATTGAAATTGCATTTAAATTTGTATTTAATTAAATTATTTTTTTTACTGATGTAGCACAACAGCATATATTATTTATATATTGTTACCATGCGCTAAATAATGGCTAAATATTTTTATACTACAAGTTGAAAGGAATGCAATTATTAAAATATTTTTTTTAATTGATAAGTACGTTATAATAAATAAAAACATCAATTGCGAAGACCTTTAATTATTTATAATAAACAAAACACTGAAGTTTATTTATTTTAAATGCAAAGGACATCCGAAGTTTAGCGCACGCCTCCCAATAAACGTTCATTATATATATAATCTGCTGGCATTTTCGATTAGAACACTCATCAAAACAAACGTTTTTCGTAAGTTTGAAAGGCATTTTCGATTACAACATTCATCAACCATTGTCGTCAGATTTTGTCACCTAATCATCACCATCGAACCACCGTCTTACCATCACTATTGAACTACCGCTAGATTATCATCGCCGAACTATCACTCAATCAAAATTATTAGACCACCTACCGATCACTGTCATGTGACCTTTGTCATCGTCCGACTATTTTCAAACATATGTACGTCTCATAACCATAGTTGTTGGACCACTTCCATCATCACACAACTCTTGCGCGATCACTATTATCGGACCATCATCATTGGACCACAGTTGTCTGACCACTAACTTCTAACTACCCCTGTAGTTAGGACTGCCACCATCAAATCGCTACCACCCAATCACCTTCACTGGGTTGACACCACTCAACCAACATTGTTGGACCAATGTCGCTAAGCCATAATAGTTTGAACATTTTTTCATCCCTTACCAACTAACCATACTTGTAATTTTGTAGTCTTGAAATTAGGGGATGGGAAAATCTTTTGTAATCAACGCATGTATAATGGAATCATTTCAATTACGTTACGCACCATGATTTTTCCAATTTCTTGATTTTTCATATAAAAACTCTATTGTCACTAGGGGCATCAATTCGAGTTGGTGGGTTGGGTTCAAGTCTAATATGGAATTGACCCAATTAGAATAAGTAGGATTTGAATTTAACTCATTTATCATATGAGTCAAAATATATGACCTGATCAGACAAACCAGAACTTGACTCATATAACAACTCTAATCCTACAATTTTTTTGTCAAAACGACCCATTTAACACAAATACAATCTATTTGACCTGAAAATGAATTGTTTAACCCCAAACTCAACTTGTTTAACCTAAATACAAATGACAATTGAATCGTGGGTTTTTGGGTCAAACTAAAGCTAACCCGAAAACTAATGCTTAATGTTTCCAACTCAAACCCAAGCTAAAAAATAACCAGATCAATCTGAACTTATATTTTTTCAATCGGGTTTGGGTTGGTTTGTCAAGTCGGGGGTCCTTTATTTACACCCCTAAATGCGACACATGTTTTTTTCATTTATTTGTTTATATATTTGATATTCGTACAAAACTATGATTCAAAACTCTCATTGTATACTACAGTAAATTTTCTAGCTTGTAATAATGTTATTTTTCTTTTAAAAAGTTGTAATATGATAAAATATTGTAGTTCAATATGAAATTTCTTACACATTGAATTAGATATTAATTTAGAATTCGCAAACAATTTTCTTTTGCCACGTGCAATTAAAATAATTTTTTTTCGCCTACTATAAGCTGACTCACATGACTCTATAAGTGTCCATTTGAGATGGTTGTAGCTTTTTATAAAGATGGTTGTAAAACTTCTTCAAAAAAGTGGCTTTTTGAAAGATACTGTCAAAAGCAACTTCCTAAAACAAAAATTTATTGAAATCAATGAAAAAGCAGTGGCCAAATAAAAATTATGATTACGTTCTGAAAAGCAAAATAATAAGAAAACTACCATATCGACATCAATCAAGTTACTACTTACTATTAATTGCTATTTGGTGCTTCAGTTTAAAGTGCTTTTAAAAAAGTTAACATTATGTGGACTTTGTGTTTTGGAATATGCATGCACATAACTTAGATCCAATAGGTTAGGGTTTTGCATTAATTACTGATTTAATTATAACTTAAGAAACATGCTAACACGTTTGACAAAAAGATCCTTATCATCATAATTAGGACTATATTAATTTGACAATATTTATACAAAAACGAGCCTTTTCATCCGATCTTTTTTTCTGATTTTGATGCTTCAACTTATGCAATGTATGCATAGAGGAGAATTTAACTTAGAAAAAAAATGTCTTCACAGTGAGAATGTCGCCTGTCTTTGTTTTGGCATGTCATTAATGATTTTTTTTTTCATTTTGTTATATTTCATTTGGTATAAAATAAAGTCATTGTTAATTTCATAAAAATGAATAAAAAATTTATATAGGTAAGTTTGTCAATTGGTATGCTAATTAAATTGTATTGGTATTGGTATAAAATGAACGGGCATGCTAATTTTAAGATTGTGTTTGGGATAGCTTTCTTATCGCTTTTTAAAACGTTCTTTTAGTATAAGTTTTTTTTATTTTTTACTAAAAAAATGCTTTAAGAAGCAATAAGAAAGCCGTCCCAAATGAATTCTAAGTATGATTAAGCTAGAGCATACCCAATTGAGTTTGATAGATATAGATCTTTATTCTGCTTGTTTTAATGATCAACAATAATGTTTTGGCTTTTGGAAAGGATTGCAACTCAATTAGAGGATCTGTGCACTGGTGTAGGAGTGTTTGTCAATATTACCAACATGATTGGCATCCCAAGAAGCATGTATAAAGATAGTAGAGAATTATACAATAAAAGAATGCAATGGTGGGACATAACAAATAGATGACGAAAAATATGCTTCATAGAAATCTGATGATCAGTGGTTGGTTGGAGAATGGACTTAGGCTCCGTTTGAGACAGCTTTCTTCTTGCTTTCTAAGACAGCTTTCTAGTACAAAAATTTCTTGAATTTAAAATTTTGGTACTAGAAAGTCATTTTAAATAGCAGAACGAAAGCTATCTCAAACAAAGTGTTAGATAGTTTGTCTATAATAAATTCTATGTCGAACCATGTAGCTTTGTAGTTACGTGGATCTATGATAGCAAAGCCATAGTGGAGTGCTAGGTTAAAACTAGTAACAAATGATGTGAGGACCAGCTTTGAGTTAGTCATGTAATATTTCACTTGAGACGGCTTTCTTATTGTTTTATAAAAATTTTTTTAGTGTAAAAAACACTTGAAAGTAAGAAAAAAATAGTGATGTAAAGCTACCCCAAATGAAGGTTAAGTGTGAGCAAGAACATCCTTGATGTATCATCATTATTCGAGTAGAATATCAAAACTGCATGAGATGAATTGACGAGTATACACTCATGTGATGAACATAAGCTTAAAATGACCAAGTTCTTAAAACCATTGAATTCATACGACATGAAATCACATTATCACCCTTTGCTTGCAACAATTAGAATGCATTAATTTATGATACACAAATGCAATGACAATCATTTTTATATCTTGAAAAGTATTTAAATTTTATTTGCAAAAGTTTAGAGAAAATCAAGTGTCATTTTCTTCATATTTTATGTCAATTATATTTTCAAATTACTACTTTATGCTAAAATATTCAATAAATATTTATACATTATAATTACTTAGAATTTTTGCTCGATATAATCACTTTTGAATTCAGAACATTAGAATTTTTGCCTGGATATAATCACTTTTGAATTCAGAACATTTGAGTCAAAATCAAATATCAATTTTAAAGCTACAAATAATCAAACCAAGTATTACTCACTGTATTTTAGCTTGTTGTATTCGGAAACTATAGAAGAGTTAAAAACGATGGAGAATGGTGCGGGCCGGGAGGAGATGATGAGAGGCCTATTTAGATATTTTAGATTTTTTTTTTTTTTTTTTTTTTTTTGGGTATTTCAGTGGCAAAATGAACTTGGATTCGTATGATCTCAAAGGGATCATTTCGTTGGCTAAAAAAAAATACAATATATTTGAAATGTTTTGAAAGTTGTTTGAGTAAGTATAAAATAAATATATGTGGTTTTTTCTTTGTTGAATAAAATAAATATAATCTAAAGCTCAAAGATGATGGCGGTTGGTGGCAAGCGGCAGTTACCTACAGGTCGGTGGTATCGATCGACAGTAATAGCAGAAGGCGGGCTAAGTGGTCTGTGGTGGTCGTTGGGAGCGGCAGCATCGGCCAACAAGGGTGCATAGCGGCCTGTGGTGGGCCAGATGGCTGGCAATGGTGGGTGGTAGGGACAAGAAATGGCGGGGGCTAGTTATCACCATAAACTGTCGATAGTGGAGGAGAGTGGCAGTGGGGGCAAGTGGCAGCTTAAAGCGATAATGACAATGAAATTATGATGTACTTAAAAATCGCTCAAATATATCGATTTCCAAATACACTAATTTTACGTAGGGGTGTCAATATATGACACGACCCGAAAAATCAGATCCAAATCCGGCCTAAAAATTTTGATTTCGAGTCGACCCATTTAACAAATAGGTCGAGTTTGAGTTCTAATTCCCAACCCATTTGAAAAATTAGGTCAGGTCCAAATCAACCAACTAACCCAGAAATGACTTTGCGTCCCAGCTCACACCATATCCATACGCAGTCGCACGGTCTGACACCACATCCCACTTGCTGTCTACACCATGTTCCACTCCCTCCTACACAGCATGATTGCATCCTGCTCTCGCCTGCACCACGTGACCGCCCCGCCATGATCGCTCGCATACGTGCTCTGTGCTCGACTTCGCTTGCTATGGGCTCTCCTGGATCCTTGTGTCGGGTCAAGTTGACCAGGATTTGGGGTAGGTTGGGTCAGGTTTCATATTTCTTACCCATTTATGTAATCGGGTTGGAGCAGTCAAGGGCATGTAAGTTTCGGGTTGGACCCGAACCCGATCCAAAAACCCATTTTGACACCCCTAATTTTACGTGTATTTCAAATATACTAGAATTTTATGTTGTATTTCTTTTACTCCAATAAACACTAATATTCTTAAAACTCCTGCATTTAAAATACTTTACATTCATATTACTTCAAATCAAATCGCCCATAAATTTATTTTTGAAACTCTTGGCATAATAAATTGATTTTCTTAACCAAAAAATCGTGTGAAAATTCAAGCTTAATTATATCAATTTTATAAGTTCTCTTCTTTTTTTTTTTTTTTTTTGAGATTAAAGAACTTCAAAACAAAGAGAAGTATCTCATCTACGACACTACTAGAAATCTGGACTTTTCGCACCGGTTGTTAGGGGCGATTTTAGAACCGCTTCTAAAAATCTGTTTTAGCACCAGTTTTAACCGGTGCAAATAACTCCTCGTTAATACATTCATGTTACTTGTGTAGTTTATACATTCATGTTACTTGTTTCTAAAGTATATGTAGATTTATATGTTTTTAATATTTACTCAATTTATATTTGTGTAGTAATTTATTGATATTTATAATTTAATCACAAAATTTTTTTTAGCAATATATTTTTTTTAATCTATTCTACCCTTTAGCAGCGGTTATAACCACTGCAAATCCAGACTTTTGTGGCGGTTATAACCGCTGCTAAATCCAGCACTTCATCAAATCTACCCCGCCGGTCCTTAAACCGCTTCAGAATGTCGTTGCAGCGCATAGTAATTACAGCGTATTGGTAGCGGTTTTAGAATCGCTGCAAAGAAAATAGCTGCGGTTAAAACCACCACGATAGCTCAAAATTTGTGCTGCGATTACCTTATTTTTTGGTAGATAATAATACTTTATTTTTTATGAGATATTATAAAATATTTTAATTATATATGAGACGTTTTCCTTTATCTAATTTCTTAATATTGAAGGCTAGAAAAAAAAAACAAAACAAAACTCAAAATGATGCCATAAAAATATAATAGGAACTCAAGTGTTATGGACCTAACAAACTCATCTGAAATTATTTTTATAAAAGCGATATTTTAATTTAAAGAGATTATATGGTACACAGCTCACTTTGATCTATTAGTTGGGCGCTTAAGCTACCAACTAAGAGGAATTGTGTTTGAATCTTGTATATGCGATAAGTGTATGAGTCTGCTTTAATTGGCCTAAATTAATGTCCCAAAAAAAGAGATTATTGTTATTTTTTTATTATCACAAGTGTGACATACATTTTCCACATTTTCTTTTAAAACTATAAATTTATTAAATTTCATATTAATTTATAAAAATATTTTATATTTAAGTTTTTTTTAATTTATTTAATGATTTATTATCAAGAAAAAAAAAAAGACACTCAAAATTACTATTATTTTTGTGATTTTCATAGCAAGAGTTATTAACAAATAAGTTATATGTCAAAATCAATAATAAGAATTGGTATATATAGATATTAGATTGAAGTTTCGTTTGGGATGATTTTCCTATTATTTTTTAAAGCAATTTTTTAATAAAAATTTATTTTTTTAAACTAAAAAGTCACTTTAAGAAACAGTAAGAAAATCGTCCCAAACAAAACCCGCATCATATTTCTTAAGAAAATTATTATAATATATATTATCAAATTTAACAAAATATTTTTTTTCTCCCCTCCTATTATAAGTTAATTTTTTTTTTTTATTTACTATATATTAAAAAAAATCTTGAAGAGATTGATGATCTTCGATAACTACTGACTACAAAGTACCCAAGATATCATAAAACATCCTCCTAAATCCTAACCAATAATTATAATAATAAAAAAATAGGTCGGCATTTATCCCACACATATCAAGATGACAGCAAACTTGTTTAAAAAAATAATAAATAAATAAATAAATAGCATATACATCAAAGTATCAAACAGATATCATAAATTTAATATATATAGTAATATCTATATAATATTCAATATCTAATAAAAATTTAATTTTGAAAGAAACAACTTAAGAAGACTTTTAATAATTAATTTATTTTTATTATTTTTTATTTATTAAGTAGTTATTTATTTATGTAATTATTATGTCATAGTTTTAATTAATTAGATTTAGTGTTCTTTATTTTAATAATAAAAGTGTACTGCATGCCTCGTGTTATATTTTCTACGTCCCCACCACTGCATGGCGGCACGTGTTGGGAGGAGAAGTGGGTCCGTCCAATGATAGTCGGCGCACGTGGGAGATGACCGGCTCCGGCCAGTCACCTCCCACCCATGTGCTCGCCTGGCCCGCAATAGCCCGAACCGAGATGAAATTAAAAAAAAAAAAATCCTCCCAATTAAACGGTCTCTTTCAAAGAAAAAAAAAATATATAAAGTGTATGAATGGTGGAGGAAAGCAAGCTAATTAGCTCATGCTGTTTCAATTGAGAGAGAGCGCATAGAGAGAGAATTTATTAGAAGGGTAAGGGGCATTCCAGGAAACGGAGGGCAACGGATTCTACTTCAAAGAATCTCTGTTCTTATTGCAATGGAGAGGGATTTTCTTGGAGTAGGTGGGCGAAATTCCAGGGCTTTTGTGATGGAGGAGAACCTTGGTGGCCGCTTAGATTCAGGTTTGGTCTTTCAAATGAAAAATCTCAGGAAACTTTGAACCAAATCCTTCTCTTCTCATCTATTCTGTGTTAAAAATTGTATTTTGTTTTATAAAGTTTCTCTTTTTCATCACTTCTGTGTTAAAAATTGTATTTTGTTTTATGAAGTTTCTCTTTTTCTCTGTTTTTTCTTTAATTCTGATAGATTCGTGTCCTGCTTCAAGTTTGCTCTTAAGGAACATTTTGCTTGCTTTAATTCTTCTTTTGGTTTTAAGATATTTGCAGGCTCTTGCTTGCAGTACTATATATGTTCCTGCTTTAAAGCTTTAGCTTTTGTGATTTTTTAGAACTTGGTCTCTCTTTAGTTGGCCCTGTATACTCTTTAGTTGCAGCTCGTATAGGTTATTAGTAAAGTGTATTAGTTAAAGCTCCTGGTTTATTATAGTTATCTTTTAGCTAATCCTTTATGCTCATGGATGTATGACTGTTTTGTATTGCTTTGATTCTATTACAGAGTATGCTTCTTGTTTGAATTCCAGGTTTTTGGACAGACTAATATTCACCTGAAGTCCTTAGTACATTTCCCTTGTTTTTCTTTGTACAAAATAGATAACTTTGTTTCACCCTTAGATGATTTCCTGCTGCTTCTATCTATTGCTAGGTTGCTCTGCTGGTTATTTATAGATGACTGGGGTTATTGATCTTACTCTTGATTTTCTCCTTTTGGATTTCAGCCTTCTCAGTTAGTTCAGCTGTTCACTGGCCTTTTCTGAATAGGACTTCTGCACTGCAAAAATTTTTGTCATTTGAGACTTCAGGAGAAGACAAACGCAAAAAATTATTAGTTGAACCTGCTTCGGTTGATGCTTTTAAGGCTAGTAATACAGTTTGTTCTGTAAATGCTACTGAGGTTTGGCCCTGATTCTTGGATTCATTTGAAGTGTGTAAAGTGTTTGTAATTCAGATTTTAAGCTCTAAGTAGATCTTTTCCTTCATCTTTTTGACCAATTTTAGAGAAAAATGGGTATGGAAAGGCATGGAGTCACACAATTTTCCATGCATGCTTCAACTCAAAGCTTCAATTATGATAGCTTTACAGCAATGTCGCATTCTTCGATCCCCGTTGCCATGACTAGTCCTTTCTTGAACTCTCATGGTTCTTCAAATGGTACCAATCCCACAGCCACAGCAGTAAAGCAACAACCTTTTGCATCAGATGCCTCTTTAGTAAAAAATGTGGTTGGTGCCTTCACACCAAGGTAGATTATTATCTGCATTAGAGTGCTTGGGGATCTCTTGTTTATCACTTCATAAAATGAATTTGCATATTTCCTTCAGGAATGCGGAGAAGCCTCGGACGAAAAATGCCCAGCTTACTATATTCTACGCCGGGTCAGTGAATGTGTATGATGATGTTCCATCCCATATGGTATTGCTCTTAGACTTTACTGTGATTTTATGGATAGAATTGTATGGTTACAATTACATATCAATCATATTAGCTGTGTTTGTTCACTAGGCTCAAGCAATTATGCTTACAGCAAGTAGAGAGTGTAAAACTTCTATAAGTTCTGGACATCCAAGATCAGACGCATATGGCCTGAATATAACAACAGAAACTCTGAACAACACTGCTAATCATTTGCAACTTTCATGTTCTGAAATGAAGACTGGAATTGAAGCTGGGATCGCCGATGATAAGACAGGAGCAAAGAGCATTGCAGAGCTGATTTTAACCAGCAAGAATGAGCCCGGTAGGACTATTGAGACATGTATTAATGGAGCATCGTCTGCAACTATCATGCCAAGAGGTTCATAATTCATTCTTCCAGTGAAACTTGTTTTGTGTATATTTGGTTGGATATGTTATCTTCCTATGTAGTTTTTAAGTACTTGTGGTTCTTCTACCAGCTGTGCCGCAAGCTCGGAAGGCGTCTCTGGCTCGATTTTTACAGAAGCGGAAGGAGAGGTGAATATGTTGTAGAAATCAACATTGCTGTCTTCTTTTTGCATGATGGATTGTTATGTAAATTTTTTACTCGATTCAAAAGATGTTTCACAAAAACTGTCATATACAACAACAACAAAATGAAGCCTTTATTCCAGTACGTGGGGTCAGCTACATAAATTCTTTTTCTCCATTGTGTCCTGTTAAAAGTCAAATTCTCGTTTAAATCTAATAAAGAAAGATCAATTCTAATATTTTCTAACTAATAAGTCAAATCTAATACCTCTCCTTTCCTAACCGGGTCATGGGAAGGCCGCCGTTTTATGTGACCAAACCATCTAAAGCGATTCTCTCTAATCTTATCTTCCACTGGAGGTACTCCAACCTTTTCACGTATACACTCATTTCATATTCTATCTCTAAGGGTAAAGCCACTCATCCACCTGAGCATCCTCATCTCTACAACACTTCACAAAAACTGTCATATGAGTCAAAATATTTATCCCGTTGCCGAAAAAACAGTTTTTCCAAGGAGAAGTTCTCTTTCTTATTTCACCCATACCGCATCCATCTGCGTTGAGACAGCTTAAGTTTTTTTTTTTTTTTGACAGTTAGGTAAATTAAGGCAGACTCACACACATCGCATACACTTCCAACCAACAAATCAAGATGAACTATGTGACAGCTTGAGTTAAACCAAAGAAGGCTTTATTCTATATCGATTATAGATTTGGCTTCACTAGATCCATTAGATTAGAATTATGACACAATTTAAATGATAATCTTTGATATTTTCCATCTTACATGCAGAGTAAGCAACATGATACCTTATTCTTCTGAGAGAAAAAACCCAGATAGCTCCACTGTGCTTGAAGTTGCTCCTACGTCGAGCAAGTTCTCCTCCACTGATGCCTCAATCTCCAGCAACAAAAGCGATTCATGGCAAGCAGGCCAAACCAAGAGCTGCAGTGACAGTGATGAATCCCCCAGCACAAAATTAGAGATGTAGGCTTAGGCTTTGTTTGGGACAACTTTCTTATTGCTTTCTAAAGCGGCTTTCTAATAAAAAAAATTTTCTTGGACTATAAATTTTTGTACCATGAAGCTACTTTAGAAAACAGTAAGAAAGCCATCGCAAACAAAGCTTTAGTTTCTTATTCAATGGCATATCTAATTCTACAATTGTAACCTGTTTCAATTCATTTTAAAGCTTCTATAAAGCAGATGGCTTATGTTATCACATTAATGCTTGTTGATTAAGCCTTTTATGTATGTGATAATTATTAGAATGGCGACTCTTCTTGCTTTACAAGAAGAGAACTTTTATATAGTAATGTGTATTTATTTTACCTTCTTCCCAGTTTTAATGCTGGATGAGTTAATCGTATAGTTAGATGGATTCACGCCCGAAACCTCTCAGCCTTAGGAGAAAGCACTTTCCTCTTAGGCTTAGGCTTCGTTTTGGACAACTTTTTTATTGTTTCTTAAAGCAGCTTTTTAGTATAAAATTTTTAATTTTTGTACTAAGAAGTTGCTTTAAGAAGCAGAAAAAAAGCCGTCCCAATCGAAGTCTTAATTTGGGACGGCTTTTTTCTTGATTCTTAAATTGACTTTTTAGTAAAAAATTTAAAAATTTTACTACAAATTATTTTAAGAAGCAATGGACAATGATCTTAAAAATATATAATTTTCTTAAAATAACAAATAATAATAATAATAATAATAAATAATCCCTAATGAAATCCATCTTATTCGAAAGAATTAGATGGAACATAAATATATTTTATTTGATAATTTTATTTAAATGTAATTAACAAATAATTAAAATTATATAGAAGTATATAACAACATACATTTTTATTAACAAATCACTACTCAATGCTAATAAGAATGAGAAGAAATATGTATGGATTTATCTTCATAATTGGCAATTCTTTCCCTGATAAAAAATATAAAAATTAATTTTTAATTAATAAAATAAAAAAATTAAAAGAATTTTTAGTTTCTCCTTAATTTTTTCTGATGGTAGCATTCTCTCAACCAATGTCGATTGCACTCTGGCACCAGCCGTCCGCAACTCCGCATATATAGATATAAGCTTCTTTTGGACGACTGCTTCTTAAAGCAATTTTTTAGTACAAAAATTTTAATTTTTATACTTCAAAGCTACTTCAAGCAGCAGGAAGAAAACTATCCCAAACGAAGCCATAGTCTTCGTGGACAGCTTTCTTACTACTTTTAGTACAAAATTTTTTAAAAAAATTACTTTAAAAAATAATAATAAAGCCATAAACAGGAACTTCTCATTCCAGCTAGCTTTCAGAAGCTTCAGCATCAATGAAATGGACCACTCTATTTGTATTCTCCTTTTTGTTTAAAAACTGAAATCATAATCAATCAATGGTTATAAATATGGCATATAATGATGGAGCAAAGCAACAGCTTAATTGAGAGACGCCTCCAAACAGAAAAAGTTGAGGAAAATCTAAAGCTATAAAATCTTGCATAGAAAATCTGAATATAGTTAATAAAGAGCTTTCAACAAACCACCAAAAAATGCTCAAGGATATTCCAGCATTATAGTGAAGGATAATAGAAACTCTTCTTCATTGAGTAGTTCAGCAAAACAGGTAGGAAACTTTCAAGCCAAACCAAGAATCTCATGTTCATAAGCTTACAATGCTCTAAACTCCATTAAGAAATATAAGTTTCAGATAGTTCGCAATAAAAAACCATTTGAAGAGTTCAGAAAGAGTACTAACTGGAACAAGGAGGGAGCAAATAAACGTTCAAAACAATCAATGGCGAGGAAAGCCGCGGTGCTCATAAGACAACCATGAACCAGAATCATAGAGTCCCTTGTCGCTGCCAAAGCCATCGCCATAAGCTCCAGGACCTGGCAGAGAAAGAATCTACAATAAGAAACTGTACAAATTTCGCTATGAGAAAGGGCATATTATTAGGTCCGGTCACCGGACCTAATTTTTCGTCCGGATTCCATGTACTTTCAGTGCGCTTTTGATGTATTTTTAAAAAAGAGCAGCTTATACACAATTTTAGCTGCATATTAGCTGCTCTTTTACTGAGTATTTGAAAAGAGCAGCAAAATCACAACAAAAGAATAGCAAATACTCAATGAGTAAGATATTTGTTGCGCTTTTGCTATATTTTTGCAAATACTCAACAAAAAAGCAGCTAAATGCAATTAAAATTGTATATTAGCTGCTCTTTTTCAAAAATACATCAAAAGCGCACTAAAGAGCATGGAATCCGAACGAAAAATTAGGTCAGGTGACCGGACCTAATAATTTGCCATGAGAAAGTGGGATCTAAAAGAAGACTACTACCAGGTCCCCTTGCTCTGTTCTCCAGGCTTATATGCTCTGCCCTCAACTTCTCCACTTCTCTAGCCATGGAAGCAAGGTTCTTATCTAGCACTTGTCTCTGCTCCAATTGGTCTGCATTAGCTTTTTTCTCATACTCATAAGCTGTCCGGGCTCTGACCAGCTCCTGGTGCAGGCCATCAATATCCAGCCTCAGCGTAGATATTTGCTGGTTCTCAGCCTGAATGTGTTTAAGCTCCTTGGACATGTTCTGCACTTCGCCTGAAAGCTCTTTACGCAGACCATCTAGCTTCTGAGCTTCTGATTTTAACTGTATAAGCTCAGCCCTGAGAGGCTCAAGGCCTCGGAGCTCCTTCTCCAGCTTTAAACCCTTTTCAATCAGTTCCCTAGCCTGAGCTTCTTTATCTGCACGAATCTTGGGTATCAACTGTCCAAGCGCATGGAGTTCTTCTTTTTTGCAGCGGCTATTTCCCTCCTAAATGCAACATTTTCTTCAACAAGCAAATGATTATCAGCGCGAAGCCGACGTATCTCATCGCGCCGTATTGCAATCTCCTCTTCGATTGGGTGAAGAGGCATCGGAGCATGTCGCCTTTGTGGGGGTTGGAGGCCATCATGAAAGCCACGCAGTTCATGGTGACGAGGCAAATCCTGCTGACGAGGCAAACGGCTCCTACCTGCCATAGCTAACCATGGGAAAAAAAAAAACCTTTTTTATCTGTTTATTGTAAATGCAATATTTCAGCCATAGCTAACCATGGAAAAAAAAATGTAATGCTATCATTATGACAAGGCAGCTAGCATAAAATATAAACTTAACGAGAAATATATATTAATTGGCGAATATTGGGATGAATTGCATAATCATATTTAGTTACAAACAAAAAAAAATATATTTATTTTGCACTGTTCAATTATATGCTTTGGGCACATATTGATCCTGAATGTTTATAAGATGTGTTCTCTATGAGGCTGATTCCCAATAATAAATTGGTTTGTATGGCTTAGCATAAATTCAGGTTATCTCAATTGTGGTCATTCTCAAGTTCACATTTGTGATGTAAAATTTTAAAAATTACCAATTGACGCCTTGTGATTCCATAGAGATGTAGTTTCATGGCTTACAAGGTTTCCTAAAAATTGTGGTTTTTCTGCCCTTTCATGACATTTGAGGTTTGTTGAAGTAAGCAATTTTTGTGTTACAATAGAGTAGCATGTGAGAGTCTTCTAGCATCAATAGTTGACCCCATCCATATAAGAGGCAAATTTTGTTCCAAGTGATTTTGGTTTTGCATTCCAGTCCTGCGGGAGATCGAAATCACCTGCTTTTAACGTGAACTTTAAATTTTTAAACATGAACTTTGGATATGACCTTTAGTTATCAGGATTTGAACTTTAGTTTTATTTGTAACTAAGTTTGATTTTATATCAATCATATCTACTAATCTAAAGAAGAAGTTTATATAAAGTGATGAACTTAGATTCAATAAAAATTTTATTCTAGTTCAAGCGTCTACATGTTGAATTCCTTTGAATGCGGTACAACCATCCAAGTGCAACTAATTCCAACGAAATTATCTATGTACCGGCATGCAACCTAGATTTTCTTTATTTATTATCTAAATTATTCTAAATACCTTGTTATAGCATTGTTGAAATTCTTGATTTTATTCAAATTTGATACAAATGGTCTTTCAATGGAGGTAATAAAATTCAATTATTTATTATTTTATGGTTCAAATATCTCATTGATTTCTTTGAATTCAATCAATTATTTTATTATTATTTGAATTCTAATTCTTGCATTTATTGGCCGCACCTATAAAACTGAGTTTTGGGCTTAGTGGTCTTTTACTGAAAATGTTTTTTTTTTCTTAAAGTGATCTGGATTAATTGAGTCATCATAGTTGCATTAAAAAAACTAAAAACCAAAATCTGCATTACATCAATAATCTTCGAAGGTGGAAGCCTATACTTCAAAACCTAATACCTTAAAAACTTCTAATTTTATTGAAAGCATAACAGATTAATGCTCCTTCAATCCAAATCATCATCAATGAATCATCAAGTTGAGTTTGACTGTTCGAGTAAGTCAAGCCTCAATACAAATAAAGTTTTAATTTCAGGATCGATTCCATGGTTCAATTAAATTTAAGCTCAAGTCTCTTTAATTTTAAAAAATTTTATAAATTTCTATGCAGATGAATATAAATGTAAATTTATATACTTGTACTTAGTTTTTTTAAAAGGTATATAGAACATAAGCGTGCATCTATGTATAAATATAAATATATTCACATATTGTATACTTATTGTGTGTGTGTATATATATATGAGTGAAGACGAGCACACAAATATATATTTTTACATCAATTTGGCTGATCAAGTTTAATCAAACTAATTTAAAGCAAGAAAATCTTGAGTTGAAGCAAATTGATTCCAATTTTGAGTTTATCACAATTCAAGTGATTATCAAACGAACTTCAGATTTAGAACCAAAAAAAAAACAACCATGCACATAAATGACCAATAAAATTCATAGCTTGCATAACTTATTCCAGCAAAAAAATAATCATATTTATAAGATGCATGGGATTCCAGCTTATATCTCAATCTTTCTTCTCCAAAAAATAAACCCCAAAAGATGAGTCATCGTTCAGAGAAACAAAATAGTCAAATGGTTGGTATCAGTAATCAGTTCAAAAAAATTTATTATACGCATTTGGTTAGCTTTAGCTCAAATGCTAAGACAAATGAGTTAAGCTCAGGAACGAAAATGCTCAAGGAATTCTTATGAAGCTTGGCATACATGTGACTAGCGCTGAAAACAAAAGAGTACAAGAACCAGTATAAAAAAGAAATTAGACAATCAATCAACAAACAAGAGAGGCGGACACAGACTACACGTGACTAGCCAAAATGTAATAGGAGATTTGAGAGCTTAATAGAGTAGAATAAGCTCCATTTAAGTTAAACTGTTAGAGCAGAAGAGAGCTCACTGTGGGAGGAGAGGTGAGGAGAAAGGATGCAAGAAGTATCAATCCAGACATCACCAGAGATCCTAAGAGAAAGAGGACGAACCTGCTGAATAGTTTGATGCCTTTACCAAGGAGAACTTTAAGCCTTTGAGTTAAAAATGAAAGAAAAGATCTAAGAACTGGATGGCAGATGTACCTGTAAGGCTGTAAACACACCTCCTAAGCACTTTTGTTTTCATTTTTTTTTTTTTACTCTGGTTCTAGTACAAGATCTATCATAGAAATTGGGAGAGGGAAAATGACAACATGGTAAAGAAAAATGGTAAGCATGCACTAACACGGTTAAAACCAGGTAGATGCTCATTTTTAATTTGTTTTCCAAAACATTATATATAGTCTTCTTATATGATATCGACAATATATCATTATTATTATTATTATTATTATTATTATTATTATCATTATTATTATTATTATTATTATTATTATTATTATTTGCCTTACCCATTTATTTAGGATCAGCTTTATGAAAACGAAAAAAATTGGCAGGTAATCGTAACCAGTTTCTTGTCAGACCAGCTTTGAAATGATAACATGTGGCATTTAAAAATACAAACCGCATATTTGGATAATTCATCTCCACCCCATAATTTATATGAAAAATGAAAACACTTGTAATAATTTTGAAGACCAGATATTAAATTTTGAAAACATTTGCCCTAAATTTTGAATATTTGCGCCCAAGAGATTATTATTATAGAAAGAATATTAAACTTTGAAGATATTTTCATGAAACCATGACATCACAAAAGTGGAGAACATAAATTATTATTTTTCACAAACACGTGAATATCATATGTCATCACTTTAAAGCTATCCTAAAAGGAAATGTGTCAGGACGTCCAAGCACATTTTTTTACTATGAATTCATCTTCCCCATTCATTCAACCTGAGTGCTTCAAGTGCTATCAACTCTAATTTATCCAAGGTAAGCAACATTTTAGCCAAGTTACATTTGTCTTACCTTTTTTTATCTGATTTCAATCTACTCAGGTCATCAGCAACTTTTGGTCTGCATTATAAATTCAAAAAACACAAAAAAAAAAAAATTGTCATTTGTAACCCAAATAAAAAGATTCAATGCCCAAAATCCTTCTAATTACAAAAATGTAAGACTAAAATTACCAGAGTTTAGATATTTTTGCATTAACTTTCTCATTTCTAGAAGCCATAACTTAGCATTCATTGATTTCTTTTAATGGTCCACTGTTGAACCCACACAGCATACCATCTATTATTATTCCCTTAGAAAATTTCCTTCATGTGATAGTCTCTTATCACATAAAACCCCCACAATTCAGTCTCCATTTTATACATCCAATTATAAACCTAGAAACCATATCCTAACTAATACCCCTATTATTTAATGTAATGAAGCAAAGATATTTGAAACTAGCATACCTATATATCACTCAATCCCCATTTTTATTTGCTTTTTTTTTTTATTCTATCCATTAAAAGTGTCTACAATACAGATTGTTTCAACTTACAAATCCGAAACTCTTATCTTCTGACGTTTTCATTCTTCTAATAATTCTTTTTTTATAAATATGATAGGAAACACTTGGATTTCCACGTGTTTCACACCAAAACCCAAGTAGATCTAGGTTGAACTGCTGTCCACAGCAGGAAAACAGCCAAAAACAGAGAAGAAACGTTGGAAAACGTAGGAAAAAATAATACAAACGCTTTTATTTCGATAACGGATGAAAAGCACTTGCAAGATACAACTTTCCTTCAATTCGAGAGGAAGGAAAAACTCTCCCAAAGATCTCCGGCGAAGCCAAGAGCCCAAGACACCAAAACCTAGATCTCAAAATAATTCAAACTCCAGATGATTCCAAATCCCTCCAAAACACCTAATTAAAGACAAAGGATTAATACAAAATACCTAAACAACCCCTCATTCAAATATTTTCCCTCCTAACTTGAATTAACACCAAGTGGGCCCACCCACTTGTTTCCGCCCCCCCTCTGCCTTCCGCCTCCTGTAGGCAATGACCGGTCCAGGGTGGACCGGTCCAGCCGGCCCAGGATGGGCCGGCGTAACATTACCGCCCTCCCAAAGAATCACCTTGTCCTCAAGGTGAAAATCAGGAAACTGCTGTTTCATTCTCCCGTATGGCGTAGTCAGGAAGGTTCTTCCACTGGATCAACACTTCTTTTGATTTATCTTCCTTCTAGCGAACCCCTTTGAGCTCTATAGGCTCTAGAATCACTTCTAACTCCTTTGTTAGGGTCGCTGGAAGCTCAGAGTTGGCAGTGTACTCCCCAATGGCTCTCCTTAATTGTGACACGTGAAAAACTGGGTGTATAGTTGCTGATGGTGGAAGTTTTAATCTGTATGCTACAGTCCCAATCTTCTCCAGCACTTCATATGGCCCAAAGTATCTTGGAGCCAGCTTTTCATTCCTCCTATTGGCGACAGTCTTCTGCCTGTATGGTCGGAGCTTCAAAAACACCCTTTCCCCTGCTACAAACTGTAGGTCTTTCCGATGCCCATCAGCATTCTTCTTCATGATTTGTTGTGCTCTCAGCAAATGTCTCTTTAGCTCTTCAAGTACTCGGTCTCTCTCCTCCAAGTACCCTTCTACAGATGAAACAGGAGTGCTGCTACTCCCAAAATGCACCAAGTGTGGGGGGTCCCTTCCGTACAACACCTTGAAAGGGGTCATCTGTGAAGCAGAATGAAACGATGTGTTGTACCAATATTCTGCCCATGATAGCCACTTAGCCCATAGCTTGGGAGTTTCTGACACGAAGCACCTTAAGTACGTTTCCAAGCTCCTGTTGACTACCTCTGTCTGGCCATCCGTCTGCGGGTGGTACGCTGTACTCCTTTTTAAAACCGTTCCTTGCAATCTGAACAATTCCTTCCAGAAATGGCTGAGAAACACCTTATCCCTATCTGATATGATCGCCTCTGGTACTCCGTGCAGTCTGACTACTTCCCTGATGAATGCTGAAGCTACTGTCACTGCTGTGTAGGGGTGTCTGAGTGGGATGAAGTGTGCATATTTGCTCAATCGGTCCACCACTACCAGTATCACTGTGAATCCTTCTGAGTGAGGCATTTCATCTATAAAGTCCATAGATATTTCTTCCCACACTCTTCCTGGTAGAGCCAGTGGTTGCAACAGTCCTCCCGGAGACATGGCCATATATTTGTTCCTTTGACAGGTCTCGCAGCTAGCCACCATCTCCTCCACATCCTTGTGCATCCCTTTCCAGTACAGCTCTGCTGCTAACCTCTTGTATGTTTTCTGCACCCCGGAGTGACCTCCCACTGCACTTCCATGAAACTCCTTAAGTAAATTGGGGATGTGGGTCGAGGTTCGGGGTATCACGAATCTCCCTTGGTAAAGTAATTTGTCCCCTTCCAATGAGTACCCTTGGTGGCTCCCTTCTTCTCTCAGTATATCAGTCTTGATCTTTCTCAATCCTTCATCTCTCGTGCTTTCTTCTCGGATAGCTTCTCAATCCAGCATTAACGGGACAGACAGGGCCACTGTCTGCAACTCCCCCATGCATCTAGACAAGGCATCTGCCGCCTTGTTCTCTGCCCCCGGCCGATACTGAATCTCAAAGTCGTACCCAAGTAACTTGGACAACCACCTCTGATGTTCTTCCGTCACCATGCGTTGTTCCAACAAGTACTTCAGGCTTCTTTGATCTGTCCTGACAATGAAATGCCTTCCCAGTAGGTAGGGTCGCCACTTCTGGATTGCCAAAACGATGGCCATCAATTCTCTTTCATATACTGATTTCAGCCTAGCTCTGGCAGTCAACACCTGGCTGAAATAGGAGATGGGCCTACGACTTTGCATCAAAACTGCTCCCAGCCCATAGCCCGATGCATCTGTCTCCACAATGAAGCTCTGAGTGAAGTCTGGCAAAGCTAAAACTGGCACCGTTGTCATCGCCTTCTTCAAGTTCTCAAATGCTGATGTGGCCATTTCCCCCCATAGGAAACCATCCTTCTTTAGCTGTTCCGTGAGTGGCCAAGCTATAGTGCTGTATCCTTTCACAAACCTTCTGTAGTAGCCCGTTAGTCCTAGGAATCCCCTCAGCTCCTTCAGGTTCTTTGGCATTGGCCACTTGAGCATCGCCTCAATTTTGGACTGATCTGCTGCTACCCCGTCTTTGGATACCACGTGGCCCAAATAGTCCACACTGGTTTGTGCAAAGCTACACTTCTTTAAATTAGCCCTCAGCTGGTGTTCTTGTAGTACCTCTAAAACTCTCTTTAGATGTTCCCAGTGTTCTTCCTCTGTCCTGCTATAGACCAGGATGTCGTCGAAAAATACCAGCACAAATCGCCTTAGAAAGGGTTTGAAAACCTCATTCATCAGGGCCTGGAAAGTAGCGGGGGCATTGGTGAGACCAAAAGGCATCACTAGGAACTCATAATGTCCTTCATGAGTTCTGAAAGCTGTCTTCGGTATATCTTCCTTCCTCATCCGGATCTGATGGTAGCCCGACTTCAAGTCTATTTTGCTGAAGATCACTGTCCCACTCAATTCGTCTAACAGCTCATCTATGACTGGTATGGGAAATTTGTCAGGTACAGTCTCCTTGTTGAGTGCACGGTAATCTACACAAAATCGCCAGCTATCATCCTTCTTTTTTACCAACAAAACGGGACTAGAGAAAGGGCTGATGCTGGGTCTGATGATCTCTGCCTCCAACATCTCTCTGATCAACCGTTCAATTTCGTCTTTCTGGAACTGGGGGTAACGATAAGGGCGTACACTGATGGGTGCAATGCCTTCCTTCAGCACAATAGCATGCTCCCGCTCCCTCTGCGGGGGTAATCCCTGAGGTGGCTGAAACAACTCCTGGAACTGCTGAATCAATGGTTGAACGGAGAGGGGTATGTCTCCTCCCTCTTCCATTCTTGCTCCCTCCAGACTGTGCAATTCCACCAAATAGCCTCCTCCCTCCTGCTGAATGGTCTTGATTAGGGACTTGAGAGAAACCCCAGCCTTGGTCAAGCCAGCATCTCCCTGTATCATCCTCCTTCTCCCCCCTATTACCAATTCCATCCTCAGATTCCCCCAATTAATCTTCGTCTCTCCCAAAGTACGCAGCCACTTCATCCCTAGGATGACATCCGTACTCCCCAGTTCTAGGGGAAGGAAGTCTTCCTTTACCTAGATCCCCTGAATCTTCAGCACCACCTCTCTACAGATTCCTCTGCCCATTTCCACCTTGCTCGTGCCCATCATCACCCCATAGCCTCCCGTATCGACGAGTTCCATTCCCATCTGGTCAACGATCTGGGTGGAAATGAAATTGTGGGTTGCCCCACTATCAATCAACACCACCACCTCGCGGTCAGCTATCTCTCCTCTCACTTTCATAGTGTGACTCGAGGTGAATCCCACTACAGAGTTGAGGGAGACTTCTGCCACGTCCAGGTGCAGTTTCTCCTCCTCCTCCTCCTCTTCAGTCCTGCTCCCACCTCCCTCCTCGTCTTCCTCGTCCTCACAGACTAGGAGAACTTGAAGAGTTCGGTCCTTGCATCTATGCCCAGGCATGTACTTCTCGTCACAACGGAAGCACACCCCTTTTGCTCTCTTTTCTTGCATCTCCTTCTCTGTCAGCCTCTTGAATTGTCCTCCACTTCCACCACTACCACCTAGATCTTGTATGATCCCCCAGAGTAGTTGCCTCGAGCTCCCCTTTCTGACTTCTTTTGGTCACCAAGCTCCATGGCCTTGCTCAAGTTCTTGGCTCCAGCACTCTGACAGCTGTTCTTATCTCCGGTCCTGATGCCCGCCAGAAACCCGGTTTTGACAGCAAAAAGTAACTCTCCACCTTGTAGATCCAGCCATGGCCATCTTCCCCCTCGAAGATGGGCATCTTCAACTTCCTCACCTTCGGATCCCTTCCATTACCCTGGTACTCTCCATAACCTCCCCATCCTCGAAAGAGGAGGTGCTCCCCAAGTGTCCCGATCCTCCCTCCGACGTTGGTAACCGAATTCTTCGTTCCATAAATCCTCCTCTTCTCCCTTTCAAACCCGTTGACAGCAAAGTACCTCTCCACGCTGAAGATTCAGCACCTCTTCCCGCGAAGATATTCTTCTCTCCTTTCTCCAAACTCTGCACTACCTTCATATTCCCCCCCCGATCCTCCTGCGACTCCAAAATCAACACCTCGACGCTGAAAATCGCACCTCGACGCTGAAAATTCTCTCCTTTCTCACTACCTCGATTCGTTGAAAATCAACACCTCGACGCTGAAAATCGCATTCCCCATGCTCATCTCCTCTCTAGAGAGTGGCTCTAGAGGTGGAGAGTGGCATGTCGTCATCACCTTCAAGAATCTCCACTTCCGGATTCCTCCTCCCCCGGATTGGGTTCGGATTTCCTCCTACGCCATGGCCGTCAGTGGTCTCTCTCACTTCCGATGTGTCCGGATGGGTCTTCATCTCCAATAATTTCTTCATCATTTCTTCCATCGCCGCGAACCTCCCTTCCAACCTCTCATTGTTGGTAGAGATCTCCATGAATTTCCCCTCCATATCTGTCTTCAGTTGACCAAACTCGCCTTCTAAAACTTCCACCTTCTTTCCGGCCATCTTTCTTCTAACGGATCCCACAAAATCTTCTTCCGGAAAGGAAATACTTGCTGAAATTTCAAAATTTCAGCCGCCGGTGGTCCCGAATCGGTGCTCTGATACCAATTTGATAGGAAACACTTGGATTTCCACGTGTTTCACACCAAAACCCAAGTAGATCTAGGTTGAACTGCTGTCCACAGCAGGAAAACAGCCAAAAACAGAGAAGAAACGTTGGAAAACGTAGGAAAAAACAATACAAAACGCTTTTATTTCGATAACGGATGAAAACTTGCAAGATACAACTTTCCTTCAATTCGAGAGGAAGGAAAAACTCTCCCAAAGATCTCCGGCGAAGCCAAGAGCCCAAGACACCAAAACCTAGATCTCAAAATAATTCAAACTCCAGATGATTCCAAATCCCTCCAAAACACCTAATTAAAGACAAAGGATTAATACAAAATACCTAAACAACCCCTCATTCAAATATTTTCCCTCCTAACTTGAATTAACACCAAGTGGGCCCACCCACTTGTTTCCGCCCCCCCTCTGCCTTCCGCCTCCTGTAGGCAATGACCGGTCCAGGGTGGACCGGTCCAGCCGGCCCAGGATGGGCCGGCTTAACAAAATACCTCCATAACTAACACAAAAACCATAGATTTTGATGTTGATTTGATGTAGCCTATCTGATTTGTTTCTCAGATTATTTATAATTTTAGTTTTCATAAAATATATTAATTTAAATAATCCTCTCCAGTCTCGATAAAATTTTGATTTTGCATTTTTCTTGCACATAATTTAAACTATAAATAAAGAAACTGAAGACTTAAAAGATGGGTTCTACCTGTGTTCAGGCATTAAGTGAAACAAGCTCTGGAATCCTTTCCATACTTGGCGGCCTTATTTGTTCTTCAACGAACTAAATTCTAGAATTCAACATGATCTTAGAGTTATTCATAAACATGGAGCTGAATTGCCAATCCCAACCGATACAGACTGACCAATTGAACTTATCAACAATTTAGAAACCCATTAATTTCTAGGTCGAATAGGTAATACATAAAATAAGATGTTGAATGGCAGCATTTTCATAATCATTAATCTTTTTTATTCTTATTTTATGAGATTGCGGTCTGCTTGGAAGAAGAGATGATTAAAATTCATTGGTACTTCTTTGCTCAAGATTTTAGAGACAATCATGCCTTTTAAAAGTGATTGTTCCATTAGCTCCATGTTTTATGCAATAATATGATCATATTTAAATATGAAACACTATCATCCACATTCTTCGTTTGTTTCTTCTGAAAGTTGCATGAAGTGTAAAATTTTTAAGGAAAAGCTGAACAAGCAAACTCATAATTAATTAAAAAAAAAATACATAAAAGGCTGTTAACACTACAATATTCAAATCTCTTGCACTTCTATAATATCCAAGTCACCTTTGGTGTACCCGTTTTCTTTTCACTCCTATGGCATTAACTTTTGATAGATAATCATTAATTTTAGATACATAATCATGAAATATCCACTAATGAAAAGGTTTCCTTAGCACACACCAGTTCTAGCTTTAAACAAACAACTGCAAAAGTCAACAAAAAATTTTACTCACCGAAATACCTTCGATTTAGATTTTAGATATTTGATTGAAGATTTTGCAAGCTATGAAAGATTGATGGGATATTTGCAAGCCAATTCCAAAAATATCATCTAAGGCTATATATAAGGTTCACAAATGAAATAAAGGACACCTCACACCCATGATACATAAAATTACAAATCACGAATGGCAGCATATCTAGTATAGAACATCCAATTCATGCCAGTCTTAGGCTATACATAGCATAACCAACGTTTAAAATTACGTAAATGGGTATTGAGGCATTATTCATTCATATGTGAGGCAAGCTGTAAACCTAAAAGCATTCTGAGGCATAAGTCTCAAGGCGTTTTGAGGTGTAAGACTCAAAATTCAAAAATTGTGTCAAGTTAAAATAAATGTTAAAAGTAACTTTTTATATAATACCCAAATAATATATTAAACAATAGCATATTAGCTTTCTATCAAACTATACAACAACAATTATTTATGTTGTCATGTCTGAGGGGGCAATTATTTAAGTCATCGTCATAATAAATTGAGAGTAACTAACAAATTCTTGTAAGCTTGAGGTTGGCTCATCCTCCATCAAAAAGCCAAGGTCAATAGCCTAGAAAAGTGATAGGAAATACTTGTTTGCACAAGCAAATCCACCCCAGATCAAGCACTACAGCAGGGAAACTGCTGTTCACAGCAGTAATTCAGCCGAAATCAGTGAAAAATAAAGGAAAACTGAGAGAGAACTTGTAGGAAAACCAATAGAGCACTTGTATTTCACTAGTAGAATAAAGAACACAAGCAAAGATACAATTGATCCTCAATTCGAGAGGAGGATCGATCTCTCCCAAATCTCTGGCAACGCCAAGAGCCCAAAGAAAACCTAAATCTAAGAGATCTCAAATTTCAGCCAAATTCAAGATGCTCAAACCCTAGAAAAATCCACTATTTAATGCATATAATTCAAAAGGAATTCCCTAAACAATCCCTGCAATCAATTTCCCTCATAAACGTCCTCAAATTTCCTTCCTGAAACGCTCCCGCAAGCTGAGCGGCTCGCGCGGCCTTCGCCCAGGCGGAAGGTTTCCGCCGTTTCGTGTCTCGACCGGTCCCGCGTGGACCGGCTGGACCGGTCCACTGGACCGGTCTAACAATACTCCCCTCCCAAAAATCCACCTTGTCCTCAAGGTGGAGATATGCTCGTGTTCCGGTGGAGGTGGCCATCCTTGAGGTGACTAAAAATCCTTACTGTATTGTTGAACCAAGGGCTGCACGGAAGGAGGAACATCCCCTCCCTCTTCCAATCTGATCGCATCCAGCCTGTGCAGTCCCACCAGATAATCTTCCCCCACCTCTTGTACGTCCCTAACCATGGTCTTAAGTGATGTGATGGCTTTGGATAGCCCTGCATCTCCCCTTATGACCACCCTTCTCCCATCCACCATTAATTCCATCGTGAGTGCTCCCCAATTGTCCTTGGTTTCCCCCAAGGTTTGCAACCACTTCATCCCCAGGATGACGTCAGTGCTTCATAACTCTAGTGGGAGAAAGTCCTCCCTTACTTGAATCCCCTGGATGGTCAACACCACTCCTTTACAAATTCCTTGGCCTTTCTCCACCTTCCCTATACCCATCATCACCCCATAACAACCGGTGTCCACCAATTTCACTCCCAGTTGGTTGACGACCTGAGTGGAAATGAAATTGTGGGTAGCCCTACTATCAATTAGCACAACCACCTCACGGTCAACTATCTCTCATTTCACTTTCATAGTGTGACTCGGAGTGAATCTCACTACTGAGTTCAGAGAGACTTCTACCACATCCAGGTGCAACTTCTCCTCCTCTCCAGATCTGCTCCCACCTCCCTCCTCGTCTTCCTCGTCTTCACAGACAAGGAGAACCTGAAGAGTTTGGTCCTTGCACCTATGCCCTGGCATGTACTTCTCATCACATCTAAAGCACAACCCCTTTATCCTCTTATCTTGCATCTCCTTCTCTGTCAGCCTCTTGAAATTTTCCCCACTTCCTCCTCCACCGGATCTCTCCTTGGGCACCTCCCTCTGGTTCCCTGGGACTACCCCTTTTGAGGGTAATACAGCAGTAGTCATCTTGTATGATCCCCCTGAGTAGTTGCCTCGAGCTCCTCTTTCTGATCTCTTCTGATCTTCCACTAATTGTGCAAGCTCCATGGCCTTGCCTAAGTTCCTTGGCTCCAGCACTCTGACAGCTGTTCTTATCTCCGGTTTGAGCCCTTTCATGAAATTCCCCTCCAGGGCCGAGTCTAAGATGTGATCCAGACGGCTAGCCAAGTACTCAAATCTGTCCCGGTAGTCGGCCACGGTCCCCTCTTGAGTCAGAGCAAAGAACTGCTCATAGAAGTCTCCTCCCCCATCGGCTCGAAAACGCTCTAATAAACAATCCTTGAACTCTCTCCAGTTCCTGATAGGCTCTCTCCTGTCTCGCCACTGATACCATACCAACGCCTTCCCTTCGAAACACAATCCTGCCGCTGTTAGCTTCTCATCATCTGTCAACCCGTTGACAGCAAAGTAACGATCTACTTTGTATATCCAGCCGTGGCCATCTTCACCCTCAAAGATGGGCATCTTCAACTTCCTCACCTTCGGATCCCTTTCGTTACCCCGGTACTCTCCATAACCTCCCATTCCTCGAAGAGGAGGTGCTCCCCAAGTGTCCAGGTCCTCCCTCCGACGTTGGTATCCGAATCCGTCGTCATATTCCCCTCTTCCCCTTTCAAAATTAACACCTCGACGCTGATATTCTTCTCTTCTTTCGCCAAAATCTGCACTTCCCTCATATTCCCCTCTCCTGCCTTCGAAATCAACACCTCGACGCTGAAAATCAGCACCTCGACGATCATTTCCCATGCTCATCTCCTCTGTAGAAAGTGGCTCTAAGATGGCATGTCGTCCTCTCCCTCAAGGATCTCTACTGCCGGATTCCTCCTACCCCGAAGCGGGTTCGGATTTCCTCCTACGCCATGGTCGCCGACAGTCTCTCTTGCTTCCGACGCCGTCGGATTAGTCTTCATCTCAAGTAATTTCTTCATCATCTCTTCCATGGCCGTGAACTTCCCATCCAACCTTTCATTATTGGCGGTGATTTCAAGGAATTTTTCCTCCAAATCTGCTTTTAATTGGCCAAACTCGCCTTCTAAGACTTCGATCTTCTTGCCGGCCATTTTTCTTTCTACGAGTCACAAGAAATCTTTCTCCAAATGCCAAAAAACCCGCTGAAATTTCAGGATTTCAGCCGCCAACGGTCCCAAAAACGATGCTCTGATACCAATTTGATAGGAAATACCTATTTGCACAAGCAAATCCACCCCATATCAAGCACTACAGCAGGGAAACTGCTGTTCACAGCAGTAATTTAGCCGAAAACAGTGAAAATTAAAGGAAAACTGAGAGAGAACTTGTAGGAAAACCAATAGAGCACTTGTATTTCACTAGTAGAATCAAGAACACAAGCAAAGATACAATTGATCCTCAATTCGAGAGGAGGATCGATCTCTCCCAAATCTTTGGCAACGCCAAGAGCCCAAAGAAAACCTAAATCTAAGAGATCTCAAATTTCAGCCAAATTCAAGATGCTCAAACCCTAGAAAAATCCACTATTTAATGCATACAATTCAAAAGGAATTCCCTAAACAATCCCTGCAATCAATTTCCCTCATAAACGTCCTCAAATTTCCTTCCTGAAACGCTCCCGCAAGCTGAGCGGCTCGCGCGGCCTTCGCCCAGGCGGAAGGTTTCCGCCGTTTCGTGTCTCGGCCGGTCCGGCGTGGACCGACTGGACCGGTCCACTGGACCGGTCTAACAAAAAGGATCTAAGGCTGAGTAGCAAGCCGCGTTGGCAGAACGTTAATGAAAGGGTTACAAAATTGTAAATACTATAAAAGTAAAATATGAAAATTGATTTAAAAAAAAAAAAGATACAAGAAGTAATAAGAAGTATAATGTCCACAGGCATATTTAACCACCCAAAAAACTCATAGACAACAAGATGCTTGCCCATTAAAATAAACAACAGCAACGCCAAAAAAAAAATATAATGTAAGGGTCAACTCAAATCGCATTAAATTAAGAAAGTCTAAATATATTATATATTTACATAAAAAATGGAAGTGCTCAGGTTTTCTGCTACAATCCTACATTTTAAAACCTAATCTGCTATATAGGCAGGTTTCCAACTGAGTAGTACTTGAAGGTGGCAGTAAATTGTCATAATAGCTTTGAATCTCTATAATTTTCACTTACAATTCCTCTCCCCTCTGATCTATTTACTTTCCATGATTCCCTCTCATGCCTCATGTGCCACATTAGCATAACCGTCATCGATATTGTAGCACCATAACACTGCTCAGATCATAGCAACCTTATTTTATTGGGGTTCATTTTTAGTCATTTTATTTAGATTTCATATTATTTCCTTTTTCAGCATTTGATGATAAGACTTTAGCCGTGATTTAGACTTTTTTAGAACTGGGCACTATATTCTATATAAACTTAATGATATTTTAATTCTAGTATAATAGAGCAAAGGATGAAGATCAAAAAGTGAAGTGCATTAAAGATGAAGATCAAAAAGTGTTTTTATTAGAAGAGGATATTCAACAAAGGTGGATGAAATATTTTGATAAGCTTTCAATGAAGATTGTGAGAATATGATTGACTTCAGTGACCTGAAAACCCTAAATAAAAATTGAGATTTTTTTTATTTTATCAGTGTATTAGTCATGATTATTCGACAAGTTTTACGCTGGTTGTCGACTACCTAATATGACACAATAGAGAAAAAGGATTCATGTAGCCGACCCCACGTAGTGGGATAAAGGCTTGATGTTGTTGGTGTTGGTGGTGGTGGTGCATTAGTAAAATCAAAGTTAGAGAGGATTTAAAAGAAAATGAAGTGAGGAAAAGTTGTTGGACCTAATAATATTCCAATAGAGGTATGAAAATGCTTAAAAGATGAAAACATTTCTTGGCTTACAAAACATTCTAATAATATTTTGAAGATTAAAAAGATTTCATATAAGTGGAGAATGAGTGTGTTGATTCCTGCTTTTAAAAATTAAAAAGATGCTCAAGAGTGAAAATTATAGCTGGAGACGGGAGTAAATTATAGAGGAATTAAGTTAATGTATCATACTTTAAAGCTATGGGAGAGAGTTATTGAGCATAAGTTACGTCGTGATTCTAATGTTTCTCAAAATCAATTTGCATTCATCTCAAGTAGGTCTACTATGAAAGCTATACATTTATTGAGAGCATGGTTTAAAATTGCGCAATATGAGGCTCGCCTTGAGGTCTGCCTTTGTACAATTCCAGTAAAAAACGCCTCAATGGTTATGCCTTGAGTTTCTTTTATGAGGCTTGCGCCTCAACTTGGTTGAGGCCCGCCTCGCCTCACGCTATATATATTAAAACTTACATAAATCTTGAAGTAAATGCCCGATATTGGACTCTATAGGAGAGGAGGAAGAGGAGAGAGCAGTTCATCATAATGATGATTCAAATGAAGAACCCCTTAGTGATGACAGTGCTGATGACTTATGAGTTCTTATGTGATATTTCATTGCTATTTATTTTTGAAAATTGAAATTATATTTTAATGAAAAGAATGCTAAGATTTGGGAAAGATAGAATTTTGAGTTGAACTAAATTTCATGTTGTCTTATTATTGGGATATTTTGATTTCACTTCATATATTATGCTTTTTATGTTTTATATTATCCACTCATTAGTATATAAAAAATTTATCATTTTATATTTACGCAATCTTTTGATTTTGAGGCTTACGCCTCAAAACGCCTTGAGGCTTACCCCTCGCCTCACGAATGAAAAACGCCCCAATACCCGAATATGCAATTTTAAACATTGATTGAGAGATTTGATGGAGAAGTATAGAGAGAATAAGGATGATCTATATATGATATTTATTGATTTAGAGAAAGCATATGATAGAGTTCCAAGAGAAGTAATATGGAGAGTTCTAGAAAAGAAAAGGGTTAATAATGCTTATAGTCAAGTCATTAAGGATATGTATGCAAAAGTTGTTACTTGCGTTCAAACAAAAGGTAGTTTGACCAAGTATTTGTCTATGTTGGATTACATAAAGGATCAGCCTTAAGCCCTTTATTTTCCTTTAGTCATGGATGTTCTTACTAGACATTTGCAATAGGATGTACTCTGACGTATGTTTTTTGTTGATGATATTCTTCTTGTTTATAAGACTAGCGAGTGAGTTGAAGGTAAACTTGAATTATGGAGGTCAACAATAAAGTCTAAAAGTTTTCATTTGAGTAGATCCAAAATCGAATACATGGAGTGTAATTTTAATAGTGTAATAGAACTAGTGGGGGGTTGTGACTTTGAGTGATCAAGTCATTAATAGGAGTATTTTAGGTATCTCGAGTCTATTGTTCAGAGTGATGGTGAAATAGATGGGGATATTATTAATAGAATTCAACTTAAATGGTAAGTGGAGGAATGCATCGGGCTTGTTGTGTAATAGAAAAGTTTGTGTTATAGAAAAGTACCTCTCAACTTAAGAAAAAATTATATAAGATAGTTGTGAGATCTGCAATGCTTTATGGTGCAGAATGTTGTCCATTAAAACACAAGCATAAAATTAAGTTAAGTATTGTAGAGATGAGAATGATCAGGTGGATGAGTGGCTTTATGATGCGGACATCCGACGATGGACGATATTCATAGGAAGAGTCGAAGATCGACGACCGAGATCACTCCGTTTTATTTTAGTTATTTAATTGTATTTTGATTTAATTTTGCAATTTTTCTTTTTTACCCTTTTATTTAAGAGTCTTGTCTTATGTAAGCCCAAGGGGCAAATGTGTCTTTTAGTTTCTTTTGAGGCCTATATATAGAGGCCCCTTCTCATGTATTAGGTATGATAGAATTATAATAAAATTTGTGTGCTGCACTTGTGTTCTTTTGGGAGTACGTTAGTGAGATTCCTATAGGAAGGAATCGGAGTTTTCACCAGCCGCATGATGGGTCCGGGCTCGTGGCTTGAAGTCTCTTGGAGAAGGGCAACGTATCACTCGTCAGTCTTTGGAAGAGTCCAAGGCTCGCGGTTTTATCTTTTATCTTTTGTTTCTTTGTTTTTATTCCTTCGTGTTATTCTTAGTCACTATCTTCATCCTCTCCCTACTTCCACCAAACTGGCCTTAGCTCCACCACCACTCACAGCCAAGCCACAAGTCGTCGTCCCTCCCCTTGGTTTCCTCCCATCTCCACTTGCCATTAAGTTTTCCTAAAATAGTTTTCATATTTTAGGTAACTATCTTAATGGTCAAATTTAAATCTATTTAAATTTGAATAGTTGTCTAATTTACAAATCCTATTTTAGAAAACTTACTAATTCATAGCCTATTTAAATTTTGAATTAGATTTGGATGAAATCTTTCATTCCAAATTTAATTTATTAATTTAGAAAAGCTTTGAATGCCTCATTAAACTCGCTCCTTTATTCCCTTCCTTTTCTTGCAAAATTAATTTGGGAAATATTTCCTTTCAATTCCCCCAATCCAAATTTAAAATTTAAATTATTTCCTTAAATAGGATTCTATTTTAGGAAACTCCTTCAATCTAATTCAAATTAACAAATAAATTAGATGGGAATTAATTTCTTTTCCTTAAGTTGGGATTCCCAAAGAGGCAAGTAACTAAAACTTTCCCAAATTCCCCCCCCCCCATATTGCTCTTGATTGAAGCCTACTTTCCTTTTACATACACCCTCATTTGGGAAGCTTTGATATTACTTATTCAATTCAATTTTGAATTTTGAATAAATTCTTAAAATAGATTGATCTATTTTAGGAAAGTCTTTAAATCAAATCCCAATTAATGACCTCCACTTACGGCGGGACCCTCCCCTTTCCAATTAATTCCCCTCAATTAATTAATTCTCTAATTAGATATCCCATTATAGGAATTAATTAATTCAAATTCCAAATCTCCCCCACCCCCATACCCATTCTACATCACTTTACTATTAGAGGCAGCATACGAAATGAGCATTTATGTGAAAAGGTTGGAGTAGCTTCAATGGCAGAAAAGATTAGAGAGAGTCGCTTTAGATGGTTTGGTCACATAAATGTCAATCATCCAATTAACCGATCATAAGAGTAGATGAATTAGATATGGCTTACGTTAAGAAATGTAGAGATAGAATTAAAAAGACTTTGTTAGAAAATATTAAAAATGACTTTTTCTTTATTAGATTTAAATGAGAATTTGAATTCTTAACAAGACACCACGGAAAAAAAGGATTCATGTAGTCAACCCCATATAGTGTGATAAAGGATTGATGTTGTTGTTGTCATTGTTATAGAGGAAAAGGATTAAAATCATAGAACTGTAGCTGTCATTGGCAAAATCCTAGAATGGTCGAAGGTTTTCTTCTTCCTATGAGTGATTGCAACAATCCTACAAGATAAACGTAACCGGTCTTCTTTGTCAAATTCCAAGAAACCATCCCCCTAAACCACACCAAATCCTCCACTTCATCTCTTCTCCCACTAGTAAGATGTTTAGAAGAAACATTTCAAAGATTGAGAAAAAAATGTTTTACCGTTAATGATAGATGCATTGAAAGATGGAAGAGTTATGTTCTAGGACGTTGTTCAAAGCCATCAAATTTGATGAATAAAACAACCAAATCTCAAAATAGACAAAATGTGAAGATAGATGATATTGTCAAGGTTGAAGATCAAGGGAGACACGTAAGTAGAATATCACATTTTAAAATGAAAAAAAAAAAAATTGTTGGAGAAAGAAATAAATTTTTCAAGATAAAATAAATAAAAATATTCAGCAGTGAAATTTGAGTGGTGTACAAACGATTTAGCTATAGATGAAAAACAAAGATAGCCTTCGTGATAGGATTTGGACTCTTTCTATTACCATGGTAATTGCAAGATGCATTCATTGCCATCAAATTCAGCCACCATTTTTGTATCGATGGACCAGAATCCTAGCTAACCAAAGTTAACTGCGTGGCTATGTTGATTGCAGTTGAACCATTTATTCCATGATATTTAGACAGAATCCTGATCCCATGAAGATGATTGAGTTTTGACGACGTTAAGGAAAACCTTACCAATCATCAAGGAAGTATATCATCAAATTCAAGAGGTTGATATGGTTCATAATGATCAAAAGGCAAGAAAAACATATCAATTTAACGAGTAACACCATTTAAAATTTAAAACTTTTTATCGAATGGAATGATCATATTAAGAGGAGCCAAATCAAAGCATTTTGATCTATGAAAGACAAGCAAAATTGAAGACCATGCAAATGTTGAAAACTGAAATTCCAAGATTGACAATTCTTTCTTTTTTTCTTGAATTATAAGTCAAACTTTCAAATCTCAAACAATGATGCATGCGATGTGAGTAATTGTGAATACCTCGCAAAACCTCTGCCCCTCCCTAAACGAACATCATTATCAACCTTCTAAGACCTTCATCCCTACCAACGTATGACAAGAGGCAACACAATCACCAAATTTGCGAGACCTTCCGCCCCTACACGTGATGTGATGACAATCCTGGCCTTCTAAGTATTGTCCCTCGACACATGTAATGTGACGCGATGCATTACCAACATTGTCAGCCCAAGTACTTAGCCTGAAATGCGAAGCCCACCATCCCTACGACCTAGCTAACCTTGCAGTACTTCTATCCCTCCCTGTGGCAACACTGACAACACGTGATATTCGTTCCTCCCCACAAAACTGCAACAATTCTGGCCATATTGTTGTTCCCAATGTTTGTTTTAAATTTTGCTACATTTTTTATTCTACTAGTGTCTCCCTTGAAAGTTTATACTTTTTCTATGGCTTCCATAAGGGCTATACACAAAACATTCAAGCAATTGTTTACCTCAACTTCACACTTCTATAACACAACTATGAACCAAAGGAATTGTGCGTCAACCTCATGCTTATAAATAAAAATTAACAACCAAAAAAATTGTGTGCATCAACCACACACTTCTACATCACAACTATGAACCTATGCAACGTTAGGAGGACAAGCAAAGGGGAAGTATGACAATAACAAGAAGGAAAGAATGTTGCTCAATTTTTATATTATTCCAGCATTACAAAGTAAGAAAAGGCGAAATTGCACATCATGTAGGTTATTACCATGCCTTCTCTTAACTTTTTATAAATCTAAAGCAACTTTTTTCTTCTTGTATATTATTCGGCATCTCAAAGCAAAACAAGGTCACATTATAAATCATTTAGGTTATTATCACGCTTTCTCTTTAATTTTTACAATCTAAAGAACCTTTTTCTTCCTTTGTATTGTTTAAGATTTTTCGTTTGAAAGTAATTCTAGAATAGCATTGATTATTACTAACCGCTAATTCTAGGTGTTATATTCTTCTCCTTAGTCACTAAATAGATTTAAAATTATGTGATAATGCAACAAAAACAACAACAACAACAACAACAATATCAAGTCTTTGTCCCACTACGTGGGGTCAGCTACATGAATACTTTTTCTCCATTGTCCTGTAAAAGTCAAATTCTCGTTTAAATCTAATAAAGAAATATCATTTCTAATATTTTCTAACCAAGTCATTTAAGGTCTACCTCTATCTTTCTTAACATAAGTCAAATCTAATACCTCAACTATCCTAACTGGGACATCGGAAGGCCTCCGTTTTATGTGACCAAACCATCTAAAGCGACTCTCTCTAATCTTATCTTCCACTGGAGCTACTTCAAAATTTTCACGTATATGCTCATTTTGTATCCTATCTATAAGGGTAAAGCCACTCAACCACATGAGCATCCTCATCTCTGCAACACTAAACTTAGTATTATGCTTCTCTTTTAATGGCCAACATTCGGATGCCAAAATTATGTGATAATGCGTCAAAGCAAAATTCCATATGGTGAAGTAGAAATGATGGTTTTCCTCTTATTTACCATTATTTTTGGTAGAAAAGGATAAAAACATAGTTTTGAATGTTTATTCAATGCAAGAGAAATGGACCTGCATGCATAGGGGCTTTTCAATAGCCACATGTTTTAAGGAAGAAATAAAGCATGGAGTGTACTCCTTCCACTTTCCAAGTTATATTTAGTGCTTGTAACAAAAAATATATATACTTTACCATATTATGATGCTTGTGATTTTCAACCAAGCAAAGTTGTTATTTCATCAAATTTATCTAGTTTGATATTAAAATTAAAACCTTACCAAAGAATAATTGTTGTGATTCCAAAATCCAACCCAAGTAACTGAAAAATCACTAGTAACCTTTTGAAAAAATAAACCAAATGATATTTTCGGTCAACTGTTCGTTCAAGGTAAATAACAAGCCCTTAACAAACATGAATAAAACAACTTTTTTTGGTCATCAGTCAAGATTTCATATTTTAGATTATTGTTTTGAGCCTTCAACCATCTAGTTAAAATTTAGCCCAACTAATCTTATAACCACATTCGATCCAGATCCAAGGGCACCATGGCCAAGCAAAACAAATAAAAAAAGTAGAGATTTAATCAAGAAAAAAAACCAAACAACAACAAATCTAACGCTCAAATCTTCTGGTGCACATTCAGGTACTTAAAATAAAGGATTTTTATAAGATATTTTTTACTTTAAGCAAGGATTCATCGAAAAAAACTACCCAAACGGCCATGATGATGATTAAATACAAGCAGATCGAGGAGACAACTCGAAACCACATTTATGCACTCAAGAAACTTCCTAATCCCCAAATACTATGCCCCTCCCACAGCTAAGCGCCCTTTTTTAACAAAACAAAGCATCCATTACCACGAAGAAAAGTAAAATACATAAAAATATGATTGAAAAAAATTAAAAATTTAAGAAATCCCAACAGGTAATATCGAAGATTCATTCACCAAAAACAATTTAAAAGCTTGAGAAACACATCCATGGCAGAGCAGCAAGTGCGGAAGCTTACTAGCCAAGGAAAGGCGATTTCAAGATGTGAAGGCTCCGGTGTGCAGCTTCGTCGAGCCGCTGGGAGACCTAGAAACCAGAGTACGAACTAAACCCTCCCACTCACTATTTAGCAGCACAAGGGTTTAGTCACAACACCGCCGCACTCATAGGGACAACCCGATGAACAACGTGATATTTACAAATTGAGATATTTACATGAGATGATAATTTAATTTTTTTATAAATAAATGATAGTTTAATTTATTTATAAATAATAATAATTAATTAATTTTTTATTTTATTTTGATTATAATAAAAATGTATAGATATTATTAGATGTAAAATTTGAATTAATGTTTTATAAATGCTTATTGCATGGTTAAATGTTTTTTTTTTTTTTTTTTTACTTTTTTCAGTTTTTTTTCATGTCAAAAATATGACCAAACAAATATAAAATTAGTCTTACTAAAAGATGTTAAAATTGGAAAATAAATTTAAATATTGATTGATAAACTTTTTTTTTATTATTTTGTATATCTAAATCTTCATAATATTTTGTTCAAGCCACATTATACTCATCCTCTTTATCACTAGTTTATTAGAGAACTCGTCATAATCAAGTGACAATAATGAAAGAACTCGTCCCAATTGGCGAGTAAAGCCTAATAGCCAACCCTAGCAACTGCTATTTATGAAGACGGGCCAAACAACTATGGAGGATGGTGCTATGCAAACAGTCATAGCGGAAATAAAATTCACACAACAAAATAACAAGAAACACGACGATTTACGTGATTCGGCGAAGATGCCCACGCCCACGATGAGGGGATGTTGATTTCACTAAATTAGAGAACAATATGGATTACAATGAGCTAAAGCTCTCTTTTCCTCTTATCTCATGCATACAATATAATAGCCCCTAGTACTTTATTTATAGATTTGAACCGAAGTAAATTAGGAAAAGGCTTCCTAATCGAATCCTAATCAAATCTCAATCAAATTCCTAACTAATGCAATAATTAGATCCCCTAATTAATGCATCAATCAAATCTCAAATCAAATCTCTAATTAATACAATAATTAGATCTACTAATTAATGCATCTATCAAACCTTCAATAAAATCAACTTAATTAGGAAAATAATATATTCCTTGATCAATTACAATAATGAGTCATTAAAAGCTTTCCAAATAAAAGTTCGTTTCAATTTGGAAATAATTTCAAATCAATAATCTCCATCTCATCTTTCACTTCAAAAAGTGAAAGATGATAAACTATGCTCAAATATTAGAATGACTGCGCCCAGATGGTTCTTTACATACTCCCCTCCCAAGGGATCAAGCCAAGTGTGGTTCTTCAAATAAGTAGATAATCAGTCATGAGTCATGCACCACTATCATGGTGCCTGCATCTCCAAGCATGTATCACTTGTATCCTCCAAATATCTCAGGATACTCTTCACAGGTTGTCAATGACTCCTTCATGTATCATATATGACCCTACCCACAATGAAAACTACTTGCACAGTATCTGGATCAAGCTACTCCAAAATCAAGCTGTACTGTTCTACAAGTGTCAAGTAACCACGAGTCAATGATTCCTAACCACATGGAGAATACCTCATCATAAGCAATCCCTTTCCATTGCACAGAGCATTTTACCACCAACTTAGCCTTGTATTGTACATCAGTTCCATGAGATCCTTCTTTCTTTGCACGCATCCATTTGCACTCAGTATCCCTCATCCATATATCACAATCAGGACTATCCCCCATTTCGATATAGTGAATAGGAACTTTAACCTTCGTGGTTGAAAGTAAAAAATGCAATGTGATCCCTTAACCAAGTTGGTTTTGGGAAATTTTAGTGCATGGACCTGTTCCTTGCAATAGATTCATAAGCAGGAATATCATCACCACTATCTTCCACCTCCTGGTCTACAATTGAATCATGTACCTAGGTAGAAATGATCTACCTTTGCGGAGCAAATGGAATCGCATCAAACTCCAACTTTTGCAACGCATATGTGGTCCCAGTGGAACTCTCCACCTACTTAGAGTCCCAAAGTTTCAACATGCTAGCCTCATCGAAAATAACATCCCTATTGATGACAATCTTTTTTTCTATTTGTAATAGATTTTGAAGCCCTTGAATTCACCCCTAAAGTCAATAAAGATCGTCTTCTTTACCCTTGATTTCCGTTTATCATTCTGAACATGATAATAAGCTAGACACATAAACTAAAACTCATAATCTCTAACAAGATATCATGACCACATCTCCTCTGGGATCTTCTTCTTAATAGTTGCATAAGGCAAACAGTTCATCAAGTGACATGCATACTTTATCGTAAAAACTCTATCCAACCTAGCATTGGATAACATACATCAAGCTTTCTCCACCATAGTCTAGTTCATTCTCTCTAACAATGAAGTGATGCTCAATCACAGATTTCTGGCACTCCTACAATAATGCATCTGAAGTGTGTTAGTCCTCATTATCTGATCTGATACACCGAATCTTTTTGTCAGTTTCAGTCTCAATCCACTTATTCCAAGTTTTGAAAATCTTCAGTACCTCGCTCTTGTGCCTCATGGTGTACACCAAAATATATATGGAGTAATCATCAACAAAAGAAATAAAGTATCATCACCGGCCGAATGATGTTGTCTTTGTCGGGCCCTAACATCTATATGAACATACTCCAAGATACCCTTTGTATTGTGGAAGTCAGTACCAAAGGATACATGTGCCTTCTTGCCAAACACACAATATTCACAAACATCAAACTTGTAGGTGCTTGCTCTTTTAATCAATCATTGCTTTACTAAAGCCATAAAAGAAGCCTCTCTAGCATGAGCTAGCTGCACATACCACAATAGATTAGCATCAGAAGAATCATCAGCAACAGTAGTCTATCTAATCATTGTTCTTCCTTGAAAGTAGTAAAGGTTGTTGTAATGAACTCCTTTTAGATAAATTAGTGCTTCATGGTATATCTTCAGAACTCCTGCCTCAATAACTTTGGTTTATGATTCTTCTAGATACATAGAACATGTGTTACATCAATCAGCTCTCTTACAGTATCATCATGTATTCTGATGAAGATGCTCCCTACACCAAGTGTATAACCAGGTCATTTCCCATGGTAACAACCCAATATCAAGTTTCTTGTAGGTACAAAACCACTCTCTGGTAGGACAAATATGATATGTAGCACCAGTATCCAAAATCCAGCATGAACCATCTAAATACAAACTCTGAGATACTAAATATAGTGATACATCTAAATCTTTATCATGCTCTTCCACGCTAAAAATTGCCTCTGTAGAAACTCCTTTTTCCTTCTTCTTCAGTTTTGGGTAATCTTTCTTCCAATGACCAATCTACAAATAGAAAACACACTAATTTTTACCAAGATTGAGTCCACTAGACTTTCCCCCACTTGCTGATGCCATCCCTTTTATTATTATGTTTCTCATATCTTCCTTGTTGGAGTGTGAGAGTCTCATGTGAATTTATCTTTGCAGACTCTTTGTCCTGATGATGAAACTTGTGATTCAACAATGTAATAGTCACCTCACCACAGTTCAAGATCTTCTTCCCATGAATGTGTGTTATAGTGAAGTTTTCTTACTCATCGAATTCAACAAAAGGAGCATCTTATCTTCATCTCCAACCTCTTTATCCATATTCAACAGATCTGTGAATAACTTTGTGGAGTAATTCAAATGCTCATCAATTATAATCTCATACCTCATATAGAACTTGTAGAGCCACCATTTCATATGAAGACAATTCTCTATGCTCTTCGTTATATACTTATTCTCCAATGTCTTCCATACCTTCACAGTATAAGTCTCCATTATCACCCCATATTTGATCTCTTGAGATAGGCAATTTTTGATCAAGCCACAAGTACTCTGATTCATCTTAATTCAATCTCTTTCAGACATCTCTTCACGACGTCCATAGCCATCCAGAATAACCTCCATATTCAAAGGGCACAATCCATCTGTCACCTCACATCGCCACATGCCAAAAATTCCTTTGCAGTCAAATTTCATCACATCAATTTTGATGAGATGTGTAACCACTTGATAAATCGACGCCTTCTCTATAGACGAATTGGATGTAGCCATGGCTCCACCGGATCTCATCGTTTCCACCAAATTGTAACTTCCTTACGATATCAAAATTACACCAATCGAACTAAGCAGCAATACTAAAAAAATTAACAACCTTTGCTTGTTCGATCTGACCAGATCATGTCTCAAAGATTTGCTCCAGTACTTCAAACTGTCGTTGGAAATCCCACTGAAATTCGGCTCTGATACTAGTTGTTATGCAAACAATCAGAACATAAACAAAATTCACACAACAAAATAACAAGAAATATGGCGATTTACGTGGTTTGGCGAAGATGCCTATGTGCACGGGGAGGAAATGATGATTTCACTAAATTGGAAAATAACAAGGATTACAATGAGCTCAATCTATCTCTTCCTCTCATCTCATGCATACAATACAATAGTCCGTAGGGCTCTATTTATAGATTTGAGCCAAAGTAAATAAGGAAAAAGCTTCTTAATCTAATCCTAATCAACTCCCAATCAAATAACTAATTAATGAGCCAATCAAATATCCAATCAAATCCCTAATTAATGCAATAATTAGATCTCCTAATTAATGCATCAATAAAATCTCCTGTCAAATCAATTTAATTAGGGAAATAATTTATTCCCTAATCAATTACAATAATGGGTCATTAAAAGCCTTCCAAATAAAAGCTTATTTCAATTAGGAAATAATTCCAAATCAATAGATGGGGGCTTCTCAAGGCTATATATTAATCGCCAACTCAACTACTCGGTAGATGACTAGATCAAGTCGAACTTTTTTAATTAGGCTATATATTTTCATTTATTTTCTATATAGTTATGTATGTAGCAAATTCTATAACACTAAAACCCTAACTCAAATATAAGTATGAAGTCGAGGGGTGAGCTCAATTTATGCAATTTTACTCAAATTTTCTCTAAAATCCAATTTCCTGTATTGAGGCTTATTTTACTAGGAATATCATAACTTTTTGTCTGTAATTTTTTTTCTCAACCAACTTATCAGTTCTCTTCTACTTAGTGTCCTAATATCATTGGGTTGAACTCAACATTCTCAAAAGTATGATGAACATAGAGCATGCTAATAACCAGAAGATAGGTATTATGCGATGCAAAACAACATTAAAAAGATGCGAAGAAACTATTAATATGGAAAATCAAGAATATGTGATTGCCCCTCAACTTGTTGAATTCAATGAGAGGATGACTTAAATGATTTTGAGTAGTGAAGAGAATCCCAAGAACCACTCATAGAGTGGAATTGCATAAGAAGTCTTCTAATTCTATGGTGAGAAGAAGAAGACTCTTCGAAAGCAGAGCATTGACCTCTACTCAAGTCGCTAATGAAACATATTATCCTAACAATGAGGGGTCGACTTCAACTCTTCATCATGTAGAGCATATAGAGAGGAGAATTAAGACGATAAGGTCTACTCTTCATCATTGATGCATGTTCACACAATGTGATGATTCATACGCCATTAAATAAAAGATACTATCACATTTGAAATTATATATGTTTTGTCTTTACATGATTGTATTGATAGCTTTGATGAAAGATGTGGAGAGTAGTCAGGTACTCAAGTTCTCAGGGTGATGTTGACGCTGATACAAATAAAAGCTGCATTTGACTCTGAAAAAGGCTCAAGAGTCGAGTGTATGGAAGAACAACCCGTGACAAACTCCAAATTCAATAGAGCTACTCATGGCATGCGGAAAACAAAGGAGAAATTATTTTGGGTGGGCACCGGAGCGTCTAGAGGTGAGTTAGAACTCGTTACGGCACTCGATACACAGTGATACCCAACCGCGGTACACATCAAATGAGTGATATTGTTCGTTTTGATTCGCCTCCGAACGACGTCCATTTCTGCAGAGAATAATTTCACCAAACAAAAGGCTCTAAGAGGGGAGAAATTATTATGTGCAGAATCCGGATATAATCTAGAGACTAATAAAAATGCGTCCAAAATGTACCGCATTCAGTACCGAGCATGCTACCGAGCGCCGGTACCACGCTCAATACCGTCTGGTACCGCACTTGGTACCAGTACCAAGCGATGTCAGACGATTCTACTGTCCAGTGTCTACACAAAATAACCTCTCCTGAGAGGGCGAGCCATAAAGCAGATGCCTAAAGTTACCTTCGATTCTTTTTCTAATAATCAAATGGCACAAATTGCTAAGCAAACACATAATATCTGCAAGAAAAGCCTCACTCACTCACAACGATCATGATAATGATAACGAATCTATTAAAATGGCGATTTTTAGGGGAGCTAAAATGCTTATTATAAGTTAATCGTTTGAGTGCGGATAACTGTTTATAATATCAACGTTGTTGTTTATTAAGTTTGATGTGATGGAAATATATTTATGACTTATTGATGAAACATTGATATTTAGTTGCTATTCATATTTAACGGCCATTTTTTAATTATGTTACAACAAATTTACAACAAAATTAATTGAATAAATAGAATATAGTACAAAATAGTGATGAAATTATGATGTATGATCAAATTTGTAATAAATTTCTTACCAAAAAAAGAGAATCTTTAAGTTAAATCACCAAAAATTATAATTATAATTCATTAAATGTGTGATTAATTTAAATTTTATGTAATTATTCCACCAAAAATTATTTAAATGAACATGTACAACAATTAACATATCAAACACAAACATTATTTTGATTTCCACACAATTTTCATGAATGTTAGATTACATCCATTACTCATGCAATGATTATCTCTTTAGTACACCAAACCATTTACCTTCAATTGTTATTTCTCTTAGAAGAAAAAATGAAAATAATGCAATCTTTTGTTTTATCATACTCAAGCCACTTACCTTCTAATCTAGTCCAAATATGTGACAAAGCAACATATAAAATCTCATTATCAAACTTAGACTTTGTTTGGGACCGTTTTTTTTTCCTACTTCTTAAAGCATCTTTCTAATTCATAACTTAAAATTTTTGTATTATAAAATAAGTTTTAGAAGCAATAAAAAAGCCATCCCAAACAAAGCCTTAGCATCTTCATTATTCATTGTGAAATAACAAACAAAATGGCCAACAAGAACCAATGAAGGAACTTTAGTGATCAATAGTCCACTACAATCAACAACAATATACAATAATAACTCAATTGCCAAAGCATACAACAATAACTCTTCTCTCTAACCATAATGGTAGCTGATTAAAGTTTAAGGAAACTGCAGTGGCACTAAATAAATAACACCAACAGCATAAAACTTACTACTACAGCAACTAAACTAACAATCAAGAGCCCTCGCATTCCAAATCATGGAACAGAATGGCTACTGTAAGTAAACTCAAGTACTTTCTACTAGTTAATTTAACACAATTAGCTTGAATATACATCTTGCTGTTAATCTCTTGGTCGAGCCAACCACAAAGAACTGAGAGCTCGAAGGCGAGCGAAGTAGTCACTGATGGCAAGAAGGGCTCGAGCTGCTTGACGAGTACTTAGTATTCGATGCATCTGCTGCAATGTCTGCTGCCGCAGAAGATCAGCCTATTTGTACAAAAAAAAAAAAAAAAGAAATTTTATAGAGATATTCAGATGCACAAAAGATAGCCAAATCTTTAATCCCAGAAGTTCTTGATGAAACCAATAAAAGCAACAGCTTTTTCCTTCACTTATTATAGTGTTAATTTTGTGAATATTTCTAAAGAAACAAATTTAAGATTCTTTGCTGGTTTCTGTTGAAATAGAGAGCAAATGTCATGTAAAGCTAGTATCAGTCATTGACTCATGGCTTAGTTGAGCAAAAAGTGAAGAAACCGTTGGACCGGTCCAACCGGGCCGCACTGGACTAGCCCAGCGCAACAGAGGCAGGATCTCCGCCTCCTACATAGATTGGGCATCCAAGCGCCCAAGCGGAGCAATTTAGAAAGGATTTTTGAGGGATTTGAGAGGAAAATTTGAATGTAAGGACTGTTTAGGGATTTCCTTTTGATTTGTGTTCATTAAATAGTTTGTTTTCCTAGTGTTAAAGCATCTTGAATTTGGGCTGAAATTTGAAATCTCATAAATTTAGGTTTTCCTTTGGGCTCTAATGGCGTCTAGAGATTTGGGAGAGATCAATCCTCCTCTTCTCGAAGAGAGGGTTAATTGTATCTTGTTATTTTCCGTTTCCCTTTTATCAAACAATACAAATTATCTACTGTTTTTTTGGTTTTGCGTGAATTTTGGTGAATTTTGGTACATAAAGCTCGCTATTTTTAAAAAATTGATAGGAAATACTTGAAATCTACTTAAGTACTTCCTATCATAAACTAATAAAAATTTAATAAAAAAACACAGCAAAAGAATATTCCCAGATTTTTGGGAGGTTATACCTGCCGAAGGAAATTTTCAAGTGTTCCAAGCTTGCTCATTGCAATTGCCATTTGGTTCATGTAATTAGCAACATTATCAGAACAAGGATTAGTGTTAAAAGAAGCAGGTGACAAGGTATCTGTAAGAGACTGCTGCAAAGCTTCCATTCCCTGAGACAAAGCATCTTCAGCTTGTTGCGAAGACTGCTGGAGATTGCATATGCCTATAAGTTGCTGATCTGTTAATGGCTCTAGGTGGCTCACAAGCATCTGCAAATACTAGTTTGCTTAGACAATTGAGTTATTTATGTATATTGTTGTTGATTGTAGTGAACTATTGATCACTAAAGTTCCTTCATTGATGATTTTTTGTTCTTGTTGGCCATTTTGCTTGTTATTTCACAATGAATAATGAAGATGCTAAGGCTTTGTTTGGGATGGCTTTTCTACTACTTCTAAAAGCAGTTTTATAATGCAAAAAATTTAAATTATGTACTAAAAAGCTGTTTTAAGAAGTAGGAAAAAAATGATCTCAAACAAAGTCTAAGTTTGATAATGAGATATGTTACTGCATTAAGAAAAGGTACTGCAAAGTTGAAATCACCTTCAGAAGTTCAGAGGAACGGAAACCGCCGAGCCACATGAAACATCTTTCAGCAGGTGTTGTCCACAAGCCCGAAAGCATGTGGAAGACATCAGACCTTGTACAAATGCTTTTGAGCTTGAAGAGAACATCATAGTGTGACATTAAACCATCAACAATAAGTCTTAGTTCTTCATCATCTGCTTGAGAATTAAAAGCTGATCTCAGATCACTTATTTGGTTTTGATGTTGGTCTAACCAGCGAGCATACTCCATATCAAATGCCAAGGCACCTAAATTGTTTTTAAGGACAATCAACTATTCATGATCAACTTGTAAAATTTCTCATCACATAAACATAAGCTGTGGCACTTTTGGTGATCTTAGCAGACTATATGTTCGGCACGTTAAAACTTAATAGAACCAATCATTTACTGATTGTTACTTGGTGAAAAAATGGTATGTTAAGTAATTGAAGAATGAAAAATTAATGCCTAATTTGTAAGCGAATTCCCATGGAATTTAAAAGATTGTAAACTATAGGATAAAATCCTAAATTATTCTAGAATTTGTAATATGCTCTCCAACATTTCTAAGCATAAAAAATTCATATGTTCTCTCATTTCTTGCTTAGTAAACTCAAAATTTCAAGAGTTTTAGGCTTCGTTTGGGACGGCTGTCTTACTGCTTCTTAAAGCATCTTTCTAGTACAAAAATTTAAATTTTTTATTAGAAAGCTGATTTAAAAAGCAGTAAGAAAGCCATCCCAAACAAAGCCTAAGTGTTTAGGTGATAAAGAGAAGACGTGTATTTGCATTTATCAGACTAGTCTTTGTGATGAAAAAAATGGTTTGTTAAGTAATTGGCGAATGAAAAATTAATGGCTGACTAAAGTAAATCCTGCACCAATAACTCTATCATAACCTTTCAGCACAATATTAAGTATTAGGATGGATAAGATAAAAGGAGGACAAATTAGGTAACTCAAGTATATGTATTCTGACAATAATTTGAATAATTATGATAATGATGGTCAAGTTAATCAAGACTTCCATATTTAGCTGGCCAAGGAAAAACCTAAGCAATGATTCTCCATCAAACTTCTAAGTTAGGAAAACAAAATCACACGCATTAAACATCAATTATGTTTCTTGCACGCTAATTTGAAAACAACTAAGGTTTCGTTTGGGACGGTTTTTTTATTGCTTCTCCAAGCAGCTTTCTAGTACAAAATTTTTTATTTTGTACTAGAAAGCTACTTTGAAAAACAATAAGAAAGCCGTTCCAAACAAATTCTAAGTTTGATGCCAATTTTGACAACATGAATTGCTAAAATTCATGGAAATTTTAAGCAAATATACCATTCATTCCAGCTGAAAGGCCAAGATTACCAAGGTAACCACTAGCACTGAACAAACCCTGTGAACCAAGGAAAATGGAGTTAAATGTTGATAACAAAATTGATAAATGATGGCTAAGAAGAGTTAAAATACCTGCTGGCGTGCTCGCTGAAGCTCCTGTTCTAGTTGTATCAACTTCAACCGACTACTTTCGAGATGATGAACATATGCCTACTTTACAAGCAGATAATTACTACACTAGAAATCATATTTATCATGTTCTGAAACATTACACAATTGAATCTCTGAAAAATTAGAAAAATTAAAGTGTAATATAAAAAAAAATGAAATATGAACAATTTTTTAATAATTTCATGGTGAGAAATTGCTAAAATAAAATAGAAACAAAAATTACTATTCTAACAACATGGCTGTAAATTTTAATAACTGATAATAAAGCATTTGAATTTAGTATTGATTGTAATATGTTATGGAAAATCCTCAATTTTTTCAAAGAATTTTTTTTCTCATTGTGCATCCCCCCCCCCCCCCCCCTAGACCCTTGGACAAATACGTGCAATTTAAAGACCCCAAAACTTCATCCTTTAAAGAATAATCTTGATTGACGTAGTTTTGAAAAAAAAAATATTACAAGTTTAAAAACCTTGCATTCTAAGGCATGAACTATCATGCTACGCTTTTGGGGAAGTTAAACAATATTGCCACTATTAGCCTCCTAAAAGGTCAAGGAAAATTTGAAAACTTATAAGCTTAGGTTTTTCAGACTAAATCAATGCAATCTTGACTAATATAACACTGACTTAAATTGATACGCACCACCATTACGTTCTTGACTCTATCCTAAGTTGACTCTAGGAAGCTAACTAACCCAATCCTATTTATAGACCAAAAAATAATCACTAATCGTTAACATAACATAACTTTTTAAGAAGGATAGACATTGTCTTAAATTCCAAATAACTTTCTTGGTCAAGCATAGCTTTGAAAGAATAAAATTCAATCACCCCTTAAGACAAGATTAAGCATATTGTGAGATTATCCTAATTAGGATCAATCATGTTATTATTGACCACCTAAAAGGTCAAGGGAATTATGATATCAAATTTGCTTGGGTTCATCAAAGTAAATCAACTCAATCTTAACTAACATAATAAAATTACAAACTAGCAAGCACCATCACTATGACCATGACTCTATCCTATGCTGACTCAATAGAGCCCAAACCTAGTTTAAAACTAATTTCAGACTTAAGCAATTATATCGAGTTATTAATGCTAACCCAACCTTATTACTCATTTGTTCAAGACAATAAGATAATTAAGAACGATAAATAATGACTTAGAATCCCAATGCCTTCTCGTAGGAGGGCCGAGAATAAATACAAATAAATGAGCAAGTTCCTTTAAGACATCAATGCCCTTTAGACTCAGATAAACTTATAAAAGCGAGCATTATTTACTTTGACAATTATTGCAATATAAGGCTAACAGCATTACTTGCTAATATATGTGCAAAATCACCTATTGACATGACACATTATATTTAGACATATCTATAATAAATGATTCTACAAATTGTGTTCAAAACATATGATTTAAGAGAATCATTGGATGAAGCATGAGGCTTTTAGCTGTTGTTCAAAAGGTCTCCTAAAAGAAAAACTTACATATAGCTTCTTTGAGGAGCCTTCACAAGAAGTATCCTCAAGAGAAGTCCATGAGAGGTGCTCCCAATAGAGAGTCATGTTGTCAAAATGCAATCACGCAAAGGAGGATACAAATCAATCATAATTTAAATGAACATGACAGAGATTGAAAAAAATCTTTAAACAGGGTGATCCACAAAATGACTAGTAGGCTTAAGGACAAATGGGTTACAAATCATAACAATTAAATTCTAAAAATTACATAAATGATTAAAAAAATATGATTATGTTTCAGGGTTTATTTTTTCAAAAATTGTCTATAAACGGAGTGAAATTTCACAATATTTCTTAAAATGATTCTTAAATTAACATTTTATTGATTTTGTTGAAGTTATGATATAATATTGAATTATATATTGTGAATTAAAAAATATAAGTCAATAAGATCCTTGCAACAACTTAATCATGTAATTACACAAATTATAGAGAATGTACAATTAGAACTTTGTATTCTACATAATACCTTATTAAATTGGGTGTACAACAACAACAACAACATCAAGCCTTTATCCCACTACGTGGGGTCGGCTACATGAATCCTTTTTCTCCATTGTGTCCTATTAAAAGCCAAATTCTCGTTTAAATCTAATAAAGAAAGGTCATTCCTAATATTTTCTAACCAAGTCTTTTTAGGTCTACCCCTACCTTTCTTAACACAAGTCAAATCTAATACCTCTACTCTCTTAACTGGGTCGTCGGAAGGCCGCCTTTTTATGTGACCAAACCATCTAAGGCGACTCTCTCTAATCTTATCTTCTACTGGAGCTACTCCAACCTTTTCACGTATATGCTCATTTCGTATCCTATCTCTAAGGGTAAAGCCACTCATCCATCTAAGCATCCTCATCTCTGCCACACTTAACTTAGTATTATGCTTCTCTTTTAATGGCCAACATTCGGCACCATAAAGCATTGCAGGCCTCACTACCATCTTATAGAATTTTCCCTTAAGTTTGAGGGGTACATTTCTATCACATAACAAGCCCGATGCATTCCGCCACTTCAACCATCCAACTTGAATTCTGCTGATAATATCCCCATCTATTTCATCATCACTCTGAACAATAGATCCAAGATACCTAAAACGTGTACTCTTATTAATGACTTGATCGCCCAAAGTCACAATCCCCTCACTAGGACTATTAAAATGTAATATATTCTCTCTAAACAAAATAATACAACAATAACAACAAGCTTTTATCCCACTACATTGAGCTGACAACATGAAATTTTTTTCTCTATTGTGTTTTATTAAGAATTAAATCCTCATTTAAATTTAATAAAAAAATCATTTCTAATACATTATAACCAAGTTTCTTTAGTTCTAGCTCTACCTATCTTAACATAGGCTGGATCTACTTCATCTTCTCTCCTATTGAAAGTTCAATAATTGGCTATGAAACCAATTGAACGTGAAAATGACACAACAAGAGAGAGGGTGTATTGGTGGTGATTTGAAAATTTCTTCAAAAACCTTTTGAATAAAAAGTCAAATTTAAATTTCATGCGAAAGCTTTTGAATAAACAATATAGATCAACTCACTACACAATTCAGAATAATTACAATTTTTTGTTTTTAAATTTTGTAGAAAACAATTTTTTTAACACAAATATGAATCAAAATTAACCACAGCAAACTTATTTCACAGATATAACCACAATCAAACCATAGTGCTATAAATATAATTGCAATAAAGTAAAATATATAAAGTAAATGCGAAAAATAAAGTTGTAAATTGATTTTTATAATGGTTCGACCAACTTGACCAACATCCACCACTTGAAGTTCTCTCCTCGGGAATTGCACCAACACAATGTCTCTCCTTAAACCCACAGCTAGGCAAAAAAGCCCTTCTCCCTTGCCATATGCAAAAAATGCACCTTTACATACTCTTCACACATGGAAAATCCCTCAAGTCACCTCCTTGGTTCGGCAAAGCTGCCATGTCCTTCCACCTTGGTTTAGCGAAACCGTCATGTCCTTTTTTCACCTCCTCAGTACAATGGAATCTCTGTGTCCTCGTTTAACCTCCTTGGTTCGGTAAAGTCGTCGAGTCCTTTCACCTCCATGGTTCAGCAGAGTTGCAGACGATATTTTGGCCCCAAAGTCCTTCCTTCACAAAACTTATCTCAAGAGGCAAAACAATAAGCCCAGAGGACCTCAAGTGCATGTCAACCGAAGCAACCGTGTGAAAATCCCTCTCACTCTCACTTAAATCCATCAAGAATTTTATCCCTCTCCATTACTATGTTCTCTCCAAACTCTATCACAGAAGAAACATAAATCATTGACTACCTAAAGACTCTTCTAAAATTATAAAGAGTTTATATATAACTTTTTTAAAAAATTTATAATTTACAATTATGTCGCTTCTGTTCATCCAGTACGACACTCATATAGTACAATATGATTAATTCAACCTCTGCTTTATGATCTAAAATCGTACAGTATTATTAATTCAATCAAATAGTAGTTTATAATGTACAAATCCATGGAAGATTAATTATTGTCCAAAGGGTTGCTTTGTTGATCCTCAAGTATGATCATGACCGCACATTACAGTCATCAAGCTTAATTAATCCTGATTCAATTGCTTAATCATAGAGATTAAATTAGGCAAAAATTTTAAACATAATAAAGTACAAACTAGTCCGTATAGTACAATCCGAAAAATTTTCAAAATTTAAATTATTTCTTAATTTAAATCACATCAGGGATATCAAATAAAGCTGAACATCTTGTACGATGTTGTGGTTTTACAATAGATTAATTATAGCCCAATACAAATTAACCACATTTGATTAAACATTTAATTATTTTTTTGGTTGCATGAATCGTACAACACAATCAAGAAAGTCCAATACGATCATAAAAAAAATTATAATGTTTAATTTCACTCTCCCTAGTGTGTGTGCGCATGATTGCTAAGCCAATATATATCTATTAAAAAAATATACTAAAGAAAAATAAAATACTCTTTCAAAAAGTAATTGATCAACACAATGATTTCTTCAACAATTCAACTCTTATTTTTTTATGGTACTTAGTGTATACTGAACTAGAAATGTTATTAGCGCACAAGAAAAATGTATGCAATATATAAAATAGGAGAAAATAAAATAAAAAACTAAATATGTTTATAATCATCAAAAACACAAAATCGGGTTCTCGGATTGCAACACTAATAGGGTCATCAAAAGGCCAACATTTTATGTGAACAAACCATCTAAAGATAAAAAAAAATGAAAGGCCATTGAACATCACTTTTTATTTCTATTTTCAAATTTTTTGTTTGTTTTAAGTTCTTTCCATAATTTTGTTTTATATTTGAAAAATAAATTGAGTATTAAAAACATATATTCAAAAAAAATTATTTTGGCTAGCCCCTGCCACACACCAATCACCAACAAACCCAATGTTGGTTGTGTTGCCCCACCAACCATGGCTAGCCTCAACCCACTTTTGCAACATTAACTATCAAATCAAAATGGTAAAGAGATTCATAATGAAAATAGCTAGAAAAACAGAGAGGTAATCAGATCTCAAGGAAAATCTATTAAAAAAGGAGAGATGCAAAAAATTGGAGTGCAAGAGTAAAGGATACAAAAAGGATAGAGATAGAAGAGAATAAAGAGCATGGATGGGCCATCATTAAGGAAATAAACACAAACTCAACTCTTATTTCATCTAAATACAAGGGGCAGTACTCCATTAAAGTATGCAATTGCTGCCATGATTTCCAATTCAGCTCAAATATGTCATACATTAATTGCCTTACCACATAAGGAAATGCCAAAGTACAAAGCAGCCTTTAATATGTGTTAATAGCACTTAATTTAATTGATAAAAATCTTGAATGTTGTTGGGCTGTCTACATCAAAAAATCTTCTGGAGTAAATATAAGGTGAGAAGCAGTACACGCTGAGATATGCACTCTCTCTTCCACAAATATTTTCTCTCATCACCCACTTTGTAAAACCTACCTAATAGTTTCTCCAAAGATGAATGCAGAATACAAGCTTTTGAAACAATTGAGCTTATTTCTGCAGGACTGCAAAGCAAAACAACCAAAAGAGCATCTGCATTTCCAAAGAAAGGATTAAAAGCTCTCACCTTTTTCCTTAGCCGGCTTTTCCTAGCCGCCTCCCGATTCTGTGCTAACCGCCGGATAATCTGCATTATGCAAATTACTTCTTTAGAGGCAAATAATGCTAACCATAAAGAAAACTGCATAATAAATTAACAAAAAAAACATACTTTATCATCCCCTGCTTTCTCCATGGACACCGCAGAAGAATCAACAGACACACGACCACCACCACTACCATAAAAGGCGCCTTCGCCGCCGCTGCCGCCGGTAAATCTCTCATCTACCAGCTACAACACAAAACCGAACGCAAAGTGTTCACATTCCACCAAGCAATTGAAAATAAATAATATATCTAACCTCACGGATTCTATCAAAGGGGTCCATGCCATCCGCCCTGAGACCTCCAACCACCATGCCGGAATCAGCCCCATTCTCAAAACTTCCCCTTTGAAAGCAGAGCCTGCCGCCCATTTCCAAAGATTGAACGCTCTGCAAAACCAAAAATCAAAAGATCTCACAAAAGGAAAAAAAAACTCAAAACAATCTAAAGAATGAATATTTCAGATTTTTTTAGTACCACGTTACCCAAGCCGCCATACTGATTGCAAGAAGACGCCCTGGGACTGAGAATGGGGCCTTACCAACGACAAGAAACAAACAAAAAACGAATCATAAAACGCAGTCAAATAGTAAAAATCCGATTTTGAATAGCATAAACAGTATACTACTTCGACTGAGGTCAAGCACAGAGTCGCCTATGTGAAATCCACCAGCAGCTTCTTCGAGCCCTCCATTCCTTGCATTCTCCATGCCTCTGAAACCCAAATATAAGATTAAGAAACTATAAAACAAAGAAAAAAAATGGCAAAGAAGAAGAAAATGAGAGAGACGACAAGTACCGAAAAAGGTGAGGTGAGTACATGGCGAGAAGGTTGTGCAGTGAAGAAGGGGAAGAAGATCAAAGAAAGACATGAGAAGGGCGCCCGAATTGAATCAGAGGAAAACAAAAGCAGAGCTCTGAATAACTCCCTTCTTTTTGGGCTATTAAAGTATGTGTCAATCAAACAGGGGTTGCTTCAGTCAGTTCTACCGATCTCATCCATCACTTCTGCAACTAAGGCTTCTGCTCCTTCAGACCTCTGAGGTGCGTATCTCGTCAATGTTACTGCTTTCTGCCATCTCCATTGGCTTGTTTTTATTAGAGAGAAACAGTGTGTTGGAAGGAGAGTAGGCTATTAGGATCACAGTTGCGTGACTATTTTATGTTCAAATCAGAACGAGATTAAAGGGATGCAGGAATGGAGTAAATTGCATTCAACTTTCCAGCAACTGAGTAGGACATAAGGGGAGAAAGTGAGTCAAGCCGGTTCGATGAGCTCGTTTGTGCTTGATATGATAAATGGCTCGTGAGTCGAATTTGATGAGCTAATTAGTCAAATTTGAACTAGTTTTAAGCCCTTTTAAAAAAATATTAATATAAAATATATTTAAAATATAATGTTATTAAAAATATTTAAAAATTATATCACAATTTCTTATATTATGTAATTCTTTATTATTTTTCTTACATAAATCATAATCATTTTATCTCTATCGTAATAAATAAGATGGCTCGAACTCGTAGAATAAAGCTCGAGCTCGAATTCAATTAATTAATCAAGTTCAAATCTGAGTTGGCTCGACTCTTTTACCCTCCTAGTATGAGATGAGGTATTGAGTTAGAGCTAGCTTGAAATAAATTTTTTTTTCTGTGTTTGATTGAAACTTTCAATTGATATGTAAAATATTTGCATATAATTTATATGAAAATAAATATATATATATATAATTAGGCATTTTTTTAAATACATATTTTATTTACAAAAAAAAATATTTTGTAAAAATTTAAATTTTAAAATGAATGAGTTTAAATTTTTTATATAAATTAATAAATCTAAATATAAGAATTCTTTTGGAATAATTTTTTTATTATTTTTTTAAAAACAGTTTTTATTATAAAAATTTTAAAATTATATGTATTTTTTAATAAAAAAAATTAGTTTAAAACAGTTAAAAAAAGCTGTGCAAACAAAACCTAAGTTTTAAGTTTTATTAATTTATTCCCCAAAAAAAAAGTTTTATTAATTTCAAATAACAGAACAGGCCCTCAACGGAAAAATTAAATAATAATAGTAATAATGGCGAAGGAGGGGGCCGAAATGCGAAATCCCTCTCGAGTGGGGAGACGTTGTCAGCAAATCGCGTATCGGTACGGTCGCTGCCTTTATTTTATGATTTTTTTTTCTTTTGTCTTTATATGGATTTTGTGTTTTTGTTTTTGGGGTCAGAACGGCCGAATTGAACGACCTTTTCTGTTTCTGTCTGATTCGAGTTTAAATGATTTATTTCAGGAAAGTTTTATGTTTAGATAAATATAGCATAAAAAATCGAATTTGAATTTCACTGTTTAAAATAAAATTCAATAATTTTAAGTTATAAGGACTAAATACAACTAACTTTATGAAGGAATTTGGGACAATTATAATGTTTTATAAAGATAATTTTAAAATAATTTTTTTTTTAAAACTATCATGAATATTATTGACAAAATCAAGAAAAAAATATTTATTTAGTCAAATTCATATGAAATTATAATTATTAATTTATATAATTAAATAAAATTAATGTTACTTATTGTTTATTTTTTAAATATATTTTAATCATTAAAATTTTTATCAAAAAATTTAATTAAATTTTTATTTAAAACAATGAATAAAAAAATTTAATCAAGTAATAATTCCAATTAAATGGAAATATTAGGGTTGTCAAAATCAAATTTCAGGTATGGGTCGGGTCAAACTCGAGTCTTACACGACACTATTTAAGCCGACTCGAATCCGATTCATTTTTAAAAACGGGTCACTTTCTCAATCTGTTATATTTTCATTTTTAGTTTTATTTTATTTACTATTTTTATTTTTTTAATAAGATAATAGTTTTGATTAATTGATAAATTTATAGCGAAATTAAATGTCCATGACTCCATAACCAAGGTGATATAATTTGAGTTCAAATAAGTCTACGTAAAATGGTCTACAAATTTTGTATGTTTATAATCGAATCGAACATATTTACAATACTTACTGCTTCTTTTAAAGATAATCATATGGATTTTGTATTGTATTCCATCTATGAACAATGTTTCAAGTCAAAGTAGAAATTAACAGTGTCTTTCAGATTAAAAGAAAATATTGGCTTACATGTTCGCATCTGAGACCATTTGTTTTCTAAATGTAAAAATCAGCTTCTAACAACATATTTTTAGAAATCAATGAGTTATAAAATAATAACCAAAGAACTATGATGGAAATATAAAAATCAAAGAAGTAAAAAAACTATGTTGAACAGACTCTAAATTTAAGCTTCTCATTTGAGTTTGCTCCATATAATTTTTTTAATTTGAGTTTCTCATATAAAATTACTAAAAACTCTCATCTATTTTTCCTATTGTATATTATTGGATTAAGATGTGAATATTATTTGTTAGTTTGTAAGAATATTTCTAACCTTAAATAATTTTAAAAAAATAATTATTACTCTACAACGTGTACAAATTTATGCTTTCACAATTTAATAATAAAAAAACTCTGAAGATATAACTATACATGTTAAGCATTAAATTTATGACTTCTAGGAGGAGGAAATCAAAGCTCTTGAATTGCATTTATTTACTTTAAATCAAATTGTATTTATTTTATTTTATCCATATTCAAATAACTCAAAATATCTCAAATGTATTATATTTCATTTTATATTATATTTTATTCTTTATTTTTTTTCAATAAATTAAACAGCCCCTAAAGTTTAAATGGTTCACTAACAAATTTTTAAATTGAATCATAAATATTTTTATGATGAGTACTTCACAAAATACTTTTTGTCCATCAAACAATAAAACCACCGTCAAGCTGAAAGGATTCCAGATATGATACGGGTTTTGACCATTGAGAAAAACGACGGTCAATTTCACAACAAAATCGTACATTCTATGATGTCAAAATAAGCTTATTTGTCATAAGCTCTGGAGACTACAAACGCACACAGCAGATGAATATTATTGATGGTTTGGAAAGAAGGTTCACAAACGAGAACTAAATTTGTTTTCAAGATACTACCAAATGAGATTGACCTTAGACAGCACGAATCACAGTTAGATGGCTTCGAGAGCCTGGAAGATATCAACTTTCAGATCCTCGAATGCCTCGATTCCAAAACTAAACCTCACTAGATTGTCCTTGATCCCATACTTCACTCTATCCTCTTTGCTATCCCTAACCAAAAGGAAAAAGAAAAATTGTCAGCGCCGCTTGAAATCATACTAACTCAGGTTTCGTTTGGGACAGCTTTCTTAAATTTTTTTTACTAGAAAACTCTTTTAAAAAGCAGGCTTAGAATTATTAGGTCAGGTCACCGGACATAAATGTGTCCGAATTCTGTGCGCTTTTGATGTATTTTTGCAAAAGGACAACTAATGCATAATTTTAATTGCATATTAGCTGCTTTTGTTGAGTATTTGCAAAAATAAAACAAAAGAACAACAAATATCTCACTCATTAAGTATTTGCTGCCCTTTTGCTGCGCTTTTCAAATATTCAGTAAAAGGGCAGCAAAATTACAGCAAAAGGGAAGCTAATATGCAATTAAAATTATGCATTAGCTGTCCTTTTACAAAAATACATCAAAGCGCAATAAAAGCGCATAAAAAGCGCAGGAATCCGGAAGCAAATTTAGGTCCGGTGACCAGACCTACTAATTTGCCTAGTTTGGGACGGCTTTCTTATTGCTTCTTAAAACAACTTTCTAGTACAACTTTTGTACTCAAAAGTTACTTTAAGAAACAATGAGAAAGCCGTCCAAAATGAAGCCTAAGACGAATACTTTGCGGTGGAACCATACCAGTAAGACATGATAGCAGGCTGATCAACAATACTCTCAACACCACCAAAAGAAGGAGCGATGTATGGTATGTTTAAGGAATCAATGAACTTCTTAGTAGCGTGAAAGTCACCCTTAACCTGAACAAACAAATACAGCCTTTTACGCAGTTGCTTCAAAAGAATTAACATATGGCGATATAATTTAAAGGGATGATGGAACTTGCCTCAAAACTAACCACACCACCAAAGCCAGTCATTTGTCGCTTGGCGATGTGATGCTCCGGGTGACTTGGCAGCCCGGGATAATAAACCCTTACAATCTGCCAAAAACAATATATCCACCTTAGGAACAATAAAAACGTTGCAATCCATCTCTTTCATAACAGAATGATAGAAATAAGCATAAATAAAGCACTCAAAGGTATAGCTGGAAAATTTTCGAGCTCATTTGAGAGACCAAACAATTGTCGAATTTTGCATGCTTGTAGTCAAAACAATCATTTTACCAAAGCATCTGATAGCCCAAGATCACTTAATTCTAATACTATTAAGACGCTAAGATGTCTAAAAAATATTGTACAATCAAAGGAAATCAATTATGTCAAAATATACAAATTGAACCACGTTTATAAATGTCTTAATTCTATTGGCCTCAAATAAGAATCTAAAGGAGAAAATTATGGGAGTCGGAGAGTTCCAAAGTTTTGTTCGCCAATGCTGATGCTTGTCGTTGCCACCAAGAGTAAAATGCAACGTTACCACAAACGCCCATCTTTTTAGCCTACCATCTTCCGTTATATAAGAATAATAAAGTAAACCACTGATCATCGCTTGATGATAACTCGGCGCATGCCTTAGCTCCTACTTTCATAGTGTAAGTCATTTTCCCTATATCATATGTAGTATATTATGTTAATAGCTTCTCTACTTACAAGCAAGCTCATCATTTGTAAAATGCGAGTCACGCTAATATGGTTTCAGGTGTGTTGGACTCTGTGATTTTTTCTCTTTCTGAGTTTTTCACATTAAAATATTGTATATCCTATGATTTGCACTTTTATTTTAATTGTTTGTTTGATCTATTCAATGGCCAGCAAGTTGAGATTTCTTTTTTTTTTTTTTTTTTTTTTTGGGGGGGGGGGGGGGGGGGGGGTGGGTTGGTGGCAACATCCTAGGCATGGTTGCAATACGACAACTCCTTCCCTCTACTTTTTGTTGATGGATCAGTTTTACAAGAAGCAAGTTTACACACCAAAGAAATGTGGGGAGGTGCAGAGATAGTTCCCAACTATACTCCCACTCCCTAAGTAGAGCCATTGTCTTAATTTCCAAAGGACGACAACAATCTAAAGACATCATTTTTACCATTGATTTGAGAAATGCCCAGCAGTTGTCGCATAACAATCAATGATCAATAGGCCGAAGTGGATTTGATTTGACATCTTCTACACAAATTAAAGCCAAAGAATAATATACTACAATAAACAACCATGCAGCAGCAGCAACAACAACAAAGCAGCTTTTATCTCACTTCGTGGGGTATGATAAATAACCTATGATGGATAAAAAAATTCTTATTGCATTTCTCTTAACATTTTCTACCATAAGTTACATTCATGGGGCAACAACCCATTCTTAGTAGCCTAATTTCTTACCAAATTTCTAACAATCCTTCTCATTGCAAATTACAATTGATGAAAATAATAGCTATTGAAAATAATGCAGTTTAAAATAGACTCGAGTGATTCTCGCAAGCACAATGAATGGTAGAATATATAATAATAAAATGAATAGATAAATAAAGGGCTCAACCAAAAAAAGGGATAGGCCAAAGATAATTCGAATAAAAATTCTGCAAAAATAATTGTCATAAAAAGATTTAATATCTCATATAGATCTCAATACTAATGACTGAAGAATAATGATTACCAAATGAATACATGAACCTCCAAATAGTTAGATAAAGACTAATAATGATGATGATGTTAAGTCTAGAGAAAATATTCTCGATATAACTTCGAAACAGAGATGCAATTTACTTCAAAAAAAAAATCCAAGTCAATGAAAAAGCATCCCAATAGCTATTTAAAGAAAGAATAAAATAGATGAGAGAACACTTAAAATAATGTGTTAATGCATGAGCATTGATAAACCAACAAGTATACAAATATGAAATTATTTTTCTCGTCTTTTCTCTGCAATCAGCAATGTTGGATTTCGTGACAAGGAAATTCCCTAAAAAAAAGGTAAAAAATATCAAGAAAAAGAAGCAAAGTTTTACAGACCTTGGGATGCTCCTCTAAAACTTGGGCCATCCTCAGCGCTGTTTTATTCTGTTCCTGTACGCGAAGATGCAAAGTTTTCATGCCTCTAACGAACATAGCAGCCGCATCCTGAAGGGTTAAATTGTTAAAGAAACAGTCTATAATGATAAACAAAAAGTAACAAACTGTAATTCATCCATTTTGAAAAGAGAATAGGCAGAGGAAGGAAGAATAATGTTTGCATCACAATTTAATAAGTCAAAACGAAAAACAATCTCTGGACTTACAGGATTAAGAACACCACCAATAACATTATGATATAGGCGTATTTTGGAAACTAGATGATCTGAACCACTAATGCAACCACCAAGTACCTTCAAAGAAAATAATTTTGTTAAATTCAATATGATAATTTTAGTCAACAAAATAACGCAGAGTTATTCAATTAACTCACATCATTATGACCACCAATATACTTTGTTGCAGAATGAATAACTAAATCAGCACCCAACTCTAAGGCCTTTTGATTAACAGGTGGTGCAAAGGTTCCATCTATGCAAACCAGAGTTCCTCTGTCATGGCAAAGCTTTGAAACTAGCTCAATGTCGACGCATCTAAGGAAAGGATTAGTTGGAGACTCTGTGAAGAAAAGAGAAACCTGAACAAAAGAGAGGAGAGAGAGAGAGAGAGAGAGAGAGAGAGAGAGAGAGAGAGAGAGAGAGAGAGAGAGAGAGAGAGCATTAGCAGATTGCTAGATATATGCACATTTAAGATATTCAGAAGCATTGCAAGAAGAGATAAAGAAAAAAACAATAAAGAAAGTCATTTCGTATACTAACATTTTCTTGATCCAGTGCACTCTTTAATGCATTCATATCAGCAGGATCAATGATGGTAACCTGCAGTTTTAAGATATTCAGAAGCATTTCAAGAAGAGATAAAGTAAAATTCAGGTCCGATTCAGATTTTAGAGTGCACTTGAACATGCGACCAGTACAGCCTAATTTTTTAATGAATGTACTAGAAAAACAAAAAAATCCATAGATCACTATAACAGAAGGAAAGGGGGAAAAAATACTTCAAGCATGATTCAAAACCTTTCACATTAAAACAATATAAAGAATGCGCCCTAAAACCCAACAGATTCAACATTCTAATATTAAGAAGGATGGATCTATGAAAGTTCCAATGGTAAAACCCAGTGAAATGTAGGGAATGTCTCCATCCAAAGCTCTTATTCTAGTTGCTTGTTAATGGAAAAGGGATGGCAGCTATGATGCACGGACACGACAACGCGGATACGACACGACACAGACACAGGACACATCAATTATTGAAAATATAGGACACGGAAACGCGTTGGACACGGTTTAATTTTTATATTTTAAAAATAGTGTATAAAAGTTGAATAAGTATAATATTAAAAATAATTTAGAAATAATAAGTCATTTAATTAGAATTTGTGCTTAAAATGATTAATATTAGAATGTCGAGAGTTGGACGTCAATGCTATGCATATGGCATCGAGAAAGGAGACAACAATGCTGTCAAAATTCAAGCAGCGATGTTATGCAGTAAGTATCAGGAGTCAATATCAAGAGAGCATTTGCGTCGATGTTGAGAGGGCGTTGATCGTCGATATTAAGAAGACCTCAGACAAAGATGATTTGTCAAGTTGTATGTAAAACTTGTTAGCGTCAAGCATCAATGTCAAGACAGTGTCAGACTTTGATGTTGAGATGTTTTTAAAATGTCGATGTTGAGATGACATCGGGCATTATTGTAAAACCAAAGTCGCGACCCGTCAAAGGGAAATGAAAAAATGAGAATATTCGGTAAATGAGATATTGAGTGCGGGCGATTGATTTGGTGTTGTGGATAAGATATAAGAAATTTAATTTTTATATTTTAAATAAATAAAATTTTAAATACAAGAAATTATATTTAAAAAAAATATAAATATTTAAAACACGCGTGTCCAATTTGTATTTAATACTTTTTTAATCAGACACATTTACGGCATGCCTGACATGTGCTCGAGGCTTGTCGGGCGTGTGTCGTGTTAGATACGTATTGGACACTGCACGCTTCTTTGAGAAGAAGTGTCGGTGCATCATAGGATAGCAGAGTAGCTGTTCTAAGCGATCAGTCAGCTTGTGTGGGAAAGCAAGACCAATCACATCGTGAGGCTGTGCTCGTTAGTCAGCCTACCAAGGATGCAAAGCTGGATCTTCATGCCAAGACCCAGCAAGCATTGAGCACTTTCCAAAGTGCTCCATCAGTTCCGAAGTGAATAATTGCTTTTGGCGCAGGCAACCCTCTACCATCCAACCCATTAAATTTATCTTGTACAGCACCTCCTCTTCCCTGGACCCTTTGGGTAGTTTGAAGTAGGGACATCCAGATATCAACTCATTGATAACAACTTACCTGTGATATCATATATGTCTTCACTAGAAGTGAGCTTAGTTAGAGTGAGGAAAGGATTTTAGCATTTTGGAAGTTTCGTAGAAGCACCTATACAAATGAAACTTCATTGGGATCACATCCAAAGATTTTTGTTCAAGAATAGAGCGAATGATACAAATCTTGAAGTTTAATGAGCATACTAAGTTGTACTAAAGCAAACTTCACTATTAAATGAAAATAAAAAGGCAAAAATAAACTATATTAAGCTTAAGTGTGTTGAGCAACAATGAACAGTCCCACCAAGCTAAGGATGCCAGTCAGCTCGAAAGATCCGTTATTAGATTATTTCAGACAAAAATCAAGTTGAAAAGAGCAAGATAAGGAAAAGAAAGAGAGGTAAAATGCAATGAACAGCTGAAGAAATAGAAAAAGGGTTGCTAATGAAGCTCATGAGATCTTAGCCATGAGGTTACTCCATGTAAGCTAAGCTATGATGCACCGACACGGACACAACGACACGGACACGACACGACGCAGGACATGGCAATTTTAAAAAATATAGGACACGGATGAAGCGTGGACACGGCATAATATTTTTTTTAATATAATATATAATAATTTTTAAAAATATAGGACACGGACACGGCGTGGACAGATAGCTCTTTTGAACCTTCACCTAATCCACCCCCGCCAGTAGCAGAGCTCATTTTGCTAAGAAACCAATCATATATAAGAAAACACCAAATTAAATTGATATGAAGTGAAATAAAAATATCCCAATAATAAGACAACATGAATACAACAATATACCAGTCTGTCGGGGGTCCAAGAGGGTGCTGCCCCCTGGCAGGGTTCGACCTGCCCGGTCAGGTTGCGGGGTCAAGGGGCAGCGCATGTACCTAGCAGTACCGAGCATGTACCAAGCGGTACCGAGCATGTACTGAGCGGTACCGAGCATGTACTGAGCGGTACCGAGCATCTACTGAGCGGTACCGAGCATGTATTGAGCGGTACCGAGCAGGTACTGAGCGGTACCGAGCAGGTACTGAGCGGTACCGAGCAGGTACTGAGCGGTACCGAGCATGTACTGAGCGGTACCGAGCATGTATTGAGCGGTACCACATTTAATAACCGGACACGCGTGTCCGATTTTAATTTTAATTTTTTTAATTGCGACACTCCAATGCCGTGTCGGACACGTGTTCATGCAGTGTCCGACGCGTGTCCGTGTCCGACACGTGTCCGACACTGCATACCCTCTCTAAGTGCTGTGTCGGTGCATCATAGAAGCTAAGTGTACCAATCAGGATTGAACAATCACAGCCGCCAGATTACTCTAGAAAAAGAAAGGGTTTAAAAGAGCAAGCCAAGGGCAATGAAGAAAATTAGAGTTTATTGAAGCAATTGAAGAAAAAAGTTAGAAAGATCATAGCTGTCAGATTACTCTAATAGCATTGAAATTAGTTCAAACACAAGCTGCATAAATATCTATGCCAACTTGATTAAGGGCTTAATCTGAGACTGATCAAGGACTAATAAAAGTTTTAAGAATGATGATTAGGCAACAATCAAAAGCCTATCTAACATCAAACATCAAACATAATGCCTCAGTATAAGACATAGGTTGTTGAAATCAAAGCGATGAAACGTTGAAACTTCTTGTTGTAACTTGATGGTGCATAAATATAAGCACAGATTGTGGGATTATTGAGGCAGCGTCAAAACTAGTTAAAACTTTAAGAGATAAATTATTCGCAGATGGTGAGAATGACATTAACTGACAGTTTGATAAGGAAATCAATTTAGGCATAATACATTAGATCCTAATCAATGGCGAATGGGTTAACAAAGCAAAACCAAACTCCTTTATTAACCATATGAACGGCACTCAAGATTTGCTCAACCCATATGTTATGATAAAAGGTCAATGGGAAAAAATGGCCACATGAAATGATATTAAGGATCATTAAACTACAGAGGGGGTTAAATGAATTAACCCGAATAACTTGTTGAATTAAATTGATTAAATCAACCAATGGCCTAACTCATTGCAGCTATTCAATAATTTCCCTTAACACAGCACGATAATCAAATATCCAGCATGGACATGATGATGAAGATCAAATATGTGAACACAATGGAGAGTTGAATTTACATCCCTTACTTACATGGACGACCACCTCATTCAAATTACAAGTTTGTGATGATGAAGAAGAATAATTAAGACAACATTCAATCAAGTACCATTCAACATAGATTTTCCCCTCTCTTCACCATGAAAAAAGATGTGCTCCTAAGCGGCATCACTCCCTTTCCTAAAGAAGCTTGGTTGTCCACCACATATGATGAAGTCAAAATGTGATTATTGAAGATTCACTTCAAATTCTATAAAAGTCATGATTTGCCCCTCTCCATGTTTGTAAGCAGCACTTAATGAAAATAACGTCAATCTCCTTCCACAAGAAGCATGGTCAAACATATAAAATAAAAAAAAATAATAATAAAATAAAAGAAGAAGCATGGTCAAACACTACATTATGAAGTTTTCAATACTTGTTTATTTTTTGTATCCAAGTTTCTTTTCTTTTATGTATTGTCGTCCGTCTTTGGTATTAGCCTATGTGATGCTTTATAAATACTAATGCTATTCAACCTTGAAGAGGATCATTGAAGAAAATTTGCTTTGATGCTTGGTTCAAGAACTTGTGTGAAGATTAGCTTGGTGATTTTTCTTGCTCCATTGAAGTCCTTCGGTGAGGCCTCCAAAGCTCCTTGTGATTCTTGAAGTTATTTGATGAGACTTCAAAGCATCAAAGTACTCCTCTTCTTTCTATTACAATTCATACGATTCCTTCCCCTTCATAATCTATCAGCCACCTTGGGTTCATAACCTTTTGTCCGACTGCAACCATCCCAATATCCCATCCATCTATAAAATATTCCACACAATAATATAAAATCATCCTACCATCCAAAAGCCATAAATCCTTACCACTAATCTTTTTTCAAAAGGAGGCACAACAATGGCAATAAAAGGTCTCAAATCCCTCTGTATGGCAACCAGCATAGCTCAAATAACTGTCAAACAGCCGTCCCTCCATATCAAGCAGGTTGGAATTGGGGGTTCAAAATGAAGGAAATCAAGAAGGCATATATATGTATATATCCGGTAAAAACATGACATCAAGTTAGCAAGCATGATAAAGGTATGAAGGGTCAGTTTGAGTTTGATGCTATTGTTATTTTGAGAACTGAATTTGATTTTATCATAGGATCAAAGCATTTTCAAAACATTTATAGAAATCATGTGACGGTGATGAGAACAACAAGATGGTGTCATCAAATGGATGCTTGAGAAGATGATTCTATTAGATATAATTGAACATAAGTTTTAAACTTGAACACTACCATATTTTGTCAAGTGTCATCTTATTATTTAAGTGTCATCTTATTTTAAATAATAAATCAAGATCATTTTATATAAACATCTGTCAAATTATAATGTCAAATTATAATGCTAACATAAACCATTGGATCCGCTTTATATTTAAATTTATTATAGCTTAAATTTAAGCTCATAACATGTACGAGCCATTTGTATCAGCCATCGAAGTGCTGCCAGCATCAAAGAAGAAAAAATTATCAGGAATTGTTGATGATACTTAAGAACCCCTCAAATAATCTATTGTTAGTTATGTGTGGAATATGATTGTGTTGATTAATCAGGTCGTACTATTGCCTCGGACCTCAGTACAATTTGTCGTGCTCGTTGGGGGGGTCCTCCCCCTGCTTGGGTTCTGGTGCTTTGCATGCGTAAATTTTTTTCTCCGTACAACTCTCCGGTGTTGTGTACCTGAGCACCCCCCGACGTTGCATTCCAAAGCGTCTTGGCATTACAAAGTTTGCTAGGAGAAACGTCAAAAAGCAGAACGTCACAACGCTCTAGATTTAACGCCGCAACATCATGATAACAGAGATTTGAATGTCGCAGCGCTCCAAATTGGCGCCACAACGCTACGAGGCGAACTGGACAGTTTTTTCTTTCTCTTTTGTTTTGAGTGTAAGAATGGTGTAAGAGAGAAGAGAAGCAATGAGAGAGTGAGAAAGAAGAGAGATATGTACTTATTTCTCCCAATTTACAATAGTAGATTCTTTGGTGTGGTGTGTTTTGGTGTGGCTCCGTGATTTTTTTTTTCTGATTTCAGGTTTTTTCACGTTAAATCCTGGTGTCATTTACTTTCCGCCGCATTTCTTATTTTCTTATTTGTTTCGTTGCGGTGTTTACTTCCATCCCCAACATCTATGCTTCACTAAACTTGACTCTTTGAAACATATGTTTATTGATGTTTGAAGAGCTTTGTGCACTGCAATTTTGTCCAAAAAATGCATATAGATTAAATTTTTTCTTAAAATTTCATCAGATCATAGGTGCATGCCCAGATCTCTCTCTTGCAGTTCCAAAAACATGTCCTTGCCCCAGACGGGGAACAATACAAATACAAGGGAAGCAATTAGACATATTTGCCAAGCCTGTCTTCTTCTTTTTCCACTATAACTAATCTATTGTTTTGATACTTCCCCTACTTTGAAATTTAAGAAGTTATGAATCATACGAATCTTATGCATAGCAAATACAGAACATATAGTCAGGTTTAGTGAATAAATAACCAACAAAGCATACACTATCACACAAAATAAGCCAACAGTTCATCAGTTCATGCAAACAATTCCTAGTCTAGGAAGTGGCTAGGTGCCAATGAAAACTTTCATAGAATTTAATAAAAGAAAAACAAAAAAAGAACATTTCTCTCCAAGATTCTGCATAACAATGCTATGACATTCAAACACAGAGAGATTACTCAAAGTAAATTTTCATAAATAGCTAAAGCAAAGGATAGCTCCAAGGCAAGTCAATTAAGCATGTAAATTACCGTAATACCCAGCTTTGGAAGTTCTTTCTCAATGAACATTCTGGTCTTTCGGTAGCAATCAGTGGTAGTGATAATATGCCCTTTAGCAGGAACCAATGCCATAATCAAAGCCACACTCGCATACATCCCAGATGACACAAACAGGGTTGACTCTGCTCGTTCTAGTGCACTGCCATGTGGATACCATGTGGATACCAAATGAAACCAAAGAGTGTCAAGGAAAAAGAAAAAAATGATTTCTCGTACTTGTGCAGTAATATAATTCTGTGATGAGAATTAAACACTGAAACTAGAGAATGCATCGGCAAGCACCTCATTTTCTCCTCCAATGACTTTGTGGTAGGGTTCCCATAGCGGCCGTATTCATAACTGGCATATCTTCCCTCCTAAAAAATGGTCAAAAATTGAGCCAGTTGCATATAGCAGAGAAAAGCACCCATTTTTAAATAGAAAGAAAATCAGGGGATGAGAACAAAGATTAAGAAAAGAAAATTATTTAGCATATTAATTGTAGACCTTGAAGTCAATCAACTCATCGGAGTTCTTGAACCAGTAGGCGGAAGTTCTAACAAGCGGGGGTTGTAATAGAATCCGTTACCAAGCCACGGCCGTATCTTTCACCTGCGGAGACACAATTAAAGATGAAGTTCCAAAAAAGGCATTTAAACCAACCTTATAGCAGTGGTATCCCATAAAACTCTTCTAAAAGTCCCTAATTATTCCAATTTTTTAAAAAATAATAGTAAATTAAAACTTAGTGATCACAAGAAAACGCCAACTAGTCAAATTAATACAATTAATAATTAACCTAGTTAGCGTAAGTAAAACAAATTTAGCCGTAACTTCAGCAATTAATAATTCTTACTAAATCCCCAGTGAAGCTAATTTTTATTAATCCCTATTTATAATCCTAACTAACCAATTATGCATAAACGAATGTAATCCATTTTAGTGAACGCAATGCATAATTAATATACAGATATTTAATCGTTAATTAAATTCAAATTAATCACTCAATGCAAGTAAAAACTATTTAATCATTTTATCGTTGATTAATCAAAATTTAAATTAAAGAATAAAAATCTGTATTGTGGGGATAATTAATGAATTATTATTCATCATAAGTAATCGATTACAACTCAACTCGATCCTTAACTAGAAGCCAAACAATTCTTTAAAATTCAACAAATTGACAAACAAATATTTCAGAAAAAGAAAAATCATCTGAATCTTTGAATGAGAAGATTAGAGGACCACACAAATTTTGGATTTATCCAATTTTACTTAAACCATATAACCCTTTAATTTAATTGACGATCAGACCATTTTTCAGAAAATAAGCTATCTCGAATAAATGCAACCGAAAGGGAAGTAGTTTGTCACCGGCATGAACAGTAAGGCTCTGATCGGAGCCAAATAAAGCAGAGACAGCAGACGTAGGGACAGCGTTCGGAGCCTCATCCTCGGAGGGCAGGACATCAGAATCATGTTTGATAGACTCAGTCACCTCCTCCTCTTCCGGGAGAACAACAGCCGCAGCGGCGAAAGAGGCGGCGGACACCGAAGATTCAAAAGGGGGCTGGTCATTAGACCACGAAGCCGCCACGATCTGGGCCACACCGATGTTGCTGCAGTTCCGACGAGCCTTATTGCTAAGTTGGCGAACGAAGTTGGGAGGAAAGCGCAGGATGAGGCCGAAACGACCGCCTACGAATGCAACACGGCGGCCGAGGAAGACAGACCTTCTTCCAAAAGCCGTCTTCTCGGCTCCGTCACTGGATCCATTGTGCCCTGCTGAAGGGGGGCAACAATCCGAGGAGGAGCTGTAGAGTCTTGTCCTGGATACCCGAAGAGGGAAGTGCTGGGCGCAGGGGGCAGATGTCGCAGCCATAATCTTCAAAGAGCTTCAATCAATGCCAAAAGATCAAACAATAAGCAATTCGAAATAACAACAAATTGCCACAAAGTAAATTCGCGTGCATCCGAATATGGAAATTAACTAAATTAAGTCCCCCCGACCCGCCCCTACAAGCAAAAGCTCCCAGGGCAAGGTGGGGCAACGTTTAACAGATCGAAGCTATAAATCACCAAAACCAATAAAGATCTGAGAGATCAAAAATAGAGAAGATGAACCTAGAAAGGAATACTCAAACCCTGTATTCTTCTCCTCGATCTGGATTTCCGTCACCAACTGGGTTCAAGAAAAGGAGAAACAGAGGAAAGACGGATGGATGGCCTTTGCTGACTGATACCTAAAATCGGTCGCGACGCGTCCGGTGAGGCAAAAGCTAAAAACCGAAGAGGTAAATAAATAAGGGATAATGCGCCCCAAAAACAAAAAAAAAAGCCAAAAAGATTCAATGGAGTCAAATTGCCTGGTGAAGAATGCCGTCATAATAGCGGGTGATTAATTAATACTCAAGTGGCTATCATCCTTCGATCTTTTGATTAGCAAAAGTTGGCATATGCTTTTTAAAGAAATATTATACTCAGAAAAAATTTAATGTATATATCCATCACGAAAATTTTATATATTTATGTATCTAATATTTAAATTTTTATATTTATCTATGATACATGATAAAAATATTTTACTTATCTACACACCATTTATAATGCAATATTATATTGAAAATTTTTAAATTTAAATTCAAAGCGGTTAAGATTGCAATTTCAACTTAGTTAAATTGAATATCTCAGACAAAACCAACAACACTAAAAGAGAAATGATCTGAATCCAAATAAGTTCAAACTAAGCATTTAAAGTATTGTTAAAAATTTCTAGATATTAAATGATGGACTAACTGATCTTTGATTTTTCATTGCTTAGAGTCCAAATACACGTTTCGATGAGAAGAATTTGAAGTACCCAACATCCCTCAATTCGAATATCACTAAGATACTTATGACCATTACAGTCATATAACTACCATCGCAAGAGTAGTATTATCTAACTACTATTGCCTACCTTTCATTTGCCATCCGCCATTGTCCAATCATCGTCGTCTGATTGTTGTCATCTAATTAGCATTGTCTAGCCGCCATTGTCTAATCACTATAATTTGACCACTAATTTTTTATTGTCCTAGTCCAATCTTTATCACTGAACTAACTATATACAATATCCATCTTTATCCCTCTATTACTTCTCTGGCAAGCTTATCATATAATTGCATGAGATCAAATTTAAGTTCATCATTGTTGCGGACTAGAATATACGCAGCGATAGAGTTAAAACACTTCCGTCTCAGCGTTGTACGAATATCTTGTACACAAACAGTTTGGCGTCATCCGACGATAGAGTTAAAATACTTCTGTCTCAATGTTGTACGAATATCTAGTACACAAACAATCACGTTGTAATCTTATTGAAGAGGAAAAGCAAAAATATGTATTTTAAGTTATACAATATATCATTTTATCTTGGCCAAGCCCATTGTTGTTTTCTTCAATGAAATTTTTCATATAAATACTATCGTATCTACTATGTTCCTCCATTATTATCTATGTAAGTCAAGTTTTATATGCAAATCTATGACTTAAAATTATCTTTTTATGATAAAGAAATTTCTAGAACATAATAGTTTGGCATCGTCTGTTTATAATATTTTACAAACATCTTTTTAAAAACTGGCAATTAATTTCTCAATCAAGAAGAACAAAATCCGATTAGTAAAAGCTACCTATGTCTCACTTTAGAGAATCATATGCATATGATGGAGTATAAAGCTCAAATCTTTCGACTCTTATAGGAGATTAAACAACAAATAGCACCATTATAATATAATAGAGTTCTCCCACAACAAAATCAATAATAAGTTAGTGTGAGAAATCTGATGTTGCCCATGTAGCACCTCTCCAATACCATATTGCAGTAACTAAAATTGATCTATGTGATAGGACCTGTCATGCCCCATAAATAAATTTGAAAGAATTATTCTTTTAACTTTTATAATTTATAATAATGACCGCATAGCTATCTAAGATTTTAAATTTATTTTATGAATAATAAACTAAGTACAATAACAGCGACATCAAGTCTTTATCCTATTACGTGGGGTCGGCAACATAAATCTTTTTTCTCTATTGTGTCATATAATGAGTCAAATTCTCATTTAAATACAATAAAAAAATATCATTTCAAATCTTTTCTAATCAAGTATTTTTATGTCTAACTCTTCTTCTCTTAACATAGCTTAAATCAAATACATATACTCTCCTAACGGGGTTATTAGAAGACCAACATTTTATGTGACCAAATCATCTAAGGCGACCCTCTATAATTTTATCTGCATTTTGAAAGGGGTGCAATATGAGAACTTCACTGGAGATCATCCATCCTAGTACTACTCTCGTCCAAGCACGCATAAATGCGGAGTTTTAATGAGATCCCGTACTAGTGTTTGTATTATTTATTCATCAAGTAATAATATAAATAATCATTGATAAGGCTATCAACACCCATCAAAAATAGTTTGTATAATCTTTAAATTAAGGAAAAAACACATACTAAAAAAATTATCAACCTCTCTAACGAAGAAAATAAGGGCAATAAAAAAATCCAAAAGCACCATTTCCACCAAATTCAATAGTAGCATGAGTCATGTGATTATATCTCATAAAATGCATCCAATGCAAAAAAATTAATGGAGATCTAAAATTTTGAACACGTTAAGTTAAAGCTGTAAATGAGTTGAGTTGAGCCTGAGGTCAACTTCTATAAATTATATTGGGCTTGAGCTCGACTCGATCTCAAAACTTAAGCTCGAACTTGACTCATTTGTGTTAAAGTCGTTTTGAGCTCAAATTATGTTGCAATTAATATCAATAAGTTTTCTTAAGAAACAACATGCACAATAATGATTATAATAGGATTGAAGCTAACAAATGAAAGAATTAGTATATTTTAAACTAATTAAAAAAAACTAATTTGATTTAAGCCCATAGTTCAATAAGTAGGAGATTGCACTAAAACCCCACAATGAAAAACAGTTTCTGACTCATGCAGAATCGAGAAACAACGATAGAGAAAAATCCAATCATGTTGGACCATATTGCATTAAAAAGCCTCAATAAATGCAATCACTAATTTTTTTTTATTTTTTATGACGAGGACCCGTCCGCTGCGACACCCGACTTCGTCGAGCACGCTTGACGGTCCGTAAACCCCGACCGACCTAATGGGTCACCCAGGCCAAAAACCCATAGCCGGCACTTTGGAGCCTCCACTTAAGAGTCGACTGCCACTTGAGGGAATCGAACTCGGGATGGGAGGTTCCCAACCGAGCACGCCCACCAACCGAGCTAAGCATCGGTGGGTAAATCACTAAACCTACATGAGGAGAAACAACTTCAAAGAAAAACCAATCCTAAAAGCTAATGTTGTCACCTTGTGTTTGCCTAATAAATGCCACTGCCACTTGAGCCGAGGTCCTTTGGTAGTTTAACATATTTTTTACCTTTTATTTAAGTATATATGTATTCTTATAAATGAATGCATGCCTACATGCATAGTTGCACTGACATGCGTTCAGACTCACACTCATTCCAACCTAGTTTGTATTTGATTTTGAGCTTAAAACAAATATTTCGTTATTTTGTTAATATTTTTGACTTAATTTTGGCAATTCCGAGCCTAATTGAGCCTCTACAGTTAATTTCAAAATTTTGAAATGAAAATTTTTATCAATTTTAGCTCTAATCAATGCACAAGTTTTAAGGATAGATAAATTTACAATTTAAGAGAATTTATTTGGTTCATGTTTTGATAGGTGATCCACATTGATGTCTAGCGAGTGATTGCATGCTCTAATATTTTTGAAACTATAATTTTACGTCGTGAATTTAGCTCACTTGACATATGTCTTCCTATAGCTCTTTCAAAGGGTTTTATAAGGAGAGTGTTGTCCTTAATGACGGTTAACATTGTGATAGGTTAAATCTTGAAGTTCAAAACAATATATTCAAAGTAATGAATTGTGAAGATTAGATGGTCCATGTTTGAGTTGAATAAGATGTGTAGGCACCATTAATTATTGTTATTAATAATTTTAGAGCCGCAATAGTTTTTTATTATGAGATTTCATTCATCATGTGATTGTTATGAGGAACTTGATATGTGGCTAGGTATGATTTGTTCAAAGAGATTATCAATGTGGTAGCCATCTTATTTGAATTTTCATTTGGGAACCTCCTGAGACTGAGATGAATTATGATGTAGTAGATCGGCGGAGGAATTGAACTTGCTAGAAGGATACCTAATTCAGGGAACAAACATAAGTTTAAGGCTTAAAAAAAGATTAATATTCAACAATAATCTCCTCCTTTCTACAATGTCTTGTATATATAAACATAATAGAAGATTCTAGAAAACGTATACCTAAGCTAACCAAGGATAAACTATTCATACGATTATCTCCAACCGTTCGACAAACAACCGAATGGAGGCCCTCAAACGTCGCAACCGAACGCCATTTCTTCCGCCATTTGATCGCAGTTGAACAGTGCAACGCCAATATTGGCGTTGCACTGTTCACTTGCGCCATTTCTTTCTCTCTACCGAACTCATCTGAGAAAGGCGCAAAAGAAACGAGCCATGATTTGGGGGCAAAATGACGTTCCACTGGAGATGAAACACGACACTTTTTGATTTTACTGCATTTTGCAGTGAAAAATGAGAGTTTCGGTTGAAGATGCCCTAAGGTGTGCTAAAACTAGGATGTTCCTACATCAAATTTTGTCATGGTTAACATAGTCTGTTAAAATTGAGAGCAATTATCAAAGTTAGAAGAGGGTTCTCGACAAATAACTTCTCTAAAACAAGAAAGAATATTTCAACAACAAGAATGAACATCTTGAGAATATTGAGATCCCTACTATACTAACATCTCATCCTTGTCACATAAAGGGTCATAATTAAGCTAACTGAATACATAAAAATTGACTAGTACATCCGCCAAAATCGTCCACTAAGACTTCGTTTATGACAGTTTTTTTATTGCTTTATAAAACAACTTTTTAATACAAAAAATTTTTGAACTAGAATTTTTGTACTAGGAAGTTGCTTTAGAAAGCAACAAGAAAATCATCCTAAACAAAGCCTAAAGACGCAACTTCTTGTAAAATGACTCACGACTTATTGGTTAAAAGACAAACTCATTTCTTCAACGTCATGAGTTAATGCCACATACTCCATGATTTATCACACATTATTTCTAAATATATATATATATATATATATATATATATATATATATATATATATATATATATATATATATATATATATATATATATATATATATATATATATATATATATATATATATATATATATATATATATATATATATATATATATTTCTTTCTCTCCAAATTTCAACAAGTTGATATATATTTTTAAAAAGTTGCCTACCCATAAACTTCAAATGTTCTAGTTGATCATCATAACATTATCTTTAATAATAGAAGGCCACACAAAATTTCTTCCCACTTTTGCTTCCAATCATACAAAACAAACCAACAACTAACAACCATTAATTTTCAACCATTAAATGCAGCACCTAAAATATAAATCCGGAATCCGACCCGATACGATCTACCCATTTTAATACAGTAGCGAAAATAAAGGAAAGCAGATTGAGCGCGTGGGATCCGCATCCGCCAGCGCAGGGGACGCGGACGCGTGTCAGCCGCCGCTTGATAAGGGTCGTTCTGACCACCTGTCGTTTGATGGCCGCTTAGCTGGCGGGCCGGACGCGGAGCGATCCTAAAGAGTCTCCGTGAGGAAAACCTTCAATCTTTCTTTTCTCCAGAGGAATTACCAGTTGGAGAGGAAATCCAGATTGCCGTGAAGAAGGTAGGGCTTCTCTTCCCTCTTCGATCCCTCTTTCTTTTCTCCTGTTTCATCTCTCTGATCGTTAGGGCTTGGGGGCAGATCAGCCAAACCTCGCCGTAGGGAAGCTTAATTTTCGTACTATTTTTTCCCCGGCTGCGTCTGAATTTTCTGTGTGGAGGTTTTTTATTTCGAGGTGATTATTGTTAGATCTATTTGGCATTGTTTAAACTTCTTTGATGATCAGAAACACAGTCATGATTCAGTTTACATTGAGTTTTGTGCCATGTTGTTATTTGTTGCAATAAGCCGTAGGGTGTTTCTATATTGCTCTCTTCTTCTTGATTTATCTTTTGCTCTGGATCTCTTTCTTATCAGGTTGATATCTTTTTTATCAATTTATAGTATCTGATGTACAATTTATTGCGAAATAATTTTTGTTACCGTTTGGCTTGTTCTTTCGCTTGTTTGAAAGAGGGGAGATACAATGCTTGATGTATTATTGATATTTCCTAGGTTGTGGAATAAGTTTGCTTTGATAATTCGGATCTGCCCGATATTGACCTTGGGAGCACTTTCTTATAGGGGTTTGGGGGACCTGAGTCACTCGAATAAAGAATATAGTTATATTTTATTTCCTCACCCTGGACTGCTCTTTTATATACTTTGTACCCTTTGCTCTCTTTTATTTCTTATTTTTTTTATCTTTCGGCATCTATTGGATCTCTTTGAATATTACAAACGGTAAAATTATGCCTTATTATATTGTCTGGTTGCTATTTTCCATTGAAGGCCATAGAATGATTCCTTCCCCTCTATCTCTCTCTCATTTGCTTTATTTTCCCCTCCGAGATATGCTGTTCTTATTTCTCTTGCCTATTGAAGTGGATTGATACTAACTTTTGCTGATGTGTGATATCTGATTTACAATTTATGGCTAAACTGATTTTACCGTTTGGGTTGTTCTTTTGCTTTTATTCTGTTGTGTCACTGATTTTTTTTGGTACCTTGAAGGATTACAAGTGCAACGCTTTATATATATATATGATTTTCATTTCCTTCTTGCACCTCATAATTTTGTGGATTTGTTAAGCAAATATTTATACATGCCAACATTTTGAAGTAGATATTGGAATTTTTGCAGAGCTAGATAACAATAGTGGTTCATAGCATATAGCAGAATTTAAAATGTCTCCTGTGGAGTCTTCTCGTGAGGATAATGTTTACTTGGCCAAGCTCTCTGAGCAAGCTGAGAGGTATGAAGAGATGGTTGAATTTATGGAGAAGGTAGTAAAAACAGTTGATGTGGAAGAGCTAACTGTGGAAGAACGTAATCTTCTATCTGTTGCATATAAGAATGTGATTGGTGCTCGCCGTGCCTCATGGAGGATCATCTCTTCCATTGAGCAGAAAGAAGAGAGTCGTGGGAATGAGGATCATGTGGCTTTGATCAAGGAGTATCGTGGCAAGATTGAGGATGAGCTCAGCAAGATCTGTGATGGGATCTTAAAGCTGCTTGACTCCCATCTCATTCCTTCTGCTACAGCAGCTGAATCAAAGGTTTTCTATCTCAAGATGAAGGGAGATTACCACAGGTTTTTTGGATTTACATTAATATTTAGAAATAAACAAGGAGATTTTGTGCTCATTTTAAATATACTTGAATGATTCATGCGTAGGTATCTAGCTGAGTTTAAGACTGGAGCAGAGAGGAAGGATGCAGCTGAGAATACGCTTTTAGCCTATAAATCGGCTCAGGTGGGGACCTTTTCCTCATCTTCTGCACTTCAATATGTATTAATCAGGTTTTTGTATGAAGAAGAATCTAACCTATTTAACAACTTATTCATAAAATTTGAACAATTTTCTTATGTGTTAGCTTTTAGATTTATTTTGTTCATTCCAATCTCGGTTAGGAAAGTTGAGGTATTAGATTTGACTTATGTTAAGAAAGGTAGAGGTAGATCTAAAAAGACTTGGTTAGAAAAAATTAGAAATGATATTTCTTTATTAGATTTAAATGAGAATTTGACTTTTAACCGGACACAATGGCGAAAAAGGATTCATGTAGCCGACCCCACGTAGTGGGACAAAGGCTTTTGTTGTTGTTGTTGTTGTTGTAGTATTTCAATCTCCCCCCTTATCAAAATTTAAAACATTTGCATGTCTGATATATGCATTGTTGATTATTTGCAGGACATTGCATTGTCCGATCTAGCCCCAACTCATCCCATACGACTGGGGTTGGCCTTGAACTTCTCAGTTTTCTATTATGAAATATTGAACTCTCCAGATCGTGCTTGCAATCTTGCAAAGCAGGTGTGTTTTAGCATTCAATATTACTTTTCTTGAATGAGTTCGTAATTATCATCTTTAGTATTTGTGCAACTTCTATTTGAATGAGTTCGTAATTATCATCCTTAGAATACTTTCTTTTTTATAGCACAAGTGACTGACCATGTTATGCTAGAATTGGTTCGAAAAAAAGTTTAATGTTTATCAATTATTCTTGAATTGAATAAGGGGTTGTTTGTTTTAAAGAAAAGTTGGTGTAAACAAATGAAGGAGATTCAAGAATGTTGATGTTTTGTTTGTTGAAAAGTATTCCTTGTCAGTTTTCACTAAACCAAACACATTAAATTTGTCTTCGGTGCAAGGAGAATTTTTTATGGCTGCATGGCTTTGTTCTCGTCAACACTATGTTGCCTGCTATCTTTCGTGAATGCCATTATGAATGAGTCCCTTTTTGTTTGAGTTCCCTTTGGCATGTTAAATTTCTTATTTATGCTTGAAAGTTTTTTCCATAAAAAAAAAAAAAAAAACTTTTTTTTATTTTTCAAAAAAAAAAAAAAAAAAAAAAAAAACTTATTACTAGCTAGCTTCCTTCGCTACGCTGGTGTTCTAGAAGGTCCCCATGACTACCGTCTCCTTAAAGACATCCATCCATATGTTGGTTGATAGCTAGGCAGCCTTCATTATATAGGCATGCTTGTGGAAAAAAAAAATTCTCGCATTTCATCCTAGCTCTTCAGCCGAGTTTTATAGTTTGTCTTTAAAGTGTTTGCCTCAGTCGTAGTTATCCTCTGGTTGAGGTCATGCTTGTCCATGCCTCTTCATGGAACCTTTTACCCTTTATGTTTTTATGTAGCTGTTTTTTTTTTTCAACTGTTTTTGTACGTGTGATTTTTTGGTTGGACAAGGGCTATATGCGGTGTTATGTTTATGCTTTTTTTTCCTTAAATGAAACTCGTGGTAAAAAGGCAACTTAATATCTTGTATGAAAATATGAATTCCATTCATGTGGCATGTTCATTGTCGATATTTAAGAATTTGTAGGTCCGAGGTGTGTTTATGGTTGGTTGCTTAATGAATTGTTCTAAACATTTAGTGTACTGTTGTAAATTTTTGTCAGTTTTCATCCTACATTAACTCAGGCATTTACTTTGGAATTACTTAATTTTGACGCTTAACCAGTTTTGAGTTGCAGGAAATGATTGCCTACATAGAATTTGTTTATTTTGAAGATTTTGTAGTCCATATGCATATAAGGACATGCTATAACTTTCCTTGGAAACACTTTGAAGATCTTCAGGGTGATTATTATGTCAATGATATCGTTGAAGTTATCTATTAATGTTGAAGGATAATTCTTTTTTATGGCAATGAGCAGCCATTGTTTAGTCATCATGCTAGTATAGGGCGAATGCTATGGATTGCTAAATGACTCGAGTGATATTATTATTAGGCTGTTGCTTGGAATTCTCATCTAGTTGCCTCATGTTACTTTGTTTTATAGGCAGATGCTGCTGTTTTATCATATTATTTCAAAAATGAAGAGTTTTTGCAATATGAATGATGGGCATGTTGTTAATAGGTTTCAAATGTTGCTGGAGTGGTGATGGAAGGTTTTTGATTGATTGAAGGCTAAGGTACTGACTAGTTATAGGATTTTGAAATAGATTTTTGACTGAAACTTTTTATAATTGATAGTCAAAATGTCTTTGATAGAATAGGTGAGGATCTTTAGATCAGAGATTTGAGATGTTTGCTAACTAAGGAATATGATTTTAGATCAATTAGATATGTGGATAAAAAGTTATGAATTTTATATGTAGAATGATCACAATAGGTGGACAAACTGAGGAAGTTGTATGACTTGTTTTTTGTGAGCTTTGAAGTTGCTTAAGGCTTTGGAAAGTTGGTGGGATGCAGAAGATCAAGTTTAGAGAGGGAAAGAGATAGGTTAGGGTTAACAAACCTTAAGTATGGTTGTTTTGCATATCAATCTAAAAGCTTGCAACACCAACTCAGCGCTGTAGACACAAGTTTTTTGCAAGTGATCAAAGTTATTTTTAATTGAAGCAATTTAAATATAAAAAAGACTTTATTGTAGAAAATGAGGAGAACACAAAGAAATGCCCCAAAATTCCTTCCATTAAGCTCCTCCAAATCTATAATGGGCGCCTTGCCCAAGGACCCTATTTGAAAACTAGCGAAAACAATACCAATCATGAAAAATTTCCTGAGTCTTTGATTGCAACTAGGGTTCCTTAATTTGAAGTAATTGAATGGCCTTCAAAGGAAGATTTTATATTAAAAATATTCCTCCAACCCTTTTGTAGATGAAAAACATGAAAATTACAGGAGAGAACTTAAAAGTTAAAAGCTATAACTTATTGGATTTTGATGATGTGCTTTTGTAGTTGATATAGTAATGGGCTTTCTTGGATCTTCATATGATTGTTTGCATTAACCCTTGTCCACCTGTTAAACTCTGCTTGATTCGCAAAGTTAGAAGTTTTGTTAAGTAAGAGCGTCAATATTTCATGTGTATCTACAAGTGGTGAAGTATATATATCTTTGAGTCATCCTATGATACACTATACATAGCTATTGAGATCACTGATAATGACAATAGTTGTAGCAATGGACTTGCAATATTTGATAATCCCATTGGATGGGAATGATATCATTTATAATGAAAAAAAAAAACATGTCATGAGGCAAAAAAAAAAAAACAATAATAGGGCTAAGGGTCATACTTATTATGTAGTATTAGGTGGATTCATAGTGTTAGAGAGAGTGTACGTCAAAGTTCAAACCATAATCATTATTATTATATTCTCCATGTGAATTATTTTCAAAATTATCACTAGTTATATTAACTCTTTGTAGCACATGTGAATAATAATTGTGTATATCATGTGCACATGAAAATATTTTATCATACAATGAATGATGAGTCATGTTGATCAAATTAGGTGATATAAAGAACAAACCATCAATTTCATAGTTTAGCTTATGATGCTTAATCAAGTATATGTACTGTATTTCAAGAGGTATTGATTTGTTAGGCGTCTGAAGGAGAGAAGTCTGATCAAGTAATGTCAAATTGGTTAAAAAGTCGTGTTGGGGATTTGAAGCTATAACATATATTTGCATATCATTATGTAATGGTGCATCTAGCGGTGTAAACGAGTCGAGTTGAGTCTAGTATCACGCAATTGAGCTAAGCTTGTTTAGTTCTTATTGAACTTGAGTTGGAGCTCGGCTCATTAAAAATTTATAGGCTCGAGCTCATTTGGAAGCTTGTGCTCGACTCGATTTTTTAGTTTTAAATTAAATTTTTTATTTTTTAGATTTTTTTTTTAATATAGAATTAATTCTAAAATGTAAAAATGTATTATATTATGCTAATTTAAATTAATTTTTAAATGATTTTAAGTTAATCGCGTGGCTCAATGAGCTTATGAGCTGAGCTAGGTTGAGCTCGAGGTCATTTAATATATGAGCTCAAGTATAGGTTTAAGCTCAAACTTGTGGCTCGATAAGCTAATAAGTTGAGCTTAAGCCGGCTCGTGAGCCAGCTTACACCCCTAGGTGTATAGGCCTTTTCAAAAAAGTTTTATCAAGCAAGAAATTAGGCAATCGATCAGAAAGTTTGGATTGACTATATTATGTGCATCTTAGGCTTAATAGGACATTGGCAAGCTTAGTAGAGGACTGTATATATAAACCACTCAAATGATCCGAGAGTGCAACGGGTATTTGACTTTCAATGGAAAAATATGCATCAACAAGGCTCATTAATATGCCCACATAGTGAGATAAAGGCTTGATGTTGTTATTGTAAAAGGCTCATAGGTAGCCAAGTTAGAAGGGGTGTGATAGGAAATACTTGAGTTCGCAAGTATCCCTAAGGTAATACTTGAGTTCGCAAGCAACCCTAATCCAAATCGGAGATCAAACAGTGAAAATATTGCTGTCCAGAACAGAAAACAGCAGAAATCTGTTGTTTACAGCAGAAAAACAACACTAATCCAAGGAAAATCTGTGAGAAAACTCAAAGAAAAGCTTGTATTCCACTAGACGATGAATAAAATAGAAAGATACAATTGATCCTCAATTCGAGAGGAGGATCGATCTCTCCCAAATCTCTAGACGACGCTAGAGCCCAAAGAAAACCTAAATCTAAGAGATCTCAAATTTCAGCCATATTCAAGATGCCCAAACCCTAAGAAATTCAACTATTTAATGCATACAAATCAAAAGGAAATCCCTAAACAGTCCCTACATTCAAATTTCCCTCTCAAAATGCTAAAAAACGCTTCCTAAAATGCTTTAATGGGCTGGTCGGGCCGCTCGATCTCCGCAGGAGGCGGAGATCTGTCGCTCTTTGCGAACTGCCGGTCCTGTGTGGACCGGCTGGACCGGTCTAACAATGCTCCCCTCCCAAAAATTCACCTTGTCCTCAAGGTGGATATATGCTCGTGTTCCGGTGGAGGTGGCCATCCTCGAGGTGACTGAAAATCCTTACTGTACTGCTGAACCAAGGGCTGCACGGAAGGAGGAACATCCCCTCCTTCCAATCTGATCGCATCCAGCCTGTGTAGTCCCAGCAGATAATCTTCCCCCACCTCTTGTACGTCCCTAACTATGGTCTTAAGTGATGTGATGGCTTTGGATAGCCCTGCATCTCCCCTTATAACCACCCTTCTCCCATCCACCATTAATTCCATCGTGAGTGCTCCCCAATTGTCCTTGGTTTCCCCCAAGATTTGCAACCACTTCATCCCCAGGATGATATCAGTGCTTCCTAACTCTAGTGGGAGAAAGTCCTCCCTTACTTGAATCCCCTGGATGGTCAACACCACTCCTTTATAAATTCCTTGGCCTTTCTCCACCTTCCCTGTACCCATCATCACCCCATAACAACAGGTGTCCACCAATTTCACTCCAAGTTGGTTGACGACCTGAGTGGAAATGAAATTATGGGTAGCCCCACTATCAATTAGCACCACCACCTCACGGTCATCTATATCTCCTATCACTTTCATAGTGTGACTCGGAGTGAATCCCACTACAGAGTTCAGAGAGACTTCTGCCACATCCAGGTGCAACTTTTCCTCTTCAGATCTGCTCTCACCTCCCTCCTCGTCTTCCTTGTCTTCACAGACAAGGAGAACATGAAGAGTTCGGTCATTGCACCTCTCATCACATCTGAAGCACAACCCCTTTGCCCTCTTCTCTTGCATCTCTTTCTTTGTCATCCTCTTGAAATTTTCCTCACTCCCTCCTACTGGCTTCTCTCGGGTGGTCTCATTAATGTTGCTTGATGCAAGCCCCTTGGGTGCTAGAAGAGTGATCGTCGTCCTGTAAGAGCCTCCTCAGCAGTTTCCCCGAGCTTCTCTTTCAGACTTCTTCTGTTCTTCCACCAACTGGGCCAACTCCATGGCCTTGCCTAGATTCCTTGGCTCCAACACTCTGACTGATGTTCTTACCTCCGGTTTCTGCCCCATCATGAAATTCCCTGCCAGGGCTAACTCTGAGATATGATCCAACCTACTAGCCAGATACTCAAAAATGTCCCGGTAATCTGCCACCGTGCCTTATTGGGTAAGGGCAAAGAATTGCTCATAAAAGTCTCATCCCTCATCTGCTCGGAAACGCTCTAATAAGCATTCTTTGAACTCCCGCCAACTCCGGATAGGCTCCCGTCTGTCACGCCACTGATACCAGGCTAAGGCTTTTCCCTCCAAGCACATTCCCGCCGCTGTCAATTTCTCCTCCTTCGTTAGCCCATTGACAGCAAAATATCGCTCCACCTTATAAATCCACCCATGGACATCCTCACCCTCAAAGATGGGCATCTTCAGCTTCCTCACCTTTGGATCTCCTCTGTTTCCCCGGTACCCTCCATAACCTCCCATTCCTCGAAGGGGAAGAGTCCCCCAAGTGTCCCGATCATCCCCCCGACGATTATATTCAAATCCCTCTTCATACTCACCTCTTATTCTTTCGAAATCATCACCTCGACACTGAATTCCTTCAAATTCAGCACCTCTACGATGACTTTCCTCCCTTCTTCCTTCAAAAACAGCCTATCGATGCTGAATCCTTTCGAATTTAGCACATCGGCGATGAATTTCTTCCCTCCCCCCTTCAAATTCAGCACCTCGACACTAGATTCTTTCAAATTCACCACCTCGGCGATTGAATTCTTCCCTCCTTCCGACCAAATCAGCCTCTCGTTGGTCGTATCCCCTACTCATCTCCTCTCTAGAAAGCGGTTCTAGAGGGGGGATGTCGTTTTCCTCCTCCAGGATCTCCACCTCCGAATTTCTCCTCCCCCTCAAGGGGTTTGGATTTCCTCCCATGCCATGGCCGTCGGTAGTCTCCCTTACTTCCGATGTCGCCGGATTGTTCTTCATTTCAAATAGTTTCTTTATCATTTCCTCTATCGCAGTGAACTTCCCCTCCAAACTTTCATTGTTGGAGGTGATTTGATTTTAAAAGTTGCAGAATCCTTCCTCCAAATTGGCTTTCAATTGGCCGACTTCGCCTTCCAAGACGTCAACCTTCTTTCCGGCCATCTTTCTTTCCCAACAGATCTCAAAAATATCACTTTCGGAAGCCAAAACCTCACTGAAAAATCAGGATTTCAGCCGCCTAAGGTCGCAAAAACGACCCTCTGATACCAATTTGATAGGAAATACTTGAGTTCGCAAGTAAACCTAAGGTAATACTTGAGTTTGCAAGCAACCCTAATCCAAATCGGAGATCAAACAGTGAAAATATTGCTGTCCAGAACAGAAACAGCAGAAATCTGCTGTTTACAGCAGAAAAACAGCACTAATCCAAGGAAAATTTGTGAGAAAACTCAAAGAAAATCTTGTATTCCACTAGACGATGAATAAAATAGAATGATACAATTGATCCTCAATTCGAGAGGAGGATCGATCTCTCCCAAATCTCTAGACGATGCTAGAGCCCAAAGAAAACCTAAATCTAAGAGATCTCAAATTTCAGCCAAATTCAAGATGCCCAAACCCTAGGAAATTCAACTATTTAATGCATACAAATCAAAAGGAAATCCCTAAACAGTACCTACATTCAAATTTCCCTCTCAAAACGCTAAAAAACGCTTCCTAAAATGCTCTAATGGGCTGGTTGGGCCGCTCGATCTCCGCAGGAGGCGGAGATCTGTCGCTCTTTGCGAACTGCCGGTCCTGTGCGGACCGGTCCAGTGGACCGATCTAACAGGGTGCTAGGGATTATTCAAATAAATTGGAGGCTTACTGATGCAGGACTACATGCAAAGATCGGAAACTTGCATAAAATAAATTAAGAACAATTTCAGATTTTCGTTAATAGTGATTAGAACAACAAAGTAAAACTCATAAATGGTCAATCTCGTTTAGGCCAAGCGACACTAGAGACTAAACCAAATCAAAACACTTAAGAAAATTAAAACATTGCATAAGTAGTAGTTTCCAACATAACCAAACTATAACAATTAGATCTAAGAGCCAAGAAGTAACAAACCTACGATTACTAATGGATGGCGATTGGTAGACACAATCTCTTGCGTGAACAAACTCTCATAAAAGTAAGTAGAATTTGAAAGAAAATGAATCAAGGAAGAAGATCACCTTTCCGGAGAGACGTTGTGATTTACCACGCACCTTTCGTTGGTCCCTTTCAACAAGTACTACGGGAAGAAGAAATCTCTATGGATCCGCCAAGGATTGAAATCACGCCGACGACGGGAAGGGGAGAAGATCCACAACGCCTTGGCCCTCGGATGCAAAGTCGAAATCACTCTTCGAGTCGACCATGAATCAATATCATGTAAAGGGAGAACAAACTAGAGAAGGAGAGGGAGAGAGATGGCGGTGGGAGGGAGGAAAAGGCTAGGGTTAAGAAAAGACTAGATGGGATGAAGAAATAATATTAGATCTCCATACCAAAAATTATTCTCAGATTTTAAGTGAAAGAGGAGGGAAAAATCTGAGATTTGAATTTTCAAAACTAAGTAATTAAGAGTTTTAATGGAGCATTAAAGGGAGGGGACCACATGGGAGGCCGACGGCATGGAGAGAGGGAGTGGGGTTAGGGGAAAAGGAGTTATGCGTTTCCAAATCCGCTCCGACTAATTAATGATGAAAATTTCAAATCCGCTCAAATTCAAATTTGAAATTTGAATTCTCATTGAAACATGTGAAACTTTCCTAATTTGGCGTCGGACAAATTTGGAAACTTCCACTTTGAATTTTGAAATTCAAAATTAGTGGAGAAAGCAAGAAGGGTGGCCGGTGATTGGTGGAGGGGATGGTGGTGGGAGAAGGGGAGGCCGGCGGTTAGGGTGGAGGCTGGCGGGATGATGGGAAGGTGGGGGTTTTGAGGATATGGTGAGGTTGAGCTTGGGCGGGTGCGATTAGGAGGTGGAGGTTGGTGGTGGGGACTGGGGAATGGCCGGAGGTGGATATTTGGGGAAACGAAAAGAAAGAAGGGAGATAAACCAAGAGCCACCAGAGGTGACTGTTGGGTACGACGGGTGGCCTCTCCTAGGCTCCACCAAACTCACAACTCTCTCTCAAGCTCTCACAAAAGCTTCAAGAAGACAAATGCAGGAAAATTTCTTAATATCATTCATTAACCATCAAAAGTACAAGATGAAGGCTATAAATAGCCTAATACAATGACATAAAATAAAAGGACTCAAATACCCTCAAGGGCTACATGACTCAATCCCTCAAGCAAGAGTAAAAAGGGAAAATGCAGAAATAAAATACATCAAAATAAAATGACAATACTAAAATCAGAAATACATCGGGTAAATCGTGGCCATAGATTTACGGCCACGTCGACGGTAGACTTTCCAACTGATGTCCCCATCACTTACATCTGTGTGTTTGGCGAGAGGTTCTTGGTCACTATCAAAATTAGGTGTAGGTGTTTGACCTTATTGTTGGCTTAACAAGACTTATTTTTGTAATATTTCAAGATGGTTGAATTTGTCATTTATAGAATTGAATCTATCATCAATTTCATGAGTGATGTAATTCATACTAAGATCTAATTCTCCCGATCTCCTTTTGTCAAAAGTTGAAGGAAATCTCCTACTAGGTAAGTTGACCATCCTATGGTTAATAAGATTTTGGAGGTGGATATTTGGGGAAACGAAAAGAAAGAAGGGAGATAAACCAAGAGCCACCGGAGGTGACTGTTGGGTACGACGGGTGGCCTCTCCTAGGCTCCACCAAACTCACAACTCTCTCTCAAGCTCTCACAAAAGCTTCAAGAAGACAAATGCAGGAAAATTTCTTAATATCATTCATTAACCATCAAAAGTACAAGATGAAGGCTATAAATAGCCTAATACAATGACATAAAATAAAAGGACTCAAATACCCTCAAGGGCTACATGACTCAATCCCTCAAGCAAGAGTACAACAACAACAACAACAACAACATCAAGCCTTTATCCCACTACGTGGGGTCGGCTACATGAATCCTTTTTCTCCATTGTGTCCTATTAAAAGCCAAATTCTCGTTTAAATCTAATAAAGAAAGGTCATTCCTAATATTTTCTAACCAAGTCTTTTTAGGTCTACCCCTACCTTTCTTAACACAAGTCAAATCTAATACCTTTACTCTCTTAACTGGGTCGTCGGAAGGCCGCCTTTTTATGTGACCAAACCATCTAAGGCGACTCTCTCTAATCTTATCTTCTACTGGAGCTACTCCAACCTTTTCACGTATATGCTCATTTCGTATCCTATCTCTAAGGGTAAAGCCACTCATCCATCTAAGCATCCTCATCTCTGCCACACTTAACTTAGTATTATGCTTCTCTTTTAATGGCCAACATTCGGCACCATAAAGCATTGCAGGCCTCACTACCATCTTATAGAATTTTCCCTTAAGTAAAAAGGGAAAATGCAGAAATAAAATACATCAAAATAAAATGACAATACTAAAATCAGAAATACATCGGGTAAATCGTGGCCATAGATCTACGGCCACGTCGACGGTAGACTTTCCAACTGATGTCCCCATCACTTACATCTGTGTTTGGCGAGAGGTTCTTGGTCACTATCAAAATTAGGTGTAGGTGTTTGACCTTATTGTTGGCTTAACAAGACTTATTTTTGTAATATTTCAAGATGGTTGAATTTGTCATTTATAGAATTGAATCTATCATCAATTTCATGAGTGATGTAATTCATACTAAGATCTAATTCTCCCGATCTCCTTTTGTCAAAAGTTGAAGGAAATCTCCTACTAGGTAAGTTGACCATCCTATGGTTAATAAGATTTTGATTGTCTTATTCAATATTTAAATTAAAAAAAAAAAATCAACTCTGCACTTGTTAGAGTTTTTCGCCCAAGGCTATCTTTTTCCCATAAGCCGTTCCAATTTATTTTTGTTTTTCTTATCAATTCTAGTTCAACAAAACTAGCAGTTCTTTGATAGTTATCCTTATCATGCTAATCAAATAAGGCACTTACTTGTCTGAGACAAAATAATTAATTATTAACTTTGTGTATGCTATTAAATGTTGAAGTTTCAAATTCCAGGTTAATGTAAGGGTTATTTAATGATGTGTGGGCATGCATGATTGCAAACACATTGCATAGTGAACTGTTTAAAAATAAAAATAAAAATGTGAAGGGTGGAAAAAAAAGATATTTGATGATTTGAATAATGTTTGACTAAAAGATCATCTAGGTGAGGTGGAGATCCACAATGGACGACTTAGTCCCAAGATATCTTTGATATATATTTTTTTATACAGAGCCTTTTTAGTCTTACAAATGCACAAAGCAATTGTGTTCTTTTTGATGAAAGAATGATTATATAAAAGAAGAGAAAATAATGCTTTAATTTTGCAATAATGCAATGCAAGTAAAAATTTGTTTTGCAGACTTCAAACATTTGTGAACTTCTTTTTATAAGTGAAGGTATGCTTGCAAAAAACTAATTAATGGAGAGTAACCATAAAGAAAACATATTTTCAATTTTGATGTTTTTGAAAACTGATAGGAATCCCTTGTAGAAAACCAGAAAAGTTACTTGCTGAAATTTAATTTCAGCAATTGGGAGAACAGGAATTACAAAGAACTCGGATGGAGAAAACCAGAAATTGCACTTTTGATTGAAATTAGTTGAAGAAAATCAGTAAAATACAATGAATCATTTATTGAAGAGGAAGATCTGACTCTCCCAAATCTCTAGACGCTGCTAGAGCCCACTCAAGACAAAAACATTTTATTTTTCAGCCAAAATTCAAGATAAAAACCTAACCCTAGCCTCCCCACATGTTTAAACATACAATTCCTTCAGTAAACTACCAAAAGAGCCCTTCTAATTTAAATTTCCCTCCTAATCTTCTCTTTAATTCCTCATTAAAGCCTTGATTTATTGCTGTACCCCACCCCATAAAGGGGGCGGCATATTGGAGCCGAATCCTTCCTCCTCCTGTAGACAAATGCCGGCCTAATCTGGACCGGTCCATCAAAAACACATCAAGTAGGTTGCATGAAATATTTCTTTGTAGATCATACCCTTAGCTGTTTACTACTTGGAAGTTTTAAAATAATCTTAGAATTGCCTACATAAAAATTAGATATCTTTAGAACAAATTGCTGTCGGAATAAAAGACTTCAATAGCAATGGAGAAACAAATGTTACCATTTTATTCAAAGTTGCTATTTTTTAGAAGTAGAAGATCTCTTAAAACTAAAGTGTTCTACTAGAAGAAAATATTGTTGAAGCAATTCCAAGGTAGGGTTGCTGCATACAGTGGTGCCTCTTTGGATTGTTGGTTTTTTCTCTCTTATTGGGCAAAGACTATGAAGCTTTAGATCATTTTGGCTTTGACATTTTGTTGGAATTTATTTTCTCTGTTTGAAAAGGCCTTTGATGAGGCTATCTCGGAGCTGGACACTCTGGGTGAGGAGTCCTACAAGGACAGCACATTGATCATGCAGCTCCTCAGAGACAACTTGACACTGTGGACCTCTGATATAAATGTAATTTGTTTCTTACTTAACAATTTTTTTATTCATACTGATTGTTACTTAGCCAAATGTGTTACCCCTATTGACAACCAAATGTTTCCTTCAACGTAGGAGGATGCGGGAGAGGAAATCAAAGATGCTCCAAAACGCGAATCTGGAGAGCCCTAGTTATGATGGAAGTTTTAGGCTTCGTTTGGGACGACTTTTTTATTGCTTCTTAAAGCAATTTTTTAGTACATAAATTTTAATTTTTTATTAAAAATCTGCTTTAAGAACCGATAAGAAAGCTGTACTAAACGAAGCCTTAGTCCCTGTTATTCCTTGAAATTGTGGTATTGCTAATGTAGAATATGTAATGATTGCTTCTAAAATCAAATAGATTTCATTTGAAACAACTTTGTCGTGTGGCACATAATTATTACTGCTTTTTTTCCATTGAAGGAGCTTTGATTGGTTTATTATAGTAGTTGCTGTTATTATTTTCTGATATAGCTGCTGTTATGCTTATGAGTGGTAAGTGAATTTAAGCTTTATTATGATCTCTAAGACATATATGGTTATTTTTTTATTGGTGGAATTCATAATATTCAGATGGATGGGTTAAGTTTTGCAAAATGTTCACATGAATTGTAATTTTTTCACATGCACATATAGTGACACGTGGCATGTATTTTATTTTATGTTATCATCTCATAATCTTAAAGATTTTACTTGGTTGAGACTATTTTTACTGATCTCCCAATCCTACAAGCGATGGAACTTTAGAATGCGTTAGATGAGTTAGAGTTCTTGGAAAAGAACTCTTGGAAGAGGATGAACAGGGCAGTAGAGAAGAGAAGCCGAAAATGAGAAGAATAGAATCATATCTTATTTAGATGATAACAGGTCATATTTATAATTACAGAGATGAAGTAAAAAGCGGTAAAAGCATAACTCAAATATTTACAATAATGGTCTCCTTAACAGCCCCCCGCAAACTAATCATTTGGTGAGCAAATGGTTAGTTTGGATCGGAGAAAAGAAAAACGACTGCTAGGAAGGGATTTTGTAAGAATGTAGGCAACTTGATCCGTTGTACTTATATGAACAATGTCGATATTGTCGTTCTTGATATGATCCCGGATGAAATGATGATCGATCTCGATATGTTTTGTGCGAGCATGTAGAACAGGATTGTTCGCAAGGGCGATAGCCGAAGTGTTGTCGCAGTGAATTATGGTAGGAGTGGACGGTGGAATGAATAGCTCGGCTGCAAGTCGTCGGATCCATAGGACTTCGGCAATAGCAGAGGACAAAGACCTGTACTCGGCTTCTGTTGATGACCGAGCGATTGTTGTTTGTTTCTTGACCGACCAGGAAATAAGATTAGGACCGAGAAAGGTGCAATACCCGGACATTGACTTCCGTTCAATAGGATCGGTGGCCCAATCTGCATCCGAAAAACTTCGCAGTTGCAGGGATCCTCGTGTGATAGGCATTCCAAATTCAAATGTTCCCTTGATATAGCGGAGAAGGTGCTTTAAGGCGAGGAAATCACAGTTTCTTGGTTGATGCATGAACTGGCAGATGGAGTTGACGGTGAAGGCAATATCTGGCCGAGTGATGGTTAGATATTGTAGAGAGCCTGCTAATTTGCGGAACAATTGAGGATCGGAGAAAGGTGCATCGTCTTGAGCCTTCGTCGTCTTAGTTATTGCCGGAGTTTTGGACGGCTTGCAATTTGCAAAACCTGCATTTGAAAGAATTTCATTGGCGTAGTGTGTTTGATTCAGAAAGTATCCATGAGTGGTGTGAGTCACCTGAATACCGAGAAAGACCGAAATATCGCCAAGTTGTTTTAGGCGAAAGTTGGACTGGAGATGCTGTAGAGTTATCTGAATTTGCGACTTGTTATTACCGGTGACGAGGATGTCATCAACGTAGATGAGAACGAATACCCGAGCATCCGCCTGGCTGTGTAGAAGAAGAGAAGGGTCCGCTTTGCTGAAGGCGAACCCGATCTGTATTAGAGATTGAGTTAATTTGTGATACCATAAACGAGGTGATTGTTTAAGTCCATAGATGGACTTATGCAGCTTGCAAACATATTGAGGATGCTGAGAATCCTCAAAACCACGAGGTTGCTTCATGTACACTTCATCTTGTAAGTCGCCATGGAGAAATGCATTAGAGATGTCCAGCTGTGACACCGTCCAGTTGTGATGCAAGGCAATGGTAAGGAGCATGCGAATGGTTACCATTTTCGCGACTGGACTAAAGGTGTCAGTGAAGTTAATTCCAAATTCTTGCGAACATCCCAGAGCTACCAGACGGGCTTTGTATTGACCAATGTTTCCGTTTGGTAGCTGTTTTGTTTTAAACGTCCACTTGCTACCAAGTACCGGTTTATTTAGAGGAGCAGGAACCAATGACCAGGTGCCTAGTTTTTGTAAAGCGGAATATTCGGCGGACATTGCTAAACGCCAGTTAGCATGCTTGACTGCCTCATTGTAGGAAGTTGGTGTTGGTGGTGATTCTTGAACAGCAGATAGATCGAACACCTGTTTTGGTTTCACAATTCCAGATCGAAGTCGCGTTTGCATCGGATGACAAGGAACCGGGATCTGGTTCTGACGGCTGAGAGCTGTGGACGAGGACGACTCAGGTTGATGTGAATGCAGATCTGAAGACGACTGAGTAGAAGCCTTATTTGAAATAGAAGGCGCGGGAGCAGAAGCCGAGGGCGTTCGAGTGAAGATGGTGGATATGGATGGTGTGATCGTGGAGCTGGGAATGAGCAGCAGAGGAGGGCACGGTCTGGTAGCAGGAGCAGAGGAAAGATTCAAATCAGGTTGTTGGTAGGGAAACGTTGTTTCATGGAAAACAACGTGACGAGAAATGTACATGCGATAATGTTTTAAGTCGAGGCATCTATAGCCTTTGTGCTGCGTTGAGTAGCCAAGGAACACACACGAATGAGAGCGGGGAGCCAATTTGTTGTCCGCGTAAGGGCGAGTCCAAGGAAAACACAGGCACCCGAAGGTGCGAAGATGTTTGTAGGACGCATTGTGACCGTGAAGGCGGAAATAAGGAGTGGTGTGAGATATGGTAGAAGACGGTAGCCGATTAGTGAGATACGTGGCAGTAGAGACGGCTTCTGCCCAAAATTTCGAGGGAAGAAAGGCCGCATGAAGAAGAGTGCGGGTGAGCTCAATGAGCTGCCGATGCATTCGCTCGGCAGTGCCGTTTTGCTCAGGCATGTGCGGGCAGCACAGTTGGTGAGTAGTCCCCTGTTGTAGAAGAAATGTCCGAAACTCATTGCTGGTAAATTCCCCGCCACCATCCGACCGAAAATATTGCATGTTCGTTTGAAAAACGTTTTTAACCATTGCACAAAGTTTTGGTATTTTGAGAAAACTTCGTTTTTAGAATGCAGCAAATAAATCCACGAAAAATGAGTAAAATCATCTATGAAAAGAACGTAGTAACGAAAACCGTTCATGGAAACAACCGGAGCTGGTCCCCAGACGTCCGAATGTACAAGTTGAAACGGTCTTGTACAGACTGACGTGCTAGAGGAGAAGGGTTGTTTATGACTCTTGGAGATGTTACAAGAAATGCATAAAGAAGAACAAGAACTAGATTTAATCTCAGAATCAAGACGAGCTAATCTCTGCAGCGTTCGAAAGTTTGGATGTCCAAGCCGTGCGTGCCATAGCGAGCTCGAAGGTTTCGCCGCCGCAAGCACAATGTGCTTAGTTGGGGTAGGAGCTTTGAGACGATACAGTCCATTGCGTTTGCGACCGCGGAGAAGAGGGCGGTTGTCCTGTAAATCCTTCACAACGAATTCGTTAGCGTTAAACGAGACTGAGACGTTATTGTCTGCAGTCAGTTTCGCAACAGATAAAAGATTATGGGAAGCAGAGGGAACATGTAGAATATTTGGAAGATAAAGCTTACGGTGGGAATCAGGTAGAGGCAGGATTCCTTGACCCGTATTGTGAATCGGAAGAGTGCTTCCGTTAGCTGTAGAGACGGAATCCATGCCATTGTATGGAGAAGAATGTTGGAGATTAGCCATGTCCGGCGTTAAGTGCGACGAGACACCTGAATCAATGATCCACTCGTTTGCGGAAGAACTTTGCTGTTGCGCTATGAGGGCCCGAGAATTCAAAGGAGGCGCGTATGTAAGATTACATCGGTGCCAGCAGTTGAGCGCCGAGTGGCCGGACTTCCCACAGATTTGACATTGTGGGCGGACGGCGGTATTTCTTGAGGGGACGGAATTGTCAGCTGAGTGCTGTGGTTTAGGAACAGAGGATTTTCCTCTGAACTTCTGGTTCTTGGGTCGGTAACTGTTGCTTCGGTTTGAAAACATAGCGACGTTCTCAGATTGCTGCAATTCTTGATTTCTTTGGTTGTGAAGATTTATTTCTTCACTGCAGAGTAGGGAGTAAAGATCGTCTAGACTGATGGGCTGTAAAGACGTGCGAATGGCTGTCTTGAATGAGTTATAAGCTGCCGGTAATCCGTTTAGGATGTACAACACTATGTCTTCGGTATCTACCTTGGATCCGGCGGCTGCTATGCTATCAACGATTTTCTTGATCTGATCAAGATATTGCTGCATTGTCTGATCCCTCATTTGGATTTGGTGAAGTTCGCTTTTCAATTGTATCACTCTTGATCGGTTCGTTGGTTGAAGACGACGTTCGAGAGTTTCCCAAACTTCTTGAGTGGTAGTGAGAGTTAGGACATACGGAAGGATAGTTGCAGAGATTGTCGATAGGATTGCGGAAGTGAGATTCCTATCGATCAATTTCCATCGGTTGTGTGCGCTGATGTCGATTTCCGGTGGGCAAATTGAGAGACCGGTGAGATGCGTTTCGAAGCCGTTCGCAGAAAAATGTTGATACAGCTGCAAACGCCAAATTGCATAGTTTTCAGTTGTTAACTGAGTGGGAACCAGATTCTTGATGTTGGAAATCAAGAATTTGAGATGAGGAGGAATGATGAGCTCGGCTTCTTGACCGGTGGAGCTCTGAGTGGTCCGGTGAGAAACGGCCGAATCTTCTTCTGCCATGGGAAGAAGACGAAGAAGAATTGCTGTGGAGCGAAGAGCTCTGATACCAAGTTAGAGTTCTTGGAAAAGAACTCTTGGAAGAGGATGAACAGGGCAGTAGAGAAGAGAAGCCGAAAATGAGAAGAATAGAATCATATCTTATTTAGATGATAACAGGTCATATTTATAATTACAGAGATGAAGTAAAAAGCGGGAAAAGCATAACTCAAATATTTACAATAATGGTCTCCTTAACAAGATGAAGTCCATTTTTTTTGAGAGATTTATTTGTGCGGTTGCTGAACATAATTCACTGTTTGGAGATCAATTAGATTTAAGGATTCATTATGTCCTAATTCTCCAAAAAAAAAAAAAAAAAAAAAAGGCAATTGATCACAAACGACCTCTTAATAATTATTCTATTAAAACTAATTTTCATCCATTGGTTAACTAAATAAATAAATCTGAACATAATTTTAAAAATTAAACATTTAAATGACCAAATTTTCTTATAGACCTAAGGCTTTTCCTCATGATTAAATCCTGCATAATCACATTCAAATTTTCTTACATTTTAAAAATTAATATATATATATATATATATATATATATATATATAGAATAAAATCAATTATTTAATAGAAATATATATAATGTACTTTATTTTAAAAACATTAATTTTTATTTTTTAATATTTAATTAAAATAAGTTCATACACATATCATTAAATATAATTTTTAAATTCAAAATATCTTAATTAGTAATTAATCAAAGCTCTATTTAAATTTTTACTCGCATCACCCTATAACAAAGAACGGTGCCCACTGGCTTTGATCTCACACGCTAATGTTCACCCGTTCTGCTCCTACCGCTCTGTTTCGCCTCAAGTTCGCCGCCGGCGCATCCGTTCACTCCGGCCACTCCATGTCTGCCGCCGCATCCCCCAACTCCGCATCATTGCCGCCGTCCAAAACTGTACGCGTCTTGAGTCCTTGTCCTTCTTTCCTTACGATTTCATCCATGGCATTTCATCGAACACCTTGCGAGCTTCTTTTTTCTGCTCGCAGGTACGGGTAGAGATAAAAGGAAGGGTGCAGGGCGTGTTTTTCCGAGACTGGACGGTGGACAACGCAAGGGAGCTCGGCCTACACGGTTGGGTCCGTAACCGTAGGAACGGCTCCGTTGAGGCCGTGTTTTCCGGTGATCCAGACGCCGTGCAGGATATGGTCGAGAGGCGCTGCAGGGTCGGACCTCCGTCCTCCGTCGTCACCGGCATTGCTTCCTTTCCCTGGAACGAAGACCCTGGCCAAGGTTTCCAACGCAAACCCACTGTCTGAATTAATTTTTGCTTGAATTGAAGCAGGGGTATATTTGATGCTCTACTTGAATAAGTTTGTTTTACACACTCAACATTGCCTTGTGTGATATATATTATATGTGTTTATACGAAATGTGGAGAGATCAACTTCTTATGGCATTGGAATTACATTGGAGTGTGTGTCTGGTTGATTGTACTTTGAAGAAATACTTGAATTGCCTGTATACGTATAGGTTTGTGATGTAGTTGAATGGTAAAACTGCATTTCTGTGTTTTGAAAATGAAGTTTTATTATGAAAAAAAAAAAAAAAGGTTCCATGCATAACTCCTCTTATGATGCCACATGCCACAATTTGAGAAGGAAACTGTGACAATTAATTCAAATGGCACTAGCATTAGGCCTAGTTTGATTGGACTTTTTTTGTGCTTATTCCTTTTTAAAATTGTAAATTTACTGTTTGGTTCTTCAAACCACATTCTCAATAACACTTTTTTATTCATTTTTCTGCTGTTTTAAGAAAGCTTTTTATATATGCTTCTCCGTTTAAGAAACTCTTTTCTCTAAACCGGTATTTCTTAAAACTACAATTTTCAAAAATACCGGATAACCAAACGAAGCCTTAATTATTCCCACTGGGTTTTACAATTTACCTCACCTTAATGTGGAACATTCCTGTAAAAATTCTATTTTTGCTTCCTCTTTCACAACCAATGGTAGAAGATGCACTAATAAGACAACTGGGAAGAAAATAAGTTATATACAGAAAGATTAATGTTAGAGTTAAAGCCTCATGCCACAATGGAGATATACAAATGGAGAAAGGGTTCATAAGGCTGATATCAACTAACTGGACAAAGTTGCTTCTGCTCTTGATGAAGAGATTTTTGCTTCGTTTGGGACTGGCTTTTTATTGCTTCTTGAAGCAACTCTTTGGCATAAAAAATTTAATTTTTGTACTAAAAAGCTGCTTCAAGAAGTAGTAAAAAAGCCGTCCCAAATGAAGCGACTGTTTTCATTATTTTGTGTTGTCCTAGTTCATTAAGGGGCAAGTTCTCCCGTTAGTGTTGCATTTTTTTTAAAATTTTGAACATGGCTATTTCTAGTGCATACTTGGTTTCTCCAATGAAAGTCCTTGGATGTTCGTTATGGTAACTTGTTTTTGCACACCTGTGTAGTATGAAGTTAGGCAGCTTATGTCCATTGCATGAAATGTATATATGCATCATAATTAGGCGTCCCTTAAGTTCATGGGTAGTCAATTAAAGTGTATATAAACTGTTGGTAGTATTTTAGACAATAGAATGTATTTCACGAATGAAAAATAAGATCAACTTGACAATACAAATTGTGAAAATAAGATCCACTTGAAAATGCAAACTTCCTATCGTCAAAAATATAACATTTGTAGAACAATTATTAAAACGTATCAAATTAAGACTTCGTTTGGGACGGCTTTCTTACTGCTTCTTAAAGCATTTTTTTAGTATAAATTTTTAATTTTTATATTAAAAAGCTGCTTTAAGAAACCGTAAGAAAGATGTTCCAAACGAAATCTAAATAAATGAAAACAATAAGCTGGAAATGCAAGTCTCAAAAGTTGAGATTGTATTTTTGTCCTTAGAGTAATAAGCATCCTCCCTTCCATGCGGATTTCTTCGCCATTGTTGCTCCCAAGATTGCTTCTAAGGCTTCGTTTGAGACGGCTTTTTTATTGCTTTTTAAAACAGAGTTTTAGTAAAAAATAAAAAAAAATTGTACTAAAACTCCGTTTTAGAAAGCAATAAAAAAGCCGTCCCAAACAAACCCTAAGTCTCTTTTCTTGCTTCTGTCATAGCACAATAATATAGAAGTTGTGCAAGCTGCACTCCTCACCGAACCCATTAATAAAGGGATAAACTCACATGCTAGCTCTTTTTATTTTGAAACATGAAGAGGGAAATTGCTTAGCAAGCTATTCCTCAGGTCATAAAAAACATGTAGCTTCTACTAATAATGCGAATGTCTTAAGGAAGAAGCTATAATCCCTCCATCGTTGTATGAGATAGTTTTAAGGAAGGTATATGCTAATAAAGTTATCCACATTTCCATTTACTTCCTACAACATGTAGAGGAGAAATAGGAGATGTGGTTAAACCTTTTTATTCATTTTTAATTCTTTTTAATGATAATGGTAATAATCCCCTCAAAAGAATTAAAATAAATTACTAAAAGAAAGTTAGGTTCATTAGTTTGCATTATGCTTGGTAGAATGAGACACCTCGAAGCTATAGTTAGTAATAATTTCAAAAAGGTGATAAATATAGAAAAATTGCTCATTATTGGTGGATTTTTCCGGCGACTTTCTGGTGGATATTTTTCCGCCGGTAATAGCTGCGTAGGAAACGAGAACCGGCAGCTCATTTCCGACGGGAATTTTTCCAACTGCTTTCCTATGGTTTTATGTTGTGGTCAATCCGGCAGTCAGAGCGACGGTTGACCCAGAATATTCGACGAAAAATTTCTAGCAAATTATCCTCCAGATTATCCTATTTCATGAAATCAAATGCATTGAAATTTACCAGTCAAATAATCAAACAATCTTTGATCATTTGCAATTCTGAGGGGACCCGACTTCCGCAAATATGATTATCAACAAGACAACAACTTCAAAATAAACATCCAACATGATTGTAATTTATGGCAAGAAATAATATGAACCTGATAGCATGGGCAGATCCATTCTTAATTTTCAGGGGGGGCAAACTTATAAGAAAAAATGTAGAGTTCTTTTTTTTTCATAAATATCTTTACAACAAAAATTTGTTCCGAGGGCGTTGCCTCTCCACCCCTTTTTATTCATCGTTGTATGCTTCACAGACATGTCGGGGGTCCAAGGGTGCAGCGCTCCCTGGCGGGGTTCGACCTAGTATGTGGATTGTAAGGATATTTTTGTATTTGGTTCATCGTTTCCTAGCAATAACATCTATACACAAAGTGTTTAGTTATGTTGGGCCAATTGCCTAAATACCATAGTATTTTAAAACGGGGGGGGGGGGGGGGGGGAATTGCTTAAGGTGGGTCCGCCCATGCCTGCTGGTTGAAGTGAACCACAAACCAATAATAGGCTTTGGGGATGATAATGTGATATAGCATAGCGAGCACGTGGAGATAGGAATGGACCAATTTAGGAGCTCAAAACATAAAATAAGATGGAATTAGATATGCGCCAATCACAAAAGCCCAAATAAGAACATTAGTTTAGGTTTATTTATATTATTTATTATTATCATTAGTTTAAGAATAAAGTGTTGTAATGTGTATTTTTGTGACATTTGAAAAAAAAACTTGGAATTCAAATTTTAAACTTTTAGGTCAGAATATCAAACGGTGGAGAGAAATGCTACTTAAACTCAAACGAGAGGTACCTACATAAAAATGCAACTACATCATTAAGGTTTTATTTGGGATGGTTTTTTTTACTGCTTCTTAAAGAAGCTTTTTAGTAAAAAAAATTTAATTTTTGTAGTAGAAAGTTGGATGGTTGAAGTGGAGGAATGCATCGGACTTATTATGCGATAGAAAAGTCCCCCTCAAACTTAAGGGAAAATTCTATAAGATGGTGGTGAGACCTGCAATGCTTTATGGTGCCGAATGTTGGCCATTAAAAGAGAAGCATAATACTAAGTTAAGTGTTGTAGAGATGAGGATGCTTAGGTGGATGAGTGACTTGACCCTTAGAGATAGGATACGAAATGAGCATATATGTGAAAAGGTTGGAGTAGCTCCAGTGAAAGATAAGATTAGAGAGAGTCATCTTAGATGGTTTGGTCACATTAAACGAATGTGTGCTTGAACCATCCTTAGTGTGAAATGCCTCTTCACCAAGGTGTGCTTGAACCACTCAAGCACCCTTTCATAAGAAACCTACCCAACTCCTCCCTCTTCTTGCTTATATTTAAAATTTTCTTTTATGTAAGAGCCCATAAATATTCTTAGCTGAATTAATGAAATGATTGATGATGTTTTAGACAAAAATTGAAGTGTAAAAATTCTTGGAATGAAAATTTGTGGTTTAATTCCATAACATAAATTTTCCTTTGTGGCATCTTCCTTGCTTCCATCTTTGGCAAGTTACAAGAATTATTTCTTTTAAAACCTATTCGTTTTGCTACTTAGAATTCTTCTATATCTCCTTTACACTCATATCATTTCTCGAGCTTTCCATATTTAAAAATAATTCAATAAAGTCAAAGACAAGTTCTCGACCAAGACTAGGTGATTGTTTGATTTATATTTTGTACTCATTAATTAAGTATGAATTTATGTCCCTTTGTGTATTGCTGCCTTTAAAAAAATGTTTTAATGCAATTATGTTGATATTGTTCATTGGCACATTTATCAAGCCTACAAATTACATGAAATTTTATAAACCTAAAAAATATATTCTGCTGAACCCACTGTGATTTGTCTTTTAAATTAGTGGTCGTAGGAAAATAATTAAAAATCTTGGCATCAATATATGCATTTTAATATTATATGTAATTGATATTAAATATAAATTTTTAACAATCCAAAAAATATACACTTTGAATCAATTTAAAATTTAGATTTTTTTTTTTTAAATTAGGATATTTGATTCAATTTAGCACATAAATTAGCTCCACTTGAAATTGAAATTGAGTTGAACCTAACTCACTCAAACAAGAAATGATAATATTTCAATTTAATTTATTTATGCTTTATTTGGAGAGAAATTATTCTATATGGATAGCAAATCATCTGGAGCACGTCGCATCACTAGATACACGGCATGTACATAACCACAATACACAACAAAGGATGACTTTACATGCTCTGATTTGCCTCCGTCTGTATTCATATCTACACAGAATAACTTCACTTGTTTGGGAGGACTTTTACTACTTAAAATAATTTTTAGTATAAATTTTTAACTAAAAATTTATTTTTAAAAGCAATAAAAAAATCACCCCAAACGAAACTTTAGTTGCAAACAATGTTGGGGTAAATAAAAAGTAACTGCAATTATTTTTTTTTTTTGGTAATTGCAGTAAAATATTTACTGCACCTCAAAAGATACTATCAAAACAAATTAAAAAAACCAAAATATTATCTTGAAGGTGCCTAATTGATAAATGTTTTGGAAGTTACTAACAATTTTTTTACAATTATATCCCTTCTATTGACACTAAGATCTCATAAAATAACAATAAATAAATAAATAAAAAGTTGCCATGCATGATCATGTATCAGCACGTATGAAAAACTTAGAAGAAAGTTAACAGTACAATCCACTGCATGGAATAAACACCACAAGGATTATTTAGTTTCCTTGCAAAATAGAAGAAAAGAATTGGGCTCAAGAAAAAAATCCCTTTTGCAATTACATCCACCCAAATTTGTTTATTGACATAGTTTCCACAAAATTATTGCAGAGAATAAGGTCAGTTGACAACATCAAGAACCAGCTTGCGTGACTTGTATATAGACCACTTCAGGCGCCGATAGTATGCAGCTTGAAGCAAAGCAAGAGACAGCACAAATATCCACTTGAATCCCATCTACATGACAGGTCGATTAGTGATCAGGTTATTTAAAAATGAGCTTATGAACAAGAACAACAATATCAAGCCTTTGTTATCATTAACTATCTAAAAAAAAATCTAAGCCTTTGTCCAACTATGTGGGGTCGGCTATATGAATCCTTTTTCTCCATTGTGTACTGTTAAAAGTCAAATTCTCGTGTAAATATGATCATTTCTAATATTTTCTAACCAATTCTTTTTAGGTATATCTCTACTTTTCTTAACATAAGCCAAATCTAATACCTCTACTTTCATAAACGGGTCAACGGAAGGAATTTTTATTGCGTCCTCCCACCTGACGTAGAGATACGTCCTCCCAGAGCTAAATTCGCGCTAAAAAACGAGAAATACCGAGCAAATACCGAGTAATACCAAACAATAACGAGGAATATCATCATGTGAAGACCAATACCGAGTTATACCGAGCAATACCGAGCAATACAAAAAAATACCTAGTTTTTCCTAGAAAGAACTCGGTATTTTTTTGTATTGCTCGGTACAGCTCGGTATAACTCGGTATTGGTCTTCACATGATGATATTCCTCGTTATTATCAAATAATACCTAGCAATACCGAGCAAAAACCGAGTTTTTTGGCGGTGGGAGGACGTATCTCTACGTCAGGTGGGAGGACGCAATAAAAATTCCATCGGAAGGCCATTGTTTTATGTGACCAAACCATGTAAGGAGACTCCCTCTAATCTTACCTGGCAAAAAATATTGATCAATGTGCACATATATAATAGTAAATTTTTAAAGGAGATTTGCATACATATCACTAAATTCTTATGTATTTATATGTCTAATATCTAAATCTTTATATTTACTTATATAATCACATTAAAATTAACACTAATCTTAACTTATTTGAATTGAAATATATTTTTTCATGCATATATTTTGATGTGATTTAGATGCAGGAGTGCTATATAAATAAAAATAAAGATTTATGTATTAGGTATATAAATATATAAGAATTAAATTGCATGTATGCAAATCCCTCATTTTAAGCGTATTTATCATATAAATTTGTATAGTTTGGTAAAATTAAATAGAAATAATGTGAAACCAAATGAAGCCAAAAAATTTCATGCATCTCATGCAAACAAGTGAGAAAAAGATTACCAATTTGCGCTCTTCCATCTCTGGTTCAGCTGCCCAAGTCAAGAATGATACAACATCTTTCCCCATCTACAATGGGAATAGAAGTAGAATAAAACATCTTAGAAGGTTCCATGACATCAGCTAAAATTGTCATTACATATATATATATATATATATATATATATATATATATATATATATATATATATATATATGAACATAAATAATAAGAAGATACCTGGGCTTCAGTGGCAGGAGTGCCATCTTCATACTCGACAGCACCATCAATAAGCATTTGAGGCATAGCTATAGCACCGCCTGGGAAGTATGGATTATAATGCAGACCATCTCGAATCTAGAATTTGTCCAAAAGACAAGCATGACAATTTATTAGAAAAAGGCAAAACAAAAATTATTAGTACCTACGAGCATGCATGATTGTTGATTAGAAAAGGTAAAAAGTGGTTTATTTGCTGAATCTAGTGCAAATTCAAGAGAACAAATAAATACGGCCAATGTATTTTTCCGGAAGACAAAACAGTTTAACAGCAAAATTTAAAATAGATTTAGATTTCGTTTGGGACGGCTTTTTTACTGCTTTTTAAAACAGCTTTCTAATAAAAAATTAAATATTTTGTAAAAAAAAAAAAAAAACTGCTTTAAGAAGCAGTAAATAAGCCGTCCCAAATGAAGCCTTAGCCTCACTTAAATAAACATTTAATAGAATTTAAACAGAAAGAACGGTGTTAAAATTACCATATTTTAAGGAGAATGTTGGAGGGCATTAATTAAAAATAATTGAAAAAAAAACAAGGAAACATGAATCCGAGCAGTGGAATTAAAATGGACCAGACCTATTTAGGTTTGCACAAAGATCATTATCATCATGAATGAAGAAATTTTCTACACTTGAGGCTCAAGCAATCAAAATAGTGGAATAACAAAAGAATTAATACATGGAAAGCATGTAAAAAAATTACCACCCTTCAAATTTCCCAAAGTTATCATTAATATCAGGTTCTCACCACAAAAACAAACTGTAACTTTTTGTGCAATAAGAGCCCTTAAAGATTAGACTTAGAACTAGTCATTTGGCCTCGCATGTACAATCAGATAATCTAAGAGCCTTACAATTACCCTAGAACTCGGAACCAGGCAGACAAAGCACAGTTTGAATTAAGGCTATGTTTAGAACTGTAGATGCAGAGAATTTGAATGAAATAAAATTAAAACAAAAGAGAAAAAAATTAAACATAAAAAAGAAAAGCTCAATCAAGGACTGCATATGCATGCTGAACCCTAAATTCTGGTGATTTAATTTTATTTTCTTCACTTTTCTTCAATCCAAACAAATGTTTCTAATTTTTAAACTTAGAAAGGGTGGTGAGCAAGAAATTGAATTAAGGTTTAAACATTAATCCTGAATGGAACTAGACCAGACAAGGATCAGTTTGAAACCAAATTAATTTAATTCCTTAAGGTTTTATCTGGTCTCCACGGCAATCAAGGGTGAAGGCTAGCAAGAGATAGAAGTAATGTACTTGTGTGTGCGTTTGTGTTGAGAGAGAGTGAGAGATACAGGTGAGGGGAGGGCCACTAGGGGCCAGGGAAGTTGGTGATGGTGCTCTGTAGATCCTAAGCTCTGAGATAGAGAGGGAGATGAAGAGTTGAGAGAGATAGAGGAAGAGAAGATGATGGTACTCAATGGATCGTAAGTGATGTGACAACACATCACGGCACCTATACCCTAGAGCTATGTCTTAGCCATCATGACACTCCACAACCATCCAAATTGTGTAACTATCACAAAACCAGCAAGACATTGAAAGCCTCCAAGAATGTATTCCACGATATTTTTGACAGACAAGAAACAATCCTAATTTGACATCACATGCATTTTTATGTTTCACCATATGATCACAACGTTCAACTAATAAAACTAACATAACCAACTCAATTTTTGGGCTTCCAATTAAGACGAAGTCTCATAGTAGTCAATACTGTTCAAACAAAGGAAATGATTAGTCTTTAATTGCTTGATTAGCCTAATCGGAAATAGGGGCCACTAGCAACTATTTTAAACAGAAAACCACCTGCTCTCATGTTCACATAATTACCATACACCCAACTGCATGTGTGATGGACGGTATAAATTTAATGGGTATGTTAAGTTATTGATTTAGTGTCATTTAAAAATATCTAATTGATAATTTGTCACCCATTAAATTAAGTGTTGGAGAGATGAGGATGCTTAGGTGCTCTTACAGATAGAATGTGAAAAGATTATATTTCTGATAAGGTTGGACTAGCTTCAGTGGCAGATAAGATTAAAGAGAATCGCATTAGATAGTTTGGTCACATAAAATGTCGGCCTTCCAATTACCCAGTTAGGAGAGTAAATGTAATAGATTTGGCCTATGTTAAAAAAAAAAAGAGGTGGACCTAAAAGGACTTGGTTAGGATATTAGAAATGACCTTTTGTTTATTAGATTTGAATGAAAATTTTATTCTTAACAGACACAATGGAGAAAAAGGATTCATGAGATAAAGGCTTGATGTTGTTGATAATTTATCACCCATTATATAGTTAAAAAGACATAATAGCCACTTCATATAATAATTATTCATTCAAGATGCATATAAATAGTGTGAATCCATATATACTAATCCTAATTTATAATAATAAATAACTAATTAATCAATCGATATCAATTACTAACTTAAAATGAAATTAAATTTCTTTCTTTTACTTAATTGATTACAGTAATTGTTTTAGATATAAAAAAACTCTGAAAATTAGGAAAGATATATAGAGACTCGTAAGATGTCTAAAAAAGTAATATGTGATGCAAATAATTTAATTTTTTAATGAAATATATATGTATAAGCTAGCCAAACAAAGAGATATGAGTAGTAAGTATTTTGTTCAAGATAAGTGCATTAAGAATGAAGATCAAAAAGTATTTTTTTTTTAGAATAGGATATTCAACAAAAGTGGATGAAATATTTTGCTAAGCTTTTCAATGAAGATTATGAGAATATGATTGACTTTAGTGACCTTAGCACTATAAAATAAAGTGAAGATTTTTATTTTTATTGGCGTATTAGTAAAACCGGAGTTAAAGAGCCTTTAAAGAAAATGAAAAGAGGAAAAACTAGTGGACTTGATGATATTCCAATAAAGGTGTGGAAATGCTTAGGAAAGGAATTTCTTGGCTTTCTAAATTTTTTAATATTATTTTGAAGACAAAAAAGATGTTAGATGAGTCGAGAATGAGTGTATTGCTTCTTATTTTTAAGAATAAGGGTGATGCACAAGATAGTGTGAATTATAGAAGAATTAAGTTATTGCGTCATACTTTAAAACTATCGGAGAGAGTTATGGAGCATAGGTTGTGGCGGGATACTAATGTTTCTCAAAATCAATTTTGATTTATGCCAGGTAGGTCTACTATGGAAGCTATACATTTATGGAGAGGTTTGATGGAGAAGTTTAGAGAGAATAAGCAGAATCTACGTATGATATTTATTGACTTAGAGAAAGCATATGAAAAAGTTCCAAGAGAAGTGTTATGGCGAGTTCTAGAGAAAAGAATGGTTTAATAATGCTTATATTCAAGTCATTACGGATATGTATGTTTGTTAATTGTGTTCAAACACAATGTGGTTTGACACTTTGACTTTGACCAAGTATTTTCCTATTTCAGTTGGATTACATCAAGGATCAACCTTAAGCCCTTATCTTTTTACTTAAGTCATAGATGTTCTTACTAGACATTTGCCAGAGGATGTACCCTGGTGTATGCTTTTTACTGATGATATTATCCTTGTTGATAAGACTAGAGGCAGAGTTGAAGGTCAACTCGAATTATGGAGGTTAACATTAGAGTCTAAACGTTTTCATTTGAGTAGATCTAAAACCGAAAACTAGGAGGGTAATTTTAGTAGTAATAGATCTAGTTGGGGGTTTGCGACTTTAAACGATCAAGTCATTAATAAGTGTACTCATTTTAGATATCTTGGGTCTATTGTTTAGAGTGATGGTGAAATAGATAGGGATATTATTAGTAGAATTCAAGTTGAATGGTTGTAGTGGTGGAATGCTTCGGGTTTGTTGTGTGATAGAAAAGAACCACTCAAACTTAAGGGAAATTTTTATAAGATGGTGGTAAGGCCTTCAATGCTTTATGGTGAGAAATGTTGGCCATTAAAAGGGAAGCATAATATTAATTTAAGTGTTGTTGAGATGAGGATGCTTAGGTGGATGTGTGGATTTACTCTTAGAAAGCTAGGATAAAAAACGAGCATATCAGTGAAAAGGTTGGAGTAACTCCAATGACATAAGATTAGAGAGAGTTGCCTTAGATGGTTTGGTCATGTAAAACGGAGGCCTTCTGATGATCCTATTAGGATAGTAGATGTATTAGATTTGGACCATGTTATAAAGGTAGAGCTAGACCTAAAAAGACTTGGTTAAAAAATATTAGAAATGACATTTCTCTATTAGATTTAGATGAGAATTTGTTTTTTAACAAAACATACTAAATGGTGATCAACCAGATTTCAGAAACTCAGATTTCGAGTTTTTGAAGTTTGCAAGAATCTGATTAAATAGAGTCAAAATTAACCAAACTAATGAACACCAAAGTTGTCCGGAATTTTTTCAAGGATCTGGTGACCCAATTTCATCTATTTCCGATAAGAAATAAAAGAGATATACCCATAATATTGAAAAATGGTGAAGCTGATTTTAAGATTTCAGATTCCTGCAGTTTGCAAGCATTTGGGTTGTATAGAGCCCAAATTAGCCAAAGTGATGAACATAAAATTTGTAGGAACTTATCTTAACAATCTAGAATTTAAATTTCATCCATTTCCCACAAAAACTATCTTGATTGTCTGAACTCACCACAACTTGATGTTACTTGCTTTCCCAGTTCGGAAGAACCGAATCTAGAAAGGGGGGCAGGAGCTAGCAGAGCAAGAGGGGGTTTCACCCCCCCCCCCCCCCCACACACACACACACACAAGGGCCCAGGAAGGATTTGATTCAATACGTAAGAAAGAGAAATAGAGGGAGATTGATTTATGAAGGTTTTAATTATAATTGGGGATTTAGGAAAGAGATCCAAATCAAATTTAAATTGGGGAGGGAATCAATTAAGGAAAGCGGCTGGTTTGTGAGGGAATTTGAGAAGCCTATTTAAGGCTAATCATATTATATTTTCAATTATGCAGAATCTGTGCTTCTTGAAGTTTTATTTAGGAGTCTCCTAGCAACGGCTAGGGTTTGTAGGAGAGTTGATCTACCTCTCAAATAGTAGATCAATTGTATCTTTCTTTGCTTTTGAAGAAGAAATCCAAAAAAAAAAAAGCCATTCTCTTGTGTCTTGCGCTTTTCTTCTCTCATGTTTGTTGTTTATTATTTCCAAGACGCATCAATTGACTGATCTTAAGAGGGTTCACTAAAGTTGATAAGGTCAATAAAGATAGAGTAGAGTTGACCATAACCACAATCAAACAATGTTGATTGGATTACTTGGGTTTAAAGAGTTGATTGTTCATTATTCGGCAAGGGTACCATCACTAGTAGATGACCATATTGAATTTGAGATAATCAATAAGTGATTGGGTTGACTTTGAGTTGATTGGCATTTGATCGAGTATATTACCGATTTATTAAGCTGAGGGTTGTAAGCAAATGACTTGTGTCCTATTCCGAGACCTCCAACTACCATTTAAATAGGAGAAATTATTCTATGCGGAGACCGGATGGCAAGAACCATCAGGGTTTGTTGCGCTTTTACTGCTCTTTTGTTGTGCTTTTGCAAATACTCAGCAAAAAAGCAAAAATATGCAATTATGAATGCACTTTTGTTGAGTATTTACTACGCTTTTACAAAAAGGTGCAAATATCCAATTAGTAGGATATTTGCAGCGCTTTTGCTGGCCTTTTGTAAAAGCGCAGCAGGTACTCGACAAAAGTGCTTTTCATAATTGCATATTTGCTGCCCTTTTGTTCAGTATTTGCAAAAGAGCAGCAAAAGGGTAGTAAAAGTACAGCAAATCCAGACGGTTCTTGCCGTCCAGTCTCCGCACAAAATAATTTCTCTTATAATAGAGCTGTAAATGTGATTCCCTTTTGATACAATAGCCTAAATTTGACCCGACTTTATCCATATCAGTTGTCCTCAAAAGCTTTATTTGAGGTCAACACTTTTTAGAGAGATTGTCAGTTTTCTAAATTTACCATGCATAGAACTCATTTTCAATTTGAAAGTTTCTAGCTACTGCTACCACATTACTCACTAATCATGTCACTATTAGTTATTATTAACACTTTTACACGGGATTATGATTTCCAAAATTATTTAAGGGCTTGTCCCGTAACTAAGAACCTCAACATAACAGCAAGCTCAAAATTACTAGATCTGTGATTTTCTATTGAAATAGATCTACATATTTGATACCACAAATTTAGCATCAGTTGTGGTAATGATCAGAAGGCAATCTTCATGAAGAAGTATGGACTTTACCAAAGATTGGCTAGGCTTTTTGGGCTAACCACTATGTTAGGTACATTTATGAGAAATGGAGCATTAGCTCCATCCAATTTTAGCATATTCTCTGCCTTTTGACAACATTTTAATTTGCATTATGACCAACGAAAACCATTATCTTGACTTGAAAGGGGGTTTTGAGCTTTTACGCGGCAAAAAAACCTCCGTCAAAATGTGGAAATGCACTTTCCATGCTTTTTTTTTTCTAGGTTTTATTGTGTCTAGAGAGGATCTTTCAGTAATGGCTTCTTTGCCAATATCCACAAGGCTACTAACTTCCATACTTATCAAATTTTAAGAAGGTTCAACAAGGATTTAGCATCATAACATCATTATGAATCCATCACCAAAAGTCTAAAAAGAAGAATTCACTGGGCGAAAAGCTGCTAACCCAATAATTTGCAACATCAATAAGATATTGATTGATGCTCCTCATACAGAAGCTACCTAACGTATGACGAAATGTTTTACACCAGATTAAAGCTTCAGAAGTAATAATGTCAACTCAGAGCTTCCACAGAAATGGTGCATTAATGCCTATCTTGGAGTTTTTATTGTGCTATCCTATGTTAAGTGAATTTGCAAAAGTGATGGAAATGGCATGCAAGATAGAATTGCATTTTTATATTAGTGCACAATGTTCTCAAACATTGTAGTCATGAGAATCAATCTTTTGATGAGCTTAAAAAGCTGGCATTCATAATACACACCATGCTCATCAGGGTGACTGAATTTAAAAGAGTCAACTAAGAACAATTACCAGATTATGAGATGTGGCGGTTAATAGGCTTTGCATACTGAGTCATGAAAATAGTTCTATGGAATATAGGGCAAGCATGTGTTAAGCAGCCCCTACCCAAACCCTAATTATATAGTTGGATGCATTGGATAAACCATTTTTTTATACCAACTCTTTTCGATGCAGAACTTCAAAAGAATTATAATTTTAAATGTAGATGTAATGCAATGTAAACAAAAAGACAATAAAATGAAATATTTAGAGACCTTACTGCTTTTAGCCAATGGTGAACAAATGCAAACATATCCACAACTTGTCATTCAAACCCGTACTGAAGAAATTCAACTTAAATATTTATAATTATTGATGCAAAATAGAGAATAAAAGAACTCTAATAAAAAATAACTACATAATGAAGATTCATAAAGTCAATCACAACTAATTGGGATAGAGAAAATGATCAAAATAGTCCCGTGACTCTTTATGAAAGATCAAAATATTCCTCAACTATATTAAAAGACTATTTTGATCCCTCAACTCCTTAAAGAGAAATCAAAATAGTTTTTTTTTAAACTTGAGGAACCAAAATGGTCCTAATATAATTGGGGATCATTTTGATTTTTCATAAAAAGTCAATTAACAATTTTGATTCTTTCCTCAATTGAGATGAAGTTGATGATGTTGGTGGTGATGAATATTGCATAATGGAATTCTCACCATAAAAAATCATTCATAAGCAACAAGATCATTTAATTAAAAACAAAGAAAATCAATGATTTCATGCAATGATTTAAAACACGGTTATGAATGTTTCAATGACAAAACCCTATCACAATACAAAGTTGATGAGTTGTAAAGTGCATTTTCTATTTATATGGATTTGGATTTTGAAAATTCACTCAGCATTGAGCATCGATGCTGATACAATGCAATAGTAAGAAACAATAAAAAATTGCTTATTTAATAATAAAGTCAAATAATTAAGACATATTTCATACTGGACGGTTGAAATTCAACAGACTGAATGAAACCACAAACTATTTATCTTAAACATATAAAGTATGACATCTAAGAGAAAAGAATTGGCAAATTACCGAAATACCGGCAGGAGGATCACGGTACCCAGTAAGAAGGGCAAAAACATAGTTTTGTCCATTATGTCGAGCCTAAAAGAATAGGATTGTAATTTAAGAATCAGTAATCTACTGGAAAACAAGTAACTACAAAAAAAAAATCCAAATAATATTACCTTAGTTATCAAGCTCAAGTCTGGAGGATATGCTCCACCATTGGCAAACCGAGCTGCTTGTTCATTATCATATGGCTTAGGAAAGCGATCACTTAGTTTGCCAGGACGAGTAAACATCTCGCCCTCATCATTCGGGCCATCAACTACCTCAATCTCTGCTGCCAATGCCTTTGCTTCTTCTTCGGTATATGCCACACCAACAAGATCTCGATATGAAATTAGAGACATTGAATGGCAAGAAGCACAGACTTGCTGGTAAACTTGATGACCACGGCGGATTCTAGCAATACATTACAACTTGGAAGTATCACTACATATAAACATAGAGAGGACCACTTACAAAACTAAGAGGAATTCTATGTCCAACGCATATATTTTGTACTTGGACCTCAGCCATTTAACAGAATAATAGAAATTGTTCATGCAAATTGAAAGTTAGCCTTGTTTAACAATTGCAGCGTAGATATGATCAATAATCAAATGAGTACTGGAAAAAGATCCTCACGATGCATGATCATAGGAGCTAAGGATGCCTTTGTGGGGCCAAGGATAGCTGGGACAAGCCAGACCAAGCTCTGCTTCATCAGCAGAAGCTATGGTGGCAAAGCTTAAAACTCCAGAAACACCAGCTCCAAGGAGTACCAATGCTCTAAGAGATTTAGTACTGGCAGGTCCAGCAACTTCTGGATTCTGCTTCGTCAGAAAAGATGACATCAGCGGAATCTGCACGTAAAATTGGAAAAATTAGATTACTAGAACACGGCTCCCAAAGGCTAACTAATAATGAGTACAGAAGGTAATAAGTGGACAACATGTCATGAGGGCAGATGTAGCAGATTATAAGCAACAATGCACATGATATAGCGATCACCACAAAAACAGTGTGCCAGTTGACAATAAGCATATATCATTTACCTAGATATACAACATAAATCTTCAACTTGTTACCGTCAATAATTGGCAAAGGAAGGAAATCAACAGCATTTTTATGAGAGCTGGCGTGCAGGAATGCAGCTTACATATTACAGTAATGTGACATATATAATATTTTATCCTAAAACTGACGGGAGATTCCGTCACAACATGCCAGGAGAATATAATTAAAAACTTGCATTTAAGTGTAATTAAGCACAAAGTTCAACCTTTGGAACCATATAAAACCTGCTAGTTTGTGGCCAATGGCTATTCATAATTCTAAAAGTCAAACTCAGTTAGATTGCATTCTTCATGAAACCCCTATAAAACAATGCCACGGTTATGTATAAGGCATGGAAGTGTTGAACAGGTGGACCAAAACCATGCACCAAGGAAACAACTATCTTTCACAAAAGCTACATGACACGCCATCAAAATATCGACTTGATCGGGCATGAATCTCAGTGCATATTTAAATTGGCAACTTTTAGAATTAAACTCAAGATCATCTACTCTGATTTTAACAAACTTATAGTTGAACCAAACGTCTCAATGAGATAAGCCCATCAACGCCAAAAGTGCCTCCATCCGAGTCAAAATGAGCAAGAATAAGCACTTCAAGCACAATAGAAAATCTTGGTATACTAATTGAAGGACCAAACTATATCTAAATTTTAAATGTTTATAGTTCCAAGAGCCCAAAATCATCTAATTCTGACATCATCAAGGCACTCAAATGCCGAAAGAACGACCTATGATTGAGAGATTTAATATGGATCATCCAATGGAGCGTTTTAGATTTTGAATATATTTAAGGGGCAGCATGACAACCTCAAAATCTATAAATAAGACCCCACTCTATAGACAAAGGGAGAGTTTGGACCTTCAATTAAGACTCAAGAGAGCTTAGAGACTTGAAGAATTTCAAAGCTCCACCCATGCATCATCATCAAAACACCGCCATCAAACTATGACCATCGTATTAGCACCCGACCGCCACTGCCGAACCACTACATGATCGTTGCCATCAGACCACTATCACCCGACTACATCCTCCAACTATCGTCACCTGACTACATTTCCCAAAGAACCATTGCACAACTACATTCATGCGACCACCATCATTCGATTATGATCCACCAAACACCGTCACCCGACTACAGTTCTCAGGACACTGTAGCCTAACTATAATCCTCCAATCATCTAACTATAGTCCTCTCATCATCTCCACCTGACTATAGTGTCCTCACCATTGTTGCCCTCCAACGATCCTTCGATCATCATCATCATCATCATCATCAACCGTTTACGATCTTCTAACATCCATCACTCGTCTACAAACCTCAAACCACTGTCATCCGACTATGATCCTCCAACCAAAATCATCCAACTGAGATCATTTGACCATTGTCACCTATCGATATTGATGCTCATTAACTTCATCATCTGCCATCACCAGCAACATCAACGCACACAATCATCAGTGAGATCGATGCATGTCATCTAAAACAATTCTATCTCCTGCGCACCAAGATTTATGCTGGATTTCTTGACCTCTAATCTCTCTTCTTCAAGGAATGATGCCTTAAACAAATAACAAATGATTTGTCAAAGATAGCTCCCAAGCCACATGACTCTTCCAATGTCCACCATAAAATACATTCTGTACATTGTAAGTTTGCTATATTTTGACAACACCTTCCCTAATCATAGAAAAGGACATAATTTATAATTAATGGAGAACATTGGTAGAATCATGTCAACTAGCTAAGTTAGGCCCATGATTTTCCCTTTTATAGGTGTTCAATATAAAAACTATGGTGTCTCTTACTTTTATATGTGTATGTATTAGATTTTTGTACAAGCCAAAACAGCTAAACTCTCTCACTTTACTGTAATGCACACAACTGCTTGACACCAATAGGGGAGGGGGGGCGCAACTCTTGCTACAACCATGAACAATCATTCATGTCAACTTCTTATGCATGATTGTAGCAAGTTAATCCCCAAGTCATCTGCTATTTTTATCAGTTCTGAAAATAGTAAGTTAAGATTGAGGGGCACTTCAACTGCAACACCAAATATACAATGTCCTATGTATGTATGTGGTCATAAAGCACCTCCCCTCTAACATCCATTGTTACATCAATTTCATGGGAAGCATATCATGGCTGAGAGGCAACTTTGGCTAAAAAATTTAAGGGATATTCATGTTAACATCTCGTGCATGATTTTGCTCAAGTCTGTCTTGGAAATTTTTATATGGATTCAAGGAAATCCTGCAAGCAATCATCTTTCTTAAAGCTTATAGCAAAAAATAATATTTTTTTTTTTGAAAGTCTCAAGTGAATTTTAAATTATGCATAATCCCCAACTAAACTTCCACTCCTCAAAAGGGTGCTACTGGTCTAAAGATAAACCAATGCTCACCTTCAATTCAAAATGCATGTGGTATTTGTACCCTCCCAATTAAGATACAATTGATCATGTGGGGATTTGATTCAACCTCTTCTAAAAAGTTTAAAATCATCAAGCAATACTCTAACAACCTTAGTTTGATCAAACATACTTGGAGGATTTCTCTCAGCAACTTTCACACATATTAACGTTATAGAGTAATGCTCTGACAACTAACCTCAAATAAGTCAAATATCCTTAGTCGATTTCTCTGGACCTCTTTCACACAAGTTGACATCATAAAAAAAATGCTCAAACAAACAGCCTGAATAGATCACATAAATATATGGGTTGTACAAAGAAGTAGTCTAATCTCAAGTTTGCATACTAAACTACTAAATTTATATGATATTATCACATTCTTTATGAACATTATAAGAAGTCTTTTACAGCCTTCAAACCCTTGCCTCAGCTTCCAAGCGATTTGATTCATCTGATGAGACCAATTTGCAACTCTTTCAAGGGAAGATCAAAGTCTCATCATAAAGACTGGAAGACTTATTCGTATTCGTAATCGGTCTATTGAATGAGAACAATCAACACCTCTTTCAAGGGACGACCAGAGTATTGTTGTAGGGATTGGAAGTCCTAGCTGCTTCCAACTTGTCCAATAAGGATAGTCAATGTTTCTTTCAAGGGAAGGAAAACCAAAGCCTTGTCGTGGGAATACGAGCCTTCATCGCCTCCAATGGTATTCAAACCCTTGTAGAACAATTTTGCGCCTTTTATAAAAAAATAACTGGAGCATTCTAAGAGAATTGTGCCTCTAACATAGCCTCAAGGGGGGTATTTATTGATTTAAAAAAGGAAGAAATAATTGAATTTTTTTTTAGCAAAAAACTTTTTTTTCCTTTTCAAAGTAAATAAATTGAAAACAAAAAATTATATATATATATATATATATATATATATATATATATATATATATATATATATATATATATATATATATATATATATATATATATATATTTATTTTTTTTTTTTTTTTGGGGGGGGGCAAACCCATAAGCCTTCGTGCACTGTGGAAAGGTCCCTCATTATATTTTGATATTTTTCAATGATATTGACTCAATTTTAACATTTTAAAAACCTAAAGAAGCCAATAAAGTCAAGTTCGAGCAATTTTGAAGAATTTGAATAATTGTTTTTTTAAATTTTTGGCTTCAATCAATGCACCGACTTCACGAAAAGCTAAAATTATAATTAAGAGATTGTACATTGTTCACGACCTCAATGGGAGATCCACATTTATGTCCAGGAAGTGACATGCTTCATAAATTTTTTTCGAAGTTGTAATTTTGCACTGTGATAATTTTCAATTTCTTAAATATATATTTTTGTACAACACAACTTTTGATTTGCAAAATAGTTGGGTGACTAATACATCATCAAAATCGATTTGAACATGCATGAATCTTGATTTATATTTAAATTAGAAACTGTATAACTAAATTCTGGATCATTTGAACTCATATTTCAGTAAGTTGATATTCAAACCAAATAACTCAACAAGATGAACCAATCAACTTCAAGAGTAATATGGTCGAAATCGAAATGAGTCAGATTGAGCACTTCAAGCGTGAAAAGAAACTTCAACATACTAATTCCAGGATCAAACGATATTCAAATCTAGCATGATTATAATCAAATTGAGCGTCCCAACGAGACAAATCCAAGAGCCTAAAATCATTAAGACGCTTAAATGTTGTTGAAATAACATATGATCAACGAAATTAATACAAGTCATTGATAGAGTTTTTTTTTAATTTTAACAGCATTTAGGGGGCATGCAACTCTCAAAATCTAAAAAAAAGCACATGCTCTCTATATATAAAGGGAGAGCCTAGACCCTAGCTGGAGACTCAGGAGAGCTCAAAGGGTTGAAGAATCCTGGAGCTTCACCTAAGAACCACCGTCAGACCACCACCTAATTGTCACCATTAAACAATATCCTGACTACCATCATCAAACCACCACCATCAAATGATCATCTAATCGTTGCCATCGGACTACCATCAGTGGAACATTGGGTCCCTTCTACGATCATCTGACCACCGTAATCGGACTACAGACTTCCGACCAATGTCGCTCAATTGTAATCCTTTGATCACTATAGTCTGATTATGGTCCTCCAACCACTGTTGTCCGGCTGCAGTCCTTCAACTACTGTCACTCGACTGTGTTACTACAACAATAATTGCCATACTATATTCTTTTGACCATAGTCGTCCAAATACGACCATTTGATCATTGTTACATATCTACACCGACAACCAATGACTTCATCACCTGTCATTGCCAACAAAGTCAATGCATGTCATCACTCATGAGACTGATTCATCAACACCAACTCTATATACCAATCTCAAACCATGATTCATGTTGGACTACTTCATCTCCAACTCCCCTCCTCAAGGGAGAATGACAAAACAAACAACAAATAATATATTCAAAATGCGCACATACCATAAGGCTTTTCTAACTTCAGCAAAGAAATATGTACAATACATTGTATGTTTACTATATTTATTAATACCTTACCCAATCATAGGAGAGGGCATCATTTGTAACTGATGATAATGATTAGTGGAATCATTTCAGCTAGGTCTGGCCCCATAGTTTTCTCTTTTACAATTTTTTTTTAAAATAAAAGCTCTGGTATCTCTAGAAACTTTTATTTTAATTGTGTGTTGAATCTTCGTATAATACTAGAATGTTCAACTCTTTTACTCTACTGCTACAAATGTTTTGGCATGAAACATTACACAAGTTCAAATCAAATGCATGTTTAATGCTCAAGAACTAATCAGTTTAACCTATATATTACAATCCTTAACAGCTTACGTGCACCTTCAACCAACCAAAATGAAAAATATATATAATGAAAAGCACTGACAAGCGATACCATGGGGAATTAGTAGATACAAAAGATACTCACCCATAAAGGGTTATATGCAAATACTACTAGATGTGTGGATCTCATATAATAAAAGAAAATGTAAACTTTATATGAATAAAATCAAGAAAAACAAAAAAGGATATTTGCCCGCTACAAGTGACAAAAAATAGTAATCAACATAGTAGTCTAACCTCAAATTCATGAGGTTGATGTATTCTTATAAAGAGGTTTGGAAGGGTATGCTTGTTAAGGGTCTTTCTAAAAAAAAAACTTATCAACAACTACATCAAATTTAAGATTATAAGAAAAAGGCAGCATATGAATTCAGCTAATCAACAATAATAATTCTTAGAGATGTATAGAATTAAATTGGAAATGATATCAAAGAGGTGTTAGCTCTTCAATCATAATAGACAATAGTGCAAATACTATATAATTTCTGAATAACAACAAATATAATCAAAAGAAAAGAAAGAAAATTGGGCTTTTTCAGCAAACAAAATGAATATGCACCGTATTTGATGCAGACTTTACACAAACCCATCCCATGATCCTCCTATCTTCATTCACTTTAAGACTCACAAGTCTCTATTACAACTAGATGCATCTAGATTGTCTGCAAACTTTACTTTAAGGCTATAGCTCTATCAGATCCTCTTATTCTACCTATCATGCAAGAGTTGTGTTTTCTCAGGATTTCAAGTTGAAAAAATTGCTTCAACTTATGTGGCCAACTTTATTTTCTAAATTTTTTTAATGTTAAAACTAAGGGGAACTTAGTGATCATAAAAAGGGATCTGATGCATGTAAAAATGAAATCAAGTATGTCTGAATAAAATTTAAGCTTATATATGTGTAATTCCCTTCTAATTATCATATCTAAGTGGGAGCTAACAATTTTTTTTCAAATGAGGTGATCTTCTTGTACAAGAGCGATGCTTGATTACGTGATCACTTTCCTAGTAGTCTATTTATGCTCCTTACATAGTAATATGGATTTTTTGTGATTGATATTTAAGTAAATTTGAAACAATCTGTATTTCTATCATAGCATGATTTTTAATTGACTGAAAGAATGTTTGTAGATTTCTACACAACATTTCTAGTGCATGGCCATTAAATTACTATCAATGTGTTTCTCATAATATTTTCAATTTTCATGTAAGTAATAAAAGTTGTCTAAATTATGAGTCTCATATCTTCAAATTTGATTGTGCTTGCGTGATTGTGCTTGCGTGATTTTGTAGATCTTACTGTCAATATGCATTACAAACTCTAGACCCTAAGCTTTCATGCATCAACATTAATTACTTTAGAAAGATTTATCAGTAGCATCATTGCAATACATCTATCTAAACATTTAATAAATAGCAAAGAAAAAATTATAGGAAGTAAATCCAAACCAAACCAAAATAAAAGTTTAATTAAGATAAACACTAAAAATGACACATTCCAACAGAAAATTCAGGGATTAACCACTTGCTTCCAGCAATCAACAAGTAATCGTAAAGAAATGTAAATTTCTTAGTAACCACAACATGCAAATTTGAATGAATTGTAGTACCTTATTGTCAATTTGGAGAACTAAATAAAATCTTAAAAACCTCTTCCTATCAAAATAGTAACCAAATAGATAGTTGTCAGAAAATGTCATAACTTACTGATGCCTTAAAATGTAATTTCAAGCCCAAGAGCTGATTAATGCCTCTTCTGGCAGCCATCTGAATAAAATATCTGCAAAAGAAAAAAAACAAAAAAATAGAAAGCCTAAGAAAAAACAATGAAGGTTAAAAAAAATACACTTAGGTGCAAAATGACTATTAGATAGTTGTTATTATATATATTAATAACTGAAGAAATTAAGTGTGAAGCAGAGTCGTGATAAAGATGAGAGATAAGTATCCCAATATTTCTATTAGTTTTTCTAAGCTGCTCACCCTTTGTTGTGCTTGACTTATATGAACTAGTGGCGGAGCAAAAAAATTTATTCATGGGGGACCTAAATTAAAATAATTATGTTTGTCGTCTCATTTGGAAAGTTAGAATACATTAAAATAGTTATGTTTGCCGTCTCATTATCTGAGTCAAGAGGAGTTGTAAGATCAAAATTAAGAATGCAAATAACATACCCCTTAGAGCTTAGAAGACATAAACATCTGTCACGGGCAGTCTTCGTTTGGGGGCGAGAGAGGAGTTAAAGGGAAAACAAAAGCTGTGCTAAAGGTCGTGAGTCGCGAGAGAGGAGGAAAGGGGAAAACGAACCATTGATGCTTTTCATGTGTCTACAAAAATATAATGGTGGCTTCTCTGGATTAATAAATAACTTTAAAAAGAAGAATTACAAAAATTAGAACAGTTTTCCTCCTTGGCAAACTTGTTGCTATGTTAAGCCACTAAAACAATCAACTTTTCGTCATTCCGTCCACAATGGAAAGTCATTACTCCCTCTCTCTTTCAATATTTTACCCCATTAGTCTTTCTCTCTACAGCTGAAGCATTGCATGGTCCAGGTAGAAGGTGGATTGAAGACTGAAATGGAAAAAGCCTGTAATAAATAAAATGAAAGCTAACAAGGGGTTATACCATAATGGGTTGCCCCCCCTTGCCTACTACCCTTGGGTGCCATCAAAGCAGGTAAGAAATAAGTTCCTTCTCTAGGGTTCAGATGAAGAAATAGGTCTGAATCTTGCATTTACCATGTTCAATTCATAAATTTCTGCTTCTAACTAAAACCTTTAGCCACTATTTCAAGTTAAGAACCAATGCCAGTGGCAAGAACAACTAACTAAATTTAATTTGCATCTATAAATTCCCTCTAACATAATAAGTAACCCTTCCACACATCATAAAAATCCAACTGGATGAGAACTAGTCGTTTCCAACATAAGCTGCAACTTCGATCTATTAACATAACTTCACACGATTCATAAAAAATGTTAATGACTTAAGAAAAGGCCCTAATGATAGCAGTTTCTGAAATTAAGGATTCGACCAGGAAAATCAACAATTAAGCAGAAGAAAACGGAGAGCGGGGTAGAATATAATAGAACCTGGAAAACCGGCCAAACTTCCTCGCCGGCCACGGATCTGGTGGCTCTCAAACGCTGGCGCGTGGTTGAAAGACGTCCTTGGGAAAGACGGAGAAGGCGAGTACCCTATTTTTCTAGCCGACACACAGCTTCCGGATTCCAGAGTTCATTTGTGCTCCCTGGACCGGATAATGCCGGTCACCAACGAGCGAATTACCGGCTGATCGAACTATTGGGCATCATCAAGTTTATGAACAGATATTTTACACGTAGGCCTTATTTGATTGGGTTGTTGCTGATATAAAATGGAATTTTAGAAATAAATATTTAGAATGATGAGTTTAAAAAAAAAGTTGTTTCAATAATGAATTATTATTTGAGTAACATTCTTCTTAAGTGCTTGCGAACAGAAACTTTTATTTTGTCCGGTGAACGTACGTAACTCTACGTTCGGCCGCCAGTAGAATCGCGCCACGCGTTTTCATTATTTACCGCGCGCTCCGACAACTCGACTCGGAACGGATCCAAGATTGCTCGGTATTGCTAGGTATTGGTCGATTTTGCTCGTCAATAACCAATACCGAGCAATAGTAAGCAAATACCTAGCAATACCGAGCAAATACCGAGTTGTACCGAGTTTTTTCTAGCAATACCGAGCAAATACCTAGCAATACCGAGCAAATCCTGAGCAAATACTGAGTTGTACCGAGTTGTAAAAAAACTTTGTACAACTTGGTATTTGCATGGTATTGATCTTCACATAGCGGTATTTCTTATTTTTGCAAAGCAATACCTAGCAAATACCGAGCAAATAATCGCGTCACGTTACTTAGGTGCTCGGTACGAGAACTCGGTATTTGTCAAGATTTCTAATTTTTTTGTCCGGACTTAATAACTTTCCCTTAGGCAGGAACCATCAAGAGCAAAAGGCTCAGTATACCACAATGCCCGTATAGGAACCTAGTTAGCCTCTTTACATGCAAAGCTGAAGAAAATCTTGAGTCAATAAGGATCGGGTTTGGGTTTATTCTCATGCAATAGCTTCTTCTTTCTGCATTTCCTAAGCTTCTTCCGTTTTATTCTCCTCTTAGTCAATTTGTCGAGCACCTTGCCTTCACCACAGTAAACCTTTCCTTCACCACAGGAAACTCTCCAAGCAGGCGAATTATTACGTCCGGTGACCGGACGTCCAGACACTCAATCCAGACACTCCATGTCATTCGAATATACTGAAATCCAACATATTTTGATGACGTGGCGTGTCAGGATTGATGTCCGAACAAATCCGGACACCGGACTTAATAATTTGCCCACCTAGCAAGACACAAATAAATTCAGGCTCACTGAATAACCTAAATAAGAATTTAAGAATAATAAATTATTTGACATTAACTCCTACAAACCATATTTATTCTTTAAATAATTTTTATATTTGTATTCATTAATTAATTTTAAGATTTATTCGCACATTTCATTGCATTGGTTTATTTTTTGATCTTAATTATATGAGCCTAAATTTCTTAAGCTGTTTTTAATAAAAAAATAATTATGTCAATGCATCAAGATGAGCTTTAAAAATCAGTTCTAGCTTCTAATTTAACATAATTTAAAGAGCTTTAAAATCCATCAGAATGTGCTTTACATTAAAAAAAAAAACTAATATAATTTTTTTCATCTTTAATGATCTCATATTTGATAAGTGCAACTTTCATTATCATTGTAATTATTTCCATTTCATTTGCTTTTAGCATTATAATAAAATTGTAAGTAATCACGCAAAAATTTAAACTAAAGGATAATGCAAAATTTTAAACTAAATGATCAAATCCATGCCTATAAAGATAACTGATTGTTACCATACAATTTACGGGTTAACAAATCAATGGCTGAGATAATTTTATTTTTCTTCATAGACATAAATTAATTATTTTAAAAATATAAAAATATCGCCACGGCAACCGCCCAACATCAATCTTCACTGGCCAGTTCTCGCCTCCGGCCATCACCACCCGCTGCTGCCAACCATCACATCCAATCATCATCATCTACCTAGCTCCTACAACTAATGTCTGTGATCATTAGAAGAAATTATTTTGTGCGGACACCTGATGATCGGGAGATCAACTAGAACACGCCACATCACCCGATATCGAACGTACCGAGTCCGAGTACCGATACTAAGCAAAAAAAACGACATGACACATTCTGATTGCTCTCCGGGTGCCATCCGGGTCCACACAAAATAATTTTTCCATCATAAGCCACTTCTAATCAATTATTATTTAAAATATACTCTCAGCCTTCATTTACTTCAAACAAAATTAAAAAAATAAATAAAATAAATTACATTGATAAAATACTCAACCAAACAACTCATTTGTACAATATATATATATATAGTATATACATGTAGATTAATTTAAAATGTCTAAATTAGGGAAGACATAAATGTGTTGAGATGATTATGCGCATAGACAATTTAAGCGCAGCCACATTCTTTTTAGCAATACAAGTTCCTAACATGTAAACAAATTTATTTGATAGATTACTGCACTAATCTCAAAATAAATCTAATAAAAAATTGTATATAACCCTTTTCTTTTGCCAGGATATTCTAATACAAATGATTCAGAAGAAAATTGCCTGCAATGGAATCATTCAAGAAGCTTATTGCATGTTCCAACGCCAACTGCTGCAGCAAGGTGCCATGCAGCGTGGATGTAGGGAGTTTCGGGATACCACTCATCTGCAATAAAAAGTAAGCCTCCCAACACTGAAGACAGCGCATGAAGATTATGAGCAGTTCTTAGCTCCGGTTTTGTCGATGCCTTTTTAGCAAATGCTACCTGGAAACAAGGCAAAGGTCTTAGAATTTACTGATTAAGGCTTCGTTTGGGACGGCTTTCTTACTGCTTCTTAAAACAGTTTCTAGTAAAAAGGTTTAACTAGAAATTACTTTAAGAATCAATAAGAAAGCTGACCCAAATGAAGCCTAAGAATACAGGAGTAACAATGATGTATATGAAGGCATGGTACTTTCATCATCAATTACTTTCATTAGTTTTATCTTGCTTTATGAATCCTTCTTTGCCAATTATTAGAGATGAAAACATACAAGAAAGAGACCAAATGAAGCATTAGGGTTCTAGGCCACAGTATCAGTGGCATAAAATTATTTTTGTAGCAAGAAAAGGCAAGAGCTTCACTGTTAATGGGTAAGCAAAAAGAGATTAATCTACCACACAGACTGGAAGGTCACAAAGTTTCAGATGATAATATGGTTATAATACACCTTATTACAGACAGCAACGAAGAAAACAGGAGCGAAGCAATCGAGTATTGCCAATTAACGTAAGAGAATTCATGTCATTCATGACTTCCATTTAAAAAAAAGGTAACCAATGCATGGATGGTTGTGTTCTTGAACTATTATTTCATTCATGTATTTTAATTTGATAACAACGGTTCCCACTAAGATGCATGCTATGATGCACCGACACAACTACTTAAGATGGAATGCAGTGTCGGACACGGACATGTGAACGACAAGACTGGGACATGTGTAGGACACGACTGATACGTATCCTATTAAAATAATATTTAAATTTAAATGGACACTCATGTCATAATTTTTTTTATAATTATTAGGGACATTCGAACCGTATATTCATCAATACGTGCCTGACTGCTCGTACGTGTTAGGGTTCCATCGCTCTCACTATTCTTCTACCCTCGTCTAAGCGAGCCGACTGAGCAGAAAAAGCGCACGACGGAAGCCCGAAACCTCCTCATCTTCTTGTCTTCTTCAAGTCTTCGTCATTTCTAAGACGAGGTGAGATGAACCGAACATGCTACTACACTATTTTAAGCTTGGTACGTCCGACTAGAGCCGTTCTCTCGTCGCTCCCTTTACTCGTTCGGTTCGGTTTCTCACGGTTCATCTTCGCCATTTTTGCTGTCACCGAGGGGCATCGAAGGTTCCGACTATAGTGTTTGCTCCGTCGAAGCCAGAGGAGGGAGAGTGAGGTAGATACGTTCAATTAGAGTATAGACTGTCACCTTCTTTATTTTCGCCAGCAAGTGAACAAATTATACTTACCAATTTATTTGTTGTTTTAAGTTTTTTTCCCCTTATGTTCCTGCTAGCCTTTACCTAGGAATATTAGAGGATAAAAATCGGTCATACTTGTGAAAGCGTGGTTGTTATTGTGATCCACTTGCTTTGCTCAGAAAAGAAATGATGTGATTTGAAAACCAGGAAGAAACGAGAAGCTCCAAATCTGAACAGTAATCTCTAAAGATGCTGCTAGATACTTGAGAAGATAAAACTGCATACTTTAGTTTGTTTAATTTTTTCTCTTACGTGTCGTATAGTTCCCGAAAAGAAAAGCCGCTTGGAAGTTAGCATTGATTTGTTATTACTTATTGTCTGTCATTTCTAATATGATGTTACAATAATTTTTATTTTTTTATACACTATATTAAAAAAAAAACTGTAATACCGTGTCCAGGCCATACCCGTGTCTTATATTTTAAAAAAATGTTGTGTTCCGTGTCTGGGTTTTGTGTCCTTGTCACCGTGTTTGTGCATCTTAGGATGCATGACAACAATAAGAAATAGTGGGGAACTGGAGGACCGACATCCTCGAGATATAGAACCATCAAATAAATATTAAAAGCATGAAGATATATAATAATAAATGCATGGAATCTATTTATGAAAAGAATGAGAAAATGCTCGAATAAAAAACTTGATGGTTGCACTTTGGTCTTGTATACCTCCATCATGCCTGTGTGAACAACTGAAACCATTAGAGGTTGAATTGGCAAAAACATTGCTGATGCGGCCATTAGCAGTTTTGGATTTTCAATATGTAGAGCTTTTGAAAGGCACTGCACGGAGCCAAAATTAAATCATTGAAAATCAAACAGTACATAATACCATATGAAAATACATAAAATGAACCAAATGGGCAAAACATTTTTTCCACCTAGTAATATTGTAGGATCTTTAATTTTAGTTGAAGAAACTTACAACAGAAGCTGTAGCTATCATTGTATAATCTGCCCATCTAAAGAATCTCCGCACCTGTCCTCTTGAACAATGGTACAAGCTGGAGGCCACTCCAACTCCTATTAATGAATTAGCATAAAGTACTGAATTCAAGTTCTTCCTGCATAATCCATAAAAGCTTTTTTATGAAAATAGAAAAATAATATATTGTAAAGGAGACTGGCGAAAGGAAATAAAGGCAATCTAAGCTAAATTGGTAGAAAATCTTACCGTGGAGCTTGAAGCCCAAGAATGATGAAAGGTAATGAGGTTAAAACATTAGCAAAAGTTTCCACAACGGTCTGGTCACCTGAGTAAGAGAGTAAGGACAGCACAATAATCAACTTCAATGCATCTAATGATTCTAAAAACATGTTAACAGAAAAAAATACAGGACAATACCTTGAATGCTACAATGGATGGGTCTCAAGAAGGATGGCCTCTGCTGCCATATTTGGCTAAGAAAGATGGGGAAGCAAAGCCAATCGGTTAACACGATAGGATATAATATCATTTCATACAAAAGGATTTCATTGATCTGTTTCATTCTAGCACGTACGGAATGATCAAGCCTGGGCTTCTCTGAACTTTCTCTAAATTTGTAGATTTTGAGATATCCAAGTCTTCACAATCGACTCTCAGTGGTGATTGGTGCGCAAGCTTAACAACATGAATTCCCTCTAGATCTTTAGAAGTCTTTGATGAGTAATCCAAACCCATTGTTTCTTGACTTTATTAGGCTGGAACAACTAGATTGCGATGCTCTGGGGAAGTAGACTGCAGTAGAATCGAAATTCAAATCATCAATATACAATGTGTTATCTTTATTCCATATTATAGAGTGCAAGTAGATATGAACCGGCCAGACCGAACCGGTCTGTGACAACAATAAACATATGCTACTTCTCCTTCTCACAGATTTGTGATGATTTATTTGTTCTCCCTTCAATTTAAAGAACATAACAGACTGGATGACATCTAGAAAAAAAAAAGAAGTTTTCTTTTTTTATTCTCGGGCGAACAAGTCAATGCCTTTCAGAAAGTAATTAATATAGCTCTACATACAATACTTTCCAACAATTCTTAAGAGAAATAAAAAGCTTCCCATCGGATCTCTAAGTTTCCAGCTATTTCACTTGTAATATTTTTAATCTTTTCAGTGTCATAAGTTTGATTTTTTAGCTTGGTTAAATGAAATAATGGGTAGTTAGATACAACTTGCTATAAATTAAAGTTATGCTGTTAGTTGTTAATAGAGAAGTGGATTGGCAATAAAAAAATCATTAACAACTAAGATGAAGTGCTGAAATGAAAATGTCAAAATCGAAGTGCAGTAAGAAATAGAAATCAATAGAGTAAAATGATTGTACATGGGAAATTGTAGCACTTAGGATAAGGTTTTGAACAATAGAGAGCTGGTTTCAACATGTATGGGAAATAACAGTATATGAATAAAAAAGAAGGGTGGATAGAATCGATGCGAATGACTGAAAACGGAAAAGGTATACATCGAAATTAATTTGGCAACAATTAGCATAAAATATGGATTAACACATAGATCACCAGAAAACAATCGTCAACAGGATTCAAAAAACAAACTCGGAATAGTTAAGATTAGGTGAATAATAGTGATGATAACGAATAATATGGACAAAATCTGCTATATTGAAGGGCACTTAAATCGAAATATAATTGATACGTCATCACAAAATAATCTTGATTGGGCACGAATCTCGAGGCAAAATCAATTCGGAAACTTCAAAAATTAATTCCGGGAGCATATGAACTCCGATTTCAGCGATCTTACAATCAAACTGAGCGTCTCGGAAATACGAACCCAACGACAGTACGACACCAAGATCAACCCAATCCGAGCCCAAATGAGTCCGAATCAAGGGCTCAAAGTGCTGTCGGAAGGTTCAAACAGCAATTTGAGTTACCAAACGGTCTCTGATTTTTACGAGCTTATACTCGAATCGAACGGCTCGACGAGACGAATCCAACGAGCCCAAGATCGCTGAATTCTGACATCATTAAGGCCTCCAAATGGCCAACGAACGGTGCACGGTCGTAGGATTCAACATCGGCCGTCCATTTGACCACCCCCTATTTGCCCCTGATCTCACGCCTATTTACGGGCCATGCCACTCCAGAAAATCTATAAATAGAGCCCTCATTCTTCACAAGGGAGGATCCAAGCAAGAGAGAGAAGAAGAGAAGAGAAGGAAGAAGAGAAGGAAGGAGCTCCTCCTTGACAGCCGTCGGGCCACCGCAGAACCTCGTCGGACCACCGCCGGACCACCGCAGGAACCTCGCCGGACCACCGCAGGACCTCGCCGGACCACCGCCTTAAGGCCCGACGTTCAGCCCCTACGTCCTGCCGAAGACCCGACGTCCTGTTCAAGGCCTGACACTCAGTCCCTACGTCTTGCTGAAGATCCGACGTCCTGTTCAAGGCCCGACACTTAGTCCCTACGTCCTGCTGAAGACCCGACGTCCTGTTCAAGGCCCGACACTCGGTCCCTACGTCCTGCCGAAGACCCGACGTCCTGCTCAGGGCCCGACGTTCAGTCCCTACGTCCTGCCAAAGACCTGACGTCTTACTTAAGTAACTGATTGTAATCTGATCACCCTTGGAGGTGATTCAGTCCTTTGTAACCAACCCAAAGTCTAGTGGAATCATTTTCAACTGGGCTAGGCCTCGTGGTTTTTCCCCTTTTTAGGGTTTTCCACGTAAAAAATCTTGTGTTCTCTGTGTGTGAGCTAGTTATACGTACAACGTAAGACGCAGACTTAAATCTTTATCGCCGCGTATTTTCTAGCTCGCAACAATAATGAAATTGGTTTAGTTCATTACAAGAATAGGAGCTAGAAGATATTCGCCTTAAATTCTGTACAACAAGGAAAAGAAAGTACAAAATAAATTAGTCTCCCCGCTCAAATACGTCTGACTTGCTTTTCAAACATTCTGTTAGATCTGAACCAGTCTATGCCCGCCGGTCCAAAGGGGAGGCAGAAAAGAGAGGGCGCGGCAGCATTGGTGAGCCCCATGACCTAAATTAAATAGGGTTTGAGAGGAAAAATTTGAATGAGGGGCAGTTTAGGGATTAATTAATTTTTCTTTTGCTTTAATTATTCTTTCTTGTTAGGTTTTGAGGTTATTTTGAATTTGAAATCAGATTTGGGATCTAGGGTTGTTTCTTTTGGGCTCTAGGTTTGGCTAGAGAGTTGGAGAGTTGTTTCTTCCTCTCGAATTGAAGAAACTTGTATCGTTTGCTATTTTCCTGCATCAACTAGTGGAATACTTCATTTTCTATTTGTTTTCCTCTGTTTTTCCCAAGAAACCTGCTGTATCGTTGCTGTTTTTTTGCTGTAAACAACAGTTTTACTTACTATTTTCACCCATTGTGGTTAGGTTTGCTTGCGAACTCAAGTATTTCCCTTAGGGTTACTTGGGAACTCGAGTATTTCCTAACACATTCATTCCAAGTTCCAACAACTAGTGAAACAAAGAAATAAAATCATTATCCTACCCCTAACCCTTCTTCAGCTATTATTCCAAGGAATATTTGCAACTAGGGCATCGTAACCCTCAATTTCTCCACCATATAACAATTAATGTAATAGTTTTATGCTCTTAGCACCATACAAAACCTCACTCTCCTTACCAGCTACTATAACTATCTCCTTCAGACTCAGAATTTTCATAACAGCAATTTCCATGCTGCAAAATCAATCCCTCAAAATGTCACATAATTAAGGGGAAAAAAACAAAACATAGCATTAAAAATTTTTTTATTATCGTAAATTAGATTCACTTTAAACAAATAGCATACCCAATAAATCACACTAATAAAACATGCCTGCAGACTGTCAATCCACCTCTAAAGCTTCATACTTGCACTCGCAAAACCATCTATAGAAAAACAAAGCTTAAAATAAAAAACATCCTCCTCTTCCTAACCCTCCGTGTAACATTGCCCAGAAAAGTTTGCAAGTAGGATCCTAACCTGCAATTCTCCGCCAACATTGTTTGTTACCAGTTACTATATCTAAATTCTCCCTCTGGACTCAAAATCTGCAACAGTAGTTTCTATGCCGGAAAAATGAATCGAGCAAAAGTGTTACTAAACTAAAAAGGAAACAACGATATAGCATAACATTAATTATGTGCACCACTGCAAATTGGATCCACTCTAAGTGCTCATTTACAGTGTTCAAATCAGAAAAACATGTTTAGAAAAATGATGCATTCATATTCACTCACTTTGTGGGTGAAAATTCTTCACATTTGAATAATTTTGGGAAGGGAATTATAAAATTTAAAATCAAAGTTGATTTCTAACATCATCCAACCAAACATTGGATTTTACGAATTTCAACGTCGTCCAAAAAAGTTTCCAGAGCTAGCAAATCCGCTACACGAAAACCCTAAACCCAAATTTAGGACACAAAAGAATATAACAATCAACGGAAGCCATCTTACAAACATAGAAAAAATACCTGAAAAAAGAAGAGCAAGCCCTCAAGGAAGAAAGGCGAAGGCGTCCGGAGAAGCGCCCATTCACTTATAGAGGTATGAAGCAGCGGAAGGGTATCTACCAGTCCAGCTCCAGGCATATTCTCCCTGCAGCAGGCTGATTCCGCTTCTCCACCTTCCAGTTTTCCCAGCACAGTTGCTTCTGAGTTTTGGAAGCTTTCCGGGTCGAAACTGTGTAGTGGAACGCACTGATTGGTTTGGGTTAAGGTGATTAACACGTCGGCGGGTTTTGACTGACGTGGATAATCAGCATTAACACATACATCACATAAATAAAAATAAAAAAATTATAAAATATGACCCAGGTAAAATAATTCAACTAAAATTTATTGTTGGTTATAAAGAACGTCCTTTCTCCAAGGAAGGCAGTGAAACAACGTGCAAATATTACATTACTAGAGTTAGAGGAATTCAATCGCATGAGAATTATTCTTAAGAGAACTTGGCATGTTATTTGATAAGTAGTATCGGAGTCGAGCGATAGAGGCTAAAGGGACCGTAGTTTGTGGGCAATGGAGGTTTTAGGAACCGTCGTCAAGCAACTGAGGTAAGAGGGGTCGTTTTCGGGTGATAGAGGTTAGAAGAACCATAGTCGTCAGGCAACGAAGGTAAGAGGGATTGTATTGAGTAGGTGAAATGGTTAGAGGGATTGTAGTCAAGTAATGGAGGTCGAAATGACAACATTCGGTCAACTGAGAAGGGGATCGTTGTCGGGCGACAGAGATTTGAAGGATCGAAGTTGGGCAATGGAGGTCTAAGAGACCGCAGTCAGGCTGAGATCGAAGGGATCATTGTCGGGTGACAGAGGTCGGAGAGACCCTAGTTTGCAAATAATAAGGGTTGGAGATATCGTAGTATAGTAACTAAGGTCGATGTGATCGTTGTCAGATGATTGAGGTTGAAGGGATCGTAGTCAAATGGTGACAGAGGGTTGGAGGGATCGAGTCAGGCGACTGAAATCAAAGGGACTATTGTTAAGTGACTGAGGTCGGAAGGACTGTTATCAGGTGACGAAGGTAGGTTGAGACTCGGTGGTGGAGGTTATATGGAGGTCTTATGGCATCGGGTGGACGTCTAACAGTAATGGCCAGGTGATGAGGATCTATCGACTATGGCCCCTGTAGTTAGGCGACTAAGGTTAAAGGGATCATAATTGGGCGATTGAGGTTAGAGAGATTGTTGTCATGAGACAGAGGTAAAAAAAAAAAAAAAGTATAGTCAGCGGTGACAGAGGTTGGGTGGAGACCCAACGATGGCAGCTGGACAGACGTCTGATAGCAAAGTTTGAGGCAGAGGTCCAGCAGCAATGGCCGCGCATCGAGGATTCACCGGCGGTGGGTCTGGGTAGAGCTCCAAGACTCTTCTAGCTTCAGAGTTTTCTTGAGTCTCTAGCCTATGGTCCAAGCCTCCAAAAATCCTATTGATGTAGAAAGTGGTGGTCTAATGGTCTATTTATAGATTTTGAGAGTGACATACTTCGTAAATATGAAGAAGATCCATGACAAATTTGGAGTGTTCCATCAGGCGACCCATATTGATTATCTTAATCATAGAGCGTTTATTCAACATTTAAATGTCTTAATGATGACAGATTCAAGAGATCATGGGCTCTATTCGACTATACACATTTCATATTTGTGGATCATTTAGTTATCCAATTTATGCTTTGAATTTTTCAAATAAGCTTTGATCCCTTGATTTGGGCTCGGATTGGACTGATTTTGGCGTCATTTGGTTCGCCTTATTGAGACTTCCAATTTAACTATTAGTTTGCTAAAATAGAAGTTTGGATAGTCCTAATTTTAATTTGGAAGTTTTAAATTCAAGTATGCATCAAGATTTGTGCTCTATTAAGGTGATTTTATGTCACGTATCTGTTACTTCCTCATTTTTAGACATCGAAGATAACAGAGTCTGAAGTATGTATTTGAGCTTTTAAAAAAAAAATCGATGTGAAATCAAGATTTCAGATAAATTTTAAGGTGCGGCCACTCCTTAGACATTAACGTGGACCTCCCATCAGGCTCATAAAGACATGAACCAAGTAAAATGCCCTGGATCATAATTTTAGTAATTCTTGAAATAATCGTCAATCAGAGTAAACAATGCTCCAAAATTTTAAATTACCTGAAACTGATTGTAAAGGCTTTGTTGTGTTATGAAAGTATCAAAATTGAGTTCAGAACATCGAAAAATGATTTCAAAGACCTCAAAGATGTTTGAATAAGGCTTTTTGAGAAAAAAAATTTGTTTTCTTTTTTTTTTTCCTCTTTTTTTTTTTATGTGGCCCTCACGACGCATGAGACTACTCGAAATCTACTCGGCAACTAGCTCACGAGTCGAGCTTATTGAGCTTTGAGCTCGACCTCAATCTCGAGCTCGCATATTAAAAAAGCTAGAGTTAGAGCTTCACGAAACTCAACTCGTCGGCTCACGAGCTTCCATGATTATGTTGAAAATTGTATTATTTAAAAAGAAATTTGCTTCTTTTTTTTAAATGTTGCCGAAAAATTGAAAAACATTAATTCCATTTAATGCAATTAGTAGAAGCTGGCAGCTGACATTCTGGTAGGGTAAGCTGCTATTCTTGGGATTTAAAAAAAAACTTTTAATTATTTTCTTTTAAAAAATATACTTTTATAGTTTTATCCATCTCCCAAAAAAGCATATTCTTCTTCTTCATCACTCTTCTTCTCCAACAGACCACTGAGCTTAGCAATGTTTCTCCAAGATCCCGATTTTCATTTTTTAGTTAAAAACTAAAGTTTTCTTGTGGGCGCTGCAACATTGGGTTTGGTAATGCCCCGACGCTAAGCTCTTTGGAATTTTGGATAAAAAAAGGGGATTTATATACATACCACTTTATTTATATTATTTACATATCTAATATTCAAAACATTAATATTACATACTTACCACCCATAGAACAAATTTGGGTGCATATAATGAAATATTAAAGTTTATAGGATTGTATGAATGATAGAAATGAATTATAGGAGTGATATATTTTATATTAAAATTTTATATAGGTGGTAGGCATATAATATTAATATTTTATGTGTTAGATATGTAAATAGCATGAAATAAAATGATATGCATGTAAATTTCCCAAAAAAAAAATTCAATGTGATGGCGCTGGTGTTGGTGCTATGGCCTTGTGGGCTCCCAAAAGGAAGTCTTGTGGTCGGCGATGTTGGGCGTCACGACTCTTGGACTGAATTCTGTATTTATATCAATTTTAATTAAAATGCCAATTCATTTCTCTCATTGGAATGTCAAGTAATTAGAGAGAGATTTCTATAGAGAGAAAACTAGATTTGTGATGCTTCTGGTAATTTTGAATTGAGAATTGACATCCCAGTTCTGAAAGTTGCTCGGATCGAGGCATATTTTTGTTAGAATATAGCTTACTGTTACCTGTAATATTCTTTGTTTTTATCTACCCAATATCTGTTATACACGTGGCATAAGCAACTTGTATTATTCTATATATATCACGACGTATACCCATGTAAAGATTAAGCAAGTAATAACAATTCATTTCTTGTTTCTCTCTGCGTCTCTTCTCCGTTCCTTCATCCAGTTCTTGTTTTTCATCATGGTATCAGAATAAGGTTCGATTCATCAATCCTCTGCCATGGCGTCTCAAAGTTCTTCATCTTCCCACACCGCAGCTAGCTCTGGCATCGTACCCAACGCTCCGGTTATTTCTCCCTCCCTGAAATTTCTCATCTCTAACCTAAAATTCCTTGTTCCACATTCTTTAACGCCGGACAACTACTCACTCTGGAGTAATCAAATCAACAAAGTCTTTAAGGCAAATGGCTTTGCTGCTTTTCTTGAGCCAAAACCTGAAGCATCCTCGACGACGACACCGACCAGCAGCGAAAATGTTAACGCCACTCAAGATTCAGATCAATGGTCCGTTCTTGATCAAAATTTGGCAGCGGCATTATGCTCTACCATCTCCCCGTCGGTACTCCCCTACGTCATCAACCTTGAATCCACGAACGACATCTGGACAGCCCTGCAAGTTCGCTTTCAATCTTCAAATAGATCGAAAGTCATTCAGCTCAAGCATGAGCTACACAATGTGTCTATGAAAAATCTTTCTATGTCTCAATACCTTACCGAGATCAAGAAGATCGTCGACCATATCGCCGCTGCAGGCTCTAATGTAGATTCGGAGGATATAATCATCTATATTCTCAATGGACTCCCACCCTCATATCTTCCTTTCAAGGCATCCATTCGCACAATGCAAACATCGCTGACACTCGACAATCTGTATGCGCTTCTTATTAGCGAGGAGATTCATCTTCAAACAGAAGCTCTGAAGTTTCCTCCGGCGGCAGATCCTCAAATTGCCCTGTACACGTCTAATTATCGCGGGCGCAGAGGTCGCACAAAACCGCCTCCTGACAGAACTCAAGCAAACCGCACCGCGACATCCTCCACGGTGACATGCCAAATTTGCAAGAAGAAAGGGCACTCCGCAGAAGCTTGTTGGCATCGCATGAACCCAAACTACGTCCCATCTCAACCTTCCAACAAGAACAATCAAGCTCTTTACGTCAACTCCGACAACACCACATCAGTCGACTGGTACCTCGACTCAGGCGCCTCCACGCATATGACCAATTCAGCCGACAACATCACTACGCCAAATGTATATAACGGTACTGATCAGGTCACTGTCGGGGATGGAAGAAAGGTTCCCATTGCTCACTCGGGCACGGGACTACTTCCAACCCCCTCCCGTAAGCTATTTCTTTCCCAAATCCTCCACACCCCATCTATATCTCAAAACTTACTTTCTGTTTCTAACCTTGTTAGAGATAACGATATCTCAATTGTGTTTGATTCCACTGGTTTTGTTTTCAAGGATATGAAGAGCAAACGAATCCTTCTCAAAGGACCCTGTAAAAACGGCTTATACCCGCTGGCAGGTTTTACTCAGCCGGACACACACAGAGGTCTCACGGCAGTTTCTCAATCCAACTCCCGCTGGCATGAGAGGATCGGCCACCCCAGCAACCATATCTTGCAGCACATTTCCAAGAAGAATCCCGATTTACGCATTTCCTTTTCTTCTAACTGTACTTCTTGCAAACTCTGTAAAGCACACAAACTAAAATTTCAAGATTCTAGTAATCGTAAAAACTACCCTTTAGAACTCATACACTCCGATGTATGGGGACCGTCCCCGGTTCCCTCCCATCAGGGATTTAGATATTACATAATATTCGTGGACGACTATTCTCGTTTTACTTGGTTCTTCCCTTTAATGTTTAAATCTGATGCTACTCACGTTTTCATGAATTTTGTTAATTTTATTGAGCGTCAAACCAATCGCAAGATCAAAGTCCTTCGTACGGACGGTGGCGGAGAATATATCAATCAGCAGTTCCAGCAATTTACTCGGGCTAAGGGTATACTTCACCAAACATCATGCCCATACACGCCGGAGCAAAACGGGCTTGCCGAACGCAAGCATCGTCACATCATGGAGACCACCAGAACATTGCTACAAACGGCGCATATGCCTTCCGTTTTTTGGCTTGAAGCAGCTCACACGGCAACATATCTTATTAACAGAACTCCCTCTGTCACAACCAACTACATTTCACCTCTACAATTAATGTTTAATACTACTCCCTCATATGCTCATCTTAAAGTTTTTGGCAGTGAATGTTTTCCTTTAAGCCCTCCGCACAACCGCACCAAATTATCTCCCACATCCACGCCTTGTATATTCATAGGCTATTCGGACAACCAAAAGGGATACAGATGTTTCAACCGTTCGACAAATCGTGTAATCACGTCCAGACATGTCCAATTCAACGAGTCATCTTTTCCATACATGCAAACTATGCCACCCAACGACACGGTCAATCCCATATCTAACCCTTCGCTGCTAATACCAGTCTCCACGCTCCAACACGAAACCACAGCTCAACCTTCTCCTAATCAGGCTAATTCTATACCTCCAGATATCACTATTACATCACCACCTGCTACTAATCCTGACCATTTTATTGTTCCCAGCTCTCCATTACAGCTCACAAAGGACATTCCCAAGCATCCAATGCTCACCCGTAAGCAAACCGGTCATCTCAAGCCGTGCCAGAGGTTCAATTTGCTTCACCAGATAACTGCTACAAATTCTCTACCCCCAGATCCTACTACTTTCACAGAGGCCTACAAATCGGAGAACTGGCGAAAAGCTATGGCTGACGAATTTTATGCCTTACAAAAACAAGGCACCTGGCAACTAGTTCCCCCTCCTCCTAATGCTCAAGTACTTGGATCCAAATGGACTTATCGCACAAAGCTGAATTCCGATGGTTCCATCGCAAGATTTAAAGCGAGACTTGTTGCGCAAGGTAACCGGCAAGAATATGGATTGGACTACCTTGATACGTTCAGCCCGGTCGCAAAACTACCCACAATCCGGATACTGTTCGCCATAGCACTTTTCCACAAATGGCCCGTTCAACAATTAGATGTCACCAACGCTTTTCTACACGGTGACCTGTCCGAGCGCGTCTACATGCGTCAACCCAAAGGATTCGAAGACGCAACTCTACCTCAGCATGTATGTCTTCTCCGCAAAGCAATATACGGACTAAAACAGGCATCAAGACAATGGTACACCACCTTCACTACTTATCTCATCAGCCTCGGTTTCAAACAAAGCCAAGCCGATCAATCGTTACTCACGATGCATCAAGGCGACACTCGGCTATACCTTCTAGTCTACGTAGACGATATTTTGCTTACCGGAAACAGCCCCACTGCTATATCCGAACTACTACACAAGTTACAACTCAAGTTCACAATGAAAGACATGGGCCCAGCCAGCCACTTCCTCGGGATCACGATTCAAACCCATCCAGATAAGTATCATTTATCTCAAAGTTCCTACGCCGCCTCAATTCTCAAATTAGCCGATCTCACTTTGTGTAATCCACTTGCTAACCCATCTTGCACCAAAATTCCGCCTCAGACATCAGACGAACATCCATGCTTCGATCAAAATACATACAGAAGGATCATCGGCTCCCTGCAATACTTTACACTCACTCGGCCGGACATTGCTTTTTCCGTCAACATGCTTTCGCAACATATGCATGATCCGGCAGCTATCCACACCTCCCTCTTAAAACGCCTATTACGCTACATCAAAGGCTCGATCGATCTCGGCTTACCTATCACAAGATCAAATCTCCTCCTCCGCACCTTCTCGGATGCCGACTGGGCGGCTGATCCAGTTTCCAGGAAGTCCATTTCAGGTTTTTGCACTTTTCTCGGCGACACTATCATTTCTTGGACCGTCAAGAAACAAACCACTGTCTCTCGGTCTTCCACGGAGTCCGAATACAGAGCGCTCGCTGCTGCCACCACCGACACCATATGGATAAAACGACTTCTCTCAGATTTTTCGATCCCGCATCAACAACCGATCGACATCTTTTGTGACAACAACTCCGCAATAGCACTGGCTAACAACCCAGTTTTCCACGCGAGAACAAAACACATAGAAATCGACCAACGATTTGTCCGGGATCACATTCAGAACAATACAATTCGGCTATTACCAATCAATACCATTGATCAAATAGCCGACATATTTACTAAACCGCTCTCCACCACACGATTTCAAGCCCTGCGATCCAAACTGAATATTCTCTCCAAACATCAGTTTGAGGGGGACTGTTAGAATATAGCTTACTGTTACCTGTAATATTCTTTGTTTTTATCTACCCAATATCTGTTATACACGTGGCATAAGCAACTTGTATTATTCTATATATATCACGACGTATACCCATGTAAAGATTAAGCAAGTAATAACAATTCATTTCTTGTTTCTCTCTGCGTCTCTTCTCCGTTCCTTCATCCAGTTCTTGTTTTTCATCAATTTTGACCATCTCAATTTCAAAAAAAAAAAACAAAAAATATAATTATCTGATTTAATTTATATTTTGTAATATAAATAATAATAATTTTACACCTGCAAAATTTTCACTGTATAACTTTTCGTATGTTATAGATATAGAGATTATGAATACTTAGGCATTTTTTTTGAAAACTTTATACCAGAGATTTCAGGAATTACACTAGTCGCTATTTTAATTAATTAGAAAGTAATTTTGACTATGAAAATAATACTGCAGTACACACAATCTCTAGTAAATTGATTATATTCTAAAACATTGGATTTTTTTATACTAATATATTTAGTTATATATTGTTATAGCATTATGTGAAATTTTATAATGAGTTTATTTATGTTGTCACTACTACATTTAACATGCTTTGAAATTCTAGAATGCATTTATTTATGCTGTAATTACTACATTTCAATAAATTATATCCTTAATTGGTTAAAATGTGATTATGAGAAAATTTGGGGTGGATAGAAGAAGTAATGCTCCGGTGCCAACAAGTATAATATGGTTCCTACGAGCATGTTTTAGTGCATGTGGAATGTTCTAGTGCCTAACACACGAGAAATTATTGTGTACGCAATCCGAACGTGTTCGGATGTGCGTACACACTGCTTATTTTGTTGTGTATTTTTTGATACATAATTTTTTCATGGCAAAATAAGTTGCAAATAAATAATACTCAATAAATACACAAAAAATACGCAAAAAATACGTAGAAAAAATTATGTATAAAAATACGCAACAAAATAAGTAGTGTGTACGCACATCCGAACATGTTCGGATTGCGTACACAATAATTTCTCCTAACACACACACACATATATATATATATATATATATATATATATATATATATATATATATATATATATATATATATATATATATATAAAAAAAAAAAAAAAAGGGAGCAGGGATTTTTTTTAAGGCGTCGAAAACTTATGCCACTGATTTTAGATCTAGCCAATAATAGATAAATGGAAGACCCTACGCCACCGATGTTTGATTTGGGCGGCAATATCTTTTAATTTGAAGACCTCACGCCATTAATCTTTTATATGGGTGGGATTATTATTAATGCAAAGACCCCGTACAATTATATCTTAGATTTGTGTGGGTAAAACCAAAGGCAAGTGCCTCCCAACACCCCCTCACGGGGAGGAGACCTCAGGAGGCTGCCGAAGTTTAAATTGATAACGATCACCACATAATTTAAAAAAAATATAAAATAATAAGTCCCATATAATTAATTAATGAAAATCATAAATTCCTTAATAACCTGATATATGATTCAAATAAGTATGAACATGATGGCGTATCAATATCTCGTATGGGTATAAATCGGGTAGTTAGTAACACTTCTGCTCTTGGAATCCAATGATAATAACAATTTTACATTAGCGACCACACACAAGATTTGATATCTAACCTTGAATCGTAATCAAATGTAAGAGTTTTCATCGCATTTTTAGGCTTCGTTTGGGATGACTTTCTTACTGCTTCATGAAGCAGCTTTCTAGTACAAAAATTATTTTTTTTCTATTAAAAAGCTGCTTCAAGAGGCAGTAAGAAAGCCGCCCCAAACGAAGCCTTAGTTATTATGAGCTTGGTTTAGTAAATGGGAACATTTTGGACCCTATGCCTACTATTGTAGATGTATTGAGTGATACTAAGTCATTAGAACAAGTGATAGTTTCTTGTATAAATGAGAGTTGCCATCTCGTAGAAAATTGGAACATCTAAGCTTTATCCGATGTGATAATTACAAGCCAATCAAGAGCATCAACAATTTCTAGGCTTGAATTTATATGGTAAGGTAATCTTAATGTTCTAAGATATAAAGGATTCTCATAGTTGTTCAATGAAATTCAAGCTCACTTATTAACTTGTGCGTCCCATTGTGTGCTTGAAGTAGATAGTATTGTCCCTAGCAAATTGCAGTATCATCTCAAACAAGTTCATGGTCATTACAATATCAAGAATTGGTGATGTAGATCATACAAGTAACGAAGAAGAAGAAAAGGAAAGAATGAGGCTACTGAATTTCAGACTGAACATATTTTTAGGGAATCGAATTTAATATTAAAATTATAAATAAAATCTCAAATATTTAAAAGATGAAGATGAGACAGACAATGAGCAGTTAAAGGATCTTCTAGCTTCGATTGGATGGAGGGGTTTTACAAACTATGTAAAATGGCATATATGAATAAATTAAATGAAGCAACCTTCAAGAAATAACATGTGACCTGTAATCAGCACTACAATTCACCTGTGAGCAACAACAGAGAATTCATAGTGCCCACAATGATTATCCTAAGGGCATGAACAAGTAGCTCGTATTAAACAACCAGTATGTTTAGGAATAGTAGCGGGGAACTTCTAATGAATGTTACAATTTACTTGTGAGCAGAGCAGGGGATTGGCAGTTCAAACAACTAACCTGCAAGCAACAATAAATGATTCATATCAAATTGTGTAACTCATAAGCAAGAACACGATCTCCTAGTGCCTATTGAATAAACATTCCCTACACGCCATCAGATCCATAACACTTATACAAGTGGATAAAAGGCTATATCTTTATAATAGCTGCAATGAATATGCTAAAAACACAACCCACACGTGCTCTGATTGTCACATTTAATTCCTAAATCCAACGGTTCAAGAATGCTGCACAAGTCATATATTCAAGTTTCATCATCCCCATTGAAAAAGATTGGAGTTGATCTGACTTGAACTATAAGATGCATCCTAAAAATCTATAATATATATATTTTTTCAAATGAAAATCATGTTATCCCCAAAGATGTAACGTGTTGAATGATAATCTCAACTGGAGGGGAATATGTTTTTCAAAATACTAAATCCCAATACAAAATGCAATATATTTAAAGTGACTTTAACGTTACCCTAATGATGGTCGTGTTAAAAGCTAATCTCAATTGGAGGGGATCCTAAATATTTAAAATGCATCCCGAATTCTTATGAAAATACAAATAACTTTGACGCACCCCAATAATGGCCATGTTGACAAAAAAAAATTCAACCGGAGGAGTCCTTAAAATTTAAAGATGCATCCCAAATTCCTATAAAAATACATAAATTTAAAGGGACTTTAACATCACTTCGATGATGACCATGTTGAAAGTTAATATCAACTAGATGGGTCATTTCTTAAGAGATTATAAAAACATCAAAATCTAATTGCTAAAACTTAAAATTAAAACTCATCCACCTTTCACAACAATTTGTTGGGTGGTAAATTTGAAATTAAACTCGGCTCACAAAAAGCGAATGTCACGTCGGGTGTATCACTAAAATTCATCCTCAAATAGTCTATTGACAGCAGGGATGTGACACATGCTCTCTGATCGGATGATTTTGCCATAAATGGCACCATTATATTACTATAATGGCCAAAACCCGTATGCTCCCTAATGACGTAAAACTCTTGAGTAATGAATCATAAGATAAATTTGATAGACACAAAACCCTTTTTGTCAGCTTAGGTGGATTTAATTGTATCCCCTTAAACAAATACCACCCAAGGTCTACAAGGCATTCTCAGATGAAGCAACCCATGACTGTTGATAAGGTGCATTCTGTCAGGTTGGGTCGACTACCTCCTCTGAGGGACCACGACAGCCCGGGACGTCGAAACCATGAGATCTCGATCGGACTTATCTTCATTTCCACCATCACCTGCTTTGAGTATCTAGCGATAAATTTTAAAATCATAAACTCTGAAATCCCAAATCAAATTCAAACCCTGAATTTGTTGCTATTATATGCTAGGCTTACGACCTACTTAACAAGCCTTAATCGAAAGCTCTATCTCATTATCGGGAGAGTCATTAACTATACTTACGCCTATAAGTAACTAGAACTAACATAATAAAGTTCTCACAAAATGAGGGCGAAATCTCTTGGTAGTGTCTTATCCAAAACATAATATGTCTTCTAAAAATTTACTCAGGAACCTAAATGTAATATCAGTTCTGCTCCAGGTTCGTCCGGGACGATCGGTACAGGTTTGTTCAGAATTGTGAAAATTGGGCAGTTCGTCCGGGACGAAATGTGGGATCGTCTGGACGAAAATTTTCCAGAGCCCAAGTCGTCCTGAGACGATAATTAATTTCGTCTGGACGAGAATTTTCCAGAGCCCAGATCGTACCGGGACGAAGTGCGATCGTCCAGGACGATCTGAGTATTTTTAAAGAGGAAATAAGATATTTTGAAGAGAGAGAAAATAAAATAAAATATCAGAAATTCCATCCGTGAGAAAAGGAAAAAGAGGAAAAAGGAAAAGTTGATTTCGGGAAGCCGCGGGTCCGTTTTCGTTCGTCGAGACTGTTGAGGATTTTGCTGTACGCAAGGTAAGGCACAATCCGACTTTCTCAATTTTCAGAACCGTCGCTATTGGCGGTATTTTCTGTCCGAAGTTCGTTTTTGTTAGCGATTTTCGTCCGTATTTTCCGACTGGTTTAGTTTTTACCGCGTAACTTTCTGTATGTTGTTGACGTGCCGGGTGTGCACATTTTGAATATATTTTGGAGATTTTTGTCCGGACCATTTTGATTTGACGACGTTTTATTCCGTATGTATTTTTCTGTGTGAATATTAAATGCTGTGGCAGTGGAATAAATGTTCTGAAATGTTGTTATCTATATTATGTGCAAATTTGGTGAATTGTGATTTTCAGGAAAAATTGTATAAATTCCGTATACTGCCGTTGTGCTGCCCGATTTTTGTCTGATTTCTGATTTGTCCGGATTTGCTCTGCAATGCTTTGATTCTGTATATGCTATTTAGGGAGCTATAAGGGGAAGTTAAGGGAGCTATAAGGGGAAGTTCTGTGAAGTTCTTAAATTCTGTATATCTGTTTAGGTGCTATAAACACTATATATGTATTATGGTATAAGCACATCTGTTCTGGTGCCGTGAGCACAAATGGGAGGCATAAGCGGAAGTTCTGGTGCTGTATGCACAAAAAGGGAGCTATAAGGGGAAGAGGGGTGCTATATGCACAAGGGAGATATAAGGGGAAGTTATGATATCTGGAAGGAAGATTTGTTCTGAACTAAATATTATTTGATTTTTGTACTCTTGATGTGATTGATCTGATTTTCTGATTTCTGTAAGTGCTATCAGCTATGATGTGATATTATAATGATTTCTATTTTATTTCTGATTCTGATATGATTTCTGATACTATTCTGACACGATTCTGTTCTGTTCCGATAGGATTTGAATTCTGAATTATGTACGGATTTGTCTGATATGTTGGTTTTGGATTCTGAGAGTTTTGATGGGAGGTTCGTTGTCTTGCTGAGCTGTTGAGCTCACCCTTGCTTTCTGGTGGTTTTCAGGTTCTGGGAAAGGGAATGAGGTCTTGGACTAGAGTTCAGAGTCTGATCTGTGATAGGTACTTTTGTACTTTTTAATTTTTGTACGGTCATGGCTCTTTCTGCTTTATTTTTTTCTGTCAGCCATGTACTGTATTTGTAGATGATCGTTTTGAGGAAAAGAAAGAAAAATATAGATGATTTGTTCCGCTGCATTTGGTATTTTTAGTAGCTCTGGTCTATTTTGTATAATATTTGGAAGATTCAGTTCAGTAAGCAAATTTCAAAGCCAGATCCTGGTTAGTTTGTTAAGCTGGTCGGGATCCGGCTCGGGCGGGATCCGTCCCCGGTCGGGTCGGGTCGTGACATTAAACTTGTTAAAACTCTCCTCACCAATATAAACACAAGGAAAGAGCTGACGCGAAGAGACCGGGGTGCGAAATTTTTGGAGCTCACAACACCATCTTAAATAAAATTTTTCTAACCACCAAAGAGTATTCTCCACACCATTACCCTTTCACTATAATAAGCTGAAGCCTTGTATTTTCCCTCCGAGAGGGACTTTTATTACGTCCGGTGTGAGGACGTAGAGGAACGTCCGGTTGGAGGCAAAATCCCGCAAAAAACTCGGTATTTGCTTGGTACAACTAGGTATTATTTGATATTAGCGAGGAATACCGCTCTTTGAAGACCAATACCGAGTTATACTTAGCTGTACCGAGAAATACCGAGTTGTACCGATTTTTCTCTAGGAAAAACTCGGTACAACTTTTGTATAACTCGGTATTTCTCGGTTTAGCTCGGTATTGGGTCTTCAAATGATGATATTCCTCGTTATTGTTTGGTATTGCTCGGTATTTGCTTGGTACAACTCGTTTTTTGGCGGGATTTGGCCTCCGACCGGACGTTCCTCTGAGTCCGGTACGTCCGGTCGGAGGACGTAATAATTGTTCCTCCGAGAGCCACATTATTATGATATGAATAGATTCCTATTGATCATGTTTTAATTACATTGTTAAGTCTTAATGAACTAAAAAAATTAATATTAGGTCTGCCATAATCCCAGATTGAGACATTCGATTCGACTAAGTACACAAACTTTGGAGGCTGCTTATTCTAAAATAGCTTTAAGAAATGTTAATTATGATTACAAGTAATCGATTTAGGTCCAAATTAAACTCAAAGTACAATTGCTTATGCGAACCTCCTTCTCATTGCGGGGAAATTATTGGGTCAGGTCATCGAACACAACTTACGTTTAGTATTCATAGTATTGAGCAGTATTAAGCTCGTTATTGTAAAGTACTGAGTACCGAGTAGTACTGAGCTCGGTACTATTTGGTACTGCTCATTATCGAGCTCAATAAGAAGTACGAGATAATGTGACACATTTTTATTGGATTCCGGTGTGTTGGGGTTAGGGGTATCAATTTTTGACACGACACGAAAACCCGACCCGGACCCGACCCGGACCCGCCAGGTTGGACCCGACCCGATTTCAAAACGGGTCGGGTTCGGGTTCCAGAAATCGACCCGTTTCAAAAACGGGTCGGGTTCGGGTTGACCCGGCGGGTTGCCGGGTCAACCCGCCAACCCGTTTAATTCAAAAAATTTCGAAATCCCGCCCTCTGCTCGCTGCCCCCGCCCGCTGCCCCGCTGCCCCGCTGCCACGCGCCGCTGCCCGCCCCGCTGCCCCCGCTGCCCGCCCGCTGCGCGCTGCCACGCGTGACGCGCCGCTGCCCGCTGCCCCCGCCGCGTGCCGCGTGCCGCGCGCTGCCCCGCTGCCCGCGCTGCCCCGCCGCGCGCTGCCGCCGTGGCGGTTCCGGGTCGTGTCGGGTCAACCCGGCAACCCGCCGGGTCGGGTCCGGGTTCGGATTTTCGACCCGTTTCTCTACCCGGGTCGGGTTAGGGTTGACCCGTTTTTCACCCGGGTCAGTTCGGGTTCGACCCGAACCCGACCCGTGACCCGAAATTGACACCCCTAGTTGGGGTGACCTGACCCAATAATTTCCGTGCTTGTCAAGTTGGCGGAGGCAACTTTGTACTCTGAAGCCCATGCCGTTTTTTGATTAGGTTGGTCGGTTTCGCAAAAGCCACTCGGACTTTATCCCTCCTCCTCCATGGCATCGACAGTGGCGGCAACGACCTCCGTCTTTGCCCGCTCCTCGACTGCTTTCACTCCCAATCGTGTCCACCTCCGCTTCTTTGCTCCTCGTCCATGCCGCCCTCTTGGGCGGTTTCGCTTTCTCCCCATCAGGGCTCTCTCCTCTCCCAACGGGTTCTTCACCCCCATTGAGGTCTGCGTCAAGGAATCGATTACAGTTCCCGGGAAGCTCGGTGACTGTGAGCTATGACCTTACCCTTGCTCTCTTTCTTTCTCTATTTTGTGAAAAAAATTGCTTATGAATTTTGGTGTTGAAGAATATGAGAATGCCAATGATTCCTATTGGGCTTGTTGATATGGTTTCTGTTGATTGATCTGAAGGGAATAAAATATGAAAACAGCTATTATTTTTTATGATGAGTGGATTTTAGTGTGATCAGACCAATCTCCTCAATTCTTGATCCGCACCTGACCACTAAAGTGTGGAGCGGGTTACCGGGGAAACTCCTATAGGGACAGCTGGCTGTAACATTTGAGGTTGTAACGAGAAGAATGTTAACGCAGATATAGAGCAGGTTACCGGGGAAACTCCTATTGTGAAATATTTCCTTCTCCTTGCTCCAAATTTCTTTGCCGACCCCACTGTTTGATTAAATAGCTAATCTGACATAGCATTGAGAATGTTGCTCGGCTTATAAAACCATCTTACTTTCAGCTTATCCTTTCAGTAGCCTATTTTACCATCACCTTGTTATTTGTTGTTGGCCAATGAATGTAGTTGATGTATTATAAGTTCTTAGTGACAGAAAGAAGAAAAAAATTCATTTCTTCCACTAATATTGGCGCTTTCATCTTAAAGACCTCATGTCTATCATGCTTAATTTAGATATTGACAACTTTTTAATTGTCAACACTGATATCATTTTATCTTCTAATAAAATTGATTTATAATTGTTAATATCACACTCACTAAAATTGCATATCATATACCCATGCCTTCATTCTACTAATTCCATGTTTTCTATCATTATCATCTAAACATTGCCTCCATTCTTTTAGTTTATTTATTTATTTTATAAATGCCTAACATATTAGAATCATATCATTTACAAAAAGCATGCACGACATCTTATTTTGAATATTCTTTATAAACATTTTCATAATGAATATAACAATAAATGAACTTGAAGTTGATTGTCAATGTACATCTATTTTAATTAATTATTTCCATTACTAGTTACAAAAGATACCTATTGAAGAAATTTTTTTAATTGGAGGAGATTTAAATAAACATGTTGGTAGAGAGGTAGATGATTTTAAAAGCATTCGTGGTGGCTATGGATTTGGAGCGACTAATGAAGGCGGTAAGACAATATTATATTTTTCTTTACCTTATGATTTGTAATTGCTAATATCTTATTTAAGAATAGAGATGAGCATTTTATCACATATAAGAATGGATATTAAAACTCAAATTGATTACTTTCTTATAAGAAAAATAGATCGTTTAGATTATAAAGATTGTAAAGTTATTCAGAGTGAAAGTTTATATCAACATTGCTTATTAGTTATGGACTTTAAAATATAAGGGTAGAAAATAAAAATAAAGTAAAATGTTGTATCTTAATATTTTGTCGGTGCATGAAGAATCTAATGTTATGTGAGAAAAAATAGCTAGTGATATTAAGAACGTTGCAAAAGACGTGCTTGGAATATCAAAGGGAAAAACTCCTACTAGTAAAAATAGGTGGTGGTGGAATCAGGATGTGTAAGAAATAGATGGGAATATTATTAATATAATTCAAGTTGAATGGTTGAAGTGGAGGAATACATCAGGCTTGTTGTGTGATAGAAAAGTCCTCAAACTTAAGAGAAAATTCTATAATATGGTGGTTAAACTTGCAATGCTTTATGGTGCTAAATGTTAGCCATTAAAAGAGAAGCATAATATTAAGGTAAGTGTTGCAGAGATGAGGATGCTCAAGTGGATGAGTGACTTTACTATTAGAGAAAGGATATGAAATGAGCATATACGTGAAAAGGTTAGAGTAGCTCTGGTGGATGATAAGATTAGTGAGAGTCGCCTTAGATGGTTTGATCACATAAAATGACAGTCTTTCAATGACCCAGTTAGGAACGTAGATGTATTAGATTTGACTTATGTTAAAAAAGGTAGAGGTAGACCTAAAAAGACTTGGTTAGAAAATATTAGAAATGATATTTTTATATTAGATTTAAATGATAATTTAACTTTTTACAGGGCACAATAGAGAAAAAGGATTCATGTAGCTGACCCCACATAGTGAGATAAATACTTGATGTTGTACTAGTTAGTACTCCATAATATTTTTATCAACATATCTTTGGCAAACATCATTTTTTTTTGATGTGCACTGAATTGATTCTCATGATATTACATCATATGTTTGCTCAAGATCAATTAACATCATATGAAGAGCATTATCTCGCTCCATATACTTTTCATCAACCGCTTGATCACAAAAACATCTTCTTTAAATTAAACTTAAACTGTTTCATCTAATTGATATAATTTTATTAAGCTCATGCTATATTACTTTCTCCCATAGCTTCATTGTATTACTCATAAATTTGATTGCTCTTTGTTCTAACATTATCTTAAACATCATTTTTATTATCAAGATTGGTACCAAAATGCTTCCTCTCTAATAATTCAGTATTCTTGTAGTTTTCAAAATTCTATTGAAATGATTTACTATCAAATCCACGCGATATCCTCCATAATTCAAAATATAAACAAGTTCCGCATTTGGATCTGTAGTCTTAACTTCATGCAG